>JAWDJX010000007.1:0-600000 GCA_033117895.1 Extremus antarcticus
ATGTTAAGGGAGTTGACTAGACAACTATCCTAGCTTTGAACCGGGTCAACTATAGCCTTTAATCATGTTTTGAAGGCTATATCGACGCTATAAAATAGCTCCCGTTCACCTACGCACGGTTCGCCCAAAGACTTTTGGTGCAGAGATCCGTACCGGTTCCACCCACTTTTCGCGTACAACTAGGGCTATCTCGTGCAAATCCAAACTTGGAGTTGAAGTGAATGTCATAACATAAATACCTCGATGTCGTTTGACTACAAGTACAGTGATCTACACGACGCAAAAAAGAGGTTACAAGGGCTTAAGAGCTCCCTAGCCGATTCGAACGACTGACCTGGATTTTGATTAATTTTTGAACAAGAAGAACAATGTTGTAGTGAATATTTTACCTTAGGATAGGTTGCAGAGACACTGCAATCCCCTGGAGAATTCATTAACACCCGCACAGTGACGAGCGGAGGAGAGGAGACGTACACGCTCTACCACTTTTGAGGCGTTAGCATACGCATCGGCGTGTGTTCGAGAGGAGACCACATGCCTGAGCTAAAGGAGCCTGTGTACAACTGAGCACGGGTGCCATCTCATTGTATATGCGTATTGACACAAAGTGAGCATTCGGAATGGTGAGCACGAGGCACACATCGGACGAAGCGCGGAATGGACCGATGGACGAGGAACAATGATCCAATTCGATCATCGCAACAACAACGGTCTCATAGTCCCTATTTTCCTAATTCATACCTTGCTGCACAACATCGATCGTGTTTTTGGTTGTATTATACGTGCTGTTGTGATCTGGAGGATCATTTACAAAAATCTTGGCGTCGATGCGACACGTGACTCGCTGAGATGAGATGGGAAGAAGAACGAATCACGGGGCTCGGATTCCGGACGGAACGGACTGACAAGGATGTGAACCGAACAATTCGACCTTCACCTTTGAGATACCGACAGACATCATCGTACATCCTCCTCCGAAGCACTCGACCGTCTTGTCTCGAACAGAGTCCCAGAGGTGCATCGCAATGGGGCCCAAATAACCTGTAAACGCTCACGAGCACAGGTAAGCCAAGCAAGTATAGCCTTTTTGGCAGTCGCACCTGCAGCGAGCGTCGGTGGGGCGCGATCATCGAGAGCTCATCGCGTGAACGTCGACCTCATGTGATTTGTTTTGGCAAGACACTGTCTCGAATGACCATCTCAACACGCAAAGACCTTTTCATACACGTCTGACTCTCTCATACTTCCTGAAATTCCTCTTACTCGACTTTCCTACACCGCTGTTTGCCACGGCGGTTTTCAAAGACCAGCTCGCAAGAACGACAGCTGCATAAGGCGAAGGACTTGTACGACATTTTGAGACAAATATATTTACGCCACGCAGTATCACCTGCTCGAAAGGCTCCCGAGTATTACGCCCAGCAAGGCCCTCATCACACCACAGACTCTCCCCACCACCAGGATGAACTTCCTCCACGACCTCTTCGACTCCGGCCGCCGCACCGTCGTCCAAGTCTTCAGCGCCGGCGGCATCGCTCGCGACTCCCCCAACTCCCCCGATGTCCCCGAAGACCTACGCTCATGGCTCCCGGACCTCTTCGACCGCTTCCCAATCGTCTTCCCATGGCAAAAAGCCCTACCGGTGGACCCGGCTCTACATAACGTGTGGATCCTGGACAACACCGCCTTCCGCACCCCAGCCCGCGACGACCACCGCAAAGACCTCCCCCACCCCAAGGACCCCAACATTTCCAAACCAACCCTCACCGGCAATGGCGGAGCGCAAGGCGCACTAAAACCCAGCGGCTGGGAAGTAGAAATGGTAGCCTGCTACTTCATCAAAAACTCCGGCCGCGACATCGCCGGCATCGCCGCGCAGATCGCAAAACAGCTCAACATTGGCGAAGAAGACATCGCCACCTACCAACGCATCGCGCTGCGTGTGCAGCCGTTCGCTGATACTGTGCTCCCGAATCGCACTTTGCGGATCTCGGTTAATAACTCTGAAGAACAAACTCTAGGCCCGAGTTCGTATTCCGGGATCAGCGATGCGATCCATGAACTGCACCTCCCCTCCCCTAAGGCCGGGACGACCCTGACGAGTACACCGGTAGCGTTGCCGCAACCTTTCTCCCTCCCCGGCGCGACCGTCGTGGCAGCGCCAACGGGCTGGGGCGTGATAAGCGATATTGACGACACGATTAAGGTCACCATGACGCCCTCGCCGACCGGAATCTTGCACTCGACTTTCGTGGTCGAGGAGCCGGAGCCCGTGGCCGGAATGCCGGAGCTCTACGCGCAAATCACTAAGATGCTTGATACGCCGCCGTTTTTCTACCTCTCCGCCTCCCCGTACAACCTCTACCCCTTCCTGCGTCGGTTCAGGGATGCGCACTACCCGCCTGGCACTATCATTCTCAGGGACGCTTCGTGGCAGAACCTCGGCGGGTTGATTTCGTCACTCACGCAAGGCACGCAGGACTACAAGGTCGACCGGATTAAGAAGATTCATGCGTGGTTCCCACAGCGGACTTTCATCTGTATCGGTGATTCTACTCAGTCGGACCCGGAGAGCTATGGGGAGGTGGCGCGGAAGTATCCGGGATGGGTTAAGGGGATCTATATTCGCAAAGTTGAGGGGATTGCTGCTATGGATGAGGAGACGAAGTGAGTGCCGTTATGTTTTCATGCCTTGGAGGTATGGAAGGGAGGGGCTGACTTCAATCCAGGAACTCGCCAGACAGGTTCGAGAAAGCGTTCAAAGGCCTGGACAAGAATCTGTGGCATGTGTTCACCGACCCGAGCGAGCTGGCGGGAAGGGTGGAGGAGTTGGTTCGGAAGGAGGGTAGTGCCGGATCGAGGAGACAGGAGTGAGGGATGAGTGTTGTGGGAGGGTGTGGAGGGCGCAAACTGGTGATGGAGGAGAGGCGACCGCAAGGCGTTGGCTTGTCGGTATGCACTGCGGGCAATGGTCCGGATGGCGAATTACGAGGCGACGACCGCATGTGTGATCAATGTTGTTATGCTTGAGCTCATAAGTATGTAAGAGGCGATCAGCGCCCAGCAATATATGTACACGATTCTAATGCCGCTCCTTCTCTGACAATGCTGCTGTCGTATCGTACACCTTCGCTCAATGCCCTGAACGCCGCAGGGATACATGCTTTTCTCCCTGCTTTCTCTCTCAATATTCAAGTTCGATCAAGATTCCTTAAGCTTGATGTTCTCCCAAACACTCGGTCTCCGAAACGACATCTCAACCATGGCCCTACCCCTCCCCTCATCTTTCTTCTGCAGTTTCAGCCACATTTGCAGGGCCTCCCGCAACTTCTCCTCCCGTCTTGGCAAGATATCCAGCCCGCGCTCCTCACACGCCATGAGCAACTCATCCTCCGAGAGCTGCTCCACAGTCTTCTTGTGCTTGAGTAGAAGATAATCGTCCTGAGCTAGGTAGGTCAAGCGACCAGAGATCCAGCGCCGCAGGAGAGCAGCGGGGGGAGGGACGTTGACGCGGTCCCAGAGGCTGGAGTGTAGGCTGAAAGTTGTGGAGAGGAAGTGAAGCTGTTGAAGTGCCAGCGGGGTGAGTAGAGTGGCAGCGCTGGAGGGCGAGAGAGCAAGGGCCCAGTCTTGGTCGCTTCTCTTCTCGTCGGCTTTCTGCAGCTGCGAGTGAGATGGGATGTCCACACCACTTCTGAATGTAATTTTGCGTCTCTCCTCGGCCTTCTCCCGCATCTGTCGGACTTGCTTCGGTATGCGACAGGTGCTTGGTACAGCATTGGGGATGAAGGGGACGATCAGTGGTAGCCACTCCCCAAACGTCGCCACTAGTACGCCGAAGAAGGGTAGTTTGCCGATGTCGTGTCGATTTCTTGCCAGTAGCTGAAACTCCGAGCGCTCGATCAATCCTCTCCTGATCGCTTCTGTGACTACATCTTTTCCTTGCGCCTGCCCGACCGCAGATTGTAGTCGTTGCTTCAGCAGCGAGGCGGCGCGGTAGTTGTACCAGACGGCTTTCACACCATCTTTATAGAAGGTACCGTATGCGCGACCGAAGCGGTACCAGTATATCGCCGCATTCTCGTCTCCCCTCGTGGGAAGTGTGAGAGGTGGAGGGCGAGTGCTGGCAGGTGGGTTTATAGGATCGAGAGGGGTGGTGCCAGAGATGGCGTCTAGAGCGGACTTGACAGGATCAAGATCAGGCTTACTCGACTGTGTGAGCGCGTTGGAAGCTGGTTTCTGCGCATAATGCCGCGTCTGTAAGGCGAGGATGCGGAGGGTCAGGCGTGGGGATGCGGAGGCGTTGTGCTGCTGTCTGGCGGTGGTGTAGAGGCGGCCCAATGGCCGGGCTGTTGTCATGTCATCGGGAGAAGTCGGGGGATATGCCTGGTCGAAGGAGCGATGGTAGGAAAGAGCGATGTGGAAGTGAATGAATGTCGAGATGATGCCTCCATTGAGCGATATTTTCCCTGTCCGAGCTTCCAGGAAAATGTCCCGCTGGATTCGAATCATTCCGAAGATCTTAAGACGACCGACTCGCGCACCACACCACGACACTCACTCTCTGACATACAACAAGTAGGCCAGAAAAAAGAGATACAGTACCATCCCATATCACACCACGAACACACCGCCAACATGTCAGACTCGAACGGCCAGGCCAACAGCCACAGCAATGGCACCTCCAACGGCAGCAATGCTCCCACCTACGCCCTCTCGCAAGCCCACGCCGACCTCATGCAACAGCCCCTCGTCGAGCTCGACCCCGAGATCGCCTCCATCATGGCCAAAGAAATCAAACGCCAGCGCGAGTCCATCCTCCTCATCGCCTCCGAGAACGTCACCTCCCGCGCCGTCTACGATGCCCTCGGCTCCCCCATGAGCAACAAATACAGCGAAGGCTACCCCGGCGCCCGCTACTACGGCGGCAACGAGCACATCGACGAGATCGAACTGACCTGCCAGTCGCGGGCCCTCCAAACCTACGGCCTCGACCCCGAGCGATGGGGCGTCAACGTGCAGTGTCTGTCTGGCTCGCCCGCAAACCTGCAAGTCTACCAAGCTATTATGCGACCACACGACCGCCTTATGGGTCTCGATCTACCCCATGGTGGGCATCTGTCTCATGGCTACCAGACCCCAACGAAGAAAATCAGCGCTGTGAGCACCTACTTCGAAACCTTCCCCTACCGCGTCAACCTCGAAACCGGCATCATCGACTACGACAAGCTTGAAGAGAACGCGCTCATGTACCGGCCCAAAGTGATCGTCGCGGGCACATCAGCCTACTGCCGCACAATCGACTACGCCCGCATGCGCGCCATCGCGGACAAAGTCGGCTGCTACCTGATGGTCGACATGGCGCACATCTCCGGGCTCATCGCCGCGCGCGTCAACGACTCGCCGTTCGAGCACGCAGACATCGTCACCACCACCACCCACAAATCGCTCCGCGGTCCGAGAGGAGCTATGATATTCTTCAGGAAGGGGGTAAGGAAGACAGAGATGAAGCAGGGAAAAGAAGTCTCCACCCTCTACGATCTCGAAGGCCCGATCAACTTCTCCGTCTTCCCTGGTCATCAGGGTGGGCCACATAATCATACCATTACTGCGTTAGCGGTGGCGTTGAAGCAAGCGCAGACGTCAGAGTTCAGGCAGTACCAAGAACAAGTGATCAAGAACGCCAAACAGCTCGAACACTCCTTCAAATCGCTCGGCTACAAACTCGTCACCGACGGCACGGACAATCACATGGTCCTCCTGGACCTCAAGCCCATCTCGCTCGATGGCGCTCGTGTAGAAGCCGTCCTCGAACAAGTCAACATCACCTGCAACAAGAACACCACACCAGGCGATAAATCCGCGCTCACGCCGTGCGGAATCCGGATCGGCGCGCCGGCGATGACGAGTCGAGGCATGGGAGAGAAGGATTTCGAGCGGGTGGCCGGGTATATCGATCAGTGCATCAAACTCTCTCAGAAGATCCAGTCTGAGCTGCCGAAGGACGCCAACAAGCAGAAGGACTTCAAAGCCAAGGTCGCAGGCGGTGGCGAGATCCCAGAGATTCTGGAGCTGAAGAAGGAGATCGCGGGCTGGGCTGGGACGTTCCCGCTTCCTGTCTAGAAGCCAGCTGCAGCGGCGGATGCACCTACTCAGCGCCGCAGCTCTGGAGGTTTCGGGGTGACGACGCCGTGGCTACAGATCGGCGTCAGCAAGCCGGAGTGCAACGAGGTGTTTGGGTTGCAGACGCCGTGGGTGGAGATTGCTGTTGAGCGGGAGATTGTGGCGTTTCTGGCGGTGGTGGTGCTGGCATTCGGGTGCTATTTACGTGATGGGAGGGCACGACAGAAAAGATGGGATGTTTTCAACGAACAGCGATGGTGTTGCGGGATGAGGATATGAATGGCTTGATGGGATGGATGACTAAAAGTGGTGATGATGCGGCGTCAACCTGCTGCTATGCGTATGAACCCCCGTCGTGATCTAGAATCAACAAGATAGCTGCTATGCTGTTCCATGAGACTCGTTCCCATGCCTTCCATAGTAGCACACGCTTGATGAGACACAAAACAGCTTACCCATCGCCCCTCTAGCTGTTGGTCATATGTCGTACCCACGACTAGCTATAGCTACACCTACTTCGAGCGAATTTGTGCCCGGAGTCTAATGCTCTCTCTTACAAAAGAACTTGGCTCTACCACTTTCCGCTCGGTTCTGAGAAAATGTAGCAGGCCTGAATATAAGCCAATACAACCTCGACCGATTTCATCAGCACCAGAATAACATCTGGCTCCGAGATCCAACGAACAACTCCACGCTGTATCTACCAGATCAATTCGGACCTCAAACTACATATGGCCGAGTCATCATATCTGCCAGAGGTGAGAGTCCTGGTAACTGGTTTCGGGGTGAGCATCGCCCTCCGTTCTTTTTGGAGCAGATGGTTAACGCCTACATACCAGCCTTTCCTCGACATCAAATCCAATCCCTCCTGGACCATCGCCTCCCGTCTACCAACCACGCTCACGCACCGCGGCGTCTCAATCCGTATCATCACCCCCGATTCACCACTAAAGGCGGAATACCACCACTTACTAGAGACCGCCCCGAAACTCATCGAACAGCACGCTCCAGACGCAGTAATCCATATCGGCCTCGCGGTCGAGCGCTCTTACTTCGCCGTCGAGCGCGGCGCCCAGCGTGATGGATACAGCCTGTACCCAGACATGGCTGGCAAAACCATCACAAAAGCCCAGGCGAAGAAGTTGTTCGCCAAAAGCCCGGATCGGTTGGATAGTAAGGTGGATTTCGATGCTTTACTGCGATCGTGGAAGGGGAATCTGCCGAAGCCCACGGCAAAGGGGAAAGGGGAGGTGACTGATGTGAGGTTGTCGGATGATGTTGGGAATTATGTGTGCGGGTTGGTGTATTACGCGAGTTTGGAGAAGATGTGGAGGGATGGGAATGAAGATACCAAGGTGTTGTTCTTTCACTTGCCGCCCTTGGCTGGGCCAGCGGACTTAGAGCGAGGAGAGGCGGCGACGCTGGCCCTTATCAAGGCGGTGGCGGAGCAGTGTGAGAAGTAACACATCGTCTGAGACATTTTCTAGGATGGTGAACATACATCAGCTAGCGCCGGGTTCGCCCGGACCAATCAATGCCTACTACGCAGCGCCAAGAATCAAGAATTCCATTGGAATATTTTTGAACCTCAGCTAGTGTTTAGTTCTCATGAGCCAATAGCCATCGAACAGCTTCAGCTTCAACCTCCGCGGACCACTCTCGAACTCCCTCGCTCCACCACACTCCCTCGCAAGCATCTCGATTTCCCAAGACCCGCGTGCCTGGCTAGCAGAGCCGATGCCATGCACCACATCGTCAACTCGCATGCACTCTAATCGGCCCGAAGACGCGCCCCGCAAAATGGCGGGGATATCGCTTCGCTTCGGGAAGGTGTCGTATTGGAAATACCTTTCATCTTCTTTAGGAGAAGCACAGCATTTAGAATGGGAAGACATATGCTCGCAGCGGCCCTTGCGGCATGTCTGTCCACGACCCTCGCATCACCGACCGCGCGTGCGAGCTGCGATGTCCTAACTGCCCATGAGGTCAGGTCCATGGGGAACAATTCGTTGTTCACACGCTGGAGACCATACTCGCATGTCAACGCTCCAGCGGGATGGATGAATGACCCATGTGGTCCGATGTATGATCCGACACGGGATATCTATCATGTCTTCTATCAGTGGCACCAGGAGCACATCAATTGTACGTTGTCCGAAGTGCTGCTAGTCGAGATGAAACGTGGCTGACCGCAACCTTCTCGTGTCGCAGGGGGCGTGAGTGCACTGACATCGTCGACTTAACGACCGACTAACATTTTGAACCCAAGAACATCTCCTGGGGCTACGCAACCTCCAAAGACCTCGTCACCTTTACCGACCATAATTCCTGGGAAGGTTCCTCCGCTCTGGCTCTCGGTCCCACTGGCAATGGCTCTTTCCCTCAAGCATACAACGGTTTGGGAATCTTCAGCGGTACCGCTCAACCCGTGAACTTGCAAGGCGAAGTCGACGGTACTTTAATCCTCTTCTACACCTCCGTTTCCAAGCTCCCGACCTCCTGGACTTTGCCCTATATGCCTCACACCGAGTCCCAAAGCCTTGCCTACTCTACGGACGGAGGCGACTCGTGGCAAGAGTATGAGAACAACCCTGTCATCCGCACCACTACCGAGCGACCGCCGATGCACTGGAACATTACCGGGTTCCGCGATCCGTTCTTCGAGCCTGTACCAGCCCTTGATGATGTACTGGAAGTGGATGAGCCACACTACTATGCTGTGTTCGGTTCTGGTATCAAAGGCGTGGGCCCACGAATTCCGTTGTGGACGGCACCTGCTAGCGACTTGACAGAATGGACGTTCCTAGGTGCGCTGTGGGAGCCCGAGGCGAATAGCTCGTTGGGACCCGTGTTGTCAACGCGGACGTATGGCTTTAATTTCGAAGTTAGTGGGTTCTTTGAGCTGAAGGATAATGCTGGGAATGAGCATTGGTTTGTGAATATGGTAGGTCTGCTGTCCTCTCCGAATCTTTTACTGCGTCACAAGGATGGCTATAGAAGTGCCCCAAGTGCATTGCTGACCATTCATCACAGGGCGCCGAAGGTGGCAACCTCACGTACGCCGAGTCTCAGCATTCTGCATTGTGGAACGAGGGTCTCATCACGAGGTGAGTTCATGTTCGGAGAACACACGAGGAAAGTGCTTACCCAGCTGGTTTCTAGACGTGAGAATGGAAGTGCTCAATTTACACCCGTTGCTGGTGGACTGGGCGACTGGGGTCTGTCGTATGCACTGACGAGCTTCAACGACACCAAGAACAATCGCAGAGTCCAACTCGGTAAGATCTCAAGCGTTCGTTGATATCCGGAGACATACTAACGTTCGTTTAGCGTGGGCACCAGAAGATATCGTTGGAGACGCAGGACTGTTTAGCGTCAGCCAGCAGGGTGAGTCGCTCACCAGATGTCCTTATTTGGATCGACAGTAGCAGTACTGACCGTACCATAGGCTTCCAAGGTTCTATGACGCTATTCCGCGAGCTCTTCGTGCACGAAATCGACAATGTAGTCGATACGGATGGCGAATTAACCACCAACCTCAATGCCCGCCTTACCAGAAATGACGACGGCACCTATCTGGCGCAAACTCTCGGCGTCAGGCCGCTCCCGGACGTCGTTGCTGGCCTCCGCGGCGCCGCACACTCCTGCCCATACGGCAATAGCAAATCCTACAGCTCGACGACTATGCTCAAGAAATCTGGATCCTCAAGCCTCGAGCTCAAAGCTACTGTGAGCTCAGCAACGGGCGCGGTTGGGTTGATCGTTGCCGCAGCACCAGATATGAGCGAGTACACGGAGATCATCTACGAGCCGTCGAACCACACCTTGCTCGTGGTACGAGAGCACAGCACTACCTTGGCGAAGCAATTCAACCTCGCCACGGTTACTGGCTACTTCTACCCCTACACGATTAAGTCTGAAGCTGGGACAGAACAACAGGAATCGATCACCATGGACGTCTTCCTTGACGGGTCGTTGCTGGAGGTTTACTTGAACGATCGTTTTGCATTGGCCACGAGGATTTATCCTGCGAACAGATGTTCTACTGGTAAGCACATTGATGGTTTGTAATCGTTGAACCTCTGCTGATCAATGCTGTGTGACAGGCTACGGCATCTACGTCGAAGATGGCTCCGAAGCCACAATCGAAAATGTGCATGCCTGGGAGAATCTGCTGCATGTGTGGAGTGATCGGCCGATGAACTCGTCCTCGCCTTTGGTGTTTGATACGGCTGAGGAGACGAACGATTATGTGTGGTGGCCTGGAAACTAAAGAGGGGTTGAGATGGTTGTACAAGTACATATGAACATGATGCTAACGACGTGGAAGGACGCATGTATGAAAACGAGTCTCCCGAGCTATCACAATCAGCCAATGACGCTCTATGGACAGCACAAAGTCTGTCTCTTCACTTTTGTCAGCGAGGAAGCGCCGCCTCTCAAAAGCAGATTTTCAACCCACCTCCTTACATCATGTCCTGTGTGATTTCGTATGATCAGGTTCTCTACACACAAGAAGTATGCCAAAGACCGGAACAATCCAGACGCCGCTTGCACATATCCTTACGGACGTACGAGTTCTCGAGCATGCAATTGGCACGTGCGAACGTGGTACATACGTGACACCTCCTCTCGCCAAGCCCTGATGAGTGATCAACGGGACTTGATGCACGCGAGTATGCTACGTGGCGATAACCAATGGATACAAATTGGAGCCTCTCTCCAGCTCGAGTTGGATAATACATCCACCCGTTAAGCATCATCTCTTCCTCCACGATGTCCAGCAAAGACAATCCCGCACCCCAGAAGACCGACTGGCTCACTCAAATCAAGCAAGATGGCGTGTCCGTTCTCCCACCCAATAACCACACTTCCTACCACCACTAACCCCATGAGCAGCATCAACCCAACAGCCCTCCGCCCCTCCCCATTCGTGCCCCTCGTCTTCATCGCTTCCATCCCCATAACATCCTTCCTCACGGCACCCGGAGGAATAGCGGAGACCCTCGTGAACGGCACAATCAACGCCCTCTTCTTCCGCACCGTTGCCCCCGCAGGCAAGCTCGCCGCGCTAAGCACCCTTTACTTCATCGGCACCTACGTCTTCGCAGCCGCCGGCTCAGTCTCAGGTCTCGCATCCGGCCACAAAGACGGCCGCAGCAACGCACAACCCCGCGCACACATCTCCGAACTCACGGGTCTGCCTCTGAGGCTGTATAGCGCGCATGTGCACATGATGGAGCACCTGGCTGGATTCGCGTTGATGGCGGGGCTGGCGGCGGGTAGGACGCCCTCGGCGGACCCCCTGGCGAACACCCTGGCGGGGAGGGAGGTGGTTGCGTTGTTGGGGATGCATGTTTTGTTGAAGTTGTTTGTGTAAATGACACCGATTTCCGCAAGCTGGAATATGGGCGAGCAGAGCTGACAAGAGCACAGGTACTACCCGGCCTACGTTATGAATGTCGACCTCGTAAGGTCGATCACGCATGTCGTTGCCACGGGCTGTTTGATCAATGTGGGGTTGAGATTGACTAAGATGGGATGAGTTGCGTTCGTTACATTTGGTTGATTAATACAGACATAATCGCTCAAGTGCCAGAGTAGACACAAGTAACATTCCGCCCACACTCGACCCTCTGCTCCACGCTCACTTTCCTTCCATCGCCCAAAGTCGCAGTCGTGCGCGGCGTAATGTGGAAGCGGTGCTCCTCCTTCGAACCAGAGCTTTTCTTCGCCCTCTGCACCTCCGCCTGCATGTCGAGTGGCTGCAAGTAGACAGGTGTGCTCTGATTGTTTCGCTTGCCGGTACCGAGCTGGTAGTGCTCGTTGCCGCCCCAGAATACAATATCAGCGCCCCAATTCGTGTCGTCGCTTGAAGTTGAGTTGGAGGCTGCGAGATAGGTGATATTCTTCATCACGGCCGCAGCGTGGGTAGCCCCAACTGAAAGGTGCTCAAGCCGGATCGGAACAGTCTTGAACGTCCGCTCGTCGTACTCGAAAAGGCCGCTGAGGTTGGGGATCTTGGTCGGGGTGGCTTGGACGTGCGACCACCGCGTGTTGCCCAGCTGGCCGACTATACCGGAGCCGAAGGCAAAGGTGTCGGACGTGACTGTGCCGAGTCCTCTGTTCGCGCGCGGGTCGTCTTCCTTGGGTCTTTGCTGGGCGATCTTCGTGGCGTCAATGGTCATGTAGGACGTGTTGCCGCCTGCGGAGATTGATGTAATGGTCGGTGTTTGCGATGTGCCTGAGTAGAGTTTTTGCAGTGGGAGTAGTGAAGGTGTGTCCACGATCGTAGATTCAGGGTTGAATGCGAAGCCTAGTTGTCCGGAAGCGTTATCTCCCCAGGCGAAGACTCGGCCGTCCCTATCTAGGACAAGAGAGTGGTGGTCACCGCACGCAATTTGCGATACGCTAAAGCCGCGGAGGGTTGTGAGCTCATGTGGCTGATCCGAGGGTCCTTCCGGTCTTGTGGTCCATGTCAGTCCAGGTATGCCCAATTGACCTCTGTTGGGGAAGGAGTCTGAAGCTGCTGCGCAAGTATATACACGTCCCGTTGAAGTAAGCATGACCGCGTGCTCCAGTCCCCCGTCCACGGCTGTGACCTTCTCGCTAGATGCCAGATTTTTGGGTGATAGATTTCGGTAAGATATTGGGCTCGTCGACGACCAGAATGGTATCCAAGATGACTCCGTCGGTTTCGTGCCCTCTGCCTGGTCTGCTGCCGATGCTGCAATGCTGTACACCTTGCCATTTCCAGATAGACCAATGATCCGATCCGTTGAGATCGCCAACCGCACGAGATCCTTGCCCTTTAGTGTCATCTCCGGCTCTGTGAGATTGGGCTTGAACGCATTGCCCCATTGGAGTAGGTTGCCTTGTTCGTCGATCGCAGCACCGAAGTTTCGGTCCAGCTTCACATCCCGCAGCAGCTTCCCATCGAACCACTTTATCCTCCTCGGAGTCTTGATCGAAGTCTCCGCTGGCAGATCCGGCGCGACAACCCTCCCACTATTGCTGCCCCAAGCATACACGCCTGGTTTCTCCCAAGACCGCTTGACCTGATGGTGCTGACTTGAGATCAGATCACGATTCTCCTCCTTGCTCGCTCCCTGCTTCTTTCTTGATTTCTCGAACACAATCGGGTTCTCCTCCGGCGGTGGTGGCGCCTCAGCCTGACTGCGCCGGATGAATTGGCCATCGTTGACGTAGAACTGTGTTAACGATGCGACGCCTCCAGCGAACGCGATTGCCAACAACGATCGAAAGAGTTGTTGCTGTTTCCGTTGTGCTCGATTTGGATATGTAGCCACTGCAGCATCGGATCTTATGGCTCGCTGGGTGATCCGGCTCACTCGAGATGAGGTAGATGCTGCTCTACAGCATGAGGGTATCGTTCGGGGTGCGGCTTTCGACAACATAATGTGCTTCGTTGATACAATTCGAGAGGTTCCAAGAGACTTGTAACACCACGCTCCAGAAAGCCAATTGGAGAACTACACACAAGACGAAGATAGCGAACAATTCACGAAAGACGAAACGACTGCTGCTGCCATATCGAGACAAGTCTATGACGGCGAGCAGGAGCGTTCGAGCCTCCGTGGCAGATCTCGTGATTTATGTGTCAGGACTTTGCGAAGGCAGCCACAGTCTTGCCTTGTTCGGTCTTTCGACGTCCATTCACTACTTTCGTACTTTCGTCTTTGGCATGTATCGAAACGTTGAAAGGCGTACAGTAGAACCATCAGAGTCACCCTCACCAACGCAATCACAACATGTCACGATGAGTGGAATGAATGGGACGCTTTCTCCCACGGCCTTGAGCCGCTGGAGCTGCCAACAGAAGGTCCTTCCGCCTGCTGCAGCCATCAAGCACATCCATATTTACGATTTCGACAACACACGTGAATATCTTAAATTCTTCTTACCATACATAAGTCTCCGAACTAAATGTTAATTCACAGTCTTCACCTCGCCACTTCCGAACAAATCAGTCTGGAACGGATCAACATATGGCTTACTCCAGACTGAGGACTTCCTTCACGACGGCGGCTGGTGGCACAACCCCCGCATCCTTGCTGCCACGGGCGAAGGCATCGAGAAAGAGGAACCACGCGCGTGGCAAGGGTGCTTCAACGAGAGCATCGTAGAGCTTGTCCGGCTCTCGATGGAGGACCCTTCGACTCTGAATGTACTTCTCACCGGCCGCAACGAGTCCGCCTTCTCAGATCTGGTCGGCCGAATGGTGGCATCGAAAGGTCTGGAGTTCGACATTGTCGCTCTCAAGCCCAGATCAGGCCCGAGTGGGCAGCAGTTCGGCAGCACGATGTTGTTCAAGCAGGCACTCCTGAAGGATATCGTCTTCACCTACAGCACCGCCGAGGAAATTCGTGTCTACGAAGATCGACCAAAGCACACCAAAGGATTCCGAGACTTCTTCGCCTCCCTCAATTCAAGCCTCATGGACCCATACGCCTACAACAACGGCCCTGCCCCTCGCGAGCCAATCAACGCCGAAGTGATCCAAGTAGCAGACCAACAAAGCACCATGGACCCCGTCTCCGAAGTCGCCGAAATCCAACAAATGATCAACGAAAACAACCAAGCCATCCTCGACGGCGTAGCCCCCAAAGGCACCCGCCCCTACAAAATCAAGCGCTCCGTCTTCTACACCGGCTACCTCATCCCCGCCCAGGACATCGAACGCCTCAAAACCCTCGTCAAACTGCCCTACAACTGCCCCGAGCACGAGATTAAGTATCTCGCGAACAACATCCTCATCACGCCGCGGCCAGCCCCGCAGTCGATCCTGGATAAAGTCGGCGGCATCGGCGCGCGAACGCGATGGAGAGTAGTCGGCCTCGCGAACCACGAGAACCGCGTTTGGGCCGCGCGCGTGCAACCCACAGACGCAGGCGTGCAAACCTACAGCGACAACCGCACCCTCTGCGTCGTCCTCGCCACCCGCCGCAACGCCAAACCGATCGAAGCGAACGACATCCGCAATTGGCAGCCCGTGGCCGCGCATCTAGCTTTCGAATTCGAAACCACCGTCGGCGAGAAAGTCCTGCTCCGCATCGAAGAGGAAAAGCACTTCGAAGACGACTACGAAGCCTCCTTCCCCAACACCCGCAACGCGCGCAAACACCCCCGCGAAGAGGACTTTCCTCCGCTCGGCTCCGAGCGTCCGCCGAATAAACAGCAGCATACGCGTCCCCAACAGCGCAGCAACGGGGGCTACGCCTGGCAGAACCAGAACCCCCGCGGCGGCAACCCGAGCGCGATCGGCTTCGCAGCACATAGGGGTGGCGCGAACACCGGTCGCGGCGGTAGCCGCGGCGGTGGTGCTGGAGGGCAGTCAGGCGGTTTTAGGGGCAGGCGAGGCGGTGGGCAGAGGGGACGGGGGAGGGGCGCGTACAAGAGTCTGGACGATAATGTCGGCCAGGGGTATTCGGGCGGGAGCATGCAGTATTAGGAACACAGTGACTTCTGTGCACGATGCGGAATCCGCGTTCCGGGTGGGAGGAAAGGGAAGTGGCGAAGGCGGTGTGGGGAGTGTGTGTATGGTGGCGCGTGGAGGAGCGGATGGATGGGGGGTTGAGGATTAGCATGGCGCATGGGACTAATGGCGGGCGTTGAAGGGGTGATATTTCGGTGCGATCGAAAGGTCTATCGTGAAGGCGATGCGTGGGATCTGCGAGCTAGTAGGTTCATCTATGTAGAACCAGCGTACGCAGCTGTTGCTGCCTTAGCCCTTTGCTTCGCTTCCTTGCGCTCTCGCTTCAGCCGCCTCTCCTCCTTCCGCTGCGCCTTCTCCGCCCTCCGTAACGCTTTGTCTCCGCTGTTCGACGACGGCGCGAGCACACCATTCGTCTTTGATTCCAGAGAGTGCCACGGCGCAATGTCACTGTCGACGTCCGAATGCTCCGCCTGCTCTTTCTTAATCCTGATCTGCTCCGCTTTCACCGTTGCCCGAGACCGGTCTGCCGCACCTATGCCGTTGACTTTGGGCGCAGCAGTGGCCGCGGCTTCCTTGTGCTTCTCCTTGCGCCTCTGCGTCTTCGCTTGCTTGGGTGAGCGTTCCACGTCTGCGTCCACCATATCCACGTCCACTTTTCCTACGTCCCGCTTCGCCGTACTGTGTGCTCCCAACGCCTTCGGGAACTGGAACGCTGGCTGGCCCCATTTAGGCTCCTCATCCTCGTCGCTTTCAGCGCTCTCAGACCCAGAACCAACGGCCCCAAGCCTCCCTGGCCCATACCCAGGCGGCCGATACCGCATTCTTAGACCTGTAGGCTGTGGCCGTACACCCCTGACAGGTGCCAGAGCGATACTAGCCGCTGCATTAATCCCCGTGACTTGACTCGCTTGCTTTGTGCTGAGGTCGGGTAGTGTGATCTTCTGCTTGAGCTGAATAGTGCGGTTGATGGTTTGTGGGAGACGCTTGTAGCCTTCAGCGGTGGGGATCATGAGTGCTGCAGCGTTTGCGGTGGGTTGTTTGTCTTCGCTGAAGCTGTAGTCGAATCCATCGTGGGTAAGAATAGGTTGTTCAGAGTCGAGTGCGTCCAATGGAAGTTCGGAGATAGTGGAAAGTGGGACGTTGGAGGGTGCGGTTATGTGCCAGATCTGCTTGCCTTCGAGACTCGATGAGGATATTGCGTGTCTGGTGAGGTCTTGCAGCTGTGTCGAGCTCAAGGGCGTGAAGCCGGAGGGAGGGTGGAAGGTTTGCGGTGCGATGGTCTGTACGCTTGTGCTCGTGACCTTTCCAGGAGTAGCTGCTGGTGTAGGTGCCGCTCGAGTCTTGAACGGGTTGTCGGGAAGTGCTTCAGAGCTGGACTGGGAGCTGCTTCCCGAGCTTGTCCTTGCCCGCTTCTTCTCAGGTGCCTCATCGCTCTCACTCTCAGAAGTAATACTGTCATCCGACGAGCTCTGGCTCGACGCCTTCCGCTTCACGCCATTGACCTGATGATCCGGCGTCTTCGGCGGGGGCTGTGGTGTCTTCTGTGGCCGATCACGTGGTTTGGTGTTGCCGTCACCCTTTTTGCTGCTGCCTGAGACCTCAGCAGTCTTCCTGGCCTTCTTCTGCGACCTCGACTCCTCTTTACTGGGCTTCACTGAGGCTTGGGCAGCCTTCACAGCTGGTTCCTTCGACTTCGGCTTCGGTGTTCTTGGTTTGCTCTCTTCTTCTTCAACGGCAGTGGTGATGATGTCCTTGCTTCTTCCTTTCCACGCGTCATCGTTCTTGAAGAAGCCGTCGTCGAGGTCCAAAGCTATTTCTGCTTGTTCGCGAATGCGCCTAAACGTGATGTCCTCGTTTTTGTCGCTGGCTCTTCGGACTATACGTCTGAGGACTTTCTCGATCTCAGAGTCCTCCGGTGGCGCCATTGTTGAAATCGGTTCACATGCATTGGCATGTGCGTGTTGAAAGACGTGTTGTTGGAAGTGTCGTGAGCTTGAAGGTGAAGATCCGAGCTCAAAACTTTTTTGTGTTGCTGCAGATCTTCATCTTCAATTCGGGCCACATCGACGACGGTGAATAAATTTCCTAATACCAATGGCGCAGAAGAGGAAGGCACAGGAGGCCTTCAGCGCTCCTAAAGGTGAACACGTACCAGTGAAACATGCCAATACTTCACTAACAGTAATGCAGGTCAATTGAGTGCCTTCGCAGCAGCCAAACTCGCGAGATCAGCACCGGCATCATCACGAACACCGGAGGATGACCTTGGTGAAATCAACGATGGAACCGCAACATCTTTTGATGCTACTGCAGAGCCCCATATGGATTCGGACCGTGCAAGATACCTGATAGAAGAGCAACTGCACGAACTTATCTCGGTGCCACCCCCAAAGCCTGCTCCAGCGCAACTATCGTCTTTTCGTCCAAGCCAACATAATGTCAGTCGGGACGACGACAACTGCTTGGAAGTGACCCTGCATAACGATGAGACAGTCACTGTGGTCGGCGAGTACGAGCTCACAGTGACGAGTGGCGTCGCAACTGTGTACGGCACAGTCCTCCGCGCCAGCTCTGGCGAACAATACATATACGCTCCCAGTACCCAAGCCTTGCCTCAGATCCAAGCCAGACTCGATGGTACTAGTATCCGCTTGTCCTCCGCCAACTCTGGTATACGGAAGCTTGGGAAGCTGTCGCCGTTGTTCCGTAACATCTGGGCCTTAGAGCCGAAAGGCCGCTCATTCGCTCTCCTTGGATCGACGGCAGATGACGAGCTCCAGCGCACATTCAGTGCACTTGAAGTTGACGATAACACCGACACTGTCTTGCACACGCTCACTGTGAAGAGTAACGTCAGCAAACCCCCAAAGCCGCGCATAATGGCTGTCGGAGCGAAGTCCTCGGGAAAGTCGACATCCAATCGTCTGCTATGCAACAAGATACTCAGCTGGACACCAATACACAAATGTTACTACTTGGATATTGACCCTGGTCAGCCAGAGTTTGGGCCTCCTGGAATCATATCGCTGGTCGAAGTCGCGGTGCCACTACTAGGTCCAACATTCACTCATCCAGCATCGCCCCTATCGCCAGATCACATGGTCGTGTACAAACACGCCATCGCCGCATCCTCTTTCAAAGACGACCCAGAGCATTACAAAGCATGTGTCTTAGACCTGGCAAAACATGTGGACAAGCGGTATCCACTGATCATCAACTCGTGCGGCTGGGTCGCTGGTCTCGGTGCCAGCGTACTTGCAGACCTTGCTCAGGACCTCGATGTCAGCGACATCATTGTCATGGAACCTGTCGACAGCAGCCTTGCCGAATCTTTCCAGCAATGCACTCCATCCGTTGCACTTCACAGGATAGCTCGACGTCCACCGCGACCCTCGGCTCGAACTCCTGCTGAGCAGCGAGCTATGCAGACTATGGCGTACTTTCACTCGAAACATATCGCCGTGGAAGACGCTCATTTGCGTTGGAGCGGCAAACCCATTAGCCGAGTAAGGCCGTGGGTCGTCAGCTATGCAGGAGATACTCCTGACATCATTGCGGTGATGTCCTACGGCCAAAACCCAACCCCAGAATTCCTCTGCGAAGTCTTGGACGGCGCGATCGTGGCTATCAACGAAGTCGACGAAGAAGCAGCATTGGACCTCTCCGAACGCACTGATCGAACGCCAGAAGGTCTTCCATTCGTAGCATCAGACCACCACGGCATTAGTCCAACTTTACCACCATCGCAGAGCAACTGCCTCGGGCTCGCCCTAGTGCGAGGCATCGACACTGAGAACAAGCAACTACACCTCGTCACCCCCATTCCAGAGAACCACGTCGAGAACCTTGCGGAGCGGAAGATTGTCCTGGTGCGAGGCAGCTTCGATCCACCGGAATGGGCGTACCTCGAGGACTTATACAAAGACGACGTTGGACCAGCTCAGAGCGAGCGGCCGTGGGTGAGCAAGAAAGGGCTCGTAGGCGTCGAGGGCGCTGTGTGGCGGTTGCGACATCCACCGATGGTTAAAGATCTTGTGCAGGGGCGGCGATGACTGTAATCCGAGATGGTGGTGGTGGTTCGTGTAAGAGCGAGCATTAGATGTACTATATCATAAGTATGTACAATATTACAGCTCATCTCTCAGACCGCAACGTCGATATCGAACAACGCATATCGCAACAAGATTCGCACACAGGGTATAAGACTCCCAATTCGACTCGGCCGTTCTGTTCACCGCCCACCCATCACCAACTGCCGTAAACACATAAAGTACGCACCAGACACCCTTCGCACTAGACTCTCCCTCAAGTCGCAAACATCTTCCTCCCACTACTCCACTTCCGCTGAAACATCCCCTTAATCGTGCTCCCCCGACTCTTACTCGTCGGCGCCAAACTCCGTACAGACTGGTTCGTGCCATCCCTGCCCATCTCGCGATTATGCGGCGTCGGCGGAGGCGGCATCTGGTTCTGCTCCGCCCGCTCCGTCACCTTGGACGCATACAGCGGCTCTATCCCCTTCGATGGCAAAGGTCCGAGCCCGTCCTCAGCGCGCGGGAGTTTCTGCTCGGGAGAGGATTTCGAGGTAGAGGGCGAGGAGGCGTACGCGGAGTCCGGGTGCGCCTGCTCGGCGGGTTTGGAGGAGGCGAGGTCGTCTTGGGAGGGGAGGTGTTTCATGCGTTTGGAGAGGCGGCGGGCGAAACCTGTTCGACTGTGCACGGGTCGGGTTAGTGGAGAGGGGTGGGGGTGTCAGGGGTGCTGGACTTACGTGGAGGGGGATAAGCTTTTGTCACCCAGGGCCTCGGAGTCCCGGGTGGATGTGCTCTCCCTTCCCTTGACCACGGGCACGTTGCTCCGTGCCTGGTCTGCGCCTGCCATGATATCGATCGCGCCCTGGCTCTTCGATCGTGTCGTAGCAGGGGTCTGTCCGTTGGATCTGGTCGGACGAAGTGCATTGTCGTCTTTCAAAGAGCGCGCCGAGTCACCGTGAGCTCTCCGATTCGGGTCCGGAGGGTGGCTGCGCTGTGGGTTCACATGCACTGACTGAGGTGCCGGTCTGCCGTCCCTGAAGAAGTCGGCGAGCGCCGCAGTGTCGGCGCGTGAATCTGCCTCTCGTGCTAATCGCCTGGAAACGGCGCCTGTTGCGCCTGCGGTTCGCGGCCGTTGCGGTTCGGTACTTGTGGTGCTGCCTGATCGAGGGTCGCGGTTTGGCTGAAACTGTGGTAACTCGCGTGGTCTCTCGGGTTTGGTAGCCCGTGGGAGCGGTTGCGCTTTGCTCATGTCTTTCGCCCCATCGCCCACACTGCTCAGCCCATTCTGGTCCCGTCGTAGAGGCGGCAATGGCTTGTCGGATTGCTGAGATGATGGCATAGGTGGCACAAATCCACCGTGTCCTTTTGGTCGAAGACCTGGGGAATTGGGAGCTGACTTCGAAGATCCATACGACGCATTCCGACTTCTGCCCGCACGGCGCTTGACTGCCGCCTCTGCCATTCTTGACATCTCGGATAGCGATGCCCCCAATCTATCAAGATTTTGGCGAAGCGTGTTGGCCTTTTCCTGAAGGTCCGCGATATATCTCGCCCAACCACGTTCATTGCCACGCATCGCATCGAAGACTTCGGAGATCACGCGTTTGTCTTTCGGCCATTGGTCTCGTACGGTGTCCAGATATCGTTGTAACTCCTTGACCGCTCTTGTACCCTCCCGCAGATCGTAAAGCGAGGCATCTTTCGCTCTCGACGTGCGATTTATAATGCTTTCGATCTTCTCATTCCCGTCCAGCAGCTGCGTCCGGAACGCTTGATGGTCCAACATCGTTTCAAACACTCCTTTGTGCTCCATGGGTAGTTTCAGATGCCGTACTCTCTCTTCAATATCGGTGACTGCCAACTCAAAGTCCTCGGCTGTCTTTTCCAGAAATGTATCCACCTCATTGACGTGCGATTGCAATATCTTGACCACCTCGCCCTCCGACTTTGCCTGCTGTTGCTGCAGAAGATGCAACCCGAACACTATCTGCGACACCAGCTTGAGCAAAGGATGGTGCTTGGAGGAGCGCCGCTGTCTCCATCGCGCCTGCCACGACTCGTCGTACTTTTGTGCTTCAAGTAACGTCTGTCGCCTGGCCTCCGCGTTGCCAGTGCTGGATGCGTTCGCGCCATCATGATCGTCTGCTGATTCGTCTATCGATTCCTCGAAGGCCGCTTGCATAGACGGCACGGGATGGATAGGCGCATCAGTCGTCACTTCCGATGCGGCATCCGAGGCACCCTCGCCGGTGTCGAAGCCGTCCGTGAGAGGCGAATGGAACTCTTCCTCTCCATGGCTTCCCTTCCGTGTGATGGTCATCGTGCGTATAGTCTCGGCCCTGATTATAATATCAATGGCCTCCAACCAGAGTGGACCCTCAATCTAATCTGCCGACCCGTCGCGGCAGTGGTTTTCAGAAACGAGTGGTTGTGCTCATGTTCGTATGATTGGTAGAGCGACTAGCAACCACGATTCGTACAGCGAGAGTAGAAGAGAGCGACAGTGGTGTGGAAAGAATGGAAGAGAGTACAATGAAAGGAGTACAGCTGTGGAGAGACACGCACGAGACGAAAGTTCCAAGGATCCTCACGCGGCGCACACTCTTTCGTGATAGTGCTCGGATGCGGCGTTTCGGCTAGGATTCACAGGGGAAGTGCATCAAAGCTTATCGACGCAGATCTTTAGGTTTGGTCTTCTTCGAGTTTCAAGACTCTGGTGTAACCTCTGCTTTTGGTTACACAGGCTCCATATTCGGGTGTGAACTGAGCTCGATTCCGAACTGGTCATTGCCCAGGATGTTGAGCCATTGTACGATAAGGTGTTCAATTCCTCGAGTGCGTAGGGTCGCCTAGGGTTCCAGAGCAACTAGAGGTCCGTGAGAGTTTACGCTATGAGGCTCCATACTTCGTGACCAAACGTGGTCGTTCCGTAGAGTTCCCAATGTGCATAACTGAAGTTCATAATAAACGAGAAGAATGGTAGAGCCCTCCAGCACTCCTGCTCGAGGTGTGTCGAGCGTGGTCTGGCAGCATACAGAACTCCGACGTGTCCGAGCAGTAACTTCGGTTGTAGTTAGGTAGTGTAGCAGTTAGGCGTACGCGAGATGTCGCAATAAATGTCCAGAGCACCAGAAACCTTCGTGAAATCAGGAAGGGTGGCATAGCTCATATAGACGGTTTGAGGTATGTTCCCATTTCTGGGAGACCGTGACGAGTCCAGACGCTCACAGCAACGCGCTCGTAACCACAGGATTCGTCGCTGGATTGGAGACGAAGCGTCAGGGCGTCTTGACCTTGTGCTGTCAACGCAACCATTGAGAAGGCCTACGAACCGAGATGCTCGATCGCGGATGAGTTTCGCTTGCTCATTCTGATGGTTGAAGAGAGAGAATCATGTGGACTCGATTCGCGAGTGGCTGCTTACCTTATTGAAGTAGGATGTAAACTGGAAGTGCTCATACCTTAGACTTCGAAGCTTCCATTGGAGTTAAGGTATAGTTCGGAGGTGCCAGCAGTTTTGCTCTCGACTCTTTCTCACTCCCAGCGTTTCGCGACGGGGCAATCACTCCACCACACCTCCACAAACCTGGTTTGCGCCAACCATAGCCATCGATGATTGATTGTACCGACAGGACAGCGCATCAGTCGTATTTGTTAGTAGAAGACCAGGCATCCTAATCCACCGCAAAGTAACCATTCCCGACGCGCCTGGCTACACCAGGACTGAGTTCGCGATGGCCACCTCACCTCAGGCTCGGCAGGATCCGAACATACAGCATCGCTTTGACGGCGATGTGAAAGTTTTGAATGGCACCGTCGAGACGCGCACCGCTTTGCGAAAGGCAATCAGCGCCTTTCAGCAGAGTATCCAGAATATCGACAATTCGCCGGTCCAATTGTCTGCGGATTTTATGATCAGGATTGGTGGCCCAGATGCTAAGCAGCATACTTACACTGTGACCGCGACCTCGAGCGGATTCGATGCAGAATCATTTCCAGAACGTATAGCCTCAGCTGCGGCACATGCGCAAGCAGCGACCCCAAAGGCGAGCAATGGCACTCCACTGGGGCCTAACTCTACCAATGGGCAGCAACTATCACATGCCCATGCTACTCCGGGCTCGAGGTCCCGGAAAGTAGGCGACGATGACGATGACGATATCATCGAAATACGACCGTTCAAGCGGCCAAAGACCAAAGGCAGCAGTCACTCACCGGCCCAAAGCCAAAGTCAGCCGTCAAACGAACTCAGCTCTGCCGCCAACGAGGATGACATGTTCCACTTCTTGAAGACGTGGCATACCGAATGGAAGCATCAAGGCGGTTGGCTTTTCGACAACATTACCAAGCTGGGTGCCGCTGCTACTACCACGCAGAGTTCACTGGATCAACGAATGGGTGTAGTCCAGGACGTGATCGGTCAAAGCATCAACACGTCTAGTTTATCCACTATGAACGAATTGGCAAACATCTCCAGGCTAGTACCGTGGCTAGAGAGCTGCAGAAAATCTAGTGCCGATAATCAGCAAGCTCGAGCAGAGAAGTGGCGGACCAGCAGCGCCTCATTTCATGACCAGGCGAGGCGGGAACGCGAGGCTGCTGAACAGAGGATCGAGAAGAAGTTAGCAGAGCAAAAAGAGTTGCTGCTGAAGCTGGCGAAGGCCAACGGTCTTGGTGTAGATGAGCTAGAAGGGGATGGTGAGGGTGAGGGTGAGGCCCGCGTGACCAGCCGCGAGGAGAGCCTTGGAGCCCAGCTGACTGCAGAGCTGAATACGGAAGCTGAGAAGTCATGAGAGCCATTTCACTGCCAACACCGCCACCAACGGGGAGGACAGTGCAACGCCAGCTTGTGTTACCAACCCCGCCACCTCAGCCAGACATCTTGAATTATGTCTCCGTCCGCCTTCTCTGAGTCCACCACGAGATAAAAACCAAAGTTAACACCAGTGATACAAGCATGATTTGGCCACAGCATTAGCTTCTGGCCCAGCTCGAGCGGGCGCACGTTCTCTTTGGCACCTTCCCACGTCAGCACACCATGCTCTTGGCTGATCCGACCAACTATCCACCCGGTCTTCGAGCCTTCGGGGTCATAATGATCTCCGGAATTGTCTGGCCATGGTGTCACGACAGCCCAGCCGGGGTAGCTCTTAGAAGGTTCTCGGCCCAGCGCGATGGAGCCTGCCGCAATCAAGGCCTCCGGCGTAGCGGTCCTGTCAGGATACAGGCTGGCGACTTCTGCCAGGATCCGAAAGCCAAGGTCAGCGTATGAGAGCAGAGTCTTGCCAGGCTCAGCTGATGACTGCGCTGGTCGCGCCCTTGTGGCCAGCTGCTGCATGTCCATAACGGTGTACACACCAGCATGGATTTCCTGGTGATTCATTATCAGCCCATGCCTCACGTGGTGTTTCACACACTCTGGCGAGAGGAGGGATCCTGGCTCCACTAACTTACCATGTCGAATGACTGCTTCAGCCGGTCAAGCATGTCTCTATACTTCTTGGCACCCCCTTCACCTTCCAAGAGATTCTGCACAGCCGTGGCAGTTGGTGTGGCGCCCAAAGACAAAGTGACTCTCGCACTTTGAGCATCCGACGAAGGAGTGGCGCCAGTGCATTTCAAGAAGGAGATGGCGCCTTGCTCGAGTCCTTCTAGCTCGCGTGCCATGTGCTGCAAGGCCTCATCGGGACTGTTCGAGCCATACGACATGCTAGTGTAGCTGTAGATACCAGCCAAATGCACTCTCGTCGATGCAGCTATCGCATAGGCCACATCCGCCAGTTGTCCAGAACCAGGCAGGACACCTTCACGATGGTCGCCGACGTCGATGTTCACCCACACTGGAATTGCTCCTGGCCAAGTGGCGTGATCGACGAGATCGAGAGTTCTGATGTGGGATGGATGGTCCGTAAATAGAGAGACAGTACCCTCGCCCAGGATTCGAGCAGCTGCGGCTAAGCGTGGGACCACTGAGGGCAGTACCGGCAGCCCGTACAGCACCTGCCGGAAGAGTGAGAATGTGTCCGAAATTCGATGACATGCTGCAAAATACTCACGTTGATCGAACGTCCCTTCGCTTTGCACTCCAGTAGCCATGGGACGAGATTCTCAACCTACGCAATCAGTTCAGCCGCAATCAATAATTACAAGAACCATCGGAACACACTTCTGATACCGTGGAGCAGATGAGTTTTACTGGTCTCGAAATGTCCTCGCCGACCTGCAGCTGGGTAATCTGCGTCGTCTTGGGGTGGTTGTTAGTCGCAACCATTCCCTCCATCAAGCTGGACGAGCATTACCTTATGCGTCTTCACATGAGAGCGGACTGGGTGGATTAGCCTACGTCTCAAACATACACCACTTGGTGTCTCAGCGCATTGAACTTACAGCCAACGCCAACCTCATCTGCCGCTGCTCGAGTGTCAGCATCCTGCAACGTTGCATCGTCACGACTTGGAAGACCACAGTTCGAAATCTCCATCGATTGGAAGGCGTATACGAACCTTCCAGCATTAACCTGCAATTCCTCCGCACGACTGCGGCATCGAGGACTGCGGCTGGAGTCTGGACATCTTGGATGCGTTTGCCCACGAACTGGAGCTGTAGTCCTGCCACAGACGGGCTCGGGAAGGCGGAAGGGGCACTCAGAGATGAGATGGGTAAGGCATCGGAGGTCTGAGGGTATGACTCCATCGTGCTACCCGATGTACAAGCAGCTGGTGGAGGGGGACGAAACAGCTACGATGTAGGGACGCCGATCCAAGCGTTGCGACTTCCTTTCATGTGACAGTGTCGTAAGCAATTCAGAAGTTGACACGATCCACTTTCCGCGAAATGCCTCATGCGCGTGTAGGATCGATCTGGCGCCAAGCCCGCGCTTGCCGCAATCTCTTTTTGGAAGCTGCATCACGACGAATTGGTCTTCGTTAATCTCGACCAAATATCTTGCTTTGTAGAAGCATGGAGCCGGGGACTAAGAGGCGAGCGGCTGACAGTGCTGATGCACGGGACGACAAGAGACACAAAGTATCCATGACTCCTCTTACAGATGTTGAAAAAGCCTATTCTGACCACGTGACAGACCAAGAAGCAATGGAGGACTCCACGTGGCAATGCCAACACTGGACCTCCCTTGATCGAACCTGGAGACAGTGGCATCTGGGCGACCTGTAACAAAGGACGCGAGGTAAGAGCTGATGGGTAAAAGAGTTCTCCGAGACACGATCAGACCCCATGTCGCGCTCTGAGACCTTTTGAACTCTTCGAAAAGGCTTAGACGCTTGCTTACCCTTCTACCCTTCTGTTCTGTAGGGCAAGTGTACTGGGGAACTTCGAGATCTCTTCGCCGAGTATGCTGAGTTGATGTACGGGACCGGTGCCGCCCCCGAAGCCACTGAAATGGCACCCACCAGTATCGAGAACGAGATCAACGCCGAAGTTGCTGAGATGAAGCATCCCGTGTCGGCGCAGCTTTTCACATCTGTCCGCATCGACGTTCAGTGCGTGGTGTTCTTCAAGACCGTGGCGCCGATCGAACCCGTCAGCTTCGTGAAGAGGATATGCGAAGATGCACTGAGCAATCCACATCGCAAGCGAACACGGTACACCAAGCGACTGTCTCCGATAACACTTATGGGCCGTGCCACTTTGGAAGGGGTAGAGAAGGTCGCGCGCACCGTCCTAGAGCCAAGTTTTCATCACACTCCCGTGCAGCCCCGAAAGGTGAGGCGTTCATTTTATGGTTGTTGATGAAGCTGATCCGATGTGCAACAGTTTGCCATCCGCCCGACGCTACGCAATTTCAATTTAATCACGCGGGAGAAAGTCATTCAGCTTGTCGCCCAGTGTGTGGGCTCAGGCCACCAAGTAGATCTGAAGAACTACGATCTCCTTATCGTGGTTGAGATATTCCAGGTACACACCTCACCCACACGCGGATACCATATAGCATGTGCTTACGAGAGAGTGTAGAATGTGTGTGGAGTGAGCGTCCTTGACGACGATTTCGAGCGACTCAAACGGTACAACCTCGCAGAAATATTCGACCCAACACCAGTTGCAGAAGTCAAAGCCAAGGAGCAGCAGGCCCCCGCCCCGAAACTTGACAATGAGGGCATGCTCGCAGAGGGTAGCAAAGCTGAAGACGGTAGTCACCTCCAAGAGCTTGTCAAAGCCGAGGAAGCCGTCATGGAGCTCGATCCCGGGGCTGAAGACACTGCATCCACGGCGGCCATGCGATAAGGAAGTCTGTCCGCCACCCTCGCGCATATGCAAGATCACGGAAGAGGCAACGAGGGATGACTTTTTTGAGAACTCCACAGGAAGCCCCGGCTTCCTCGTGCTCGGTAAAACTCAATCTCACTTCGGAAGATCTTCCGTGAGTGACCCAAGCGGACGGGTCACACAATCCTCTCGGTAAGCTGCAGCCGGGGGACCTCGTGGCGAACACGACTGTGGGGATACAATAATTCTCCTCATGGAGATTGGCGTGCGCAGTGGAACAGCTCTGGCAGTGTTGTCAGCCACGATAAAGACATCGGTGTGTTGTGCAGCTTGAAATCGATGACACTGACCAAGATCTGACACGACCCAGCGAACAGCTAGCGCCACATCGGCCGGCAGATCGGGTCATCCTTGCAAATAGCGTGTTATCCTTGCGCTCTGCATCTTCGTCTCGTCTCGCCATTCGCTATGTTCGATCTCTTGCTAAACACAAAACTAAGCCCGTTATGGGGGATAGACTCGCGAACTCTCGCTTCTAGCGAACTCTAATATATTAGCACACGTCTTGGACGCGGCCCACGTGTCGTAAACGCACAGGATGCCGGCCATGATTTGAGATTGGAACGCCGCTGCTCTCGCGTGATGTAACAGCAAGAACTCAACAAGCGAACCTCTCAAGCCTCTACCTCTGTACTGTACGTCAGACGGCATACAGCATGCCTGGAGCAGCTCCGCTAATCTCAATGGCGTGGCGAGCGGCGTCTGTTGGCTTGATGAAGGACTGGCCACGCGCGCCGTCTATGACATGATTCAGTTCTATCTCTTACTCCCTCATATTAACCCACTCGGCCTTCTTCGGTGCCGCGAACCACCGCCCACTCGTCCGCTCCCACTCGATAGTACTCGGCAGTCTGACTTCCCAATCCGGTGCTTGCACGATACGATCCGTCTGCAAAACTCAATCTCACGGGAGGAAGCGAGATCTGGGATCTCCACCTCTGCATGGTGGGCGGCGCAGACTGCCAGTATTTAGTCCTCTAGCTCGACCAGGATGACGATCACCGGGACAGCAATGGCCTCCAGCACCCCTTCCTCGCCTGATCGAAATGCCATCCAACGTACAGCTGCTGCTGCATTGCAGTCGAAGTCTGTTACAGTCGAGAAGCTCGACGGCTACGTCTTTCGAACATATCGACTAAGAACATCCGGAGGATTCTTCTACATCCTTCGGTGCAGACCATCGTTCAACATCCGGTTACTTCGGCACGAGGAAGGCTGGTTAGAAACCGAAGCCGGAACCCTGCAAACCATCGGTGGTCGAGCAGATATATACACGCCTAGACTGATCAAGTACCACAACACCACCCTTCACATCGGTAGCTGTTATCTCATCTCCGGACCTTTTACTGGCTCAATCCTCGCTGATGTCGAACCAACACTATCATCACATGCTCTCGCCAGCATAGACCGGAGTCTGGGTCAATATGTCCGTCGCCTCTCATCCATGCCTGGTCGGGACTTCGGACCTATACGACAAAGTCAAGGATTCCCCGGTTTCAAATCCTGGGCCAAAGCCTTCGCGTTCTTGCTGGAGGCGGTGATGCGGGATGGCGAAGACGCCCTGATCAGCCTCGACTACGATGCCGTCCGAGACCTCGTGAGGCGACACCGTGGCTCCTTGGACAAGATCTCGCAACCGAAGCTCGTCCTGCTGGAACTGTCGGCGGACAGGAACGTCGTGGTAGATGTCAAGGAGGAGCAGGTGACAGGTCTGCTGGACTTTTCGACTGCCATATGGGGCGATCCGTTCATGTCGGATTGTTTTTACAAACCCACTGCCAGCTTTGCAGAGGGGTTTGGGAAGCTGCCTAACCGGTCGGCTGATGAGCGTGTGAGACAGTACCTGTGAGTAACCCACCTTCCGAAAGTATGTGCTCGTGGGTAGAGAATCTTGCTGACCCAGTCGAGGTATGTGATGTATCACTCGATGTTGGCTATCGTGCGGCAATTTTATCGGCCATCGGAAGACGGAGATGAATTGCAAGCACGTCGGGACTTTGCCACCGCTGTGCGGCAGCTGACGAACGTTTGATGTCTGGGCACTGCGTTACTCACCAGCTTGAGATAAGGTTCCTCTCAGTTTTGGGATCGGCCATGGTGCATGAATGATGATTGACGACTTCAGCGAGGCGCCTGGTTTCGGTTTTACGGGTTATGACGGCGTTCTCCTGGCCAGCATTGATACTGGGAAGATATTAGCGACAGCCCAACGTGCATGAGTGGTTTTTATGGTGGCCGTTGGGAGAAACAGTCCCCAGTGGCCATGGTGCATACTTATGCTGGACATAGTGGATGTACGGTTAGCTAGAAGTTGCTTGTAGATGAGATACCATTCACTTGCTTATGTTGACCATGGCTTGATTATTGCCCACTATCCGTGAAGGTGATCGGGAATGAACAAGAGCGAAAGAAAGGTCAACTCTCGACTGGGCACATCCACCGGATCTCGGCGTTGGAGACAAGCGACGATGTCCTCACGACGTGCTGTAGCACGTTAACAATACATGGCCGCAAAAGAGAACTGGAGGGAGACGAGTACGCCCTACCCCGACGGTAAGGTAAGATCGGACTTCTTAGCACCTGAACAGCTACTCTTTGGATATCTCTGCCAACTGGTATGTCGAAAGGAAACGAGGTAGATTTGTAAAGAGCGGAGATAGAGGGTCGTCAGAAACGACCCCGAGTGTTGACAAGCAAAGACAGCTGTTCTTTCGCGCCACCGTTCTGCTCATCAGTAATCCATCATAAAGAAATTTGAGGCACTGTAGGAACAAGAAAAGTGTCGCATCTATTTCCGGGAACATAGGTTGTTGGTTTGCCGCTGCATAAATCACCTTCGAGGCTGCCAGGTGTCTTTTCCCCTCTGGACCCTGATGCGGACTCGTGCCTTTCTCAGGAACATCGTAGCTACGACAAATCTGCTTTCCACTCTTGTTCCCTTTATATACGCCTGTATCCCCTCAACGACACGGAATCCAGGTATCTACAGCTCGATTTACACACTCACCATACCAGCACAATTATGAGGTACTCGCTCGGTCTGCTTGGGCTCGCTGCTCTGGGAGCTGCAGCTTCAGATGTTGTAGACCTTACCAAGGACAAGTTCGATGGATTCGTTCAGGAGAATGATTTGGCGCTCATAGAATGTGTGTCTCCCCGACTCTCGCAAGTTTGACGATACCCTACTGACGATACTTGTAGTCTTCGCGCCATGGTGCGGACACTGCAAGGCGCTTGCGCCAGAGTACGAGGATGCGGCCACACAGCTCAAGGAGAAGCATATAGCACTTGCGAAGGTCGACTGCACCGAGCAGCAAGACTTGTGCCAAGAGATGGGTGTGGAGGGATACCCAACCCTCAAGATCTTCCGTGGGAAGGATAATGTCGCCCCCTACGCTGGACCACGGAAAGCCCCTGCGATCGTCTCATACATGACGAAGCAGTCGATGCCCGCTGTCTCCCTGATTCAGGCTGGCGATGCGTTGGAGGAGTTCAAGACTGCGGATAAGATCGTGCTTGTTGGCTACTTCGCTGCGGATGACAAATCCAGCAATGCCACTTTCTCAGAGGTCGCTGAGCAGATGAGGGAGGGTGCTCTGTTCGGCGCTACCTCTGACCCAGAGTTGGCGAAGGCGGAGGGTGTCAAGCAGCCCGCTATTGTGCTGTACAAGACGTTCGACGAGGGCAAGAACATTTTCGAGGAGAAGTTCACCAAGGATACCATTGAGTCGTTCATCAACACCGCCTCGATCCCACTTGTGGGCGAGGTCGGTCCAGAGACATACGCTGGCTACATGGCGGTAAGTGGAGCTGAATTTTGAGTAGTTCGATCAGTACTGACGGCAGCTCCAGGCTGGCATCCCTCTCGCCTACATCTTCGCCGAGACCGAGGAGGAGCGAGCATCTCTCGGCAAGTCTCTCAAGTCCGTCGCTGAAAAGCACAAGGGCGCCATCAACTTCGCCACCATCGACGCGAAGGCCTTCGGCCAGCACGCAGGCAACCTCAACCTCGAGGTCGGAAAGTTCCCTGCATTCGCTATTCAGGACGTCTCCAAGAACCAGAAGTTCCCATACGAAAAGCAAGGCAGCGAGAAGGATCTGAGCGAGAAGAACATCGGCAAATTCATCGACGAATACCTTGCCGGCAAGGTCGAGGCTAGCATCAAGAGCGAGCCCATCCCAGAGAAGCAAGACGGCCCAGTCACTGTCATCGTGGCGAAGAACTACCAAGAACTCGTCATCGACAGCGACAAGGACGTTCTCCTCGAGTTCTACGCCCCATGGTGCGGACACTGCAAGGCTCTGGCTCCCAAGTACGAGGAGCTGGCCGGTCTCTACAAGAACCACGCCGACAAGGTTATTGTCGCCAAGGTTGACGCCACCCTGAACGACATTCCAGACGAGATCCAAGGTTTCCCTACTATCAAGCTGTTCAAGGCTGGCGAGAAGAGCGAGCCCGTCGAGTACTCTGGCTCCCGCACCATCGAGGACTTGGCCGCTTTCATCCGTGACAACGGTAGCCACAACATTGACGTCAGCTCGGCCCTGGGTGCTGAGAATATGGAGGGCGTGGAGACTGACCAGATGCCGATGCAAGCCCCAGCTGCGACCGTGGCCGAGGGCGTCGCGGAAAGCGTCAAAGTGGCAGCTGCTAAGGCGACCGAGGCGGTAAAGATTGCTGTGATGGAGGGCGAAGATGGCGTAAGTCCAATGGCCAGAATACCCCCCTGGAGACACCACGTGCTTTCTGTTTATGACATAGGCTAATCTACCCATTCGTTTCCGCAGATGGAGGATCACGATGAGCTATGAAGCAAGTCCTAGCATGCTCTGGTTCGTGTAGGAAGTTGAGACTCATACACGACTTGAACGGAATGACTGGATGAGTGTGTGAATTTATGGATGGTCGGACAGGATGGGTGCATGTAGTTCTAGTTAGTTACCGTACTTGGAGCATGGCGTTTCTAGATCTGCTCTTCTGATCCGTGTCGAAGTATGTTGGCTGAAGAGGAGCGATGGCCGATGTCTCTCTCCCGTGATCATCAGGCTACTGATCAGACGAAGTGGCAGTATAGCAGCACGAAGACCGTTACTTTGGAGTAGAATGTCGTTGGTGGCTGTGCTAGAACGACATCCTATGTTCTCGTAGCTAGCTAGAGTGCCGTCGAGATGTTCTCCAGTAGTGTAGCAGCACATCGATGAGTTGACTTCGTCGAGGAACTTGCTGGAAGGGAAGGACCGGTCCAAGCTTCTGCCCTGCCTGACTTCTACTCCCACACTTCGCTCTCTACCATAGGCATGAACGCACCATACCGTCTTCGCCCCGCTCATGAGCTCGACGCGTTTCGATGAATTATGAGATCTTAGTTGTGCCGTAATGTTACAGGCTGCGCTGCTCGACAACCTTACCTAGCCTGAGCTTCCACGGCGTTCCCCAGTACAAACACTTGCGACCACTAGCTGCTCCCCCAGCTCTCTCTCTCTCGATACAAAACCTTCGAACGCTGCCAACAGCAAACCTCCCGACCCTGCAGCAGCATCTGCCGCGGGGCTCGAGCCTCGAGACATCAGCTGTGCTATCGGATCGTGCTCGGCCGCATCGTCGCGGTCTTGAGCATGATGGAGAGCGCCATAGCCCGTCTAACCCTCGGCTGCAGCCGCGATCACGACCACCACCACCTGCGCTGCACGAGCTCGCATGGGCATGGCATACTTCGCAGTACATGCGGCGAGCGCTGTCGAGGCATCGAGCAGGCAGGCAAAGTCGCAACGCGGCACCTGACGATAGAGCAAGAATCAGTTGCTCGAAGACCGCGCCATACCCTGGACGGTCTTCAGTGCCCTTGGAGAAGCATCATTCGATAGCTGAGCCATCGCGAGCTCTCCGCTACGCAGAGCTACCGGCAGATCGTGATGGGTACAGCTGGCGGTGATCTTAAAAAGGTTTGTACATCTCGCATCTCCTTGCCGTAGAACGATGCGGAGTTTCGTATTATGGTCGGGGCCCGGGACGCTGTGACATTCCACGTGCTCTCCCGTCTTCTCATGCCTGTCGCTCTTCTGCAGCTCGTTCTCATGTGTGCTGGTGGCACGCCAAATGTACACAGCCATGAGAGACATCACATTGACGCTCATATGAGGTGAACGTCTTTTTCTCGGAGTCTGCTTTCGTACTTCTCCTGTTCTCATCTCGTATCGTTCTCATTGAAAGACTGTGTGTTCAACAGCCGGCAGAACCTTGGAAGCATTGCTACGTTGGAGCTGGCCGTACTTGTAGACTGGAATATCCTGATGCGTGGAATCATGGACCGGATGAAACGCTTGCTGGTCATGCTGCTCCTCCGGTTGGCCTGATCGAATGAAAGCTGGCGCTGGAGTTCCAGTATGCGGAGCGAGCTTGCACGCTACTTCGGGCTGCACTTTACTTTTTCTGAGTAGCCACCACTACACTCCACTTGCACCGGTGTATACCCAGTGCTGCCCGGCCATGAAGCTGTCCAGCGCAGTGCAAGGCCATGTGCGTATGGGGTGAGCTCGGTCTACATATAGCGCGGTGTCGCTCGGCAGATGCTTTTCGGTTTGGTGGTGCGCTTCCTATGGAGGTCCGCTGCACAAGACTGGTGCGAGTATGGGTGCCCGGATGGCCGCGAGGAGCAAGATCGGTGATGTGAGATGGTTCGCAGCTTGCTTGCTCGCGGGACTGGCTGCCAGATATGGCGCTCCCCAGCAGACCGCCCTGAGAGCTGCGCCGGTTCGGTGGCAGATGGTCCCGTAACCTTTCGTCTGAGCTCTTCCATCTCCGTCAGAGTGTTCGTAGTCCTGCCTCGCCAGCGCGAGATGGCCCGCCAGGATGTTGGAAGATCTCCTGGCAGCATCCCTGTCCCGTCTCTTTGCTCGTGTGCTCCTGTTCCGTGTGCAGTGGAGCGCGATCACGGGGTGGTGATGGAGAAGAGCGGTAACCTCAGGACGGTTCGGTCGGGGAGGTGTTGGCCGGGCATGCTCTATGGGTGCGCTGTTGGAAGTGGGAGAAGGGAAGATGCTCGTACTTCGGGATGACTGGACGGATGGGTTGGCCGACAATGCGAGCGGATGGCAAACAAGTAGGTATTTGCTATCTAATCACGTCTACGGGGAGTCGAGTCTTGCAGCTATGGACGATGGTATAGTATCGTTGCCGGCCCCTTGCCAATGACTGCCGCCCTCGGATGCCCTCGCAGAAGCCCAGATCCCTCTCAAGGACCCTCAACTCGCACGAGCACCTTCCGTCTTCACAAGCTACCTCTCACTGCAGGAGCTCAGCTAATTGCTCGTAACACCTCGTCGTTCCTGCCAGTTTCGGCACGCGTTCAGCTCGGACCATCAGCTTGCCACAAAACATCGAGCTTTCCAGCTTCCAACCTTCTCCCTCGACACAACCTCCACATCCACCACAACACCTTCCTTCAAGACAATCCATCCAACACCAAGGTATGTTACATGCTCTACCCCATCACAGCCTTAGCGAGCAGTTTGCGCGTCTTTTGCGAGCTTCACCGCGTGCAGAGACTTGCTCACAGCAAATTCCCTTCCATCTACCTCCTCATCTTCGACCACTTCCACCTCATTACGGCACAGCTAATTGAGATCCACCACAGTCTCCACAACATTCCCAACACCATCACACTCTCACCAACCACCTCATCACCCTCCCAATCACAAGGTAAGCCTCACTATCCTCCCACACCAATCCAAGCACGTGCAACCGAATTCCATCACTTCAAGCCTTGCACAAGCTCATCTACCTCCTCAAATCACCTTCACAACACCCTTTCACTGCTCTGAAGTATCACATGGTGTTATTGCAGCACGTGGCCCGGTGTCAAAGCTTCTCAGCAGAAGTGTATAACACCTTCCCTCTCCCCTTTCAAACCTGACACCAAACCATAACCTGCCAACCTTCCTTCATCACTCATCTACCTTCTTCAACACCTCTAACACCTCTTCACCAGACCACAACACCACAGCTGTCTCACCAGCACATCAGCAGTCATGGGTGGTGCCGCCAAGCGTCGTGCCAACGAGGAGCGGTACGAGCGTTCAGCGAACGCAGCCTCGTCAAGCGGTGACACCTCGTCCTCCGGCAAGGCATCACGCTCCGTCGTTTCACACGCCCAGTCTGCTAGTGGTCGCTCGACTGCTTCACGTCAGTATGACGGCAATCGCGATCCTGAAGGCACTAAGTCTGGCTCCAAATCACCGACTGGATCCTCTTCCCGCGGCACCGAGCGTAATCCAGCCAGCTCCCGAGTCATCACAGAGAACAAGAACATCGATGTCGGCACTGCTGGACGTTCCGTGTGGACTGGCGGCAATGCTCCCAGCGGCCTTGCTGCTCGGCCGGCACCATCAACTCTCGGCCAGTCTCTGAAAATCTCCCTGAACAGCCACCAAGTTGACATCAGCACTCTTGAGAAGGCCAAGGTCTACCAGTACGACGTGCAGGTGGGCTCAGGCACTGAGAAGCGTGGTCTCATCAAGAAGGTGTGGGCGTCTAAGGGCGTGCGTGATGCCGTGGGTCAGGGCTTCGTCTACGATGGCAACAAGCTGGCCTGGTCCTCCAAGCGGCTCGAGCGCGATGTCAACATCACCATCGACATTGATGCTGAGGATGGCAATGCCCCTCGCAAGGATGGTAAGGAGAATAAGCACAGAGTCCTCATCAAGTGTACCAACAAGGTCCGTGTCGACACCCTTGTGCAGTACCTGGAAGGCAGGATCGCCTTCGACAATGCTGTTCTGGAGGCCATCAACTTCCTGGACCATCTCATCCGCGAGACTCCCTCTCTGAAGTACACACCCATCAAGCGCATGTTCTTCGCTCGCGGCCAGAATCGCTTCATCCTTGGCAATGCAGTCGAGGCATTCAAGGGCGTCTTCGCGTCTATGCGCATCGTCCACGGTGGTCCAGGCAAGTCAGCCCACCTCGCCATCAACATCGACGTTGCCAACGGCACATTCTGGACATCTTCAATGGTTCACAACGCAGCCAAGGAGTTGACTGGGCGTCGCGATGTCAACGATCTCATCGTCGCTCTGCAGCGCGGTGGCGAGAGCTCCCGCGAGGGCCAGGCCTTGAAGAAGATGCGGAAGCTACATGTAGTTGCACACCATCGCCGCGGCGAGATCGACGAATACTGCATCGATCGTCTGGTGTACAAGAGCGCCAAGGATGTGACATTCGAGAAGGATGGCAAGAAAGTCACGATCTATGACTATTTCGCCAAGGAGTTCAACGTTCGTCTGCAGTTCCCGGATCTTCCTTTGTGCAAGATGACGAAGGGCAAGAACACTATGCTTCCCATGGAGGTTCTCAAGATTAAGGAGAACCAGCGTTACGTCACCAAGCTCGATGATAAGCAGACTTCCAACATGATCAAGTTCGCGGTTGAGCCTCCGGATGGGCGCCTCAAGTCGATCAAGCAGGGCCAGGACATGCTTGCATGGGACACGGATCCTGTCCTCAAGCACTTCGGCCTCCGTGTCAACCCGACCATGACTTCGGTCGATGGCAGGCTGATCACCGCTCCCAAGGTCGGCTTTGCTGGTGGTGAGGCGAAGCCTGGCACATCTGGCCGCTGGGATCTCAAGGGCAAGAAGTTCCTTACACCTAACACTGCGCCCCTCAAGAGCTGGGCTGTCTGCGTCATTTCCGGTCGTCGCGGCGGTAAGCCAGACAAGGCTGCCATTCAGACCTTCATCTCTGAATTCATCAAGATCTATAAGGGTCACGGCGGCAGGGTCGAGAACACGCAGCCTGCTATGGCTCTGGCATCTGGCGACGATGTCGGCTCGTGGGTCACCGATGCCTGGAACAAGGCAGGCAACCAATCCAACTCTCGGCCGCAGATCTTGGTGTTCATCCTTCCCGACAAGGACGCGATCACGTACGGCCGCATCAAGCGATCTGCCGACTGCCGCTACGGTGTGGTATCTCAGTGCATGCAGTACTCGCATGTGCAGAAGTGCCAGGCCCAGTACATGTCCAACGTGTGCATGAAGTTCAATGCGAAGCTCGGCGGGCAGACCAGCCGTGCGATCGGTGCGAAGTCAGGAGGCCCTACCGGCATCTTCACGACCCCGACTTGCGTTATCGGCGCCGATGTCTCACATGCTGCTCCTGGTTCTCAAGCCGCCAGCATGGCCGCATTGACCATGTCCATGGACAAGCTGGGCATCCGCTATGCTGCTACGTGCGAGACGAACGGATATCGCGTCGAGATGATCTCAACCGACAACATCAACAATATGATCAAGCCGATGCTGCAGGCCTGGATGAAGGATGTGGGTGGTGGCCAGTTCCCGAAGCGCATCCTCTACTTCCGCGATGGTGTTAGCGAGGGCCAATACCAGCACGTTATCGAGCAGGAGGTGAACGACATGAAGGCTCTTCTCAAGACCGCGAACCCGAATGTTAACATCCCTTTCGTGGCCATCGTGGGAGGCAAGCGTCATCACGTCCGATTCTTCCCGCAGGCCGGCAAGGGTGATCGGAACAACAACCCACTTCCAGGCACGCTCGTGGAGACCGGTGTCACTCATCCGTTTGAGAACGACTTCTACCTGTGCTCCCACTCTGCGATCAAGGGCACGGCTCGCCCGATGCACTACCACGTCCTTCTCAATGAGGCCAAGATGTCCAATGAGGAGCTCCAGACGCTCATCTATGAGCAGTGCTACCAATACATCAAGAGCACTACACCCATCTCCCAGCACCCAGCCATCTACTACGCCCACCTGGTTTCCAACCGTGCGATCCCTCACGATCCTGCGTGGTCTGGTTCAAGCGATGCGACTCCGTCATCTCGCCCAACCGGCTCGCAAGGCCAGACCGACACCTCGCCCAACAGCGCTACTACCTTCGAGAAGCTGATGCCGATGCCCAACCAGGGTGGCATCGCCTCTGGGATGTGGTACATCTAATGTGCTGCAGCACGACATCACCACATGCAACCAGCACATCCACTGGCCTTGCATGCATTGAGACTGGAGAGATGACGAGACTGCGATGCGATGACGAGAGATGACTGAGACTGACTGAGACTGACTGAGACTGGAGAACACAACAGAGAGAGCGAGATGGTAATGAGACCATGACTGAACGACCGACATGACTGAATGGCCGATTGATTGATTGACTGCGTGTTTTTGCTTGACCCGAGATTGATCAGGATGGGTCCCCTTTCATTGCATGTACTACTGATCAACGTAGCTAGAAAAAAACTGAAACAAGGCTTATGCCACCAAAAACACCTGTGCCACCTTCTCACATCGCTCCAATTACAACGCTCCAATTACAATGACACGAACATACATGTAGCTGACAAGTGATTACCACTGCGACGTCATCATCTTCTCACATCCCTGCGATAGCAAAGGATATGAACATAACTCATAGGCAGCGAAGACTCCGACGTCACCGTCTTCAGCCAGCCAGAGAACAAGCAACACGTTGACCTGCTCACCACCCACGAAAGACACAGGAACAGAACACAGTGGTTGTGGTACAACGCCAGCGGCGTGATTCAATTGTGGTCTGTCTCTATATACAAGCACTGACAGCGTCTTGCGCATCGTACGTTCGTCCAAGTCGTGGACATTCTTGGCCCCTGGACATCATTGTCCTTGTCTTCCATGCAACCAGGCCTTAGTGTACCTGTCCGAAACGCCAGAAGAAACCCACACCCGTCGCCATGCCGCTGAGAAAAACCAAACAAGCCCATGGGGTGGCTCAAATGTATGCACAACTCTCGTTCTTCGCCAGTGACGTCGTCGTGCTCGTGTCATGCTACTCGCTCTACTCGGTTGCGTGGTCGCTGGTCGCTGTGGCGAGGCGAGAGCAGCGTACTTGCGTCGAGCGGAGCTGGTGTTGTAGAAGCGAGCGAGGCACTCATTTGTCGTCATGTCCATCCCGTATCACCCTCCCATCCTCCCACGACCTCAGTCGGTTAAACGATCTAAAAGATGTATGGACAGGATCATGACCAAAAGTCCAATCGTAACAATAATCAACAACGCAAACCCAAACCACCCCAACACCATCGCACTCGTACCGACCCCACTCCTCACGCTCCCGTTCCCGAAGTCTTGCGCGACTTGTGCTGCGGCGACGGACGCGGTGTGCTGCCAGAGGACGCTGACGAGCACGAAGATGGAGGAGATGAAGATGAGGGCAAGGGCGGCTTGCGAGACGGGGCGCGAGGGGAAGGGTTTGATGTCGACGTCGGAGCCGGTGCGGGCGTCGCGCTCTTCGTGCCAGCCCGGGAAGGTGGCGAGCATGAGGAAGACGACGAAGGCTAGGACTATGGCGACGATGCTGGAAACACACACGTGTCAGTAAGATGCCACGGGATGAGGGTGAGTTGGTGGTGGGGTGACTTACAGCAGGTAAGGAAACACCACACTATTCTTGAACGTCTCCGCGACCCAGATCAAATTCAGCGGATCCTCGTCTATGCTGATCTGTTCCGCGAGGAGGGTGACGTTGTTGGAGCAGAGGAAGCTGCCGCCGTCCGGGTTGACGCAGATGCCAAAGTAGCCCACCCGCACTTCGAGCATGGCGTTGCCGACGAGGTTGGCGATTGCGGCTGTGACGCCAGGGTCGACTTGTGTGGGGTCGTAGACGGGGGTGTACATTTGGTAGTAGAAGGAGATGATGAAGATGCCCGGGATGAGGGGGGAGGAGGAGGTGCATCCTGCTAGTAGTAGTGCTGTGAACGAATAGTCAGTAGGTGTCGGGAGTGTCTTGGTTGGTGGAGGGTGTCCTGCTTACAGAGTAATATGATCGCGATGGCGATGAGTATCATCAACACATGATGGTATCCGAGAAAGGGTATCAGGCGTTGGATGCCGACCGCGAAGCGCACGTTCGCCATGGTCTACCGGCACTCTGGACCTCTGGCTTGTCGGTTGTTCTCCAACGGCCAAACGGCCGGGAGTTGGGAGGTCGTGGAATGCGGCAGTCGCTTGTCTTGTTCGTCGCTCGTGGTAGAGAATGCCTTTGTTCTTGGTCGGAATGAATGCTCTTGTGTTCTGTGAGACTTTTCTCAAGAATGCGTGTCTTTGCAGAAAGTCTGGATGGAAGCCGTCGACGGGACAACGGGCGAGGTGTTCGAGGTGATTCGACGGGCTCTGCAAACTTCTGGTCAGGAAGAATATTGTGTGTATGCTTTGTGAGAGGGAGGAGATGGCTTAGCTTGCGAAGATGGGCCTTGTCACCTCAATCTGTTGCCTGCGCTGAAATCATCGAGGTTGGAGAGGTGGCTGACGATCTTCAGCCATCCCGATTTTTGGGCCGGGTGTTGTCCACGCGACGAGCCTAGATCAACAATGACGCTTAGCGCCGGGTTCCTGCAGCGGGGCAGCTGCGATGCCGAAAGCTTGACTCGCGTGGCGTAAAGCTAGAAGAAACGGTTACCTTTCATCTCACGATCTTTCTTTTCCATCTCCACTGATATCAAGTCATATCGGGTTTTTCGCAGGTGCAGTGCTGGATCCAACAGAGCAGGAAAAGTGTCTCGGACTTCATATCGGCCAGAGACCTTGACACAGCACGCTGCAGCGTTCTTGACAGGCTGCAGATTCCATGAGGAGTTAAAAGCAGACCCATGTCCACGATCCGCCTGTCGAAGCTCACATTGGCACCAGTGGGCCTCCTTGTCTGAACTGAAGGAGTTCGGATATCGGCACGCATTGGTAAGGTAGGTAGATAACGTAGGTAGGGACTCCATATCCACCTGCATGCTCAGATTCTTGAACACATTTCCCCCTCTCCAAGGATAAAACACCAAGCCCTTCGGATCAATCGCTCAACATGGCACATCAAGAAGTCCCCGAGTATGACTTGATCATCGTCGGCGGCGGCACGTCAGGCTGTGTCCTAGCGAATCGCCTCTCAGAAGACCCAAGGACATCAGTGCTCGTGCTAGAAGCAGGCGAGGACCGTAGCGCCGACGAACGTACACTCCTGGCCTCGCAGGCAGCATGTGGGACAACCCGCAGTTCGACTGGCAATACATTTCCGAGCCATCCCCCGGCATCAACAACAGACACATCAAGCACCCCCGTGGACGGCTCATAGGCGGCACCAGCGCCATCAACTCCTTCGCCATCATCTATCCTTCCGCGGCGGGGATAGATGCGTGGGCGGAGCTGGGGAATGAAGGTTAGGATTGGGAGACTTTGAAGCCGTATTTCTTGAAGTTTCAGACTATTGTGCCGCCGAGTGAGGATGTGAAGAGGGAGCTGAATATCATGCACAGTGATGAGAGCATCCGGAAATCCAATGGATCAATTCAAGCTTCGTTCCCATTACGAGTGACTCCATTTCAGAAAGCTTGGGTTGAGACGTTCCGTACTCTAGATCTGGAGACCGCGACTGATCCGCTGGATGGACATGCTATTGGCGGGCATACGTCGACTTGCCATATCACTGGAGATAGACATGAACGCAGTCATGCCGCGGTGGCGTATCTGGATCCCGTCCGTGGGCGGCCGAACTTGACGATCATCACGAACGCGTTGGTTCGCAAACTGGCGATCGACAACGACGGCGCAGAACCGACCGTTCGTGGTGTGGTGTACTCAAAGGACGGTATTGTCTGCGAAGTTCGAGCTAAAAAGGAAGTCCTACTCGCGGCGGGCACGTTCAACACGCCACAACTCTTAGAATTGTCTGGCATCGGCGACCCTATGATCCTTGAACAGCACGGCATAGATATCGTCCACGCCAACCCAGCTGTGGGAGAGAATCTACAAGACCACATACGGCGAGGGCTCTCATTCGAGCTCGCCGACGACGTTCCGCCGAGGACAACAATGCCTACCGACGAAGCCCGCAAGCTGTACGAGAAGAACCGATCCGGGCCTTGGGCAGAACAGGGCGCCTTTGCGTTCGCTTACACGCCCCTAGTGCCTTTCTTAGACCCAGAAGGAACCGAGCAAGTGCAGAGTCTGCTCGACCACCATCTAAAACCCGATCCAAGCCAGTCGCCCTTCATACGCCAGCGCAACGCTTACATCCGAAAGGTCATTGAATCCCCCTCCGAAGCAACCGCCGTGACATTTCTCGCCCGGAAACCGCCCCCCGAGTCCTCAAACGGCAACTACATAACCCTCTTCTCCATGCTCTCCCACCCCTTCTCCGCCGGAAGCGTCCACATCGTCTCCCCCGACCCTGAAACCAAGCCCAAGGTCGATTTCAACTACTACTCCCACCCCCTCGACGTCGAAATCCACGCCCGACACGTTCAAGTGCTGGAACAACTAGCCAAGACCGAGCCGTTAGCTTCCTACATCAAACCCGACGGTGCACGCCTTCCTGCGGGGTACGCTACGGAGACTCTCGACGGTGCTAAAGCGCTAACGAGAGCTTTTGCGACGACGAATTATCATCCCTGCGGTACGTGCTCGCTGGGCGAGGTGGTGGATGGGAGGTTGAGGGTGAAAGGGGTAAGGGGGTTGAGGGTAGTGGATGCGAGTGTGATGCCGATTATCCCGCGAGGGAATATTATTGCGACGGTGTATGCGGTTGCTGAGCGGGGGGCTGATGTCATCAGTGAGGACTTGGGTGGGTATAGATGTACGTGAAGGTGGAGCAAGGGCTCTCTGCCTATCGGGTCGCCTGCAATACATCCGATGAGTAGTAAAAGCTGTACAACCAGAACCAGAGTTATTGGGTATCTGATCATTTACAACGCAGCCTTCCCCCCCTTCTCCATCAACGTCCACCTCCCCTCCTTCCCCCTCACCCTCCCCTCCCCCTCCAACTTCCTCAACACCTGCACCACCCCTCCCTCCGCCGGCCCATGCAAATGCTCCGGATACTCCCGATAAACCACTTTCACAATCTCCATACTCCCCCACCCTTCCTCCTCACCACCCTTGCCACCCATCCCCTCCCCCCTCATCACCTCCAAAATCTGCTCCTCCCTCTCCCTCCGATGCCGCACATACTCCCCCACCTTCCCCCGCCCATCCTCCACCACCTCTCCATGCGCCGGATACGCCCTTCCCGCAAAAACCCCCTGCATCCGCTCAAGACTATCCATATAAGCGGCCAAATCCTCAAACACCGCCGTCCCGTGCCCGAGCACGTTGTCGCCGGTGAACATCGCGTCCTCTTCTTCGAGCACGAAAGCCATGTGATCCGTCGTGTGGCCTGGGCAGTGGAAGGCGCGGAGCGTGGCGCCCTCCGTCGAAAATACCTGCTCGGATTCAATGCGGTGGAGGGAGGGGGGTGGAGTGTAAGTGTGGTATACCTGACCATCGGCCACTAACTCCTGGGAAGAGGTGGGTTGGTTCTTAAACACTTTCGCGTCCTCGCAGCCGGGGATGGAGAGAGCGTGGCTGACGCCACCGACGTGGTCGGGGTGCCAGTGGGTTAGGAGGATCCTGTCGATAGTCGCGTTTTCGTCCGAGAGGGCTTGTTGTAGAGACGACTTCCATACTGCTTTGCCCTCGCCAGTGTCTAGGAGGAGGCGGGTGGGGCCTTGGCCGATGAGGTAGGTGTTTGTGCCTTGGAGGGTGAATTTGCTTGGGTTGCCACCGAGGATGCGGATGACTCTAGGACTGAGACGAGTGATTGCGGGTAAGTCTGGGAGTTGTTCCATGGTGGAGAGGCTGTCGGAGAACGGGCGATGGTGGAGTTGAGGCCTGAGTACGTGTGTTGAGCCAGATGGAGTGGTTCTGTGTTGATGTCGGAGGATGCGGGCGAGAGTCATCTAAGGCATGCCGGTTTCTAGATTATGATACAGCTGTATGTCGGCATTCCAGAAAGATCTCAACGATACGTAGTGGTGTGTTATGTTGTGACGGGCGATTGTGATCGTGTTCTTGAAGATCAACGTGCCGAGGTATGGTTTTGTACTCACTTCCTTCCGAACTCGGAATTTACATGTGCTCAAGGCATAAAATTGCAACAACACCACGACATGCTAATGTACAACGCCCAAACCGACCCAGTAAGTCGTAGTCGTCATAAGAAGACAATACTTCATCATTCGAGCCTACAGAAGCAAGAGAAGGGTCGGAATGGTATCCGGTGCACTACCCCAACCCTAACTCTTACGACATCTCAAATGTGTCATGAAGCTGTGTCAGAACACACTGACATGGTGAATACACGTCTTCCCGTACTGGAAACACCATTCCCCAATCCACTCCTCACCCCACAAATCCCCCCTCTCCACCCTCCCCTCACCGCTCATCCCCACCCCCCCTCCTGGCCCCCTTCTTCTTACTCTGAAACTCCTTCTCCCGCCGCCTATGCGCCTTCTCCGCCTTCACCAACCCCTCCACCCGCTTCGTCGTCGCCGCGCTCGTCTCCCCTGGTACAGCAGCTTTGCCAGCCTCCACGATCAGCTCATGTAGGCGTTTGAAGCAGTTATTGACATTCTCGTTCTGCTTGCGCGAGTCGTCGGCTTGGATAACTACGTCGGATGATTTGGCGGCGTGGTAGCGGGAGGAGAGGATGTGGGGGTGCAGGAGGGTGGGTAATAAGCGTAGGAGGGAGGGGAGGGGGATGCGGAGGGTGGCTTTTGAGGAGACTCTGGTGGAGGGTTAGTTGAGGGGTTTGGAGGGGGGAGGGGAAGGGGAGGTGTACTTGTTGACGTTCTGACCGCCTGGACCGGATGAGCGGGAGAAGGTTATGTCGCAGGTTGCGTTGTTACGGATGGTGTCGGCGTCGAGCTTGGAGAGGAAGTGCCGGGCGGCTTTGATGTCTTCTTCACTCGCTTCGCTGGGGTTGGGGCGGGAGGCGAAGAATCGAATCTCTCTCCATGTTGTTGCAATGTGCGCGCTTCCACCAGGTCTTACATAGCGGAGCATTACCGTGTTGGTTGTGTCGAGATTGGAGCTCGCAAAGTTGATGCAGCTACATCGTCGATTTCGTGCTTGTGGTGGGCCAGAGTTCAAGGCATGAGTGCAAGGTGTCAAGAGCAGTATCAACTCTCACAAGCCAATGGTTGCAATGGAGTCGTAGGTGTATAGTTGATGTGCGATGAGAGTGGCTTCGAGTACGAGAAGGTGGGTGGGTCCTGCTGGAGTTGCGGGCAGTTTTGGCCCTAGCTCGAAAGCTTATCTCATCGCCGTGTTGACATATCCAAACACCGACGAGAGTAATGCATTGTAACCGCGTAGATTTACGGCAGCACTTCGCTCCACGCGTCCGGATGGACATGCGACTCAACTAACAACACAGGGAAGTCCGAAGAAACGATATTCACAATGGCCGACTACATCGACACGCCAGCGACGGAGAAAGGCGACATGACCAGCCTAACGAACAACCACGTCGACTTCTCCTTCATCCAACCCTTCGCCTCGCCCTCGAAGAACCCCGCCGAGAACCTCCGGACAGCAATGAGAGGCATGCGCGGCGCTCCCCAACCCATCAGGACACCGCGTACGCGCAACCCGCTCATCAGCAGGTCGAATCCGAATGGCGTACACAAGCAGGAATTCACGCCATTACTGAAGAGCGCGAAGCGGAACCAGCTGCTGCAGCACAGCATCATGGACGACAAGGAGAACGGCACGGATGGCGTACCCGACACCCCTGCCGCGTTTAGGTCCAGCTACGCGAGCCAGGGCGAAGCGCGACTCCCAGTCAACAGCTCGATGCTGGATGCCGAACATACGAGCAGCTCCGTCACTGGCGGCAACGACACGACTCCAGTCCCACCGGTTCAAAGTTCGAGTATGCTGGACTCCACACCAATCCCTCAACTACCGAACCGAGATGGCGGCGGCGTGCTAGACCAAGGCAACGTGCTCACGCTCCGCGACCAAGAAGCAAAGCTCGACCAGATACAAAAGGACAATTTCAGTCTGAAGCTCAAGATCCACTACCTGGAAGAAGCGTTACGGAAGACGGGCACCCAGTTCCAACAGCAAACGATAAAAGAGAACGTGGAGCTTAAGACGCAGAAAGTAACCATTGAGCAGGATCTGAAGAACCAGCGGAAGCGGTTGAAGATTGCCGAGCATGAGCTTGAAGAGTACAGAATGAAGTTCAAGGAGTTTCAGGAAAGCGTGAAGAAGCGACACATGTCTGCGCATGACGCCGAGGAGCTTGAACGGTTGCAGCGCGTGGCAGAGGAGAGCCAGAAGGTTGCTGATGAGCGGGAGGAAGAGTTGGAGACTTTGCGTGTGCGGTTGGAGGAGGCGGAGAAGGAGCAGCAGGAGTCTGATGATGTGCAGGGGCTGAAGGAGGATGTGCAGGATCTGGAGCAGGAGATTCGCGATCGCGATCGGCAGCTTGATGAGAAAGACGAGCAGCTGGAGGCGCTGCAAGACCAGGTCAAGTCAGTGAAGTCAGGCAATGAGCAGGCCGAGCATTGGCAGCAGGATATCGATGAGCTGGAAGCAGAGTTGAAGGACAAGGACGAAGAATTGGACGCGAAGAACAGCCGGATAACGGAGCTCGAAGAACGCGTGAATTCAGTTTACGATCGCGAAAAGTCTACGAAAAAGCTGCGAGGTGACGTTGTAGAGCTTGAGAACCAGCTTCGCGAGAAGGACCAGCAACTTGACGAAGGCTCCGAACAGCGCCGCGCACTCGAGAAGAAGCTTCAGGCAGCCGAAGCTGGCAACGATGCGGAGTTGCGACAACGGGACGGCGATATGGCGGAGCTTGAGAACCAGCTGCGCGAGAAGGACCAGCAACTTGACGAAGGCAGTGAAAAGCGACGCGCACTCGAGAAGAAACTCCAGGCAGCGGAAGCCGGGAACGACGCGGAACTGCGACAGCGCGATGATGAGGTGCGTAATGCGCAGCGCGAGCTCGCCGACAAGGACGGAGAGATCCGAGCACTTCAAGAACGACTCCAGACGGCACGTGGCAGCTGGGACGCAGAGGCGCAGGAAACGGACGCTCGATTCCAGGAGAAGGATCTTGTCGTTCAAGATCGGGAAGCTAAGCTGCGCGAGAAGTCACGCGTGATTGAAGAGCGAGACGACGAACTTGCCGATCTGCAGAAGCGTCTGCGAACCGCCGAGAGCAACCACGACGAAGCCACGAGAAAGCAAGCCAGGCATTCCCCGGAGCTGAGCGAGCAGATCCGCGAACTACAGGAGAAGCTTAGAGTTGCGGCTGCCAGTACGCAGGCTAAGCTCAACGAGAAGGATGGACTTATTCAGGCACGTGAAAATGAGATGCAGACTCTGCAGAACCGCCTATCGAGCGTACAGTCAGGCGACAATGCAGAGATGCGCGAGAAGACTGAGCAGATTCGCGACCTCGAAGCGACGATCAAGCAGCGAGATGCGACGATCAAGGACTACTCCCAGCAAGTCATGTCGCTCAGATCCCGGCTCGGAGCCATGGAGACGCCGTCCAAGAAGGATGGTCTTCTTAAGCAGCAAGAAGAGCAAGTCCGCTCGCTTCAACGACAACTTCAAAAACTTGAGCAAGATAAGGACGTTGAGCTCGATGAATTGGAGCAGCAATTGCAGGCTGTCGAAGCTAAGAATGCTGAGCTCGAGAAGAAGAACGATGGACTGCGGAAGAGGACTGAAGTTGCTGATCGTGATCAGAGCTTGATCGGGCGCCAGGACGAGAAGCTCAGCGGCTTGCAAGAGCAGATCGATGCTTTGGAGGACGAGGCTGAGCAGTTGCGTGGGGAGGTTCGGAAGGCTGCTGAGAAGCGGCAGGCTGATGTCAAGAGCCTTGAACGGGAGCTTGATAACGCTCGTGCGGCTGGCAGCAATGATGCGGCGGAGGTTCAACAACGCCTCGAAGATCTGAAGGCGGACCTGGAAGCTGAGTTCTCGGAAGCGAAGCAGGCGTTGGACGATGAGGTGCTGGTTCTCGAAACTAGTCTTGAGGAAACGCAGGCCGAGCGAGCGAGTCTGGAGAACCGCGTCATGGAGCTGGAGCAGGAAGTCGAGGATGTCCGCCACACCGCGAAAGAGCACGGCACACCAGCCCGCGAGCGGAATGAGTTGCGCCTGAAGCTCAAGACTGCCGACAACGAACGCGAGATCCTCAAATCCACCGTCCAGGACCTGGAAGCTGAGTTGGAGTCCGCGATGCAATCGAAGACAAACGGCACGCCAGTCCGGGAACGCAACGAGCTGCGTCAAAAGCTCCGCGAAGCTGAGTCGAAGGCTTCGCGCCTACAAGACCGCGTCGAGACGCTTGAAGAGGAGCTAGCGTACGCACAGCAAGAAAAGACCATCGCGAGCGAGCGCAAGGACTTGCACGACCTCGTCAAGAAAGCCAAAATCGAGGCCGAAGAGCTGCAGATCCAACTCACCGATCGCGAACGCAAACTAGCATCTTCCTCACGCAAGGAAGGCGAATTACGAAACCAACTGCAGACCGCCCAAGCGAACCTTGAAGACGTGGAAGCACAAGTCTCAGAGCTCGAGACACGACTCCAGGTCTCCTCGAAGAAAGAGAAAGAGTTCCGCGCGCAGCTGAAGGAATTGAACAACGCCAAAATCCAGCTCGAAGAACTCGAAGCACAAGTCGGAGAGCGCAAGCACAGTTCTTCCGGGCACGCGCGCCGGGAAGCAGAACTCCGGAGCCAGCTACGCGAGGCGAAGATCGAAGTCGAACGCCTGGAAATCGAAGGCGCGGAGCGCGAGGATCTAATTCAACGCGCTGCGAAGAAGGAGAAGGAGCTCCGCGATCGCCTTAAGAAACACCGTGTGGAGGATGCCACGCAGCAGGATCTTGCCTCGCAGCTCGAGACTGCGGACCTGGATATCACAACGCTGCAGGAGCAATTGAAAGATCGTGTTGGGAAGCTGCAGGCGAGCATTGCCCGGGAGCAGCGGCTTCGTAGTAAATTGGAGGGGTTGCGGGAGGCTGCTGAAGGCGATCCGACGGAGAAGCCGGGCAAGAAGGAGTTGCTGGTGAGCAAGCAAAGGCATGATGCGGAGATCAAGGGGCTGGTGAAGCAGATCCAGTTCCTGCGCGCCAAGTGTGCGAGGGAGGAGGGGTTTAGGGCGGATCTGGGGTATCAGAAGAAGTGGTTTTTGATGCAGGTGAAGCTGTTTAATGATTGGTATGTTGGTCCCTTGCCCCCCAGGAAAGCCCGCCAGGGGGAGCCTATTAGGGCGAGCCCGTCTGGACGCCGTTTTGGAGCCATGCTGACTTTGACCACAGCAACAAGGCGGACCTGCAGCTCCTGGAGGAGATGGGCGTTACACCGGACGTCTCTGTTCGGGAGAAGAAGCCTTCGCTCAAGGCGGTGGGATTGGGAGTGTTGGCTATGGTGAAGATGAGGAGGCGGATGGAGGGGTGGGCGGGGCAGAGGGCGGTGCAGGAGGCGCTGTTGCGGAAGTTGAGGGAGCAGGGGAGGGGGGCTGGGCTGAAGAAAGGACAGGGGAAGGGGGTGCTGAGATGACGGGGAATGGGATGGAATCGCTATCATTTGAGGTTATGGATGTTAGGGAGAGCGTGGTGTTGTTTGGTGTTGGCGGTCGCTACGTCTGGTTTCGTGGGGATGGCATGGCGTTGTGGGAATTGCTAGACGCTCTTGTTATGGTTGTAGTCACATGATGAACTTGCTGTTGAATACTTGCGTAGTGGCATAGGCGTGCACCAACTACCCTTGCAGCCAAGGGTTCACTGATACGAACTAAGGTACCGTCACTGACTCGCGCGCTTAAATAGCACTTCACCTCCCCCAGCATTACTATTGCCTGCAACAGACGTCTTGAGGATGCCCTGCTTTACCAAGTCCTGCAGAACGGAAGGTTAGCAAGTGTCTCAGCATTACAAACGAGACTCTCGAGTCCCACAGCGGCACATGGAGCTCGATCATGTTTCGGAGAAGCACTGAACAACTTACCTGCACAAGACCAAATATCATGCCATCGCACCCTCTCGCAGCCATAATATCCACAGTCACCGGTAAGAATTCCTTGTGGTGCGTGATGGTAGAGTGATAGGATGCTTGCCCGACTATGCGCAGTCGACCCATTAGCATCGCTTCGCAGTGACTTCGGGAGGAGTTTACTTACTCGGCAGCACCAAATCCGGTCCACCCCAGAACGGCGACACTCTGCTGATGCTGAATCCGTACGGCGCGACGGGAGCGCTGATGTATTGATTGCGGTAGTTCACGTCGGCTTGTGATCCGACGTAGAATAAGATGCCGTCGCTGCAGGTGTCTGGGTTGGGGGAGAGGCCGTGCGAGGCGAACCTACCGACAGAAGGGTGAGAGGGTTAGCAAAGGTGAGAGGGTTAGCAAAGGTGTTAGGTATCGCAAAGTCTGTCTCATAAAAAGGTCCGTACCAATCTGCAAATATGGTCCGTTTTGTGTTTTGTTCAGCGACTGCAGACTCGGGGAACGTATCTCCGAAACCCCAGCGAGCGAGCGGTACTGGGTCGACAGCTGGCTTGCGGCCATCATGAGCGGCAGCGTAATCGTCGTACAACGGCTTCCGAACGAGGTCCACTTGGTTCTTGGCGATCAAGATAGGGTAGGTCAGGTTACTGTAGAGGGTCAGCTGGTCTGATATCGATGCTCGGGAAGCCTCAGCCAGAAGACGTTCGCTGCACCGTTCCCGGACTTACAGATAGTCATCGATACTGGGATTCGCGCTCGCCGGATGAGACCTATTCCAGCTCGTCTCAATATCATAGTTTGTCGTCTTTGCACCTAGGTACGACGCAACTTTTGTGATGAAGTCAAGCAGAAGATCATCTCCGGGCTGGGAAGCCTTCTTCGGGAAGTCGTACAGCTTGATGTGCTTAGGATAAGAGTGGGTGATTGTGACGTTGTCCAGATAAAGTGCCTTCGCTGCTTCGGCCCATAGAACAGGATCGCGGGTCAAGAATCCGGATGTATCGAGCGGCGGAGACAAGGGCATAGTGCCATCTAGGGCTACCAGATCATGGCTGGGTCGGTTACCGTACAGCCCCTGTACCTCAGAAGGTCCACGAATGGAGCCGCCCGTGTCGCTGCCCAGCGTGAGGTCGAGCCAGGGGTAACTTGCAGCTGCAGCGCCTGGACCTGATGACGAGGAGCTGGGATCCTGGTACCCGTCGCCTCTCGGGTTGAACGGGCTGTGGTAGTCGTCCCTACAAATAAGCGGTCAGCTAGCGTCAAGAACACGTGAGGGTTCCAACCCGTTTTTGTCGTACCAGTCCGCTGTAGCCTCTTCACCGTTAGCAAACTGCGAAGTCTTCAGTTTCCCCAAGAACGACAGCACCAGCGTCGACCAAACGTTGCACAGGAAGTGCGTTCGCAGTTGCTGGTGGGTACAGATGATACCAGGCACGATTACCGTTGCTGGTGCGAACTCCTGCAACATCGTAGATATCTTTAATACCGAGGCGTACTCCCGCGAGCGGTTTCTCAGCCGATTTCGTGTAGTAGAGTCTCGATGGTACGGCAACGGCTAGCGCCTGGCCGGGAACGTTCGCGGGAAGGACACTGAACGTGCCCTCGGCGTCCCCAATCAGCGTCTCCGTAAATGCTCCGGCAAAGTCTGTGTACAACCGCCAGGCCTCGTAGACTGCTCCACTGGACGACATGAAGTAAGGGCCCTGAGGTACTGCATCGTTCGCCGCTACATTGGCAGTATAGACCGTACTGTTCGTGGAGTTGGCTACGGTGCTCGCCTTTGTCTGCACGTATATGGTGTTCCCGAAAGCTTCCGTGAAGACATCGTCCATGGTACTGAACTTTGAGACAGCACTCTGGTAATCCGAATGGCCATATCCCGTGTCATCTGTGGCGTTGAGCACAGTGATGGGGATCAAACCCTCTTCCAGCGCTTTTCGCCCGAGTGCTGTATTGCCCTGTAACGTAGTCACGGGACTTGGCGGGAGGTAATAAGAGACTCCAGCTAGGTATACAGTCTGTCCAGTGAGCTGTACGGTGGCTGCCCAAGTGCAAGGCACAAGTGCCAAGGCCAGGAAAGTGATGAAGTGGTCCATCTCGGGCGTAAGCAATCAAAGCTGAAGACCACCCACCGCTCGCTGAAATGCTTCATATTTATATACTGGAGGATCGTTGCCGCAATTCCCAGTATCGGCCTCGCGGCCTGTCACCTTCCTAAAGAGTAGACTATGCTTGAGCCGCAACGCCTCGGAAGCGCGGGTCTTGCTCGAACAAGCAGGTCATGGTGGAGTTCGGGCGATATGGCAGTCCACTTATGGATATGGGATCGCCATGCATGTCGAAGACCGGACGTATATTGATAACGGTAGCACGTGGGCAGATAAGGTCGCATAGCCTTGCGCAGGTCCGAGCGGACGCTGTGTCATTGTTATCCATGAAGGTGGACAGGCAGGCGCCACAGTCCGGAACCGCCTTGCTCCAAGACAGCGCGGTCACTCGTCCCTGATGTCCAGACATAGCTTCGTGAAGTCGGCTCAGACTCGATTCGGCCAGCGTTCGGCTTGCCGAGAACAAGCCCCTGTTTTGACAGCTGCCCGCTGATTGGCTATCATGCCTCACCAAGACTTGGGCCGTTTCAAGCGCGGCTTTGACACTTTTCTTATACTCCTTCTTTGTTCTTCAATGTTCGTAGTCACTGGTGACTCTCGCCATACCTCGTTGCCCGTGACGGAGACGTTCGCTTAGATTTGAACTGTCTGCAAATAATATCACTCGAACGGACGAAGCACGGAGGATTACCCGCGGCTTGTCACGCGACTTGACCAGTACGTGAAGTTGCCAGTAAGGTCTCGAAATACCACATGCCGAAGACGCAGTAGACGACCGACTATTACTACGCTCGCCGGATACCTTTGAGGACAGCAGGCTCTGCAGGTCTTTTCGGCAGCGACGGCAAGGAACGAGTCAGGAAGGCTGAGAGCGGTGTCTTATTCACCACATACAGCCTCTAATTAAAGAGCAAAGAAGTCAAGATGTCGGCCAGCAACATCATTGGAGACCGGAATAGCACGCCGGCGGCGACGAGCTCAAGCCTGCGACCTCCTACGGCACGCACGATGGCCACAGCTGGACATCAGCTCCGCGCATCAGCTGACATGGGGGCCTTTTCATCCTCCACACTTCCTCATCGCGGTATACGGCCAGCGTCAGAGGTATACTTGAGCCAATTCCAGCAGAGCGCGAACACGACGAATCCAGAGGACGCAGCGGATAAGGTGGCGCAACAATGGATTGCAGATATTGATCAGTACGAGACGACGCTCGAGGATATGGCGGCGGCTACACTCGACCAGGACTTCAAGGATGAGCTGAGCGCCATTGAACAATGGTTTCGTGTGCTTAGCGAGCCGGAAAGAACCGCTGCGCTGTATGCACTTCTGCAGCAGACGACACAGGTGCAGATCCGCTTCTTCATTCAGGTTCTGCAGCAGATGGCCAAGAGCCACCCTATGTCTGGCGTTTTGTCTCCGGCAGCGTTTGGCGAGAAGGACCCGATGTCGTCCAGAATGAACGATGCCATGAACAAATTGAATGTGGAAGGATCACGGGCATCGTTCGGATTTGGCGGGAAGCCACCAGCGTCGCCTGGAGGAGCCAAGCGCAACTCGGGTCTGGATCCGCATACCATCAAGTCTATGTTTCCGGATGCAGCGAACGCCATTGAAGATCAGAAGGCGGAGTTCGAGAAGACCACTGGCGTAGCTCCGCAATCGAACAGGAACAGTGCAGTGGGAGATAGGGCTTCGCAATACATGGCCCCTCCTATCCCTGGCCATGGAGACGAGACGCACAAGAGGAATGGTTCCGGCATCCCGCCAGGATCATGGAGAAACAATGCATCGAGCAACACAGAGAATCAGCCGCCGATAGGACGACCGAAATCATCCTCAAGTCAGCAGCAGCAAGCACAGCCGGCCATGGGACAATTTGCGCTGAACCAGCCGCTTCCATCTGCAGGATTACGCAGCAGTCGACCATTTGCACTCTCGAGTGATAACAACATCCAGAGTCAGACGGCCACTTCGAACGATCCTACGAATGCGGCTGGCATGCCGATCCTCTCACCCTATGCTCCTGGGGCAAGCTGGGCATCCATGACTAACACTCCGATGGTGCCCAACTTCGGCTCCCAGCAGCAGACCAGCCAGGCAGATCTTGTTGCGAACGCCACCGCTATGAAGCTTGCCGCGCTGTCTACAGTTAACAACCGCATACAGCTCGACGATGCACGAAAGTTCCAGCGCCGCGCTCGATCGAACGAAGGCAATCACGGTGGCCAGCCACAACAGCCGATGAATCCTGGTTTACCTGGAAACTTCGTCATGACTAACGCGGCAGGACAGATCCTGACACCGCAACAAACGGCCGCTCTACAAGCACAGCAAATCGCCGCTATGCAAGGCGGACGATCACGACCCAGCTCACCCGGCATCGCCATCACAGGTCCAGGCGGTAACACCGCTGGCATGGGTATGCCGGGTGGTGCACTACAAAATAACGGCTTCCTCGCTGCCTACGACGGTAACATGGGCCAACTCAACAACGGCATGGGTAACCTCGGTCTTGGCGGGTTCGGCCTTGCACCATCCATGAGCTCTGCCATCGCAGAAGGCTACCTAAGCGACGCATCTGAGCTACACCATCGAGGACGATCACCGCGAGGTCGGAGAGGTAGTAGCAAGCCGCCTGAGGATCCGCTTGATCTGAAACTGTTGAACGATGTCCCGAGCTGGCTTCGTACGCTTAGGTTGCACAAGTACACAGATCAGCTGAAGGATATGAGGTGGCAGGACTTGGTGGCGCTCGATGACGAGGGGTTGGAGAATAAGGGTGTGGCGGCTAAGGGGGCGCGGAGTAAATTGCTTAAGGTATGTTTCTCCGTCTCGTTGCCTCAATCGATCGTACTAACCAATACGTGCCCAGGTCTTCGAACAAGTCCACGAAGCACAAGCAGAAGGACGGCTGTAGGTCAGCTGTCACTGGGTCCTTAGAGAGACGCATGATCATATCATCGACAAACACGTAAGGCGATATCACCGGTTCGGCAGCGTTCCCGGCAAACTTGGCAGACATCAAAGATTTGTCCTTTCTTGTGGTGTCTCGGCATATGAGACTGGTGCTGATGGTTTTTGCGTATGTGCGCTACCGAGACGAGACCTGACAGACGTTATGTTTACGCATTGCATCGCATGGAGTGACGCATCGTCGGATAGACGTGGGGAGAGCGATCAATCACCGGTTCGTTTGTTCATTTTATACACTGGTGGATGTGTTGATGTTAGACACGCGTGTATCCTTACTGTCTTCACTCACTTCTTTCATATTCCTCTTGCGTTTCGATCTTCTGCTCTGCTTTCACACGTTTCCAGCAGCTTCACTTCATCACATGACGATTACGTCACTTCACCTCTCTCTTGTCACCTGCCTACGAGGTCAAAGCGACAACAATGCGACAATAAAACAATGGACTGGACCAGTATAAAGACCATTCTTCTTCCACAATGCCGGACAAAGACACGGCTGGCGAAGGCTTTCACTCACTGTTCCGGATTCACGATCGCTGCCTGCTACCACATTCACGACTCACGACACGAAGTTCACGACACATCTCTGCTGCATTCTCTATAAGCGTTGATCGCTTTTCTTTTCTTGTTGTGCAACATCACGACCTTCGCTACGCACGACGACCCCAAAAACGAAACAACCTCATCAGAACAGGCTTCAGATCACAATGTTCGCAACCACTTTCTCAACCCTGGCGCTGGCCGCCACCCTCCTCAGCATCACAACAGCTGCGCCGACTTCGACGACTCCGGCGAGACCATACAAGCAGATCGCGGAGTGGAGCCACCCCAACTTCTTCGACGCTTTCGACCTGTACGATGGACCGGATCCGACCTTGGGATTCATCGACTATGTTAACCTCGAGACCGCCAAGACCGAGCAACTTATGGGCTGGATTGCGCGCGAAGTCGACAACACTACAACGGCTTTCGTCGGCGCAGACTCCACCGGCATCGCACCCTCAGGCCGCAGCTCAGTCCGCCTGACAAGTAAGCAGGAGTTCAAGGTCGGCGCCCTGGCAGTTATCGATCTGCTTCACATGCCCGTCGGATCTGGGCCAGCCGGCGCAGGGCTGTGGCCGGCTATCTGGTTTCTCTCTCCCGAAGCGACATGGCCATATGGCGACGAAATCGACATCGTCGAATATGTCAACCCCACTACCGGCGGCGATGGTACGCACAACGCCATGACTCTTCACACCGGACCCGGCTGCGTCGTCGAAAACAGTGGACTCGGTGAGCTCGCGTTTGATGACTGCAGTTACACCGACTCAGGCAATACCGGCAACATCGGCTGCGGCGTCACAGCACCTTCGAACTTCTCCACCTCAGGCATCCCCTTCGCGACCGCCGGGCCAGACTTCAACGCTCAAGGCGGTGGCGTCTACGTCGCAGAGTGGACTGCGGAAGGCATCAGCATTTGGCTCTTCAACCGACACATCCTGCCGCAAGACATTCTCGACCGAGCGCCGACTCCTCAGAAATGGACTCAGAAACCGCTTGCTAAGTTCGCGGGCGCAGGGTGCGACTTCACGAAGAGCTTCTTGCCTATGAACCTCATCATTAATGTGGACATATGCGGCAGTTGGGCTGGGGAGGTATATCCAGGTGGGCAGGGGGCCTGCAATGCCTTTGCTGCGGAGAACCCAAAGGCGTACCAGGAGGCGTACTTTGAGTTCGGAGGCATCATGTTTTATGAGAGCTCGTAAGGAAGACGACCAAGGATATGGTGTATGGAGGAGAGACCTTGGGTACAGTTACGAATCTGGGTACGGACCATGTAGAGATACGAGGAGTACTCGCGCATGCAATTTGAGGATACAGATAGAAAGACATACCAACGCGCTGCGATATTGCACAAACCACTTCAGTTTCACTTCCAGTTCGGCCAAAGTCCACGACTCGCGATCTCTCCAACGTGTCCATCAGGGTCATTGAAGTAGACGCTGTAGCCGCCCTGCTGCCATTGCATCCTGCCAGTGATAGGCACATCTTGTTCAGTGAGGTAGTGCTCCCATTGCTTCGCCTCATCCACAGTGTTGGTCGCAAGACAGTAGTGCTGTCTTAGTATATTGCTCTCGTCACCGTCGAGCAGAAGATCTAGGATGTGCTCCGAGGGACCATGTTTCGGAACCTTGTGTTCTGGGGTTGATGTATCCAGGACCAGGTCATCGGTAGTCTCGCCCAACGTGAGGATGAGCAGGTTCGTGTGACCGAGCTGATATCCTTGCCCGCGCGGTGAGCTCATGCCCGGGATTGGGGTCAGCTGGAGTTGACCGCCGTAGAAGTCTCGTGCTTTGTCCAGGTTCCGGGTGTACAAGATAGTCTCGAGGATGTGGGTGAACTGGGGCAGCTGAGCGGTCATCGCTGTGGACGGGGTAGGGAATAGTTTTTAAGAGGTACCAGTACGAGTTTGCAGTGTCATACTTGCTCTTTTAGATGGAGGTTTCCGGCCAAGGATGTTTCCGTTCGATGGAAGTGGCCCGACGGCGAGGTACATGTGGTACTTACGCCTTCCGGTTTTGTACACGGTCAAATTGTGCGAGCTTCGCTAGAGCTCCCCGCTTACTGTGGGTGTGTCACATGAGGCACTGCAGGGCAAGACGTGCGCTGTCTCCCGGAATAGCGACATGTGAGCTAGATTGAGTACATGCGCATTTCGTACTGTAGGTGTGTGGCTGTCGTCGTAGTCATCATTGCGAGTCTTGTGTATGAGAGCGTGCACCCGTAGCGCCAGTTAAGGAGACTGAGATACTCAAAGTGCAGCGCGCAGGCATAACTTGCCTTCCTCTGTCAATGGTGCGGAATGCCTTATCTCGCCCTGATTGATGCTTGCCAATGGGATGCAAAGAGTCGTGGTGAAACTTCCCTTCGTCAGCTTCGGATCGCCTCAGCACCCCCAGACATAGCTATGGTTCAGACGAGTCTCCAGTCGCTGCTTCAGCCGTCTATTCAACTCACTCGCTAGGTCATGCTCCTGCCTCAGCGGCGCGAGCTGACTTGCCAAAACCAGTAGGTCTTCAAACTCCAAGGATAAAGCAACATCTGCCTCGTCACCTTGGCATGAACATATGCCCTTCGCTGCCGAGCAAGTCATTTCCAAGCCATATAGACCAACAATGAAAAAGGCCCGTGCAGGAGTTTGGCGAATAACAAGGCCTGCAGACTTCGTGTAGTCGTTTAGTTGGACGATGAAATCTCCAGACTGTGTCTCCGCGCATAGGAAACCCCAGCTATCGTCAAAATTTCCGTGCATGTTGGACGTAAGCAGCGCATGATCTTTCGTCAACTCACGAAGGGTTGACGGTAGCCCTCTCATTCCCGGAGACCGGCCAGATATTTCTCCCTTGGCAGGGCCACCACAAAAGCCAAAGCGAAAACTGCCAGGAACCTCGTCCGAGCTATGAATCCGCCGGTAGCGGAATGGCTGGCGCAAGATGTGATATGGTGCTGAGGTAGATTTTATGCGCTCATGTGATCCACAGCACCGCTTTGCTTTTATCGATGCCACGCGGATCCTGAACTCATAGCGTTATTCGAGCAAAGCGGCCATCTCTTTATGCTCAGATGTCAAGCCTAAGGCTTTCATGAGGAGACTTGCGGAGCTGATGATGCCTTGAGAGTCCGCTGCTCTCGATTTCGTAAACACCCAAAGAGCCAAACGAGCTAGGCCGAGCAGGGAACAGTTGTAATCAGGGAGTATCGGATCAGAGCCTTCCCAATTTACCATCCGAAGTAGACCAAAGATCTTGTCACGGGGATCGGCACACCGAAATCCAGCAAAGCGGGCTAAGAGAAGGGCCAAATGCTCCCGGCGGTTTCTTAGAACAGGCGAGCGTACATATCCATGATCGATGAGAATCTGGAAGCCACTTCCATTGATTTGGTCGATGTCACATCTTCCCTGCCTCATCTCCTCCAAGAGGTGTTGAAGGGCTCCGAGGAAGAACTTATCCGTGCCGCAATATACGTCCACGTGTTGGGCCAACCTGTGCTCCTGTACAACCCACAGACGGGAGAAGTATGGTCGCCTATGTAACGTCAGTAGCGCATCGCATAGCGTGGTATTGTCGACCGTTGGTATGCTATCAATCCACGGAGCCTTGAGTACTCGATTGAAAGGGTTTGGGTATGGCCGGTGAGTTTTCTGACCAATACCTAGCAACATGGCGTGAACGAAGCGGCTTGCTTCATCTTCTCTGCCAATACAGGCCTTGACTGTGGCAGCGCGCTGGAAGATTTCGCCCATGATTGCGACCTGAGAATTCTTCTCTGGCTTGTCATCTTGGTTGATGCAAATCGAGTCAATCCAGATATAGTCGGGCTCGCGACTATAACTGAATTGACTCCGACATTGACATAATGCGTCCCAACAGTTTCGTCGAACCTGAAACGGGCCACCGTTGATGTGAATGGTCTCGTCGGCATCAACGCCATCACCCCAAGTATACGAGATAGCGTGATATGGTGGTTCGCTTGACTGCAACCACGTAGTGATCATGCAATCAATTGGATCCTCGTCTGCACCTTCTTCGATATGAAGCAGTCTAATCTCCTCTCTCGGGTTGCTAAGAGGAGAATGTGTGAACTGGTCCGCTGCTAAGAGCGGCGAGCCTAGGAGGTCTGGCTCTGACTGAGGCTGTTCGAAAGTCATGGTGAATGGGTCAAACCAAAGCAAAAGGTTGATCGCTCTTCGCCTTGAGGCGTGAGTTATTACTCTGAACGATGGTCACGACAATTCTTTGCATGACCAAGAAAATGAGATGCAGCTGAAGGAACCGAGGGGACATCCAGCCCGAGTCTAAGGGGCGGCATTCAGCAGCTGCACAGCCTTCTTATGCCTTCCGTCCCAATCCATGAAGGCGTTCGTCTGCTATAGCGTTCTAGCAGGAGTCAAGCAGTCAGGCAGTTCGGCAGTCCAGCGAGGACTTGGACTTTGCTCGGTCACAAAAGAATCAGGTCAAAGATTTGAAAGCAGCAATCCTCTCCTGTCAAGCATCCTCGCTGCATCCCGTCTGAAGGATCGCCCCAAACCATATTGCGCCATGTAGCAGCATTCTCCGCATATGTGCAGATAGGAGAACATGGAGCACAATTGTGAAGTGATAAAAGTGAGTGAAGTGGCCTGCATGCAGTGAAGTCGAGAATAAGTCTCTCGGGTAGTGATCGACGAGCACCGGTAGAAACTAGCGGCTCGCAACGTCGAACTCTTTCCACTGCAAAGGAATTGTCTCAGATCAAAGATTAGCTCCCACCATTCGTTATGCGAATATGGACTGGGATTGTGGGCCTCGTCCCCCTCACCGGGATATCAGGACAGCTACGGTGGGATGATCTTCGCAGCTGTCAAGCTTGACTGGTGGTCATCAAATCAATCCCAGTCAAACATCAACCCTCCGCCCAACGTTTCACAGACCCACAAGCCCAGACTCCGCGATCCACCCCTCCCGCAGGTGGCGCTCAAGCCTCGTCGACTTCCATTTCGCTGTCATCATGCGTCACTGGCTTGATATGACGTCCGTAAACGCAGCAGATTGACAGCAATTGCGGGCGAGGCTTGACGCTCGCACCGTACAGATGCGTCACCAGCCGCAACAGCGTTCAATTTCACTAGGGTTGCTCCTGGTTTTTCAGCATTGGCTATCATCGTGATTGGGTTGTCGGCAGAGGCTGGTAGGTGTACTCCGTATCGCAGCTACCTTTGAGATAGTCGTGCGGCGACCATCTTTTATTTGGTCTTTCAAGAAATCTTTTCACACTTACGTCTGACTATCTGTCTCTCCTCGGACTCATCACTCTTACTCTCACGGACCCACGGTTCACGATCTCGTCGACATGAGCGAGAAGAAACATGGCTTCGACAAGCCCTTCTGCGGCTTCGTGCAGCCCAAGGATGCTGCGTTGTCGTCCGCATTTCGCGGCCACATGGTCGCGGCGAGCGGAGAGTTCGTTGGGACGTTCATGTTCCTCTTCCTGGCTTTCCTTGGACATCTCATGTCGGCTACGCTGCGGACTGCGTCTGCCCCTCAGACTACGAACGACAATCAGACAGTCATCTTTATTGCCATGTCGTATGGCTTCAGCTTATTGGTCACGGTGTGGACAATGTATAGGATCAGTGGTGGACTTTTCAGGTTAGTAGAGTGTTGTGTTGTCTGTACTGGCAAATGCTGATCGGTTTTGCAGTAAGTCGGCCTCATGTGTCGCGAAAATGCCTTCGACGAGACATCAATCTTACGCGATGTTTTTGTAGACCCGGCTGTGACTGTCGGACTTATCCTCGCGGGTGGATTGCCGCCTGTCCGAGGCTTGATTCTGATGCCCGGTACGAAACTCATGGGAGACCCCTACCTTATCCAAGAAATTCGCTGACCCTTTGCGCTTCTGCCTGTAGCCCAGTTCCTAGGCGCGATCGCTGCCTCTGCGGTCGTAGAAGGGATTGTGCCTGGAGATATCGCAATTGTGCAGACCACACTAACATCAAACGTTTCTGTCGTTCAGGGCCTATTTATTGAAATGGTATTTTCAGAAATCAAAGCTTGACAGGCTGTCACTAACGCTGCCACCACAGTTCTTGACCGCCCAACTAATCCTTACTGTGGGTACCACGCGCAACACTGCGACAGATGCTGGATATTTGCTAACCCTTCCACCCTTCCGTCTGTAGGTACTCATTCTTGCGGTTGAGAAATCCAAGGACACCTTTATCGCCCCTCTGGGCATCGGTCTGGCCTTGTTCATCGCCGAGATCGCGGGTGTATACTATACAGGAGGAAGTCTCAACCCGTAAGTTCAGAAGCATCACCCCGCAGTATTTGCCTGGGATATATGATATATACTGACCTATACAATCATGTTCGCAGAGCAAGATCATTCGGGCAAGTTTCCCAGGCGTAGAACCCCTTCCCCTGTCCTATCTCGTGAGCCACGCGAGACATCTGCTGACGGATATAGGCCTTGCGTCGTGGGCGCCAGCTTCCAGAGCTACCACTGGATATACTGGCTTGGGCCTCTCTTAGGCTCAATGCTTGCTGCAGCATACTACCACTTCATCAAGTTCTTCAACTATGAAGAGGTAAGAACTGATGGGCAAAACGGTATCCGTTGACAGATGTCTGCGGGTCTCACTGATCTAAGACACTGCTGACTCCTTTCTGTAGGCAAACCCGGGTCAAGATGATACTGGAGAAGGAGACTCAATTGAGCTGTCCCGATCGCGGAGTGGAATGGGAAGTGGAAGGGAGGACAAACCAGACGTGGAGAATGGAACTATGTTCCGAAACAGCAACTCACGGAACGGCAATCCGGCTCCACGGAATGGCGATCCAGCGAGGACATCACAGACCCAATATCGACGATCCTACGAAGACAACACGGCACCTCCGAACCAAAACAGACCACGTATCGATAACCGGATTGAAAGTGCAACGATGCACCCCGGGTTCGATACCTAGGGCCGCTGAACTCAAAGTGTAGGATATTTGAAATACTGCAAGGCGCAGGGTGCTTCAGGACGAAGTAACGACGTGTACAAGAGCACGAAAATACATACGGACAGCGAGATACATTTCGGCAGCGTCGAGCGGCATGTTTTTAGGATGACGAGAAGCATCCCTGCGGGCACATTTGTACCATAGCTACATGCATTCAGGCGACTTCGAGTGGGTGGGTTATCTCACCACATCTCGAGCGTCACTGTCTGATTAAGCGCAAGGTGAGCTTCATTCTGTTTGCAGCTGTCTAGAAAAGTATCCGAGACTCACGAATGTCCACCGAATCTTACTTCCCAACGTAGTAATGCAAGACGGCGAGAGACTGAGGGTTAGCTAATGCTGACGACGCAGCCAAAGCCATGACAGTTCTCCGAGAAGACTACCGTCGACAGGTATGGAGACGACGGCAGGTGCAAGGTACAAGAAGGACCCATGATCCTTCGTTTTTCATGCCAGCAGCCTTCTACCCGTCAATCCTCCTACACTCCCTTCTTTCCTTCAGCTTCAGTACTATCAAACATCAGAAGCGACAGCCACGTCCTCTTTTAATACTACCAACATGCCGATCTCAACCAAAGTTGCAGAAGGGATACATGAAGTCGATGTCATAATCGCCGGAGCAGGAACCGCGGGTTGTGTTGTGGCCGGCCGCCTCGCAGCGGCAGATCCTGAGTTGAGCACCTTGCTCATCGAGGGCGGTGAGAACAATGCCGGCAAAGAGGACGTCCGCAACGGAGCACAGCTGCTGGAGCACCTGACCCCAGTTAGTCGCACAGGTAAGAAGTAGTGGGCAAAAGGGTGCTCGATGAGCCGATTTTGCGGATCTCCCTTGTCTCAGACCTTGCTAACTCTTTTGTTGTTTAGCGATCTTCAACGTCGGAAAAGAGAGCAAGGCACTGGGAGGGCGAGCGGTGGTCGTGCCTTCTGGCGGCTTACTTGGTGGAGGCTCGAGTATCAACATCATGGTGGGCAAAACCCTACCTTGTCTACTCCGTAAGACATCCGCTAACCCTTTGCCCTTCTGTCTGTAGCTCTACTCTCGTGCCCAAGGTGTCGACTTTGATTCTTGGGCAATGCCGGGCTGGTCATCCACTGATGAGCAAGGCAAGCATTCAGACATCTGTATCATTAGGATGTCTAGCTAATACTGGAGCAGCTGGAGGACTACCACGGTCCTGGCGACAAGCATCACGGTAAAGGTGGACCTGTTCGAATCTCTGGCGGCGCCTATCGGGGCTAGAAGTCCTAAGAGGACTGGCTCTCCACCGCGGTCAAGCTCGGCTATAAGGAGTACACAGATTTGGAAGATCCGGAAAGCGTCAACGAGGGCTGGGAGCGCGCGCTCAAGTACTCTACTCCGGATGGCTCCAGAGCTGATGCCGCACACGCATACGTCCAACCGCTGTTGGAAGACGGCGAGGACCCGAACTTGCATGTGCTGTGCGAGTCCAAGGTCGTTCGCGTCTTGTTCGACGACAACAAGCGTGCGGTCGGTGTCGAGTACATCACGAACCCAGCGTACCAAGCTCAGACGAACCTGACCCAAACACCCAACCTCACCATCAAAGCAACAAAGCTCGTCGTGGTTTCCGCCGGCGCCTGCGGGACACCTCAAGTGCTTGAACGCTCGGGCGTTGGTAATCCATCGATTTTGAAAGCAGTCGGTGTGCCTGTCGTTGCTGAAGTTCCTGGAGTTGGCGAGAATTACGACGACCACACTTTGATCATCTATCCTTTCGCTACCAACCTGGGTCCAGACGACACACTTGATCAATGTACCAGCGGTAGCGTCTCCGCCCAAGAGTACACCAACAAAGGCATGATCGGCTGGAACGGGTGCGATACGCACGGAAAGTTCAGGCCCACCGAGGAGGAAGTGCAAGCACTTGGTCCAGCTTTCAAGTCAGCGTGGGAGAAAGACTACAAGAGCCAGCCGAACCGTCCGCTAATGATGTCGGCTACTCTTGCTGGGTTTCTAGGAGACCATTCAACTGTCCCAGCCGGCCAGTATTTCTCCACCGCCGCCTACTTCGCGTACTCCTATAGCCGTGGCTATCTTCACATCACGGGCCCTAATTATGAGGACCAGATTGATTTCGACCCAGGCTACCTCTCCGACAAAGACGGCCTCGACGTGGCGATGAACATCTGGGCTTACAAGCGCCTGCCCAAGATCATGCGCTCTACCAGCATGTTTACCGGCGAGCTGCAGATAGCGCACCCGATGTTCCCTGAAGGCTCTGCAGCCGCGTGCGTTAATGACGTCGACTCGAAGAGCGTTGTGGCGGACCCGAAGTACACCGCCGAAGACGATAAAGCGATTGAGAAGTTCATTCGCGGGAACGTGGTAAGTCAGCATCATGGTCGGAAGAGTGCTCCGGGCTGCAACCACATGCGATGTGGGCCTGTGAAACGTACTTCCAGCTCGATTCGGAGGCCGAGACACTTGCTAACGCTTCTACCCAACACTTTAGGGATCTTGCTGGCACTCCCTCGGCACAGCCAAGATGGCGCCAAAAGAGCAAAACGGTGTCGTGGACGAGAAGCTCAACGTCTACGGCGTCACGGGCCTCAAGGTCATCGATCTGTCGATCGCTCCAGGAATGGTAGCTGCGAACACCAACAACACCGCCTATGTGGTCGGTGAGAAGGGTGCAGAGATCATCCTGGCGGAATTTGATGCGGCAAGGGAAGGCCAATAACGATCAGTGGAGGAACTTGGGAGCGATCTGAGGGCGAACAGGTGTATCGTATTCGCCGTGAGCGCGGAGGTCATCATATAGAGCTAGATGTGGCGTGAAACTGGGGTTCGTCAATATATGTTGTATTCGTTTTGAACGTAGCTCGTGTCGACAATGCTAGACATCCATCATCCTCCCACCCCTCAATAACATCATCAAAACCTGCATGCAAAACGCTCCAAACAGAACGCCATGATGGGCACACTATGCGCTGCCTCCTCAAATGCTCAAACGTGTACCAATGTACGAGATGGCGATAATCGATCGGTAACTACGCTCCCTCACTTCCAAACTCCTTGGTCCATTCCTCGTTTCTCTTGAGATCACTCTGCGACACAGTGGGCCTGGCGCTCTTGATAGCTTTGACGAAGTCTTTGACGTAAAGTGGAGGTTCAAGGAGCTTCTCGGTCTCGACTTGCGTCCAATTCATCTCCATGGCGCCTTCGTCGCCGGGCGAGCAGGGTGTTAACTTTTCCTCGCCGTTGTCGTCAACCTGCAAGTAATCAAATCAGCAGTGACACGGAGGTATGGAGGATAGGTGAAGTGCAGGGCTTACCTTCTTGTAATGCGTAGCAGTCTGAATCTTCCGCACCGGCTGCATCAGCGCATCCTGCACCGCAATCGCAATATCCGACCCCGAATATCCTTCTGACAACTTCGCAAGCGTCCGGAAGTCGTCACCTTTGAGCTCGCAAGGCGTCGAGCCCACCGAGATCTCAAACATCTTCATGCGTGCCGGTAAGTCTGGTAAACTGATATGCACTCGTCTCTGGAATCGTCTTCGAATAGCCGCATCGAGTTGCCACGGGATGTTCGTCGCGCCGAGAATCAGTACGCCCTTGCTGTCCTTGCCTACACCGTCCATCTGCACCAGAAGCTCAGTCTTAATACGACGACTTGCTTCGCTCTCGCCTTCGCCACGTGGACCGCAGAGCGCGTCGACCTCGTCGATGAAGATGATGCTGGGCTTATTTTCGCGTGCGAGGTTGAAGAGTTGTTTGACCAGTCGTTCCGACTCACCCATCCACTTGCTGACAAGATCCGAAGAGCTGACGGAGAAGAACGTGCTGTTGGCCTCGGTCGCGACCGCCTTCGCCAAATACGATTTGCCAGTCCCCGGAGGTCCGTAAAGTAATATGCCCTTCCACGGCTGCCGCTTCCCAGTAAACAGATGCGGAAACTTAATCGGTAATATCACCGCCTCCTTCAACGCCTCCTTCGCGCCCTCCAACCCCGCCACATCCTCCCACTTGATATTCGGCTTATCCGTCAAGATCGCGCCAGCCAGTGCACCCCTCAGCTTCTTGCTCTCAGCGTCTTCCTCCTCGTCCTCTTTACCCTTCCCGGCACCGTTGCTCGCTTTGCCGTTAGCACCCATCGCAGCCGGTTTCCGTTTCCCGTCGTTCTCGGCCAAGTGGTTCTTCAGCTTCTCCGCGCGCTCCATGTACTCGCCCGCCTTCTGCCGGATCATCTCCTTGCTTTTGGCGTTCTTCTCCCATTTGAGCGCGAGCATGAAGAGTTCGAGTGATTGGTAGTAGCCTTGGTATGCCTTTTCATATTCGCCAGCGGTGTCGGCTTCGATGGCCTTCTTCACGGACTCTATCGCTCGGCCCAGGAAGTCGGTATTCGACATGTTTGCGGGAGTGTGCTGCTATGCGCAGCCAGGCTCGAACTGTGTTGTGGTATCGCGGGGTGTTGTTGTTGTTGTTGTAGCCTCTACTGCTGTTAGGCAGGCGCTGGCTGTTGGTCGGCAGTTTCTGTTGTAAGTGCTGCGGTGATCTGATCAGGCGTCGAGATGTCCGTTGTTGAAAAGCGTCGATTCAGTAAGCAGTCGAAGTGGTTACGATCAAGTGTCGTCTAGATGCTCGGAGAAACATGGAGACCAGACTTGCCAAGCGCGGAGACTAGTGGGGTGGCGGAGCGGGTAGTGCATCCCTAATCTCACCTCGTGTCCAACATTCAATGCGAAGGCTGTTTTCGATCGGAACCACTTCGCATATGCCTTGTTCATGGTCTGAGCTTAGAAGATGGCCGAACAACATAAAGAACTCCGCTCCCTCTCAGACGACTACGAAAAACTACAAGGCGGTACGCCTGCACCACCCCCTCTATCTCCCCCCTCGCTAATCCACCACAGAACTCACCACCCGCGTACAAGCTCGGCAAAGACTAGAGAGCCAGTTCACAGAGAACAAGGGCGTCCAGAAAGTGCGTACTTCACCCCAACCTTAGCAAGCACATTGCACGGATTAGTTCTAACTGTGACCAGGAGTTCTCAACCCTGAACGACGACGCGAAAATCTACAAGCTCGTCGGTCCCGTCTTGCTAAAGCAGGATACTACGGAGGCGAGGGGAACGGTGGATAGTCGGTTGGAGTATATTGGGAATGAGATGTATTGCCTCACGTTCCCGATTTACAGAGACTGGTATGCTAATGTTTTGTGCAGCAAGCGAGTAGAGGAGAATATCAAAGGCCTGCAGCAGCAGAGCGAGGGGAAGAGGACGGAGGTACGTTCGCTGGTCTAAGTCTATCTTGGCGGCGACGGAGTAACTGACTGTGAGATCTAGATCATGCGGTTGCAGTCGACGATGCAGCAGGGAGCTACGGCCGCTGCTGCGTAGGTACCCAACGCGTCGTGGTGCGGACGTTACATAGCGCTCGTATGAGGCCAGCAGCGACTTGGATTCTTGATGCTGCAGCCATCCGGCCGGATATCACAATCGTCCGATCCCCAACGCTCACAGATGCCGCTGCCTCCGCGATCGCGCCCTCAACCAGACCAGCGAATCAGCCCGCTCTTCGTGGCGGAGGGACTGAGAGAACGTCGTTGGGGTCGGCCCTAGAACCCAAACTTGGCCTTGAGTACTGCAGCCAGTTGTCAGCAAACCAGTCTTCTCACATTCATAGCCCCAATGCTTGACTTACTACCCCCAGCAGCATTCCTCTTCTGCTTCCCCACAAACTTATTCACATCATCCAACCAATTCTGACTATTCTGCTCCAAATTGTCCATCCCCTCCCCCGCGAACCCCAACTTCTCTGTCCGCTCCTGCACCTGCCGCTGCATGTACGCCCAGTAACCCTCATCTTGCTGGCCCTTTGGCTGCCCTGCCTGGGACGAGCTTGCAGCACCCATCCGCCGCTGATGCTCATCCGAGCGCGCCTGCTCAATCATCCGTTTGGAAGGCGGACGGTTAGGCCCACCGATCAGCTCGTCCATTTGCGCGGGCGTGACGTACTGCGTGCCGGTGATCCACTGTACATTCGAAATAGTCGGACGAGGGGGGATGAGGGCTGCAGGGTTGAACAGCTTATCCTGACTCCGCGTGAAGTTCTCGCCAGTGCCGAAGACATTGATAAGCGCTAGTTCCGAAGGCCCAGTGAAACCGATGATATGGCCCGAGGGGGCTATGACGGCGTCGGCGAAGCGCCGGACATTAAGCACCTCGCTCGCTTTAACGGTAGCGATCTCGCGGAGATTAGGGATGGAGAATGCGCGGGCGTTGCCGTCGCCGAAGAGGCCGAGGAGGGCGTAGCCTTGGTCTTGATAGCGGATGACGGCGGCGGAGTCGCAGAAGAAGGAGTCGAAGGATTTGTGGGCGCCTTTGGCGGAGGCGGGCTTGAAGATGTGGATGCTTGTGGGTGTCACGGCGAGGAGGGCGCCGTTGATTTTGTGTCCGGTTCCGAGGGCTGCCATTGCATTTTGTGAAGCCCGTGCTGGGTGGCCGGTGTTGGCGTCGATGGGTTCGATTTGCATGAGTTTGTTGTCGAGGGCGACGACGCCGGCGTATTGGACTGTATATCTGCCGCTTGGGTCTGGGACGATCTTGAGGGTTGCGAGGTGGCCTAGATTCGTGCCGACGTGCAGGAGGATGCTGCTGTAGTCTTCGCCTTCGAGGGTCATGATGCTGAATTCGAGGGTTGTTGCCCATTCGGGCTTGCCGCCAGCACTACCACCACTGCTGCTCATCTTTCGCCGGATGCTGCCTTTGTTGTGGCCACGGCTGAAGTCTTGCACAGAAGCTGAGTAGATCACTGCCGGACCTCTTAGGTCGACAATTGCGATGCTGCCACCTTCGAACCCGGCTGCAGCGAACCCGATCTCGCTCATCTTGACGGCCGTGACTGGCCCTTCTCGTTGATCAAGAAGTGTGAACGGTATTAGTCCTTCGTTCAACGAAGCGTCCACGCGATCAGCGACATTCGTCAAGGCACCTGGCTGGTTCGGCCGCGGCTGAGGTGGTTCTCTTCCAGCATTCTTATTCGTACCCCATCGAAAGATGATCAGCTCCCCACTGCCCATGCCAACAGCCAGCTCACCGCTCTCGCCAGCAAGCGAGGTCTGCGTAACATCTACCTTTTCAAGTCGACCTACGGCACGTCCGACGTCCACCTGAAGAAGCTTCGTGTTCTCTATCTCGGCTCCATGTCCAGGATCCCACAGCCGGATCGAACCGTCAGCATGTATAGTCTGCAGGATGTTGCGTCTCTCATGCCGCCGCGTAGGTCTCGGCACTTCTGCGCCGCCCTTCAATATCTGCGGCCCCTGCTGACGTCGCTCCTGCAGTCCTAGCCACTTTTCTCTGCCCGCCTGAGCAATGCTGATCTTCTTGACGAAGGGGTGTACTAGGGTCAAAGAAGGGTGGAGTTGGTTGGTAGGACTTATGGGCATACCAGAAGGAAACGTGAGGGTCAGTATCTCGCCGGAAGATAGCAGCGCGATGACTGCGAGGGGATCATGGCCACCAGCGAAATATGGAGTCGCTTTTGGGATAGGACAAACCCCAACTACTTCAGCTCCAGGTGGGGTAGGCAGAATGCGTTGCCGCTTGGGCGATTCGAAGTACTTGGTCAGGACATCCCAGCTGCTTGTAGCGTAAACAGGTGTCCGTCCCATCTCAAACAATGTTAGGCCTTTCGTCGGCGATTGTGTAGAAGCACCACCCGCGATCAGGATCGCAGTATCTTCCGAGTCCTGGTTTGCGCACCATGAAATCTTGAAAAGTGGCTCTTTCATTGCCATGGTGCCGCCCATGCTTCCAGTAGGTGCTCCTGGCGTGGCAACGTTCGTATCGGTAAGCGTTCGCGCCATAAGCATTCGCCCGTCTTTCATGTTGTCCCAGAAGACGATCGAGCTGTCTTCGTGACCCGTCAAGATGAAAGTCCCGGTTGGATGCCAGACAGCCTGCGTCAGCTTAGGATACCTGACTGCGCTGGCTGCAGAAGGATCGCCATCACCACCGGGTGCTCCCCTCGGTAGCTCATACTTGAAGAACCGTACAGCTTTGTTCAACTTGAAGCTGAAGATAGCCGCGCCACTAGCGTAGCCGACCAACAGTGTCCCGACGTCCCTTGGGTGCAGCTGGAGCGAGGCAACAGGTGAAACTCGAGCGTGCTGATCAACCTCCCGCCATAAGAGGGCTATCTTGAAAGGGGCAAGGTTCTCTCGATCAAGATCGTAGGCAAGAATATCTCCAGTTTGCATACCGAGGAATGCATAGTCGAGCATTGGATCCGTACATAATGCCGTTACCACGCCGGGCGGGGAATGTGAGGAGATAAGCCTCTTCAGCTCGAGGGAGTAGACGCATATGTCGTGCTTCGAGGTAAGGCATATCAGCTTGTCGGCGCAGAATTGTAGCTCCTGGACACTCGCGCCTCGAGCCGGTAATTGGAGTGTTGCTTGGATACGATCACGCCCAAAGACGTAGATCTGGCCAGGTCCGAATTGTGAGTTCTTGGTACCGACTGCCAGCAACGATTGTACGGGGTCGTAAGCAAGGCATGATGTCTGGGAATTTATGCCGAAGCGGGCTATATCATCGATGTTGAAGAGAGAGCTGTCCAGTCCGGCGGAGAGGTCGTTTTGGATGCCTGCTTGCTTTCCTCGTAGTAGATGGGCCATGCTGGCAGTCTCCAGTTATGTCCGATCACTCTATTCTCATATCTGGACCTCCATATGCTGGCCACGTACGACAGCCAAGCCTCCGATGTTGTTGGCAAAGCATGTGAGATTGTCCGCGAACGATCACATGCCGGAGCTCCGCAGCTGCACGGTACATAGAACAGGTTAGATAACATTGGCGTCAATTAGCAGCACAGACAGCAAGCGCGTCTCTCGCGTCGAATCGTTCTTCACTTCCACTTCTGAAACCAAACAACATCGACCGCGCTTGCAAGTCTCGTTTTGTGAGCATATAACACGCTTCCTCCCTCCATCTACCACTCATCAACTTGCATCACACAACACACAATAACATCAAAGCCAGCACATCTACCATTGAAAGCATCCCACCAACAGCAATTACCACACAAAAGCAAACAGCACACAACAGCAGCATCATGGCGACAGTCTCGCTGCTCAACGTGTCGGTGCGCAACAACCCGGCCAAGTTCGACGACAAGTACGAGTTCGAAATCACCTTCGAATGCCTCGAGCCACTCGTCAAAGACCTCGAATGGAAGCTCACCTACGTCGGCTCCGCAACCTCGTAAGTCCTCCACTTTACCTCACCTCACACCCCACCTCACCTCACCTCACCTCAATCCCCATGCACCAGCCTGAAGTAATGTTACTCCAGCTCCGACCACGACCAAGAACTAGACACCCTCCTCGTCGGCCCCATCCCGGTAGGCGTCAACAAATTCCTCTTCGAAGCCGACCCCCCCAACACCGCCCGCATCCCCGCCACCGACATCATCGGCGTCACCGTCATCCTCCTCAGCTGCTCCTACGACGACCGCGAATTCGTCCGCGTCGGCTACTACGTCAACAACGAGTACGACGACCCCGCGCTCGTCGAGGAGCCCCCCGCGAAACCCGTCATCGAGAAGGTGAGGCGCAATATTTTGGCCGAGAAGCCGAGGGTGACGAGGTTCGCGATTAAGTGGGATAGTGAGGAGAGTGCGCCGGCGGAGTTTCCGCCGGAGCAGCCGGATGTGGATGAGGAGGTTGAGGATGGGGTGCAGTATGGGGCTGAGGAGGAGGAGGAGGGCGAGGGCGAGGGCGAGGAGGTTAAGGGGGAGGATGTTGAGATGGAGGGGGTGGAGGGGGTGGAGGGGAAGGTCAAGGTTGAGGAGGATGAGGAGAGTGATGCTGGGAGCGAGGATTTGGGCGAGGATAGCGAGGAAGATGAAGACGAGGAGCTTGAGGAGGAGGATGGGGAAGGTGAGGGAGAAGCGAATGGGGATGATATGGAGACGGACGAGAAAGACACGAGTGGTACCGCGAATGGAGTGAACGGCAGCCAACACCAAGCTGATGTGATGGTGCACTAGGCACTGATCACGACCCCGACGAACACGGCGGCGACAGAGGCGGTTCCAGCCAGCTCACCGCCTCAGCCCTCGCCGCTCACAACACCTCGCTCGCGGAATTTCATGCACGTCAAGCAGCGCGCGAAGAAGCGCGGGAAGCAGCCCTCGCTCACCACAACGTACACGGCAACGGCGCGGAAGCCGGGCCGATCCTCGAGGGCGACACGCCGTCCGATCGTGGCTCGGAATCACACTGTGACTCGCCGCTACTTGATTGCGAGACCGATGTGCCTCCCCACATCGACGCGATGTTGGATGAGCACAATCGACTGCCGGGTATTGACTACACGTTCAAATAGTTGTTGAGACGCGACGCTGCATTGGGATATTGGTATTGGGACGGAGCATTAGGTTCTTGGGTGATATCAAGTTCGCATTCAGCTCTTGTCTCTTTCGTTGCTCATGCTTCGGTGATCGTCATCGACGCGTAGTAGGCGTATCGCCAGCCGTCATCTGTCCACAACCCTTTGACCTCCCGAACGCCGGGCTGCAAATGTACTGTCCTCATCACACAGCCATAAGATACTCACGCAGAGGCAGCGTGGTACTCACGCAGGCTGCTCATAAGCCCTCTTAACCATCCGCCCAAACTGCTCAAACTTGACCGTCTCCCTCACCACAGTCCCCTGCGCCGAATTCTCCTTATTCTCCGGTACCCTCACCGTCTCCCCCTCAACCCTCCACCCACAAACCTCCTTCACGAACCGCTCAAACTTCTCCCCTTTAACGTTCAACCACCCGTCTAGCACGCTCCGCTGCACCTCCTGCATGCACTGGCTGACGACCACGGCGATCCTAACGCGCATGAGCTCCTCGAAGCCTTGCACGTCCGCTACGAGGTCGGCGTACAGGTCGTCGGAGTCGAGGGTTTGCCAGAAGGAGGCGAAGTTGCTGTTCACGAGGAGGGTGTGGAGTTTGGTAAGGTGCTGGATGGCTTCTGCTAAGGTGCCCGACGCGGGCGGGCCGGTGGCGGAGGTGGCTTTTGTTTGGGCGAGGAGGTGGGGGGGTAGGAGGGAGAGGCCGAGGTTGAAGTCGGGGGAGGGGAAGACGGTGAGGGATTTGACGAGGATGTTTGTTGTGGTTTCGTCGCGGGTGAGGTGGGGGTTGAATTGGTATCTTGGGACTCTCAGGTTAGCGGGAGTGTGGGAGCAGATTGATGGGTAGGAAGTGGTTGAGGGGGTGTGTTCTTGTCAGATAGAGCTAATAGGTGTCGCTTCAGTCAGGGTTTTCAGGCCTGTCAGGTAATAGGAAACGTGATAATTTGTTCCTCATCATTGAACATTCGTGTATGCTAGCAAAGGCAGTATACGTACAATTTCAGCAGGGCGAGGTTGGCGTAGCAGTCGTAGGTCTGGGTCTCGCACTGTTGCGCGACATATTCCTGGAAGATCGAGGTCGTTTCCGGGTTGTACCGGTCCAGGCCGTTCAGTATCGTGTCGATGTTCGCTGGCCGCTCAGGCGCATGATCAAATGCGAACCCCATCGTGTGAGAGGTGGTATGGTACAAGTTGAAGTTGTGGGAGTAATAGTATCAAAATTGCTGTGGCCAATCGGAGCTGTGCTTGGCATAGCCGTTAAGCATTTCTAAGGCACCACCACGATTGCCCAGAATACCATATTTCGACCTCATCTTCCCAAACCACAGTTCGACGTAACAACGTTATGTGTTCCATACCCCTCTCTCAGAGTACATTGTCACGAATTCACTCTTCTTTGCACAGCCACGAGGTTCTCAGTGGCAGCTTCATGGCAAGGCGTCCAGCCCTTAGGGCTACTAGCTCTTCACCGGAACGTCATGCAGCAGGTACCTGCAGCACTTGCCTAAGTGTGGTACGACTTCGCTCTGGCCGACCACAATCAGCTCACACGGCTCTGCGTTTCTCATCATATTTCCTGGTCGGAATACTCTGCCGCTCGGGGCTTTCACGTCCACTCAATGGTCGAGTATGATTATTACCAGGTCTCGATGTAGGAACTGCATCTCCGGCTGCGTGTAGCCCGCAGACAGGGGGTTTACAGTGGCTTGCAGTTAGGTATGGAGTGGTTGGGTTCGAAGACCTACCTTCAGCCATGCCTTAGACCCGCATCATGTCAGGCGCCTTCTGGTGTCCTCGTGCCGACCGACTGAACAAGGCTGAGTTGGCGCCACCTCGATCGCCGCGTAGATGTTCATTTCAGCGTCCACCGGTGATGGGTCGTTGCCAGCACTCACAGCTACGGCACGCGGTAGGTGCGGGACTTCCACCGATCGCGAACAGACTGTGTGTTCTGCCAGCCGCCCTGTGCGGCGAGACTATCTTCCCAGCGGCAGCAGTACTGCAAGGCCAGATTTGACAGGTAGTGTAACTGTTGTCTGGGGGCCAGGAAACCAGCCTCCAAGTCGGTGTCTGTTTGAAGACTCTCAAGGCTCTCAGTCGCAGAGCTCATCATCGAAGCTGAATCTCAAAGGGGAAGGAGTAGTTCAGCGGGCGTCGTCAGGCCCACAAGATGCTGTCGTTGTCGGGTAGAACCTGCATATCGAGGTGCCCTGGACACGCCCTGCATATCGAAGTGCCCAGAACACGCTGCACCGTTCAGCCCTTTGACCTGCACAGGAGCACCGAGATTGGTGATGTGCATGCTGGCCGCGTGTAGCGGGTCCCATGTTCAAGAAGGACGACACTTCCAGGCATCATCATTGCGCGCGGCCGGCCTGAATTATCTGCCTCGTGGCCTTCGTATGGAGGACGAACAGCACGAAGTTGCACGACGCTTCGGTCCGTATGGCCGGTATCTGTATTGTTTCAAAGGGCCACAGAAGAGGAGCACTGGCGGTCCCCAGTATTCCACCAGCCACAGAGTCGCGATAAATGATCCTCCAACAACATGTGTGGCTGCTACATCGTCTCGTCTGATCATATCGAAGAGAACACTGCAGGCCGGTCCCAGGAGCCTTCTCTAGCTATAGAGTCGTGATAAGTGATCCTCCAACAATAGCTGTGGCTGGAGTTGGACGCCTTTTGGACGCCGTATGAGCTTGTTTGGACAGGATCGTTCATGCTCGTGGCGCAGCATATAAGGCCCATCTCTGTGGTCGCTGGCATATTCTCCGTCTTTCGACCGGTTTACCATGACTCCTTGGAAGTGTAGTCGGTCCAAGACCACAGAGTCAGGATAACATCCAGGGTGAAGCATCTTGGAGCGAATATGTAGCCTTGGAAATTAGTCATGCAGAACATGGAGGACTGTGACCGGGGGTATGTCATGTAGTCGCTCGGTACAGTATCCGGCATCTCGAAAGGCTCGACGGTGTCTAGAGCTGCCCAGCATGTCAAGCCCAATCCGGAGATCATGCCCATCTTGGTGATGATATTGACGGTGGTATGCTTGCTTCACCGGAATGCAGTATACGGCTAGCTGTGGTAAGTGCAAGCGAGTTGGGGCACAGACCTCCAGCTGAATCGCTGCAGAGTCAATCAAAACTCGACAGCAACAGCCACATCTCTTGGTGATATTCTTCAACAGCCCTACGAGTGATGGAACACCAGCCACAGCGGGTTCTCTCTAGCAGCTCCAACCGTGCTCGTGGCTCAGGCGGCAAGATAGGGTTTGGAGGGCTCGCGCTCAAAGTCCAAGGGGATTTCATTTGACCTCAGCCCCAACGCAATGACAGCAGACGGCGTGGCATCCTCCGCCATCCTAGCTCGCGACTTCACCTTTACTCTGGACGGCTTCACGGGCTCCTTTTCTAGCACACAGTAGCCTTGAAGCATGCACTCCCCTGTACTACGACCTCAGCCACAACATTGGACGCCTTACACACCCTAGAACCATGTGGGCAAAGCGTGCTTCCCAAGCTGAAGGCGATGTGGCTGACCGATCACCAGAAGCTTTCAAATGGCGCCCGTCTCGTTCGGATCCGTGTCGTAGCGCAGAGTGCTCCATGCAACCATTCTAAATCGCCGTCATGGGCCTTACCGTCGCTCAGTCTATCCCGCTCCAAGCGTCAGGCGACCGAGCGGATTATAGAGCATGTGGCTTATCCACGTAGAAGGACTCCACCTTCAAAGTATGCTTCTCTCAGCTCCACGACACTAATAATGCTTCGAGCGGTTGCCGTTGAATCTGGGGATCATCTTGCACGAATCTTTAATTTGGCGACTCGAAGCTTGGTCCTCACGGGTATTTGACATAGCCTCTCCCGCACCTCTGGAATCTCCCCTAGGGTCTCCGTCTTATACAGTGCGCGCTACAGGGGCCTCTGTGTCAAAGTCAGCGACCAATCAGTCTTTCTCGGCGTTAAAGATCCAACAGTCGATACTCGCACCTTTATGTTGGCCTTGTCTCCCAGGAGCGAAAGCTGAACAACCTGAGATACACCAGTATGAGCGTTGACCATCTCTTGACGTCGTGGAGTATGGTTATCGATGATGGAGACAGGTCGGGCCTACCACTGGTACGTTAAACATATATGATGCCTTCGTCGTCGATGAACGACATCACAAAACACATATGGGTCCGCCACTGTCTGCAATCCACATGCTTCCTTTGAACAGCAGCCTACATATCGTCGTTGTGGATTCGACTTACCGGAGCTGTCGATCTTTACTCGATCGAATAACGAACTGATTCATCCACCCTCCCTATCACCGCTGGCATCCAACCGCCATCAAAGACTTGCGGACGATTAAGGTTGCGCCGGCTGACTGTAGCAAGGGCTTACCACCGTATTGTTGCAGCCAGCACAAACGACCAAGGACGATTGCACCAGCTTCGATTCGGCGCAAGATGTCTGGGTATTACTATCCTCCGCATACCTCTGCACCCGACGATGAAGACTTCGACTTCGAATCATACCAGACTCAAGGCGGACCGCCGATCCCGACATACAACCCATACACAGGGGCGGCTTTCTCACCGGGGTTGCAACAGGCGCAGCTCTATGGTCAACCTCAGCAGTTCTATCAACAGCCACAGCAGTACCAACAGAACTGGAACTACGCGACCGTGCCGGTACAAGCTCAGAACTGGGTGACGCCAACGGTACCATCAAATGTACCGTACCAACCACAAGCGCAGAACGTAGCACCCTTCCCAGCCTACTCGGAGCCTGCCAGTGCTGGATTTTCTTCCCCTGAAATGACTCCAGCTGGTCCGTGGAGGACATCGACTGGCTATTTATCGCCGGGCGAACCCGGAAGAAGTAGGGTCTCCCGAACCACCTCCTTCGCCAGCAACGCAAGCTCCGGCCGAAGCTACTCCCATTCGGACGTCTCTCGCAGCGCCTCACCAAGCGCCAGCGAAATGGCGAAATGGGGTCGAAAGACTGAAGTTGGCACTTGGAGATGTGGATTCCCAGGATGCACTTCACGATCGACTTTCAGCAGGGGCTGCGATCTGCGGAAACACTACAAACGGCATACGAAGTCGTTGTTCTGTCGGCACGAGGGTTGTCCGCAAGCGACTGAGGGAGGCTTTTCGAGCAAGAAAGACCGGGCGAGGCATGAAGCGAAGCACGATCCGCAGATCGTTTGTGAATGGGAGGATTGCAATCGGCTGTTCAGTCGAGTGGACAATATGGTAAGCTTGCGCTCGTGCGATGATTATCTCGAGCACTAGAACTGATGATCTTTACAGAAGGACCACGTCAGACGAGTGCACAAGAAGCGTTCACAATGATGAGAGAGCAGGGCCTGGGAATGCCATCACTACACCTTCGTTACGGCATAATGCCGCCATTCGTTTGTCCGGACCAGCCATGTGCTGATGTCTGCGCCGCTTCGTTGCGCCAAATGCATTCGGAATATCTTATACCCTCATTCAAGGAGTTGTTGTATGACTCTTGACTTCGCTTCTTTCTTCCAGCTCTTTCTTCCTGGCGCAAGATCGTTGGTAAATCCACTTGCGCGCTTTCCTCAAACATTAACAGACCACTGCGTCTGCTTCCTGCGCTGCAACAACGAACGAATCACAAGCGACGAGAACACCACCATCACTATCGTTGGAATTTTCGACATTCCGGTTCATGCGCGGACAAATTCACCCCTGCAGATGACTCCCTACGACAACATGACTTATCACCTTACATCACAGTGCTGGGCATGCAAAGCCGCGCGGGCGATGCAGGACGCCTGAATCCACCTGCGTCTGGACTGTTAAACCCGGAACTTCGCAACTCCGACGGAGAGATTTGTTACGTGGAGGATGTACCGCTCGTTTCTCGTACCAAGGACACTCACGGAGAAATGGACGGATTTCGCTTCATGCCTTCCCTGGAAGCTTTTGTGCAGCAACTCGGCAGATTTCGCCGTGTACCAGAGCCGCTGGTATTGGTCTACGACGGCAGAAACGATTGGTTGAAGTCACCTACTACTGCGATCCGCAAGAGACTCATCGATTGAACTATTATGGTCGACGGTACATTAGGCGCCCGATAAGGCCTTCGATTTCCGCATCTGCCGTGCAGCTGCAGTGCGCAGGAGACGAGGCCCAAGTTTCAGCACGCGAGGATGGAAGATCATGCAGCCGGTTGGAGTCTCTGTTCAAATGCCGGATGAATGAAGTCTACCGTTCCAGAATCTGGAAGGACTGGACACAACAGTAAGGTTTTCATAGTCGCTTCTCTTGAGCCTCTGTACAACAGTATCAGTATATCAGGTAGATGTACTTCGCCAGATACTTTTCCAAAATCCTGGACAGTTCGTCATTGAAAGATGGAGCGACTGCTATACCAAGCTGTCCTTCTGCAATGTAATTTCAATATTCTATTGGCTCACAAGGCATCTTTATTTTCGATATTTTCCACAGCCACAGCCACATGCACATGCACAGCCGCTTCGTGGCTGAATTTAGATTCATGCACGACCGTTGACATGACAACCCTGCTGACTTTCGACGACATGGACTTCACTTCTCATTCGAGACTCGTGCTGAGAAGCATTGCAGGCATTAATACAATCTATACTTTTCGGCATGGCGCGGCTACGGAAAGAAAATGTCACAAAGTGTCCGGCATCCGATGACTTGGAGTTTGTGCCAGTGGACTTCGCGATAAACACAGCAAAGCAGGACGAATCGATACCTGTACGGCAACAGAACCCCAGAGCTTCGCCTCGGAAGAAGAACCAAAGATCATACCGCGTGATTGAGGACTCGAGCGACGTTGAGTCGGATGCGCAGGTCGAAGTCAGGCTTGTTCCGAAGACAACGCCAAAGAAAGCACAGCTGGGGCGGCAGAGAGTGCTGAAATCGCTCGGTGCTTCACCGTTCTCTCTTACTTTACAGAAGCCGCTGTTGCAACCGCTGGATCTACGACGAGCGAGACCTGACAAAGTTACTGGAGCACCAACACGTTTGGCCGAGCTTAGTGCTGCGAAGGAAGAACCACCCGTTGCTAGCATCATCTCGGATGACAGCGAAGATGAGGTGGATGTAGAGGAGAGCATTTGGTGCGGCTCGAACCATGACTCGGAAGAGTCTGAAGAGGAGCTTCCCAGTGTACGGAAACTGATCGTTCCTGGACAATTTCAGGACACGATCCCGAACCCTAGCAATGTTCCGCTATCTGCAACGAAACCTCAGGTTGGCAAACTCATGCAGCCTTCGCAGTTTGACAGCGATATCGCTTCTCGTCTCCCAGGGAAGATATTGAGGACCGTCAATACGGTAGATGCCCTGTCTCGTCCAGGGAGCTCATCCGACAAGGAGAACACAGACGCCGTCCTTCGCTTCTCACCTCCACGATTACACTCGCCTTCGAAGATTGATCTTCTCGCTCGGCCAGTGACTCCGCCACAATCACCTTCCAAGTCTCGACTTCAGTCGCCGTCGAAAACAAAGCAACGCATTCCAACGCCACCTCTACGACAGAGCCTAGACGCTTTCTGGAACGCAGACGCCGTCAACGACTGGAACGAGCAATACTCCCCAAAGAAACTCCTCAAATCATCCCGAAAACTCAAGTTCCACCAAGACGAAAGCTCGCAGTCCCCATCATCCTCACCCCGAAAACCACAAAGTCCCTCTAAACGCACCAAAGCCGAGCTTAACGCCAAAAAGTCCTTCTCAGCCGAAAAACACCGCCTCGCCTCAGACTTCCTCGCCGAACTCGACCAACGCATCACCGGCGGCCAAATTGCCACCCTCTCAGCTCCCTCCGGCGGCGTCCGCATCCTCTGGTCCAAAACCCTCAACTCCACCGCCGGCCGCGCGAACTGGCGCAAAGAAACCACCAAATCCCGCCAACTAGACGGCACAACCACTACAACTCAAAAACACTTCGCCTCCATCGAGCTCGCTGAAAAAGTCATCGACGACGAACACCGCCTCCTCAACGTCCTCTCGCACGAATTCTGCCATCTAGCTAATTTCATGATCTCCGGGATCAAAGACCAACCGCACGGTAAACAGTTTAAAGTCTGGGGACGGAAGTGTACGGAGGTGTTTAGGGAGAGGGGGGTGGAGGTGACTACGAAGCATAGCTATCAGATTGAGTATAAGTTTGTTTGGCAGTGTGAGAATGAGATGTGTGGGGCGGAGTTTAAAAGGCATTCGAAGAGCATTGATCCTGGGAGGAAGGTTTGTGGGAGCTGTAAGGGGCGGTTGGTGCAGGTGAAGCCGGTACCGAGGGGTGCCTCCGCGACGACAGGCTACGCGGCATTTGTGAAAGAAAACTTTGCTGGGGTCAAGAAGGGGATGGTGGGAATGAGTCAGAAGGAGGTTATGGAGGCTGTGGGAAGGAAGTATCGGGCGGAGAAGGAGGCGAAGGGCTTGAAGGTGCCAAAGACCGACGATGCCCTGGAAATGTTGACGAGTGCTGTGGAAGTCATTACGCTTGACGATGACTGAATCCGGATGGGAGACAGTGCCGCCGCACGCTTAGGATACTGTCCTGCGTCTCTTGGTTCCGCTTCGTTTCCCGACCGAATTAGCCCTATCGTCTCGGAGATTTCTACATATTCCAAACCGGTCCCGCTGATTCCAAACCCAAACCCATCGCCCTGCACCGTCTCTCATGCCGCCCTCTCACCCCTGGACGAACAACTCCCAGTCCTTTATCTCGAGCGTCTCGATCATCTTCGTACGGCGATCGATAGCAGCCTCCAACAGCGGACCATGCTTGCCCTTCTCTGGGTCGACTTCAGCTGGGTCATACTGTCCAGCAATATGCGGCACATTGATCACCACGAGAATGTCAGTCTTCTGCTGCTCCAGCCTGATTATCGTGAGCAGAATGCCAACAAAGTCTGGTTCGTTCTGTCGTCCTTTCTGCTTCTCGCTGGGTGGCGACGTGGCGAAGAGGGTGTAGGATGGGGTGCCTTGTCTGCCAGATAATTAGCATTGAGCGAATCTCAAGTATTGTCGATTGTTAGACTCACGGTAGCTTGGCCAAATGCGCTTCAGCAGTAGACCAGACTTTCGTCTCGCCGGCGTCTTCTTCGACGATATCGTGCAGGTGGTATTGTAATGCTTCGGTGTCTGGCTTTTCGACTCGTTCCAGTATGTCGACGACTATACTCGCGAAGCCGTTGGTGTCGAGGTAGACTTCTTGATTATCGGGCACTTGTCGGATTTCGCTGTCATGTGTTAGATGTGTTTCTTTCATGGTTGAATTGGTGGCTGACCTGACGTCGGCGTAGGTCGATGGCAATGATGCAGTGATGGCACCGCCGAATAGTCCTACGCTGTGGTATTGAGCCATCTTGACCATTGTAATGTAAAGTCTTGGTGGTGGAGGAAGAGGACAATCGACGTGCAATTTATGTTTAACATCTTGAGGCAACGGCAGGCATCCAATCAGGCCGCGAGATCTCGCCGCCTTAAGCTTTTGAGCCGCATCTGAGCTTGGGCCATGCCAGGAACGAATGTTCGACTTCAAATACGCAACCACGCTGCCTTGCTTCTCGACCATACCACTTCTCATTCTCACCTCCATCTTCACGCATATCCAAGATGGACAACGAGAAGATCTCCAACTTCGTCGCTGAGCAGCGAGACGCGGCGCCCGATGACCTGCAGCACTACTTCCTCACCTTCGAAGACTACTGGGAGCGGAAGCTGTGGCACGAACTGACGGACATACTCGTGACATACTACGCCGAGGAGCAGAGCGCAGCACAGCGGATACCCATCTACAACAACTTCATCAAGACCTTCGCGGACAAGATAAATCAGCTGAAGCTGGTCACGATTGGCCTGAGCACCGCCGCGCAGTGTCAAGGTATGTTCTTTGTAGACCATCCATGAGTGGAGTAGGTGCTAATGCCTTCCATCAGATGACAACGAGCGCCTGACCTTCCTCACCACTCTCACCTCCCGCGTCAACAAGCCCGCCTCCCAGGACGCCCACGTCTTTGCCCTCACATCCGTCGCCTCAGTCCGATTACGGCTAGGCCAAACCGCAGAAGCCCGCAAAGACCTCGACAAGTGCGAAGGCATCCTCGACACCTTCGACAGCGTCGAGACAGTTGTACACGCCGCTTTCTACCGCATCAGCGCAGACTACCACCAGTCCCAGCACGAATTCGCCAACTACTACCGCACCACCCTCCTCTACCTCGCTTGCGTTGAGCTCGAAGACCTCAGCCAATCAGACCGACAACGGATCGCATACGACCTCTCCATCGCCGCGCTGGTCTCGGATACCATCTACAACTTCGGCGAGCTGCTCCTCCATCCGATCCTCGACAGTCTGGCAAACACACAGCACGCTTGGCTTCGCGACCTGCTCTTCGCTTTCAACCGCGGCGACCTGCAAGCGTACAACATCCTACAATCCCATGCCGAAGCGAACAAACTCCTGCAAGAGCACCAGCAGTTTCTCTACCAGAAGATCTCGCTGTCAGCGCTCACACAACTCGTCTTCTCCCGCGCCCCGCAAGACCGGGCAATGACTTTCGCCACTATCTCGGAAGAGACAAAGGTACAGCTAGACGAGATCGAGCACTTGATCATGAAGGCGCTGAGTCTTGGGCTGCTGCGCGGAAGCATTGACCAAGTTGACGAGATCGCCCGCATCAGCTGGGTGCAGCCAAAGGTTCTGGATCGAACCGGCATCGAGGGTATGAAGACCAGGCTGACGGAATGGAGCGGTGGTGTCGAGAAGTTGGGCAACTGGATCGAAGGCGTGGGCAAGGATGTCTGGGCTGCTTGATGCATACGAAGCCGAACTCGAGCGTTGGTGGCAAAGGGTGGCGACCATGGTCTACCGGGCAGAACGTAGTACACAACATCGAAAGTGTGACTGCCTTCGGCTTCGCTTCTCGGGTTGCCGATGCAGTCGTCGGGCGGCGCGGACACGAAGTCATGTCACCGAGAAAGCGTGGCGCCAATGTTGCCAAGGCTCATCAACCTGGGAGGTTGCCACTAGGGATGACATTGCAGCATATGTTGCTCAGATAAATACAGTAACCTTACCCACCATTTGTCACACCGTAAGAGGCTGTTCGTCTCACCTCGTTGTTTAAGCCACCACGCGTAGAACTGCCATGGCGAACATCTTGCATATGTGTGGCGCAGGTGAGGTACAATTGATGTTAATTCGTGGCTAATTATGTCAAACATCCAATGCTCATACCGCGCCCGTACCTTCACCAAAGTGCTGTTAGAACGCCGTCTCATCGCTCCCATATAATCGTGACATCGTAGAACTACTCAACACGGCGTAGCCCGGCTCTCAGATCACCCGGTTATAAATCTCCCTCCTAACATCATACATGTCTCCACGTCATCAAGTCGTAAATCATCTCGCCCACCTGCCTCCTCATTCCGGCTTCGTCTGGGCTGTAACGACTTATCTGCATGGTCCGAGGCCTCTCTTTTCCGCTTAGCCCGCTTCTCCGTCGCTGTCAGGATCTCATGAGTACGCAACTGATCTTCCCAGCGCCACGCCTCGGCTCTCCGGCCTGCGCGGTCCGCGACGCCGGGGGGGCTGGTGTCGTAGGTATACGTGACTTTGAAGGTTGTCGTCTTCTGTAGCACGGCAAACGCAAGGGTCGGGTGGAATTTGAGGATGTCTTTCATGGGACCGGTTGGGAACCACAAACCAGAGGCGGTGAAGTGCAAGGTTCGCAGACCTTTGAGCATTTTTATTACCGGGATCTCGAAGGTCGTGAGCATTTTGCGGTACCAGACGAACCCGTCGATGTGGATGGTCGTGATGGCTTCGCGTTGTGCGGTCCCGAGGGTGCGGATGAAGAGGTTAAAGGTCTCGCTTTCGTGGAACGCAAAGGTGTTGTCGGTGTACGGTAGTAGGCATGCTTCGTTGTAGACTTGCTTGCACGTCCGAAGGAAGCCCAAGTTCACCTGTTGGTGGCGTAGCTTTGAGGCTTTGACGGCATCGCTGTGCTCAGCGAAGTGTTTGATCCGGGAGAGGTCAGTATAGCACTTGGTGTGGCTGAGGACGTATGTCTCTGGTGATTGATCGTTTTCGTGTGGAGTGGGCGCCCGCAAGCTGAGGTCGTAGGCGTCTTCTTGCGCGTGCAGCGGTAGCCGGCAGATGACATGGGTGACTCTCAGATGAGGCTCGTAGTCGGAAGGAGTCCGCTTTTTGCGTCCTGAAAAGTACTCTTCCTGGGCATAGCTACCTCGACCCTCGTCCAGAGTGCTCCGAACACTCATGTGCAGCACCTTATGGCTGAGAGCCAGCTCATAGATATTGTTGCGTATTTCCGGAGGTAGGCGCAGGAAAGACGATTCCTTCGCGTTCTGCTCCCCGCTGGCGAAGCCATCAGCAGTGGTGACCATATATCCACACGCAATTGGGAACCTACATTCTCTGTTGCCATGGCGCGTTGCCGCGTCGTGATACAGACGACGAAGCTCTCCGCAGCCTTGTCGTGCTAGCTAGTTGCGGGCAGGCCATACCCGATGTCTCTGCTTGTCTGGCAACAGGACCTCTGTGAGACATGGTCAGAGGAGGCTCACAGCTATCATAGGCAAGATCCAAACGCGAGAAGGACTGATGGGCTGACAGCCATGAAGGAGATGAAAGAGAAGTGCTCGGAGGTCGAGAAGTGGAAGATCGACAGCTAGTTTAAGTGGCGTGGATTCCGACCGGCCTCTGCGGCTCGTACCTTCCCGATCCCAGAAGAATGCCCGAATGGGGTATAGTCTATCAAGTGTGCCCTGAAATGCGGAGCTTGAGCTGCTTGACCATGTCACTCATCACTCCACCAGACGTGTCACTGACAGACTCCACAGCGATTCCAGGGATACGAAGGCATCACCCAAGGACGAGCAACTTTGGTATACCATGCTAAGTCCGGCTATTTGATCCAACGATGTAGACCGTTGTATCCTTGCCACCATCACGGACTCAGACCGCCATCAATGGTGTACAGAGCACCCGTAGTGTACGTAGCATCATCGCTCAACAGGAATGCTACCAAAGCTGCCACTTCCTCTGGCCTGCCGACGCGATTGAGAGGAGCTAAATGGCTGTCCGCGCTAGGCATCTTCGCTTCCTGAGCTCGACCAAGCATCTTCGTATCGATGCTACCACTACGACCGGCCAATAATCAGCATGATATCGCGTGATCGGAGGCGATACTTACGGAGCAAACGCGTTGACCCTGACATTGCGGTGCCCGGCGTCAATCGCACCGACTCGAGTCAACCCCAGGACAGCATGTTTACTACAAACATATGCAAGTCCTTTTTCTAAGCCCATCTTTCCGGCGACGCTAGCAATATTGACAATGGACCCTCCGGTGTCAATGTGCCGCAACTGGGCGCGTTGACAAGCCATGACCCCTTTCACGTTGATCGACATAACGAGACCGAAGTCCTCATCCGATACCTCATCCGCAGCCGCAGCCCGAACTCTTTGCCCACGTCCCCTGCCAATTTCACAGCGCCGGTAAGGTGTGAGAAATGCTCAACGGTGTCTTCGATCCATTTGTTGACCTGCTCTGAAGACGAGACGTCCACCCTGGCAGTCATCACGTCGACGTGGTGTCGGGTCCGGATTTCCTGGGCCACGCTTTCCAAGGTTGCGATGTCCATGTCAGCTAACAAGAGACAGGCCCCTCTGGAAGCCAATAAGATAGCTGTAGCTGAACCTATGCCTCCTGCTTCCCCGGTCAGTGCAACGACCTTGTTCTTCAAAGAGGCCATGATGTGCGAAGATAGTATGTTGGATTGGAGCGATATCCAGAATCCCGAATGAGCACTGCGAAGCAGCGAGCAGCGATATGGGCATCTCTGGCCCGTTATTCACGACGAATACTCCCCAGCACCCCAGCGAAGCTCTTCGCTTCAACTTTGCGGGGAGACAATCTTGGCTACCCCATGGGAAGAAGACCAAGCCATATATGTAGCGCGACTCATGGTAGCGTCAACAGGCTGACCATGTGGCGTGTCTCCGGTATCTATGGGGTCGCGGGGTCCGGGGTCCTTCATGCACCACCTCGTGGCAATGTTGGCGTTCTAGACCGATCTGGTCCTGGAAGTCTTGGTGTATAAGACAGACGGAAAGCTCCATCCTGGATCACCGATTTTCAAGTTACACACGAGTGCTACTTGACTCTATCGGGACTCAGTCGACAGTACACCCGGACTTACATTCATCCACGATGGGACAGACCAACGTCCAAGCCACCCAAGAAGATGCAAGAGCAGCGGTCGCCGCCACAGTGGACGCCGGGGAGAATGTTGGTTGGAATCACTTCCGAACGATCGCCCTCGTCACAGTATGGTTTTGGCCCATTCCTCAATACATCGAGCAGCACTGACGACATTTTCAGGCGGTCCTTAGCTTGTACTTCTGTGAACTCCTGGTCATCGTTGGTGGAGGGTTTCTGGCACCCAGCATTGCAGCCGTGATTGGGGGAGCTGAGCTGTCCGCTTGGCCTTCTCTGGCCATCATTCTGTTCACTGTCGCTTTAGGTGGCCCAATCAGCCAGGCTTCGGACTAGTAAGCTGCTCGGTATCGATGATACGGCATCGGCTAACATGTTCGGATGCAGTTGGGGCAGAAAATGGTTTCTGGTTATTCCAAACGTCGGTGGTATCGTAGGCGCTATCATCGCGGCTCGTGCGACCACAATGGGCATGTACATCTGCGGGTTCTGTGTGGGCGGCATAGCCTTTGGATCGCAAGGCTTATTCCTGGCCATTGTATCCGAAGTGCTACCTCGCGAGTACCGCTCGTGGAGTCAAGCGGCGGCTAACGGAGTCAACGCTCTGGGCTCTATCTTCTCCCTCAGCGCTGGTGGATACCTTATTCAATCTGGACCGGAGGGCTTTAGAACGTACTTCTACATTTGTGCGTCCATATACGCCGCTGCAACTCTACTGGTCATCCTTCTCTATAACCCAGTTCCCAGAGAGCTGCAAGTGGTACTGACCCAGAGAGAAAAACTCAGGGCACTTGACTGGACTGCCTGCGCTCTCATCACGTCCGGGACCGTCCTCTTCTGCCTTGGTCTCTCATGGGCTCAAAGGCCGTATGCTTGGCACAACGTCCATGTACTTGCACCTCTCGTCATCGGAGGAGCTCTGCTCATCGGGTTGGCTGTATACTCCTGGAAGTTCAAGAAAGACGGACTGTTCCATCATGCGCTGTTCCAGGACCGCAACTACATCATCTCGCTGCTGGCACTCTTCATCGAGGGTCTGTCTTACATGGCCGCTGGCCTCTACTTTCCGGCTGCGCTCAGCGTGGTAAGAGCCGGCAAGATGAGCGCTTACAGGCAGGCTTTGTGCTATATGGTCGGGTTCTGCAGCTTCGGCTTCTTCAGTTTCGCAACCGGCTATTACATTTACAAGGCGAAGACGGTGCGATTTACCGGAATCCTGACATTTGTTGCCATGTTACTCTTCTTTATGGTGATGGCCAGCGTAACGGCTACAACTCCTGAAGCCAACTTCTGGGGCTACATCAACTTCTTTGGTGTTGGTATCGGGCTGGCGTTTGTCACGTTTGTGACCTCTGCGCAATTTGCTACTCCGCCTGAGCTTATTGCTGTCGCTACTGGTCTTCTCATCAGCGTTCGAAGCCTGGGAGGGTCCATTGGCGTGGCCATCTTCGGCGCGATCTCTGCAAGTGGTTACAGCAATAGTGTCTTCTCCAAAGTCTCGGCTGCCGTAGAGCCTGTGGGACTCACGGAGAGCGCCGTTGCACAACTGATCAGCGCGCTCACCGCTGGGGATGAAAACATGCTGAAGAGTATCTCTGGCGTTACCCCGGACGTTATCGCAGCCGCCGGGATGGCGATGACGGAGGCTCGTGTCGTCGGATTCCGGGGTGTTTTCATTTGTGGTGGAGTATTCTCTGTCATCGGGATTGTTGGTGAGATGCAGCTCTTGCACGGAAAGTGAGGGTCAAAAGGCTAACGGTTTCAAGCTGCCGCGTTCTTGCGGAATCCAAGCGCCGAATTCAACGCAAAGATCGATGCTCCCGTTATGCTCCCAGATAACGATCATTTTGAGTCGAAGGGGATCTCCGAGCTACGCATTATGTCGAAGGATATCAACGAAGGATGAAGCGGGTCTTAGTGGAGCGTCAGAGCGGCATGCGAGTCCACAGCTGTGCACATTGTCGAGGACTTATCTATCTGTGGTATCATTCCTTTTCGATGCTCGACTCTCCTGCCGTCATCAACAGTATAGCTTCACGTCGAGTCAGAGCGTGCAGTCTTGTCGAGTCTGCTCTGGGAGTATTTAGTCCTAGTAAGCTCGCCGAGGGTACATTCACACGCAAGCTTCAATGCGACATGCGCTGCCTCACAACTGCAGAAGTTCAGACCAATGGCGGGAAGGCAATACAACGATGATGGTCTCTGAGATATATTCGCATTTGATGGACATCTACTTTGCATCCCACGGTCTATTCTTGCTCTCGCAGTCTTCAGAGAGAAACATGCACATCGACTCGCGATCAAAGAGATTCTCCTCATCCTTCTTCACCATCTCGCTGAAATCTGGGTTCGACTGTCCGCGGAGGGAATCGAACATCTCTCGTTTGTACCACACCTCCATGATCACATCGTAGGCTTCGCCAGGCTTCGGTGCCATGGGGTTAGCCAGTCCGGCGAAAGGCTCCAGATATCGACGAGCATATCGTATGACTCCAGGGAGTGCAACATGTTCATCGAACAATTTGAGATGTTGGTTCTCGCAGTAGTCTTTGAACTGTTCCATCGAGAGGCCCTTTTTCCTTCTAAAGAGTCCCACGACTTTCACCACTGAGCTCCTTCCTCCAGCCATTGAGGTCGTCAGCGAAGTTCAAAGCGTCCTTTCCTTCCTTTCACAACTTACCAACTTTCCAATTGCCTGCGCCATGACTTATTCCAGGTAGATATCAGTGCTGAGCTCTGGCCGGACGTTCCTTCGATGAATGGAGTCTTGGACCGTTTGGCGAGATGGAAGCGACAAATGATAGGCACGGCTTTGATGGCCTACCAGCACAGCGCCTTCGCAGGTTTTAAGTAATACTTAGTTCTCCAACTACGTCTCGGTCCTGCATTACTCGTGGGACCTTCTTTTAGGCGAATGGTGTACTTGATGGGACATGAGACCGCCGATGGATCGAGGAGACCCCGTGGGATCCGGGGCTGGAGGCTGGAGAAGAGGAGCTCGATTCATGTCACCCCAGGAATTCCGGATGGGATGTGCAGCCTCGCAACTCCTCTTACTACCTTTTCCTGGGGACATGTCGCTCGCTTGCAGACCCCATGCTTTAGTGGCCCTGCTGGCGATGCTTTGCAGAATCCTGGAGTGCATGATACTCGAATGAAAGCCAAAAACCGATGATCACTGAACCTCCCTGCCTACACTACTTGCAGGACCCGAGCTGTAGAGCTGCAGCACCATAACGACAAGCGACAGACTGGAGAATAATGGCAAGAACTATCTTGCGTCTATTTCGTTCGCAGTACCGTCCTGGGTTCAGAACATCATCAATACGTACAAGCTGGAACCCTCCAGCTATTGGACGCCAACTGGCTTGCAGTCAGCCGTATGCAACAATGGTCGATGTAAGTATGTCAGATACTCCAATCCGCAGCTCCGCATTAACGGACTTGCAACAGAAACCCACTTTCGACCATGAATTCGATCTGGTGATTGTTGGTTCTGGGGCCGGAGGTCTGACGGCTGCCTTGACCGCGGCTTCGTCAGGAAAGCAAAGTGTCCTCGTTGCAGAAAAGACGAGATGGTTTGGCGGAACGTCCGCTTTCTCTGGTGGAGCCATCTGGGTGCCCATGAACCCCCAATCGCTACAGCAAGGCTACAAAGACTCTCGCGAACAAGCAGAGAGATATCTTCGAAACTATTTGAAGGATGACTACGACGAACCTTTGATTTCAGCTTACCTGGAATCGGCCCCAGAGATGGTCAGATGGCTAGAAGACATCGACGCAGCTCGATTTGTACCGTGCCCGACCCCAGACTATTATATGCATGTTGATGGTGCGCTTAAGGCTGGAAGGACACTGCTAAACGCACCATACGATGGGCGTAACCTTGGGAAGATGGTGAGGCAAGTGCGGTATCCTCTTCAAGGCTACTGTGCATTCGGATCAATGCAAACGGACTTGATGCGTTTGGATGACTGGAAGCGACCACTAGCAAGTTGGAAAAAATTCTCGTTTGTCGCAAAGAGCCTACTCCGATACGCAATGGATCAAGTACGTTACGGTAAAGGCACAGCTTTGTGCAACGGAAACGCACTGGTCGGTCGACTGCTCGAATCGGCTACGAAACTTGGGGTGGAGCTGTGGCCCAATGCTCCTGCACCAGAACCCATTCTTCAAAACGGCAAAGTGGTTGGCATGGTTGTCACGAAGAACGGACGTAGCCTGAGGATACGGGCAAAGAAGGGAGTGATACTAGCCAGTGGAGGCTTCGCTCGATCGACAGATCTGAGTAGGAAGTACTTACCGAACCAAGATTGGACCGTCGGTCCACGGGGCAACCAAGGCGATGGCCTACGTATTGGTGAAGCTAGCGGAGGGAAGTTGCCGCCACCTCTTGGAGACAACGCCGCTCTGTGGACACCAATCTCGGAATTTCGACCCAAGCATGGGCCTGTTCGGACGTACCCTCATTTCAGCATGGGCCTGACAAAACCCGGGTCCATCATAGTCGACAGCGGCGGAAATAGATTTGCCAATGAGTCTTCCTCTTACCAGGATTTTGGCAAGGCAACGCATGCTGCGGGCGTCCGCAAGGAGTACCTGATAGGCGACAGAAGACACCTTCGGAGTTATGGCATGGGAGTCGCTCTGCCGGCGCCATACCCCCTCGCCAATATCATGCGACGCGACTACTTGACCAGCGCTTCCACGATTGCGGACCTGGCCGTAAAGATTGGCCTTGATCCTTCGACATTGATAGCTACAGTCAACCGATTCAACGAGTTTGCGCGCAATGGGAAAGACCTCGACTTTGGCCGAGGGGAGGCGTCATACGATCAGATGTCAGGAGATTCGAATGTAACACCAAATCCATGCCTGGCACCTCTCGATAAAGGCCCGTTCTACGCCATTCGGATGTATCCGGGACACGGTGTTACTATGTATGGGCTGGAAACGAATCGAGATGGTCAAGTGATGAACGCTTCGAACATCGCAGTGCCTGGCCTCTATGCTGCGGGAGCTGATGCGAATCATCTCATGAAGGGGCACTATCCGTCTGGGGGACTAACGCTGGGTCCTTCGTTAGTGTTTGGGTACCGCGCTGCTTTACATGCGTGCCGTTCTCAGTGATAATTTGACAACGAAAACATAAAACCCATTCACACATCCAGCGCCGAGTTCTTTTTGTTGATCGCGGTCCCCAGGTGTCTCTGCTCCTGCACTGGAAGACCCCATGATATCCGGCTGGTGTGGTGAATGTGATACAAATATACAACAGAGAACTTGGTGGATATCGTCAATACTATCTGATATCCAGCTTCCAACTTTCAACCATTCAGCGCTATCAAGCCCTCCTCCTGGCAGTCCAATACCATGTCGACCTCACTCAACAAAGCCCACGAAGGCTTCACCATCCGCCTCGCCATCAAGATCCACCCCAGCAACATCGAAGATTTCCTTGCGGCTCTACGCCCATGCTGGACAGCTGTATGCAAGGAGCCGGAGTGTCTGTACTTCGATGTGTTCCAATCTCCTTCGGACCTGGCGCATTCAGCTTCGTTGAGGTCTGGTCCAAAGATTACGCTTGGTTCGAGGAGCATCAACTGTCGAAGGATTATTACAACGTGTACCGGACCAAGACGGAACCCATGTTGATCGAACGGAAACTTTCAGTGCTCAGCCGGATGAAAGGGTGGAGCTTCATTGATCAAAGGTTCGTGGAGGAGAGCGTTCAAGACAAGGGCAGATTGTAGTCGATCAAGGCACTGGAACAGCATCAAACAGCGCAAGCAGGAACGAGACGCATAAAACTTCTAGAATATGTCGGCGCCGTCATCTACTTGCCTTTCGATAGAACTCGTTCCAAAGCTCGCATCAAGTCCGCCTCGCTGCTCTCAGTCCACTTCTGACTCCTCCATGCAACGAAGAAGTCCGGCCTGACGAGTACACACCCTGACTCTTCCACACCTCTTATCTTCGCCCAATCCAGGTATCGATCTTCCCACTCCTGCCTGAAGCCAATCTGGTACGCTACGATAGGTAACCCAAGCATTTCTCCGGCTCGTTTAGCTGCATCTTTCCACCCCTGGCCGCCGATTCCAGTGAATAAAGCGAATCGTCCTTTGCCTGCTAGGTCATACGTCGACATGGGTTTTGAGGGTACGCTGCGACTCAGCCAAACGTGAGGCACCCGCGCACCAGGATAAGTGGTGGCATGGTAATTCTCCAACGGATCAGACGCAAAGACCGGCATTACGTCGTCATCATCGACGCATACCGCAGAGGATATGTATCGTTGATTCATCTCGATGCCAAGACCATGTTCCTCACGGGTTATAAGCTTGAGCGCTGCTTGAAGGTTGTCGCGACGCTGTCGCCCAAGTCCAGAGTCTTCGGTAAGCTCACTGAAGGCCGCCATCCGCGTTTTCACCGTAGATTCGAGATTTCCGAGAGCCTCCCAGACCTTCTTGTGGTTGCGGAGAGAGGCGTTCGCCCTGGACGGTGGCAGATGTTTAGCTGGAGACGCTTGTTGGAGTGCAAATAGGATTGCCGCGACTTACTGTGCGACTACATCCAGCCCGACAGGTTGTCGCTCGTTGCTAAAAGTCTCTAGCAGCTGCTTCCCAGCCACACCTGTTGATGCAGTCAGCCCTTCTGCTGTCGTGACATCTTGTAGTGGACTTACCCTTCTCTCGATAAGCGATCTTCCATGCTAGGTTGTGTGCGTCCTGGATGCAGGTGTTTGACCCCAGGCCATGGTTGGGAGGATGGCGGTGAACTGCATCTCCAAGGCAGAAGACGTTGCCTTTGGAATAATATTCGGCAGCAGTCTCGTTGATCTGCCATGTAGAGATGCCTTTGATCTTCACCTCGATGGAATCATCCCCAATGAATTCACGTACTCGCTGGACGTAATCCTCCTCGGATCTTGCTTTCTTCTCTGCCCCAGGGCTCGGGAAGATGATGCAGAGCCATTCGTGCCATGGTTTGACGACTCGTATGCAGCCAATCCATGCATGATCCGGATGTTCCTTATCAGGAGTCAAAAGCCAGTGAAGGTTGCCCATGCGAGTTTCCATAAGATGTGTCATATCAGCTTCCATTAGGATATTGACCGCGAAACCTTGACCTGGCCGCTTGATCATGGGAAGTTCGAGTTGTGTTGCAATACGGCTACGAGCTCCGTCGGCCCCAAACAGATATTTGGATTGAACTTGATAAGATCTGCCGAGTACTTTGTCGTGGAGAGTGGTGAGTACTGTGTTCTTTTCCAGGTCTTGCTCAAACGACATGAAGTCAGTGTCAAACCTGCACTGGAACCCGTTGAGTGTAGCATGACGCATCAGGATGGGTTCCAACAGCGTCTGTGGTAGATCAAGTGGGCTCGAAGGACTGGCGAGCTCGTAGTCTCCCTAGTCACTCGTGTTAGCATGCTGCATTGCTCGCCTGACCGATGACCAACCTTTCTTTTTGGGTCATTGCCCCAGGAATAGATACGAGCATATTCCTCGCCTGCAAAACTGTTTGACCATCGAGTATGGACCATAGCGTCACCACTGGTTCCAACTATGTAACAATCGCGATCCAGGCCTATGTCTCGCAAGCAGTCTGCAAATGGTCAGTGTCGAAGTCGAGGCTACCAGGAAGTTCAGCTTACCGAGGGCGGCCATATTCGTGATATGAGCCCGTGGTGTGTCGGCATTGCTGGGCTCACGGGTGATGACTAGGCCTGTCAAACCTACGTTGAAAGCCAGAATCAGCTAAAGACATCTATCGCAGGCAACGGCCACAAGATAGAGGCCTTTATAAGAGAATTAGGTACTTGCCGTTCTGTGCCAGGAAACATGCCAACGAAGCACCAGCAGGACCGCTTCCCACGATGAGGCAGTCGCAAAAGATGGTGTCGTCGGAGCAATTGGCATGTCCGTTGATCGTAGGTTTACTTGGAAGGCCGTTGGACTGTGTCATGACGTCGCAGTCGATCGTACTCAGCAAGCCGGTACTGATCGTGGTTCGGCTTTGGAGACCGCTGATCGAGGTCGTGGTCGAGATATCAACTGCATTTATAGCAGATGCCGACGGTACATCTGTGGCAGCAAGGACTGTGGTTGCAATAAGGCCTGGATGGCTAGTCTTCCCCAGCTATTCCAGGCTCAGAACTCATGACTTTTGATTCCGGAACCCCATCCAAGCCTCTTACGCCAGTCTGACCACGCTGGAATCCTCGAATGGGATGCGAGCCTCTCCATAATCTCGCAACAGATGCACCATCGTCGAGCTCCAGAGGTACACGGGATCACATAATTTTGCACAGATCGTCGTTTTCGTTTAAGTTTGTAGGTCATCCTGAAAAACTGTTTCAGCCCTTCACCAGTTTATGTAACGTAGCTGCCATCTCAACACAGCATGGCCAGGGTAGTCGGACGAGCTCGTTCGCAAACATCGTAAGCATCCTCATACTGCCGCGAACGCCTTCCTTGCTGCCATTCACCTGCAACTTCTTCCACACTACAAGCGCTGAGAGATAGACGGCGACCGGTAGCCATATTGATAGTCGTCGATTGTCGTCGGACATGCACTCGCTTGCCGCATCAAGGACCTGCCACGCGTGACTGGCAGCTTTCTCAGGTACGTTGTATTTGACCTGCTGGAAGAACGGATCCTGTGCGCTTGCGTAGCCCGCGAGCCATGGCAACTCTGATGTTTGCGGAAACAGCAATAGCATTTCTGCGAAGTGGTACAATGCCATTAGGTCACTACCAGTGGATGCAAAGTGGCGTGCCCACCGAGACAGCGCGGCCTGAATGGTACTCTTCATCCTCGTATATTCGGAGTGGGACGTCAACGGGGCATACGGGTTACGTGCTCCACCATCTGAAATATCTTGATCGTCCGAAAGTTGACCCCGTTGCGTAGAAACGATGTCTGCAAGTAAGGCGGTGAGAAGAAGCAATCCGTCTTCGCGACTTCTTACATCTTCCGGCAGTGGACGTCCGTGAAGCAGGGATTTGTATAGCGTCCGGAAAGAGCTGTTGGAGCTTGGCATTTTGATGTAGAACTCGTTGATCGAGTAGTTTGGCACAGTGTTGTAGTGGATGGCTTGCACGATGTCTAACAAGAGCATGTAGCTGACCAGTGCGCTATGGCGGTAATGCTCAGTGATGAGCGTGAAATGGTGTGACTGACGACCTACCTTTCTTGACCAAAATCTTTCTTCGAAAATGCATCCTGCTCGACGTTATAGACCGGTGAATATCCGTCAGTAAGATGGAGGCGCCGCGACATCTAGTGGAATAAGCCTGACGGACAGTGCTCACGCTTTGCAGTGCTTACTGTTATCATGTTACACAGAATTCCTGTGGTACTTCGCCAGAACGTACGATCCGCCGAAAGCGTACCGTAGGTAGACAAGAAAGTAGCCTAAGAGCTTGTCAACGTTGCGTATCGTCATGAAAGTACAGGAGGAGGGTGATACGGCGAGTACGGCATCCAGCAGCCGTGCTTGCGAGTTGTCGAGTTCGAGCATCACCGACCAGAGGTTGAGTCCGCACAGGAAGATGTCGGCAGAAGCATTCGCCGGATGGTCACTCGTGCCAGGTGCGGGAACGAAAACTGCAGCCAAGCAAGAAAACGAAAGCTGGAGGTATGGTGGTGCTGATTCTAATGTCAAGTCCTCGATCCGCAGAGAATTGATGAAGACATGTCTCTGAAATGTGTTGGCAAAAGAAGACTGCAGAAAACAAAGGTCGTGCTCAGAGGGTAGATCAGGAAGACCGTCCAGCATGGCCATCGGATAGGTGTACTCTGGTTCGAACGCCGCTGCTTCGATATCCGACGGCACTTCGCTGTCTGCCATATCACCTTCGCTGTGAAGCAGAGCAGACGTGAAACGATCCAAGAAAGCAGAAGCCGGAATCTGCGTTTCATCGACATCGTGCCGGCCTGGGTTTCGTTCACCAGGCCACTGGTGGACAGCAAAGGGTCTCGCAGCCTCGAGTGCTGCCGCTTCTGGAAATTCGACATGTCGTCGACCTTCTGCCATATTCAAAAGTTCTGGAGCAGAATCGCTCCGGTCGCGTTTGAATAGTAGGACGCGTTTTCCAGCGAGAAGGCAAAGTGGGGACCCGGTTGTGCTCGGGCAACCCCCCCTTAGAACTAGAGCTGGAAGCGAGCAGGGAAATCCTCGAAGATGACACCTACCCCCATGAACCATTGCGGCACTTTGAGAGGGATGCTGGCCGGAGTGTAGATAGAGAATGTCAAGCGATATACGACGCGAGAAAAATCATAAGTGTGATGTCTGCTCTCGCTCGTTCGTGCGGACTGAGCATCTAACGAGGCACCGCCGAATTCGTGTGTCCAGATGCCTTTGGATATCGTTTTCATAAAGCGCTGACCATACCACAGATACCAAAGAGAAACCATTCTCGTGTCCACAATGCTCCCGAGGCTTCCAAAGGGCCGACGTCAAAGCTGCCCATCTAAGGGTCTGCCCAGTCATTCTTGCAAATGCAGGCACCGACGGTGGAGATGCTGAAGTCAGCCGGAAGCGTGTTCGCATAGCCTGTAGCAGCTGTCGAAAGAAGAAAGCCCGCTGTGATGGAAGTGAGCCTTGCCGCTCGTGTGCATCTACGAACTCGCACTGCCACTATGCAAATGCCACGATTGAGTCGGCCGCTGGGTTTACGACTCCTCCAGCTTCGTTGTTTGGCGCGAATACGGTGGCCTCTCGTGAAGAATGGATGGACTTGAATGATGATCTGTTCAGTCAGCACAATTATCGCTCAGATGCTCCTGCCAAAGTGACAACCTCCGCAGCAGCACCGGTGGTTGGAACCATCTCAACACAAGAAATGGCCATTGATCCGGATTCCCTACTCGACCACAATGATTTGTTTCCAGCATCGGGCGTTGACCTTGTTGATGACTTCTGGTCAATGCCTGCCTTGGTAGGATGCATCGATCATGCAACTGACAATAAAAGCTACTGACATCTTCGTTAGGATTCACAATTCTGGTTCGATACAAACGACTGTTTCGACCACTCTCTGTTTGACTTCAGCTTGCCGCCACCTTGTGAGATTCAAACTGCAACACCTATGCAAGACTTGATGCAGAGGTGGTTTCAACGGAACTCACGACCCTCGACACCATCGCAATGCAGCAACGGCAAGATGTGGTATTCGAAACCGCCTAGACTGAACAACTATAACACCGATATCAAAAGGATCTTCCTGCGTACATTCAACAGACACATCCCTCGGACGTTCACTCTCTTTCGCGATTGTTTTGGCAGCACGCACAAGAGGTCGATTCAATTCACTCTTGCGATGACAGCCGTTGGTGGTGTATTCTGCCCGGTCCCAGGAAGCGCCGCAGTAAGTCCAATTGAGAGGTGAAGATAGCTCTGGGACCATGAGACAGTCCAAGGTGTGAACGCCTGTTGTCCGTCTTGGGGCACACTTCAGCGGGACCTGTCGTCAAGTCAACTCTCCTAAACGATACCAACCGGGATGCTCCTGCATCCTCCGTTGACGCGATTTCTGTATTGACAGGAGCCTCGAGACAATCGCTAACCCCTCTTCCCGTCGTTAGGTGGCCAGGTCCATGTATAGCGATGCGCGCCGGCTGTTGCTTGCATCTGTGGGTCTGTCCGATTCCTTCCGTTCCGTCTGTGCTTAACGAGAGATTAGCACAACGTCATCGACCGCATGACAAGTTCCGAGAACATGCTTGAGAGCATCAAGACGGTGCGTACACTGAGCACCAACATAATTACGGTCCGGCTAATCTGGGAAGCAGTCTATCCTTTTAGGACTTTACGGTCTTTGCAGTGGAGATAAAAGAGGCTACGAGTTCTTCGAGGCATTCTATGCCGATCTAGCATATGTATGTTCACACACTCGAGCTTGACCACTGTTGTAATTGCTTCTAAACAACCGCCAGTCCACCAAAGAGTATGCCGAAACGATAGCATCCACATCCGAGGCACATGCACAGCACGCTCAGTATGTATATTCACTCCATTGATGAGCAAACTTGCGCGACTCACTAAGAAATCTATCAAGGGTGCTCGAGGCTCTCTGTATCCTAGACTGCTACAGAGTCGTGATCGTAATGCGTCCACCAAATATGTTGTGGCATGGTCTGAGATCTATAATCAATAACTCAGCACCCGACAGTGAGCTCCAGATGCTGCATCTGCGACTCAAAAATGCCGTCAACCGTAACGTCACCCTCCCGGCCAACGATATGCAAGACTCATGCATGGCACCTTTGGCATTTCTGGCGTCCAATGTATGGCGGGCCGCATATTCTCGTGAGAGCGCATACCCTGATCAGGGCACGTTGGAGGGTGCTTTGTCGATGGGCAAACCCGACTTCGCAGAACTTGCCTGCGACGACTGGCTGCGTGGTCAAAGTCCGCATGCAGTAGTCGACCCTTCGCATCTTGCCATCTACCATATGATGAACATCGTCATGCATGCCAACCTCACGGTCCTGCAAACGTTCGCCCACGCACCTTCTGATTCACCACACCGGGTCGGAGACAAAAGCGCCGTGGTCCCTGAATTGCGAACGTGGATACACGGCCGCCATTACGATATCGCCCAATGGCATGCTGAGCGGCTGATCAGCGCCGTCGAGGGCGCGTTGCCAAGCAATGATTCGACAGCTTCCGCCCCAAATTTGAGAGAAGAACGGCGGCTGCCTTTTGAAACGCCTCATGTTCCCTACGCCATATACTATGCCTCCCTGGTGCTCTGGTGCAAGGATGCGATCCTCCACCTAAAGAGCTCTTCTGCACAAGTCAAGGCACCGATCGTGAGAGGCGAACGACTATTGTTGTTGCACAAAGTGCATGTCGCTCAGCTTCTGGCCAGAGTTCTGGACACCATCGAATGATCAATCGAGACAGCGTGAGATTGAACACTAACGGAGTCGGTTTTACGACGGCAGATGCAGCGTGACGACAGTGGCGATGAAGGCAAACTCGCTCAGTGGTGGATGAACAACGCATGCCTTGGAACTTACCAGATGATCTCCGGTTTGTCTGGTCACTGCTGGAATTACTCTTGTCACCATTACTGATCAGTGCGGAGACTACTTGGGGTTTCTCCGCATATGTTCGCCCTACTCCACACACAAGAGTCGGACCTACCCCATACACTCCATATTTGATCAAGGTGGACCGCCACAAGATCACCATCCTGCGATTGAAATACACGCTGCGAATTTCATCTCCTTCAAGGATGGCTTCTACCTCCAGCAATTCGAGCGGAAAGCTACGAGAACTCCAAACATTCATCACTGGCCATAACGCAGCCACGGGCAATACGACCATCCAAGATCGCCGCAGCGCTGAATGGCAATCTTACGACCACGGGGGTATGGCCTTCCACGTCCCATTCACCACATCAAGCTTTCCGGTCTCCATGAAGAACGACGAAGACATTGAAACCCACGACAGGACTGTAGCTTCTGGCAAGCTGGGCATAGTCAACCCCAACGGCACAGTGCTTCGATTCGTGGACTTTGCGCCTTTGTTTGAGTCTATGATGCACCGCACCCGGAGCTTGGACTATGGAATCGTTGTGGAAGGCTCAATTGAGCTGGTCCTCGATTCTGGAGAGCGACAGGTCCTTGGACGAGGTGACGTCTGTGTCCAGCGTGGGACGAACCATGCGTGGAGGAATCCGAGCGATGCGGAATGGGCGAGGGTGGTCTATATACTGCAGGACTCGCAACCGGTCGAGGTGGGAGGGGAGAGGTTGAAAGAGTATCTTGGGAGGAGTGAGGGTGAGATTCCTGGCAGTGGGAATGATGCCTAGGCGCACAATATGGTTCGGCCTGATGGTAGTAGCGTACCACACTTCCACGGCGATATGTCGGAAGCGGCGTACTTTCTCTTCCATGAATCTTGGACTCCTTGTAAACATGATGTAGCGTACAGCTGGGTACTGCAAGACTCGGAGCGAGGTCGGCAAAAGACAAGTTGCCCGCTCCGTAAGACTCAATAATTGTCTAGCAACTGCGGGCCTCTGCGACCCCATGCTACGGTGTTTCTGGGAGAAGTCGTCTGCGGACCACTCCACAATTACCCCAGCCTTGCCGGATGACCCCAATCAGTCCGCGACAGGCCTTCACGGTTTCGGCCATCCCATGCAGTGCACCGGTGCAGCTTGGAGCGGGTACACGATGACAATCCGTGGTATCAGACCTCGGTGTGCCTTGCGAGCCTTCCATGGGGCCTCAATACTCGGTCCACACTGGGGCTAAGGTTGGTATACCTCAACGTCAGGTGCTGGATCAGAGTAGGTCTGAACCCACGGAGCAGCAGGCTGATTTCAAGATGTCACCACAGCAATTCAGCCCAGCCCATCAGAATGGAATGTCCTCACCCGGCATTGGTGACCTTTCGAACAAGATCGCGCTCATTACAGGCGCTACCTCCGGCCTGGGAAGAGCCATCGCAGAGGCCTATGCCTCCGCCGGCGCGATCATCATCTCAGCAGACCTGACACCGAAGCCACCGCTGGCGCCGATCTACGCAGAGGAGATGAAGGAGTCTGAGCCAAGACATCAGCACTCCGACCGTTGACCTGCTCAATCAAAAGTTTCCTTCCGCCACTTCGTTACCTCGGGCCATGTTCATCCACTGTGATGTCACTCAAGCTGACTCCGTGCGTGATGCTGTCGCGTTTGCGGTTCAGCACCACGGCCGACTCGATGTCATGGTCAATAACGCCGGCGTGTCTTCAATCATACACTCCTCTTCGTTCAAGACGGGTGGCCAATGCAGACTACACGAGATCGAAGATGACATCTTCAACAGAGACCTCGCAGTCAACTCGCGTGGCGTCTGGCACGGTATCAAGTTCGCCGCGGCGCAGATGCTGGAGCAGCCACCCCACCCTTCGGGCGACAGGGGCTGGATCGTCACTATCTCGAGTGTCATGGCAACTGTTGCGCTACCTGGAACTTCGTCGTACTGCGCCTCGAAAGGCGTTGGTCTGTCTTTGACGAAAGCCGCGGCCCTTGACTACGCAGCGGACCGAATACATGTCAACTGTATCACCCCAGGTTGGATCGATGCGGCGATGCTGGATCCCATGAAAGTGCACGATGGCGAGGCACAGAAGGCCAGGATACGGGGTCTACATCCCTGGGGCCGCATGGCGACCCCGAGCGATGTTGCTAGCATGGCGTTGTTCCTGGCAGGGCCAGGCGCGTCCTTTTGCACTGGGCAAGCTTTCGTTGTTGATGGCGGGTATACGACGATATGAACTGTCGTCGCGTAGTAGCAGGAAAGCATAGTCTGGGAGCTGCATAGGAGATCATCGTATTACCTTCCTAAGGGATATTGTAGACGATGGAGGTCAGTGACGGCGGGATGAAACGAGGTGGCGGAGAGGAGCAGTAGCGTATTAGACTTTCGCAGCTCGAACCATTGCCGAGAAACGACCCGAATAGGTTTAGCCTGCTATATACAACCGCGGACAACTTGCGCCTCAAATGCTTCCGTTCGTAAGTGGCTCCTGATCATAAATAAGTGTCAATGTCGTCGGGATGGGACTTTCCCGCGAGTTCGCATCAAGATATGACCTCATGTTCACGCCGGCAACCTGGTGCTCGACCGTGGCAAAGTGCCCTTGCTTGCCTGGTGCACGACGCAGGTTCCTCAGACGGAAGACCTCTCTCAGCGTCGACACAAGTGCGGGCGCAACCATACGCGCTCCGAAGCAAAAGTGCAGTCCCTGGCCGAGAAGGGTGTATGAAGAGATGGGCCGATGCGGATTGATCAGCTCCGGATTCGGATAAGCCACCGGATCCATAGCCGCTCTCGAGGTCGCGATCAGGACGGTTTGGCCAGCCTTGATATGGATGTTGCCACGTTGACCATCTTTGACTGTGATGTCCCGTGCTGCGACTCGAGGCAGGCCGGGCACCACACCGGCGTGTCTCATACCCTCGTAAATGAATCCCAACAATTCCTTGTCGGCTGCAGGATCCTCTCTGTGCGAGAGCTCGACAATACGCTCCTTGTACTTCTCGTACCCAGGACTGAGGTACAGATCGATGAGCAAGGAAGCCTGCTGGGTGAGGTTGCCAGCAACAGGGGCGCACATGCCGATGCAGTCTCCTACAAGATCTCCGTCGGGTAAACCGGTCGCGGCTAATGACTTGTACAGACGGTCAGCATCAGGCCCAACCTCGTAAGCGGTTCCTTTCTCAAGGTAGTCCGTGAAGACTTCCTTGTACCCGCCATGCTGGGTGGAAAGATGGCCCTGAAGGATGCCCCTCAAAAGAGGCGCTACCTCCATGCTGCCTGCCCGCATCGCCCACTCGCTCTTCGGCAAGATGTTGAAGCTTTGGTACATGAATAGGACCAGGAACAGCTCGAACAATTCGGCCCGAGTGAGCAATCCGCGAGAATACTCTTGTGTCTTGAGCGGAATTGCAAGTCTCTCCGCAAGCCACAGAATCGGTGTTACGTTTGTCACATCTCTCACGATGTCGATCGATCGTCGAGAGTCCGGATAGGACAACGAGCTGTCCTCAATCAAGGCTCTCACCTTCTGCCGGAAGAACTGCGAGAGTTTCGATTCGAACCCTTCCTCAAAGAAAACTTTATGGAGGATAGAGGAGCGTTCATCGTGGCGTTTCCGCTGGTCCCAGCCGATCATGAAATCGTGACCAGCGGTGCAATTCCTGATGGCGGCCTGATACATGACCACGAAGTTGTCGCGATCATCGAAGATCTTCTTACAACCCGCCTGTGTGTGTATGCCAACAATCTTAGTGGCGTTCGTTGCGGGTCGCTGTAGGTCGTACTGTTCCAGTACTCCATTGCCGCTGAAAATCTCTCGCGCAGCCTCAGGGGTGTAGAACGGCAACAGCGCATAAGAGGAGGTGCCAGTAAACTCCCCAGGAAGACCTGCAAAAAGTAAAGTTGGGAAGACGCCACCATATGCACCCTTTGCGACGGCACTGCCCAGCTTCGCAAAACCCCAATTCGTGAGAGTACTGCTGTTCATATCATAGGTGAGAAAGCGGTCGCCACGAACGAGAGACACTGCGTCATCCAGTATACCGCGTCCTGTCGTCTGTCCAGGACATACTCCGCTGCCTGGTATCGGCGGCTTTGTGCACTCTGCCTGTAGACCTGGATATAGCTCCATGTTGTCGATATGGCCGTACAGAAGCTCAGCATCGCGAGCAGTATCCTCATCTTCGCACCATTCGTAGAAGTTCTTGTATGGTTGAAGGTTGAGATACTTTCGAAATCTGCTGCTTCGTTAGCACTTCTCCAGATGATATTGGGGATGTTCCTGGGATACTTGCTCATTCAAGGTGCAAACATTGAAAACGCCTCGAGCCTGAAGCTGACCCAAGAGGTCGACCACCTTCAAACTTGCTGGCGTCCCATGAGCGCCAAAAGCGTGAGCTGGCTCGTCGATGCAGTCTTTAATGACCTTGCCAAGATCGGCATCATCAAAAGTGCCGTCTGCGCTTCTCTTCAAGCCGTTGAAAGTCCAATCTCTGGGCTTGGTGGACATGAGCTTATGGCCTTCCTGCTTGACTACCTTACCAAATAGCTCAGGCGTCATCTCGTCCACGGACTTGAGCTCAGGGAGGTTGCTGCGTATCATGTCCTCCATCCATTGACCATCCGCCGCGCTCAGACAAGCATGCCAATGGTAGAGAACGGCGAACTCGACGGAGACGACATTACCAGCACCTCTTTCGACGCGGTCGCCTCGCAGTTTGATCTCACCTCCAAGGTCGAGTGACCATTCGGAGTTAGCTCGCGGTGTGTTCAAAATTGCCGCAACATAGTCTTTCAAGACCACGGACGCGAAATATGCGACGTTGATGTTTCGCGCGAGCTGGAAGATATCCTCATCTTGCCTATAAGAGTTTATCAGAAAAGACATTGCGAGGCGTGAGGTATGTTGGTAAAACTTACCATACTCGTTGCTCTTCCGTCAGCTCGTCCCAGTCCCCATACTTGCTATCCTCGTCAACGGACCAGAGAGAGTGAGCGATCTCGTTGTGGTTCCTTGAGAACATAATGAGAACGGCAATCACTCCCGGAGGCATCATCATGATTCTTTCTGAAGCGATCGAATCCGGATATATGGTTCCGTTCTCGTAAGTCCGGACCCTCTTCTGTTCTTCTCCCGTATTACCGTACAAGGTGCTAAGGTCGACATAGCTGCTAGTTTCATTGATCCACTGGTTGGTGCGAGAGGTCTGGAAGCACTCATGGATGACTATCGTGGCGAAAGAGAAGAAAAGTCTGTTCAGTCCAGACGGGTGAGGGCGAAAGGGTCCCTTGCGTTTGAGCAACTTCTCGAAAACCAGCTCAACATCGGGCAGATTGGCACCTTTTGGCTTCATGGGCGGGACGCTGCGACAGTACGCCATCCCAGCCTTGCCCATCTCAGGATCCCAATGGTTGTTACCTAAAGAAAGAAGTGCAAAATGATTAGTGAGTATTCTTAGACCAGTAAGGGATTTCCCCTCGGATTCTGTACCTCCTCCATCATGTCGCCGATATCGACCTTCTGGTCCCGCTAAAGCTGCCGGTGGATGAGGCAAATCATGCCATAGCATTTTGATGAAGGCGCCAGAAACCTTTGAGCTCAGCCCGCTGTTCGGTGGAAGTGATTGCAGCATCGCCACGCCGTGCTCGAGCAACCACTTCTTGTCGTCGAGCGGTTCACCCGAGGCAAGAGTGTTGAAAGCCTGGACGATTGTCCTCGAATTGGTGCCGCCGAGATGTAACAGATCATGCAAAACTGACGTCTTCTCGTCAGACACACCGCCAGCGGCGTGCAAGTCTGACTTCCCATCTGGAGCAGTTGGTGCACTGCTCCAGATCATACGCACTAACTTCGTCAAAGCACTCGCCATTGTAATGGTGTTAGAAGTAACGAAGCTCTGGGCGTGTGATGAAGGGGTAGGAACAGTTACAGCTTTGACAATGTCAAGGTTCGACTATGATATGCTGGACGGTACACCGCGGCACGCACCGCATGGTGGCTAGATATGCCCATATCTCCACAGTCGGCCCATATCGTGGTGCTAACGCGGCATCGAATGGTGTTGTGGAGAACGGAATGAACCACAACATCATCGTACATGTATTGCTAATGACAGTGGGTTCGTGTCTGTGCATTACTTGGGGGGTGTAGAGCAAACATCCTTGGTTGAGTTGGTGTGTTTACCAGTAACTGTCTAGCGTTCACTGGTTGCAGCGCTGGTTGATGCCAACCGATCAAGATCGACAAACATCGCCACTAGGAGGCATCCCCGGCACCTGGTCGTGCTTGCCGGCCCGAAGCGCAGCCCACCCATCCTTCCGAGCCGTCAATCAAAGTATCAAAGTGAGCTGTCCCGAAGCACGCGCGACTCCACTCCACCCCGTTCTTGCATGAGGAGGTTCACTCGTTACTTTTTGGGTTTATGCCGATGAACATCGATCGTAATCCATCCGGAACCAATGGTTCTCAACCAGCATATAGCTGCATGCATGACGTTGCATTAACTTTACACTACATTGGCATAACCGTAAGCACAAGCCCACCTGGTGATGAAGCGAAGACTATCTTCGCTGGCAGTGTCGTACCTCTTCAGGTAGTCTCCCTTCTCCCCTCATCCACGTTGGCCAGAGGCTGCTGTATCCCAATAGGTGTACCACACAAGTCCACATGCCTTCAATCGCAGAAAGCTCCCCTCGGGGAGCTCGTTGGAAGAAAGCGAGCTATCCTCTTCAGACGCTTTCCAACAGTGCTATTCCCCAATCATCAACAATGTCGAGCTCCATCGAAGCCAACACAACGCCCGCCACAGATTATTTATATAATATGCAGAACAAACACGCTCCAGCTCCGATTCAGCAAGCGGTGTTAGTGAATGGAGTGGAGTATGATCATGCAGATATTTCAGCTCCGAATGATAGCGGACAGGACGACGACCACCGGAGTAGTACGTCGACCACTACTGCCCACGAAGAGAATGGAAGAACGTTGAGAAGGACTCCGCGCAGTCGTCGAATTTACCCGTCGTCGCCACCGTTGGAGTCAGACCGCAGGCCGATCCATGAAGGACCGTCAGCTGGGAACGAGCAATTGGCTTCGACAATGTCAAATGTATCTGTGGAGTCGTCCGAGACTGAATGGGAGGATTTCGAGCAGCAATCTCACCAAAAGCCGCAAGAAGATCAGACGGAGAAGAAGATGACCCAGCACCACGGTCGCCACACTTATCCGTTACAGGCGCCCGCCAGCGCTTCAAATCCAAAGGAGTCGCCCACCGTGCCGTCATCGCCTAACGAGTCAGCCGAGGACCTGGATCGAATTCGGCAGGATGGTCAATCAGCTCCAAGAACAATCAATGGCCATCGCAAAGCTTATCCTCTCCAAACTCCAGCAAGCAAAGCAACTCTTCGTTGGTCAGCAACGACTCCTCCGCCAATGCCAGAAAGTAAGCCTGAGCAGACCAGCACGCAGGTTCAGAATAGAGTGTACACACAAGGACAGAAGACTAAGAAGGTTCCCCACCGTCAAGCGTACCCTCTACAATCACCCGCGAGTCTCGGTAACCTACAGCATCCGCCTTCGCCACCGTCGTCGCCGGAGAGTAGCTCTGAGTATGTGAACGAGGCTCTCGCGAGTCAAAGGGTCGGTGATGTGGCAGAGGCTACCCAAAGACAAACGGCTAAACGCCAGCCGTACCCTTTGCAAGCACAAGCGAGTGTTGCGGATCTACAACGCTCATCGTCTAGCACGCCTCCACCTGCGAGCGAGCTGGACGATATGCGTCGATTGGATGAACCTGAGCACAAAGCTGCAACGCTGGCTGCGAAGGTTGTGAAGCACTGGCGCCGTCAAACATACCCTCTGCAATGGCCGGACAGTCAGCTACCATTCGACCCTACAGCCACATATGGTGACGATCAACGAATGGAGAACGTTCCCGAACCAGAACCAGTTCACCTACCGCAAAACATGCGAGCAGCATCCGATGCCTCAAAACAGCCCCAAAAAGGACGAACCATTGTGGTTTGCCTGGACGGCACCGGCGATAAATTCGACAACGACAACAGCAATATTGTCCATCTCGTCAGCGCTCTCAAGAAAGACGACGCCAACCAAGTCACCTATTACCAAGCAGGCATTGGCACCTACGGCGAGGGTGGCCTCAGTGGTGGCGTGTATGCTGCCGTCGATATGGCTGTCGGCGCAGGTCTTGGATTGCACATCAGGGATGCATATCATTTTTTGATGGTATGTTACTGGAAGCTAGGACCCTCTCCCCTACTAAGACTCGTGAGACGCGTGAGACGTATACTGACGGATTCTACGCAGCATACCTACAAGGAGGGCGACAGAATATGTATCTTTGGGTTTTCGCGAGGAGCATATACCGCGCGTTGCTTGGCTGGGATGGTCCATAAGGTTGGACTGCTACCGCCTCGAAACGTACAACAGATCCCGTTCGCCTACGACTTCTACACAAAGGATACGCTGGAAGGCTGGAGACAGAGTCGAGACTTCAAAGCGACGTAAGTTTGGTGGATATAACCCTTCGCATACAACGCTAACCCTTTTACCCATGTTTCCTACAGATTCTGCATTGATGTGTGTGTATATTTCTTGGGTTGCTTCGACAGCGTTGCCAGTGTAGGGTTTATCCCCAGACAACTGCCGTTGAGCAGTACGCCGGATAGCAAGCCTCGCTACTTCAGACATGCGATGGCCCTCGACGAGCGGTAAGTTGGGATCGAGTGCGATGCGGCGCTCTGGGATATGTTTTTCTCGACCAAACGTCGGAAACACTTGCTGACTCTCCCACCCACTACTGCAGGCGAGCCAAGTTCAAGATCTGTCGCCATCAGAAGACGGATTGGAAAGATATCCATGATGCAGCAAATCAAAGATCCAAGCATTCCAACCTATCCGACAACGAATACGAGAGACTGATGCGGAACAAGGCACCATTCGATACTGATGTTCTAGAAGTCTGGTTCGCAGGTTGTCACGGCGACGTGGGAGGTGGTGCAGTACCGAACGATGAGCGGCATAAGCTGGCTCAAATACCACTCCGCTGGATGATCCGCCAGGCCTTCGAGTGTAACACCGGTATCGTCTTCAAGACAAGCGTACTTGCCGAGTTTGGTTTGGATGTGCACACGCTCTGGCCCATCTACCGGAATCTGAGTATACCGTCCCAATGGCCACCTCCATCACTATTGGACAGATATGAGAAAGGCCTTCCTCCCAAGACTGTCCGTCGCGACAAGCTTGTTCCAACCGACAGACATGAGCAGGGAGAGCAGCTATACCATCTCAACAGTCCCACAGATGAAGACTGGACACCGGAACAGCTCGAAGATGCCTTCGATGCGTTGTGCCCTATGAGTGATCAGTTGGAGGTGTCGAGGAATTGGTGGATTCTGGAGTTCATACCGGTGGAGTACGAAGTGCCCGTGGCTCCTGGCGAAATCGTCCTTAGGACCGGCATGAATCTCGGTCGCTATCGGGGTGTAGAAGATGCTCAGCCGAAGGTTCATTGGACCGTCAATCATCGGTCGCGAGAGACGAACTACAGGATACAGGCAAGAACAGCTGCCAATACGACTTGGTCACCTGTCGTATGAAGGTCGATCTGGCCGTCGAGTACCTGCACTACCACCCGTACGCATAAGAGAAGTAGTTCATGTAATTACAACATCTTTCTATCTCTAAACAGCTGTATTGTATCTTCTTATCCCTAATCTTCGTCCACTTGAACCGGACCATCCTAGATCCTAGTCAGATTAAGCTGTACTATCTCTATATACTTCTATTACTTATAGAGGCTAGTGAGACGGAAGCTAAAGTAGCAGGAGCTAGAGCAGAGCCGCTACCAACCCTCTCCAATAGACATGGTCACTGATGGTATCCAAAGCAATAATCCAGGTCAGGAGATGGCTCCCCATGACGAAGACGAGTAACACGACCTGCGCTGCACCGAAGCTCTCGCGCCCAATTGCTGCCGCCCTAGGTCCCAGGGGCATGAAGAGCACCTCGCCCGCGTCCGCCATATTGTGAACATGAGGATACGCCAACTTGAATTGACCGATCACATAACCTGTGTAGGTTGCTACGAGTCCGAGACCGATGAGAGTGATGAGTCCTCCTACGATACCAATCGTTCCGAGAACAGATGGCAGAGAGAGGATGCCGATAGAGATAGTCCCTGCGATCATGGTGATGGCGGCCCGCCACCAGTGCATCGTGCGGTACTTGACTTCATTCTTCGACTCGTCGCCGAATGGGTCGTCGTTTTTGTTACGGCTCGGTCGGCCCGTATTGGTCTCTTCATCGTAAGTTGGCTTCTCTTCATGTGGGACGATTCCGTCGCGGTTATCGAGGCTTTCGGCGTTGGATTTGTGGCCATCCACTGAATCTTTGTTCTCATCGGCCATAGTCGCGATGCTAGATTGGGAGGTGCTCAGAGGTCCAGCCTGTGGTGCATCTCCCCCTATAGCTATTCCGTGGACACACGCGAGGTCCTTCTGAACAGAACCGGGAAAAAAGTGAAGCGGACAGGAACAATCAACACAAACTTTGCGGAGACAGCTCCCGTCGGTGCCAAATACTCACTGTCGATCTGGTACAGACCACAAAACAGCCTTTTGGCTACGAACCGTGACCCGTGGGTCGAGGGCCATACTAGCTGCTGACGTTTCGAGGCGATATGAGTAGCGATCGTCTTCGCTATCCAACAGCATTGCTTGGTGATTTTTTCACCAAAGCTTCCAAAGCTTAACCATCTTCAAAAAAGCGGACTGACACAAATGAAACAAGTCAGAAAGGCGAGTGGTCACCGAGTGGATTTGAGGGCCCCTCGGGGAGTCGGATGTGGTCGTCCAGGCGGGATGACGTAGGCGCCAACATCACGAATCGCCGATCAAAACCGATCGAGCTCATTGAAGCAGTATAGCATAACAACGTGAGTGCGGTCTCATCTGGATGAGATGGCAGATTGCTGGTGACGAGAAGCGTTCAGAGGAGCCACGACGGCAGCGTCCACGGCTCAGTCTAAGCCAGATCCCACAGAGCAAGCACTTGGTGAGGATCAGGGCCTCCGTCGTACCATAACACCGCGTGGGTCGTTACAGTTACAGTCACGGTACGAGCGCACCATCTGCCGTCGGTGAGGAGAGGAGGCATGATACAACCAATGCCCCATGGATCTGCCATACGTGAAGACGTGATGGAGATAGGCAGATACGTAACCAGTGTATACTCGTGATCTCGGCCTCCTGATGGCTGAAACTAGAAGAGTCAAAAGACAGAGGTAGGAATTGTGCATTCTTCTAGCCCGTCTCAATGGACAGGGCAGGGCGCGAACAGAATGGTGAGCAGCAGCAACAATAAATCGAGGTCCGAACCCCAACTTCACCTCATCCCACATCCCTACTGCAGCGAGATCATCGTACCTCGACGAAGAACATCTCCAAAATCGCGGGACGCCTGATGTTGCCAACCATACAAAAGATACTCTCAGCCTCGCCTTCGCCACCTCGGTGAGCAATCGAGGAAGACCCACCCACAATGACACCAACCACGACCTCCGCTGGCAAGGTGGAGGATCGATGCTGCTCATCATGCGCGAAGCATAAACCCATCTCGTCATTCATGAACGAAGCGGAAACAAGACTTCTCAAATCATGCAGCGAATGTCGGGTAGGTCGTTGTTGTCCCCCCTTCCAGACGTGCGCTGACTTGTCAAGTACAAACGCCGCATGCGAGGCGACAAGAAACCTAAGCAAGAAGTACAAGCTTTGGCTCCGTCAGTCTTCACCTCAGAACCGCTCCTCGGCGTCTACGCTTTACCTACAGCCAGTGGCCACGCGACGCGCTCTGCCAAAGCCGCCCAAGCGCGCCTCGAGCAGACTTCTCACAGAGCGGGTGCCCTCCTTGCGGTCCTTGCAGACTATGAAGCCGGTGATGCTCAGATGGAGGTACAGCGAAGCTAGGTACTTGAGTCAGCGGTATTAGCAGCAGCAAAGCTGTTTGAGTAGGGAGATGGAGCACTTGCCATCGGGGAGGTTCATGGCTACACCAACGATGTGGGGTGGCCGATAATATCCTAAATCAAGTGCCTGGCCGTTCAACCCTTTCGTAAGCATGTCAGCCTACGATGAGCAAGTACCTTCACTGCGAACCTTCTCTCACTAAGGGACGTCTCGAAGATGCTCAAGATACTGTTCGGTCAGTCAGAAGATTAGATTAGATGGTGCACGCTGTTATCATGACAAGCCGCGAACCATTCCAAGAGCAGAGTTCCAATAACTCGCAGTGCAATCTTACATCCTCCCAATGCCAATTACCCCCCAAAACAGTATTACTCGATTGCACTACCGTGACGAGCTTCGCCCAAGCGCAAAAGTAATCACAATAACCGCTCCCAAAGCAACCAGCGCACCAGGCAACAGCAACTCATTCGGCACCCCAGGCACGAGTTGCTCTTGCCCCTTCGCAGCCTCCGCCATTGCACCAGCACTCTTCCTCTCTCTTCTTCGGCCCTCCACTGGTGAAGTAGTCTCTTCGTCGTCTTCGGCCTGCTTACGCCGGCGAATCATACTCTCCGGTGGTGTCGGTGGTGGTGCAGAGGTCAAAGCCGGCTGCGGGTCAAGCGTAGCGGGTAGAGCAGCGCCATCAGGATCGTGAACGAACAGGTCGACCTTGTCCTTGTGGCCTTGGCGGGCGAGAGTGATGGCTTCGAGTAGATCGTGGTCGGTGGTGAGGGAGACAGTATCTCCTTCATTGTCCAGGTAGCTGAGCGCAAAGCCGCCACGACTGAGTCTACCGTCTTCGACGCTGGGTATGCCGCCGATGCCGTCCGCTTCAGCGCCGAGTTTCTGTGCGACGACAGCGACGAAATCTTCAAGGCCGGCGGAGGCGGTGACCTGGAGGCGGTGCACGCGACCCGATGGTGACTTGAATTTGAAGGTGAAGGGTGCCTCTTCTGGGGCACCGATAAAGGCGGAGGCCTCTTCGATGTCGGTTGCGCCGTGGTGCGAAGCAGAGTCACCTGGCATGAGACTGTCTAGACGTTCGACATCCGGGCGTTGAAGGTCTGGCGACATCATTGCGGAGCGGTGGTCGGGCGTGTGAGGTGCATGACTGTTGCCTTCGCCTGACATCATCGACTCGGTGTCCCCTTGGTCCATGGACATCCAGAACTTGTTCCAAGCCGGGCCTTCGCTGTCACCGGTCGACATACTGTTAATCTGTGGAAGGTCAGTAGTGCCCACGAGCATAGTTAACAAGGTAATATACCTGATCGAGCGTGGCATAAGTAAGCTTCAGCACATCCACCATTCCCACAATTTCGTCATTCTCCTTGTTCATGACAGGTAAGTTGAGGTAATGGCCATCGTGCATCTTCCTCAGTGCCTGCTGAATGCTCATGTCAAGCGGTGCGAAGTCTGGATGCGGCGTCATGACGCGAATGACAGAGCACGTTGCCGGGTCCAGACCAGCAGCAATGACACGAAGAACAACATCCTTCGATGTGAAGATACCAGTAATCTGGCCTTGATCTTGCACCAAAACTGCTGTAGTGTGGTTCTCCTTCATGAGCTGAGCCGCCTCCTTGACGCTGGTGCGAACAGACACTGTGGTAGGTGGAAGACCGTTGAGAACAGACTCCAGGGTCGGACCAGACATTCGCGATCGAAGTGCTTCGACGTAGTGTATAATCTGCTGGGGTTGACTCGACCCTAGCTCGGCCTGCACGCCTTCCAAGGCATCGTAGAGCTTCTTCGACGAGCTGTACGCCCGCTCCAGCTTCTCCATTGCATCGTAGAAGCACTTTGTGATGTCCAGAATACCAGAAATGTCATGGTTTTCGTCCATCACAGGCAAATGTCGGAAACCCTTCCGCACCATGAGGTCTAACGCATCCGTAGCGCTGGTGTCTGTCTTTGCACACAATGGATTCTTCGTCATGATCTCGGCAATGGTGACACTGCTCGCCTTCAATCCTGCTCCCACCACCCGGAAGGCCAAGTCCTTGGCTGTGAAGATACCTGCGATCCGATCATCGTCGTCTGTGACAAGCACGCAGTCCTCCCGCTTTGCCGCCATCAGTTGAGCTGCTTCTGTGACCGTCGTGTTCGGCTTGATCTGTAGTGCTTGATTTGGGCGCAGCGACAGGACGGTACCCGGCGGCGCCTTGCGAGTCTGGCGAGATTTCCCGGCATTGGTTCGTTTCTTGCTGAGGTCCTTTTCGATTTTGTTTCGAAGCGCCTGTGTTCGTGAGTATACTATCATGGTCTTGGCACGTGACGACAGTCCATACCTCATCTCTCTTCGACTGCTTCGTCCTGCTGGCGCTATACGACGAGCCAGCTTCACTCGGCATACTGTCAAGCTTGGGTCGTGGTACGGGGATGTTTGAGGGGCTGTCGACGGCGAAGTTGCTTTGCGCTCGGCCTTTGGGCGTTCCTCGGTATGTCCCCGTTGCAGACATTGTGATTGCAACTTCCAATGAGGCTTGTCACGATGGTTGAAGAGTATATCTCGAGCAGAAGTCAACAGCAATCGCGTGTCAACAATGCCGACCCTGAAGCTTCCGTAAGAACGCAGATCCCTGTCTCGGCTGACTTGCCCTATCCCGCGGACGATCCCGGTGAACAATCTTGGCATACCACCACCACACGCAATTTGTACAGAACGCCGACGACACCACCTCACCTCTACGCCACAGCCTCGATAGCACAACAGCAAGTGACATACGCTTGCTGCAACAACACAAACCGCAAATATGGTCAAGAAGCGAGCGTCCAAGTACGTCAACCCACGACACCCACCAAGGACAACCGACCACGCGAACACCACTAATGAGGTTATTGCAGTGGACGTAACAAGAAAGGCCGCGGCCACGTGAAGCCGATCCGCTGCTCCAACTGCTCCCGCTGCACCCCCAAGGACAAGGCCATCAAGAGATTCACCATCCGCAACATGGTCGAGAGCGCCGCCATCCGCGACATCTCCGACGCCTCCGTCTTCGCCGAGTACTCCGTCCCCAAGATGTACCTCAAGCTGCAGTACTGCGTTTCGTGCGCTATCCACGGGAAGATCGTGCGGTGCGTTCACAATACAACAAATGGGAGCGGGACACGAGAAATAGAGAGTTTAGAGGCTGACAAGCGGCAACAGTGTCCGATCCCGCGAAGGCCGCCGCAACCGCGCGCCCCCACCACGAGTGCGGTACAACAAGGACGGGAAGAAGGTGAACCCACAGCAGGCGGCTGCCCAGGCTGGACAGGCTGCGGCGCAGGCTGCGAGGACATAAGCGTGCGAACGAAGCTATGTGAGGCGCGTGGGGGCGGGTGTGAACTGCCGAGACAATGCTTGCGATGCTGAAACGAGTATATCTGCTGCTACCAGATGGTCGGGCTGGACGAGAGTTCTAGCTTTGCCAGGCTACAGAACGGAAATAGCTCACAAGCACAATTGCAAGCCTTCGAAGTGCCAACCACGAGTCGATGTTGTGGCCTCGTTGTGTTTTCCATGAGTCCGATTTGCGTTTCGCCAAGAGAATGGTTTGACATGAGGACGATAAAACGGGTACCTTTGTGCAATCAAGCTACGAGATTCTGCATAGACGCTTGTTCTATCTAACGTCAGGGCGAGTACGAAAACTGGCCGGGCCGAAGAGGAGGCCATCGCATTATGCTCACGCCATGTGATCCCCTACCTGCAACCAGCATCAATGCCACTGTAGACCACCCCATTAGATGATCAATCACAGGTGTCCAGGAGATGGCTGGCTCCAAATCGACTCTTAGGTCACATTACTTTTCAGCGTATTCATGGGCAAGGACAGGAGCAAGTGATCAATAACCCCCATCTCCATTCATTCATATCAATCAAGCTTTGCACAACTGTCCAGCCCTCAAACGAGGCGGAAATTACAAAGTCCCCGTCCCTTTGTACAATCCAATGCCCTCCGCGCAATGAATAAAACAACACAAGGCAACGAAAACCCATCACGGCAGATCCCAACCCGCCCATCCCACGCCGGAGAATGATGACTGAGGGTATACCCAAGTTGCCGATGACCGAACCCACCCACCCATCCCAGAAAACGCCGCGTACCCCAAGAGTCACTCCGACACCTCTTCCACCCTGATCTTCACATCATCAGACGGCTCTTCGTCCTTAACGGCCCTCTCCGCCGTCCCATCACCACCCATGCTCCTCGTCATCAGTCGGTTCCCAACTCTCCGGCGGAGAGTCATAGACACACTCCAACCCACCAGCCACGCACTCCGCACAGCGACCGCTTCCCACCTTTCGGTTTCAGGTCCCACGGCAGAAACGGCACTTCCTCCAAAACTCCCTGCTGTTCTTTTCCGGGCCAAAGCCAGTACCACGTCCGCTCTCACGCACAAGGCGCAAGGGCTGCGGCCAGAAAGGTCGCGCCGGCGGCATACGCCGCTCGAACCAAGCCGGAGACAGTGAGGCCAGCGGTGTCGTGGACTGGGCGAGCTCGACTCAAGGTGTCTCGAGCTTGCAAATCCGGCCGATGCAGCTGCCCTCTGCGACCATGAGCGGTGGTCCAAACACCAGTCTCGCGGACTGTGCACCTGACCTCCACGTCCGGCATCCGCGACCTTCCCATTCCTCAAGGGCGAGCCACACCGCCCGCCGAGCTCGAACCGAACACGCATCCATACCCCCCTTTCGCGCATCTCGCGCAGCGGCCCCCTTCGGGAGCCAGGGCCCCGGAGCATACCATGCGTATCCGGCGGCAGCGCTGACACTTGGACCCAGGCGGAGCGTAAGGCGCCTTCAGTCTCCCCGGCGATCTCGAGCTCGACGCACCGCCCGCCTAATTCGGCGCCAAGCTTTCCGGGCTGATCATCGCGCCTCCCTCGCCTCCCCCACCGCCGTCGCCGTTCTCGTCGCCGTCAACATCCATGCCGTCTTCATCCCTCTCTTTCTCTTTCTCTTTCTCCTTCGCCGCGCGCTTCTCCGGCTCAACGCCATTGGCCTCCTTACTCGGCATCTCCAACCTCAACTTTCCCACCGGCGCATCCATCCCCTTCCCATGACTCTCCTCCATCTTCCGCCTCTTCTTCGCCGCCTGCTGCTGTTCGCGAATCGGCCTCTTCCTCGGACTCGAAATCTTCCCCGTAGGCGGCAGCCTCGGCTTCGGAAACCGCTGCTTCTGCGGCAAGTCTTCATCCTCCACCAACGGATCATCGTGGTTCGCGCGCAACTTCTCCCGGAAGAACCCTTGCACCAGCCCGATCTGCGATCCCAGGTTCTCGACAGTGATGGGCTCGTAGGCTGGTGGGGTGGGGAAGACCAGGCCTGTCGTGTTGATTGGTCCAGCGATGGCGGCTTGGTGGAGGTTGTTCATACGATTTTGGAGGAGGTGTAATGGGACGGACATGTTTTCGAGGCCGAGTTCTTCGGCGAGTCCGGACTCGCGGAAGCCGAAGAAGTCTTCGTCGAGGTCTTCGGCGAAGTCGCCGCCGACGAATTGGTCGCTGCCGTCGTTGAAGGCGCCGACGCCGTCTGCACCGGCGTGGTCGCCGAGGGCGGGACGCTGCGTTCGTGTTAGCAAAGGTAAGAGGTGCGAAGGTAGTGTTGGGAAGGCGTACGAGGAGATCAGCAAGATGCGACTTCATTCGCTCGTGCACAACACCCAGCTTCGTGCCCAAGCGCTCGACATCGTCCTTAACGTACGTCTCCAGCGCTTCGACGTCGAGGCCATGCTCGTGCAAGGAGTGCAAGACTTGTTCCTCGAACGTGTACCGTGGAGCCTCAGCCTCGGCCTTAGGTTGCTCGTGATAGCACTTGAAAGCACCGACAAGCTTGCCAAAGTACTCGCCAGCCAGATCGGTGATAGTCTCGAGCGCAGAAGGCTGAAAGTCCTCAAAGCCAGCGTGATAGAAGATCTTGCCGACTGAGCGCTGAAGAGCCGCTCGAGTGACCCATGGAGCCATGAGTGGACCGTCTTCAGACACCACCACTGCGCCAACGTCTTGTTCCACGAAGGGTTGTGGTTCGTACTTTGAAAACTGGTTCTGGTACGTCTGGACAAGTTATCAGCAACGAACACGAAATAGTCGCCATTGCTGCTCGTGCTTAGCTTACCTGAGCTTGAATCTGCATCTGCTTCACGATCCCAATCTTCGCACATATCTTCCGGGTATCCTGCATCTGCTTGATGTTGCCCTCCATCTTGCGATTCAAAGCACCACCGGCAGACTTGAACAGGTCTTTGGGATACATCCGCATCCACTCTTCAGTTTGCGGCACCACAAAGCCCTCCGAGTCCGTGGTCCACTTGAAGCGCTCGTCGATGTTGGGGATAGCTGAGAGGGAGCTGTAGTAGTCGGGCAGAGTGGAGTCTTGATCCTTCTCGATGCCTTCTGCAAGAGACTCGCCTTGCGGTGGCTGTTCTGGTCCATCTTCACCGTCAGTCATGGTCGTGTCCCCAGAAGCTTTCTCCGTGGGAGCCATCTTCTGCTGGCGCGTCCATCTCCGCATCATGGCTTTTGACCGCAGAAGCGCAGGCTCCTCCGGGTTCAGATTCTTAAGCTGCTCGCCACGAAACAGCCGATGTCGTTCAGACGCAGCTTGAGCTCGGTCCCTCTTGGTGACTTGCTTCCACGTCTTGAACTCCGTGTCCTCTTCATCCTCGTCTTCATGCGTGGAGCCAATGATGGAGTTGCCCAAACCATCAACCTCTGTAACATCTGCTTGGCTACCAGGCGCACCACTACCGTGCACGCCATTGAGTCCAGAGGGTGTCGCATTGCCAGGAGGAGGAGTGCTAAAGCCTGTTGAGCTCGCATCGTGCACTTCCGACTCTGCTCGCAGACTCTCCATTCGCAAATTCGATGCTGAAAGTGGTAATGCTGGCTTCACATCCGGCGCCGGCGTTGAGTCACCAGCCTCCTCCACCGCGACTGTCGGCGCTCGCTTGGTTGAAGATGGCCCGCCCTTGCTGACACCCTTCTTAGGCGCCATGCGGCCTCTTGAAGCCATGATCGGCGCATCGTCTTCGTCGCTATCGTCTGCGTCCACCGAGTGCATTCGCCTCTCCTCTGCTTCCACCTCTGCACGGTCCCGAATGATGATGTCCGGGATGAGTGGTGTGAGCTTGTCGGTCTCCTTTCGCATGTACAAGGCTTTCTTCCGTAGCGGGTGGTTCGGATCTTGGTTGTACTTGAGACAATTCGCCCATATGAGGCTGAGGTCGTCCACAAAGTCCTTCTTGCTCCTGTAGGCCAGCTGCTTCAGCTTCTTCAGCATGCTCCCAATGTCCATGGGGTGCTTGATGACGTTGAAGTAGTCCGGTGCCTCGCGCTTGCTGACGCGCTGCAGAAAAGGCTGAGCATAATCCGTCTGTGCCTTGAGCTCCATAAGCACCTTCTCCGATGCCTCATACAGCTCCTCCTGTCCAACCTTGTCCTCGGACGCCCACTTGCTTCGTCCTTTCCTAACTTCCGATATGAGGGTCCGGAGCTGGTTGTCGGATGCGCGAACCATGTCGCGCTTCATGTCTATCCGCGCGATGAGGTGCTTGAGTGTGAGGCTTGATGCGCCTAAGTCTGCACTTCCCAATGTCCCCTGGGTGCCTGCTGCCGCTGCACCAGCATTTGCGCCTTGTTGTGTGTTCTGCGCGCTGCTCGCGCCTCCAGATAGTTCATTCTCCACTTCGCGATCCAGCTCGTCCAACTTCTGCTGCTCCAACATCGCGTCCCGGTCATGCTCGAGGGTGTAGTACATGGACTGGAAGCTCTTCTTTGCTGCCTCTTCCGCCGCCTTCTTGTCCTCCTCCAACTGCTTCCGCACGTCTTCTGAGCTCTTCGCGGGTTCGGATGGAGTCGAGGTTGGTGCAGCGCGTGGAAGGGCCCTGCCCGCTGGCAGCGGCGAGCGCGAGGCGAAGGGGTGGATGCCATTGGGTAGCGCAACCTTGGCCTTCTTCTTGAGCGGACTCTCCTTCTGCAGCTCATCCTCCTCCTCTTCATCGTCATCGCCGTAGTCGTCGTCTATCTGGCGGGCAGAGCGTTTGGGTGGAGCCGGAGTCTTGGCATTATGAGCGGCCGCGGAGGTGGCTGCGGCGACAGCACCCTCGCCCGCTATTGACTTCTTGGATGTGCGCCGAGTCTGCCCATCGGTTCCAAAGAGCTTCGCGATATTTGATTCCGTGTCTGCCCACCGTGACCTGAGCATGAGATGCACGGCGTCCTCGGGCTGGTCCCCCTCGGCCGCGCTGGCGGGAGGCTCCGTCCTAGGGCCATGGTGACCATCTCTGCTCATGCTGAAGCCGCGACGGGCGCTGCCATTGATCGTGGAGGCGGCGGTGGTGGGGTAGTGGGCGTTGGTGGTGATGCGCTGGGGTGTAGAGGTCATCTCCTCATGACCCGCTTTGGCCGTGCTGTGCACTGCGCAAGCCCCTCCGAACACGCTGTAAACCGGTCGCTTGCCGATTTACTCGCCAGCCTGGTCGGGTGGTGAGGCGAGAGTGGGATCATCAGAATCGGCGTCGCGAGACGGAGATGGTGGGCGGGTCGGAACGATGTATATCGATGGTGTCGTCGCCGGCGGATGATGTCTTGCTGTGACGAGGGCGAGTGAGGTTCCTCCGAGAGTGCCTAGCGCAAGCCAGACTGGTCACAGGTGAAGACACGCCGACCCTCCGAGCTGCTGTTCACTCCCGCGACAATACCAGCGTATGTCTTTGCGACAATGACCCTACCTCACGACACAACTAAACACACATGATGTCGTAAAAGGTGAAGAAGACGCAGAATGCCGGCCATTCGTATCCGTCAGCCATTTCTAGGTAAGACCACGCCCGCGACACCCGCGAACAGCCAACAGCTAACACCTGCTCCAGCGGCCTTTGTGGTACTGGTGCTCGCGTCGGCATACTTGGGACTGTCCACACAGGTCATACCCTCGTATGGCCAAAGCGACAAGGGCCTCCACTTCATCACCTTCCTCCTCCTCACAGTAAGCAGTACCCGCCTATCAACAAGACAACTATGCGCCAGCCTAACACTACTCTCCTAGTTAACCTTCTACTGGATCCTCGAAACCTCCCGCCGTCGCTGCATCCACCTCACCCTCCTCACCATCACCGCCGGCCTCGGCATCGGCTCCGAAGTCGTGCAAGCTCTCCTCCCAAATGATCGAGCCTTTGATCCCTACGACATTCTCGCCAATGTTGTGGGTTCAGCTCTGGCGCTACTGGCGTGTAGCTGGTACCACAAACGTATGTTGGAGAGGCGGCGGAAGACTAAGCATTACGATATCGTGCCTGGCGAGGACCAGGATGATCTCGAAGATCCAGAGAGGGATGTTGAACTGGGTCCCGTGGGAGAGCAGGAGACTGGGGTGGTGGCTGCTGGAGCGACCGGGCAGGCGACGGCCGGGGCGGGGGATACTGATGTCACGGAGGAACTCGATCATTGGGACGAGAATGCTGAAGATTGGGATGATGGACCCGCTGAAGGAGGGAAGAGTGCTGCCGCCGATGATATAACGGATTATAAGAAACGAGCAGATTGATAGGATTATGCTGGGTATGTAAGTTATGAACGATCTTGACCAACAGCCTGCAAGCATCACCTTCCACATGCGTGCCGATGTCTTCAGCCTCAACTTGCAGGAATGGGCCCACTTTCAGGTGACTCACATTGCATATAATACTACTACTATCGAGCACTGTTCCAGCTCGAAAGACCAAAAACAATGGCGACCAAAGACCCAACCTTCGTCAAATTCACCGTCGAACAAGCCGCAAACTACGCTCAAGGTCGAGGCCACCCCTACCCACGTCCAAATCTACGATGCCATCTTGGACTACCACAATGGTCCACGCAACATTCATCTAGGTAAAAGAGACCTGCACCCTCTGCCATCCACTCCACTCACAGTGCCCAAGACATCGGCACCGGCCCCGGCAAAGTAATCTTCGACCTCCACCCCCACTTCACCTCCTCCATTCGGCTCCGACACCAGCGCCGCCATGATCGCCGAAGCGACCAAAGCCTCCACAGCCCTCGCCCTCTCCCCATCCCCCACCTTCGTCCAAAGCGCCGGCGAGAATTGCGATGCCGCCTTGGCTGAAGGTCAACAAGCCGATCTCATAACCTGCGCCATGTCAGCCCACTGGCTCCAACTCCCCGCCTTCTACCCCTCTGCCGCTCGCGCCCTACGACCCGGAGGAACGCTGGCGATCTGGACCTGTACGTCGATGTACGCGGACCCCTCTACTCCAAACGCGGAGGCGGTGCAAGCGGTTTTGCGGGAGTTGGAGGATGAGCGGTTTAGCGCCCTACCAAAATTCCGGGACTCGGCTCACTCGGCGATCTTCCCTGGTCGGTAGCTCCACCGGTAGAGGAGTTTGAGGAGGCGGGTTTTGTGAGGAGGGACGGGGATCGGGACGGCATCCCCTCGGCACCCGCAGCGGAGGACGGAAGGCCAGGGCCATTTTTGTTCGATCGGGAGGTGAGGGTGGAGGAGTTGGAACGGGGTTTCGGGACTGCGAGCTCGGTGATTAGGTATCGGGAGGCGAACCCGGAGGTTGCGGGTGGGGAGGAGGATGTGGTGGTGGTGGCGGGGAGGAAGTTGGGGGAGGCGGTTGGGGGGGAGGGGAGGGTGAGGGTGATTCCTAGTACGCATTTGCTTTTGATGAGGCGGACGTAGATGCTGTCACTCTTTCCCGCAGAGGATGGCGAAGAGCTTGCGCACATCGTCCTTCTCGAGACCCCTGTTCTCGCTCTCCAACCTCTCGTTCAGCTCCTGGATAAACACGCGAATGCTGCCGTACTCGTCACATCCAGAGCCATCGTTACCGCCGCCCCAGATTTCGTGTTTCGGCGGCCACCCCCTACGCTGAGAACGAAACTTCAACGTCCTGCTGCGCCTTATCCACGCTTCGCCCCAACATTACGCTTACTCCAAGCTTATCCCTGCTCACATCTCGCTCCGCGATGACCAGCTCTACCCAGCGCTTGATGATAGGAACGTGCCTGGTAAAGAGCGCCGTAGCACCAATAGGCTGGGGATAGCATTGGAAGTAGAGCTCCGGTGTGTTCAGGTAGAGAGGTAACATTTCGGTTCGTAGAAGTCGGCATGTCTGTAGGTACCCAGCGTGTGTAGTGTTGGGGTGTAGGTCAGTCTGGAGAGATGCCCAGGATTTCGGATCATTCGAGCAAGAGGTTGCGTACTCTTCTATCTGTATGCGTAGCTCGGCAGGAAGGCAGAGGAGCGGACAATTGGTGGTATTGTGCTCTTCGGCGAGGGCTTGTTGCTCTGTCGGCGTGGCCGCCATATCGGATCGTTGTTGTAGGCGTGTTTGATGAGCTACACGGAGCACTTGTATCGTTAGGCAGCAATGGCGTGATAAGTTGGGGAAGAGGGTGGACCAACATATGTGCTGCGAGCAGAGATGTCGTAATAAAGGCCCCTGAGCACGTACCCACAGCCGGAAGCAAGGGATGCTCAAAATGAAAGTCCTCCTAAGGCATCCGTGGAAGCCTGCAGCCTTGGGCGAGGCCTGCACGTGGCCAGTACTTGCCCAGTACGTGTTTGTTGTCGATGAGGAGGACGTAGAGGTCGGCGGTCGTATCATCGCACAAGCGCTCTCACTCTTTCCCACATAGCATCACGAACAACCCACGCACATGATCATTCTCCAAGCTCTTAGGCCTGCCAGAGCTATCCCGTCTCTCGTTCAATCCCTCCACAAACGCTGAAACACTATGATACACTTCCATCTCAACAGCAGTCATAGCCCCTCCAAAGGGCGGTAAGTCTGCCGGTAAGTCTGCAATACTGACTGTATGCCGCCCCATCCGCCAGTCCACACACGCAAACGATATGTCGACGTCCTGCTCCTCAATAATGTCGAAATTCAAGCCCACGTCAAGGCTGTCCTTCCCGATATCCCTCACCTCGAATGTAATCTCCAGAAAGTCCTCCAGAGCCGCAAGGCGGCGAGTGATCAAGGGCATGCTTCCACGAAGCTCTGGGCGGAAGTTGATGCGGAGACCCGGCGCAGACAAGAACAGAGGCAGCATTTCGGTGCGTAAGAGATGGCAGGTTTGCAGATAACCGTGGCCCATGTTGTGTCCTAAGTCCGCCGGGATAGCTGGCCAGGATTTGTTGTATGGGCTGGGGAGGTCGGCGATCACGTATTCTTCTATCTGCAGACGTAGTTCCGTGGGAAGACATAGAAGCGGACAATGAGTAGCGTTATGCTCTGCGGCATTCGCTTGTTCGTCCGTCCGTGTGGCGGTCGTGTCGACCATGTCGACAGCGGTATGGAGCCTTCGTATTGCCGAAGAACTTAAGTGTTAAAAGACCTGAATATCCAGATGGAGGCGTTGAGCGGTAGAGGCTCGCAAGGAAGCATCCCGACGGAAGGAAGTTGGTCTTATACAAGTAATCCTTCTGACTCATTACCCAAATCCTAGTGTTTCAGACACTCGGCTCGAAGCTGGAAGCCTTGAAACCACACTCATGGCCGGTTCTTGCCCCTGTCGAGACCGTGGCAAGTTGCGGGCAAACACTGCGCAATGTATGAGGTAGCTCCGATTCACAAGAGTAAGTGTCGTGGTTTAGTACCGGGCGAATTCCGATTTGGTGACACTTGCCACGATTGTCCATTGTACAGGGTAGTCAAGACATATGTCGAGCGGTGTACAGCGGTCACGAGCCCTTTTTGCATACGAACAGTTCTGTGCGCTCGTCAGTCGCGGTAATTATCTTGTGAGTTTGGGAGTACCAACCTTGCCATCATCGCAAAGGTCAACAACTTCACTCCTTCCTGCAAAGAGTGGCGAATAGCTTGCGCAGATCCTCTTGCCTCAAGCCTTTGGCCTCTCGTTCCCATCGCTTGTTAAGGTCCTCTACCATTGCTCTGATAGTAGCATGCACTTCAAGCTCGAAGAATTCAAACTAGTCCTCGTAGCGGTCTTTCTGCGGATCCTTTCTTCATGCTTAGTATTCACCGATGCAGGCTGCAATAGTATCTCCCAGCCCTGCGTCATTTGCTGCTTCTACTCACGGGCGAAATACAGGCCCACCTCAAGCTTGTCCTTGGAGAGATCCCTCTCTGCCAGAATGTATTCGACCCAGGACTCAAGGGCAGTCACACCCCGATTGACAGGAGGATTGCTTCCGGGCTCACCGTCGCAATGGACATACAGTCCCGGCGCGGTGATGTACAGCGAAAGCATTTCGGCACGTAGGAGTCGGCATGTTCGCAAGTAGTAAGCGGTATCGTCTGGCTTTTACATCAGCTCTAAGGTTGGACAAGGCCCGTGGTCCGTCCGAAGCGCCAGGCCTCCTGGAAGTTCGGGCCACTGCACTCGATCCGGCCCACGAAGGTGGGCTGTCACGTACTCCTCAATCTGTAGGCGTAGCTCGACGGGGAGTCTGAGAAGCGGGCAGTTTGTAAGGTTGTGCTCCTCGCGTGCGGCGCGTGTTTGTTCATCGGCGGCCGGCACGTCCGTTGGGACGGGGGTTCGTACGAGTGGCATCACTCCGTTGTGTGGTGTATGAGAACGCCCCGATGAAGATATTGTGGCAGATCAGCAGCAGGCACCCAGGTAGCAGAATGATATGTCTCCGTACGATCTTATCACACGAGATCCACTCTAAGTTCTCGAGCCTCTTATCCGAAGACTCCTCTAGGTGAGGATTGTGAATACATTGAGAGATGGTGCAGGGTGTGCACACAGACGCCGCACGCTCCTACCCCAACCCTAACCCTTCAACGCCGCTCATTGCTCATTACCAAGTCATTTCTGGCCACGTGCGCTTCGACAGAGGGTTTCTATTGCAGCTATTGCATCTCCAGCTTCGTGAGCTCGTGGGATGCAATGTCCTATTCTCTGTCCTCTTTTCAACAACTCAGCCGATGTAGAGACCGATGAAAGAAGCACACTCCCAGCAATCTCCGCATTGGAATACGCAAGCTGTTGGTAACGCTTTGCCCAGTGAGCGTGCCAATTTCGCAGCGACACAGTATGCCTCAGCCACCATCCACATTCACTCTGTCCGCGCTAGAATCTTGAACAACATGCGCACATCCTCGTTGGCCAAGCCCGGTTCTCCGTCCTCGTCCCGTTCATTCAGATTATCGACAAAGTCCTGAATGAGGTGAAGTTCATCGAGCTCCAAGGGACTGTGCCGCAGATTCCCAAGGACGATCTCGTGCTGAGAATACTGCGTTGCCGGTCGGAAGATAACGTCCGCAGATGAGACGTACATCTCGTCCTCGTATTCGAATCCACCGAAGTCAAGCCACAGCAACAGCTTATCATTCGAAACTTTGCGTCTCGAGAGAAGTGAGTCGAGCCAACGTTCAATAGTTTCGAGGTGGATGCTAGACGAGGTAGTAAAGTTGATCCAGAGTTTTGGCCAGTTCATCAAGATGGATTGCGTCTCCTCGCGCATGGCCCGGCAGACACGAAGACACCCTAGTTCATTCGTCTTCGTGGCCAGATCGCGAGGATAGTGCGGTCGCAGAGGCTCATGTGGGTCGTGAATGAGATCGGAGATCACGAACTCGAAGATGTTCAGGCGCAGTTCAGTGGGTAGAGTGAAGATGCGACATTCAGTGGCGTTGTGCTCTTCACGTGTAGCACGCGCTTGTTCTCCGTCGTGTGTAGCCATAATGTGGTGTTATGTAGACGCTTGTAACACGACTTGATGTATGTGGTTTTGTGATAAGAAAGTTGTAGAAAGGAAGAGGCAACATTTATGAAGCCGTCGCCAGGCAGCCAAAACGCACGGTCCACCTTCAGATATCCAAAGTAGTCCTCTCGCCATGTGACCCGCAGTGGATGACCGCGAGTTCAGTAACCAACATCATCCCAGATTGCATCCATCTTTACGTATGCTTCTTATTCACAAAAACGTAACGGTACCGCGGCTTGCCATCCTCAAAGTCCACCACGACTTTATTAGCATCTTCCATAGGCCTCTCCTGCACCCACGGCTTGATCTTCTTGTCGGCGGCGAGCTGCAGCATTTCCTCAATCTCGCGAGGTGCGCCAATGGCACTACCGCCGACCTTGATGCCGTTGGCAATCAAAGTGAATGCGTTCACTGGTGGGAGGTTGCCGCCATCCGGAGCACTGTAAATTGATGGTTAGCCCAGCTAATCATGGACACGGACACCAGAAGCGCATCAGGAATACTCACCCAACCTGGATATACGTTCCCTTAGTTTTGAGCAGACCCAAGTAGTCATTCATCGGCATCTTCTCGCTCGACACCGTAGAGATGATAAGATCGAGACTCCGCATGTGCTTGGTGGCCCAATCAGCGTCCTCGCTCGTAGCTATGTATTCGTCTGCGCCGAGAGCGAGGGCATCCTTCCGCTTGTCTGCCTTGCGAGAAATACCAACGACACGATCCGCTCCAAGAGCCTTGGCGAACAAAACACCAAAATGACCTAAACCGCCAACACCCACCTTGCCGACAGTCTTGCCGGGTCTGCATCCATTGGCTTTCAAAGGTGAGTACACGGTGACGCCTCCGCAAAGCATTGGTGCAGCGTCCGCAGACGACAGGCCTTCCGGGATCTTGAACACGAAATGCGCGTTGGTACGGTTGTGGTCAGCGTAACCGCCGTAGGATTTGCCTTCGTTGTTGGGATAGACGGAGCCGTAGGTGTTGACACTCTCAATGGCGCAGTGGTTCTCAAGGCCAGAGCTGCAATCGGGACAGTCTTTCTTCATGTAGCTCCGGGCTTGCGCGCCAACGCCCACGCGGTCTCCAGTCTTGATGTGCTTGACGTTGGAGCCGACGCGGACGGCTTTGCCGACGATCTCGTGGCCAACGACAGAGGCTGTGCTAGCGTATCAGCGACGAGCTCTGTATTATTGGAATGCATGCACATACGGTAGGGAGTTGGCATCCAGCCGGATGAAAGGGTGTGCATGTCGGAGCCACACACGCCGCAGTGAGAAATCTCAATGTCCACATCGTCCTCTGCCCACTTCTTGGGTTCAAATTTGCCCCATTTCATATTACCCTTGACCGCCGACTTATCGACGCCCAGCCATCCCTCGAATTCTGTAGGTGCCATGGTCACTGATGTGGTCACAACGAGTCAAGTCAAAGGAAACAGTTAGGAGAATATGTGAAAGTTCCAGACGGGAGGTTTGTGGCTTTCAAAACTTCTTACGGTGTGGAGAATGGTATTCCATATTACAGGATAGGTCGTCATCATTGATGCCGATAAGGCCGCTGGTTTTGTTAAATCCGACTTGATGGCTGCGGAGGCAAAAGGTAGACGTGGTTCGAAAGTTGGGTCGTTGGGATCAGGATAAGGTTAGGATTAAGGCTCGTAGATTCGGACGGCATATGCGGGTCGAGTAAGCAGGCTACATGCCGGTGGCATTTCGTGACGTTCTGCTGTTGGCGTACAGCGAGAGAATCAAATGTCCAAATGCTGTCACACATACCACAACGCTCATACTGAAAGATACTCGTCGGACAGTCATCGTGGTCTTTACTGAATTTTGCAACTGCAGTAGTGAGAGCGGCCGCTACCAAAGAGAGTGTCCATTGCCTACCAGTAGGAAGTTCGATTGAGAAACCGACCCTTTGATCGTTTCACACACCCACCCTCCATAACCCGGCATGACCAGAAACGTGTGAAAAGAGGGCGCCTGTAGTGCTAGGCGGTCAGTACTATACGCTGCGAAGAAGCAGATTCTCATACCTTCATGCGAGTGCCTGCCGTGTCGTCTAAACCATGCCACCATCAAGTCGGAAGAGAGAAGCGTTCTTAACGAGCTACCTGTCGGATATGCCGTCGGAAGCCCGTTGAACGCTACGAAGCGGCAGTCTTACAGTCGAGATGCCGATAGCACCCACCTTGCGCGGCAGCACGTCCCAGCTTGCCTTATCTCGGCTATGATCTCGAACACCACCTACCTTGAATCTTCTCCGGCCAGAATCGCGAACAGTTCGCGTACATCCCCTTCCTCGAGGGCCTTGCCTTCGAAGGGGTCGAATGCATCGAGTGACTGGGAAAACTCCTTGAGTTTGGAGTGCCGGTCGAAGTCGTTATCGTAGAGCCTGGGTTGGTGCACCACATGTTTGCGGCCTTTATAGGCGAAGAAGTCAACTGCGATCTCCCTCGGCGTATCGGACTCATGCCCGTACAGTGTCACGTATAGGTTGTCCTTCGAGATGTCTCGGCTCGACAGAAGTGCATCGAGCCAGTGCACGACGGCACTGGCGTGCTTTCCTAGCAAAGATTGACTGTCAACCTCCGGAAGGCACTCCATTCGCAAGAAGCGATGGGCCACAAATAGTGGTTGCGTCTCGGCACGAAGAAGTCGACAGGTTCGAACGAGCGCCATTAGGTTCCCATCGACAAGCAGATCACCTGGTAGGTATACATGTGTTTCAGTACGGTGAGGATGAGTGTGTATATATCTGATCGCGCAGTTCCGTGGGCAGCATGAGTAGTCGGCAGTTCGTGGTATTGTGCTCTTCACGTGCAGCGCGTTGCTCTTCATCTGTTGGGGCGGCCATAGAGGCGAATGGCGTGTTGGTCGTGCTCATACGCTCTTCTCGTTCATGTCTTCGGATTGTGTCACGCTGGCGGTGTGACTGTGAGTTCGTGAAAGTCTGTCGTGTAGGAGAGGTTGGTGAGAAGTTGTTTACAAAAGATCGCGAGGCAGACGCGGCGAATTCAGGCTCCAAATCAGTCCAAATCCAGAAATCGCTCGAATTATTTTGTCCTTCTGTGCTCACACACATTCTCTCTACCACCAGCCAAACACGCCCTCGAAATCAGCTGTCGCGCACAGACTTAGCGCTCTACTGTTTTCACCTGCGTGTGCAGAACTCATGCACAGATATTGAGGACAAACAAATCGCCCTCCTCAACTTCTTCCCCACACAAACTGCAGCAATATGTCCGTGCTACCCCAAGAAGTGCATACCGCGCTCGACCAGCTGCTGGGCGGTCTACAGTCGACAGACAACGCGGTCCGAAGTGCGGCGGAAGAGCGGCTCAACACAGAATGGGTTCAGCAACGGCCGGACATGCTGCTGGTGGGGCTGGTCGAGCAGATGCAAGGTGCCACCGAGGATGGGGTGAGTATCGAATACTTCGGGCAGATAGACGGCAACTGATCGTGTGCGTAGACTCGCGCGTTCGCTGCGGTGCTCTTCAGACGGATAGCGACTCGGACAGCCAAGGACCCGGCGACCAACGAGAACCGAGAAACATTCCTCCATCTCAGCCATGCCCCACAGACAGAGATCCGATCGAAGCTGCTGCAGAGTCACGCCAACGAGCAAAGCGCGCCGGTGAGGAACAAGATCGCCGATGCGGTGGCGGAGATCGCGAGGCAGTATACGGATGAGACGGTGCTGAGTCCCGATGGAACGCGAGATACCTGGCCTGATCTGCTGCAAGCACTGTTCGCAGCCAGTCAGTCGCCAGATGCTCTAATGCGGGAGTCTGCCTTCCGCATCCTCGAAACCACACCGGGTATCATCGAGAAGCAACACGAGACTGTCGCGTATGGCGTATTCGAGAAGGGCATCAAGGACGACAGCCCCGACGTGCGCATGGCGACAATGGCAGCTTTTGCCTCCTTCTTCGGCTCTCTCACCAAGAAATCCCAGCCCAAGTACTACGCTTTGATCCCGGACATCCTCAACACTCTAGTGCCACTTAAAGAGTCCGGCAACTCGGAACTGCTTTCTAAAGCACTTCTCGCTATTATTGAGCTCGCAGAGGTCGCATCGAAAATGTTCAACGGCGTTTTCTCGCAGCTCGTGACGTTGTGCATAAGCATGATCCAAGACAAGGAGTTGGAGGACCAGGCAAGGCAGAACGCGCTGGAATTGATGGCGACGTTCGCGGATTACAACCCTGCCATGTGCAAGAAGGACCCAAGCTACACGAACGATATGGTCACGCAATGTCTGTCTCTTATGACAGATGTGGGCTTGGACGACGACGATGCTGAGGAGTGGAACGCGCAAGAAGATATGGACTTTGACGAGAGCGACTCAAACCACGTTGCCGGCGAGCAGACCATGGATCGATTGGCGAACAAGCTCGGCGGTTCGATCATCCTTCCACCCACATTCACCTGGCTCCCACGGATGATCGCATCTGGATCTTGGCGCGACAGGCATGCAGCACTCATGGCCATTTCAGCGATCTCAGAAGGATGTCAAGAGTTGATGGAGGGCGAGCTGGATAAAGTCTTGGACTTGGTTGTCCCAGCACTCCGCGACACCCACCCTCGCGTGCGCTGGGCGGGATGCAATGCTCTCGGCCAGATGAGCACCGACTTCAAGGGCACCATGCAGACGAAGTACCATCAGATCGTGCTACCTGCTCTGATACCAGTGTTGGCTGCGTCTGAGCCTCGTGTTCAGTCACATGCGGCAGCTGCTTTGGTGAACTTCTGTGAAGAGGCAGAGAAGGAGATACTCGAACCATACCTCGACACTCTACTGGAGCACCTCATGCAACTTCTGCAAAACCCGAAGCGATTTGTGCAGGAGCAGGCGCTGAGTACAATTGCTACGGTTGCGGACTCGGCGGAAAGCACCTTTGGCAAGTGGTACGGTCAGCTCATGCCGCTGCTCTTCAACGTCCTTCAGCAGCCGAACGAGCGAGATTTGAGGTTGCTCCGTGCCAAGGCGATGGAGTGCGCTACACTTATCGCGCTGGCCGTGGGTAAGGAGAAGATGGGTCAAGATGCTCTAACGCTTGTCCAAGTGCTGGGTAGTGTCCAGTCCACCATTGTCGACGATGACGACCCGCAGGAGAGCTACTTGCTGCACTGCTGGGGTCGGATGTGTAGAGTACTCGGCCAAGACTTCGTGCCCTACCTACCGGCTGTCATGCCGCCTCTGATGAAGCTGGCGCAGGCGAAAGCAGATATCCAGCTGCTTGACAACGAGGAGAACGTTGCGCAGATCGAGCAAGAAGAAGGCTGGGAGCTTGTGCCGCTCAAGGGCAAGTATATCGGGATCAAGACCAGCACACTGGACGACAAGTTCATGGCTGTTGAGCTCATCACCGTCTACGCTCAACATCTGGAGGGTGGCTTTGCCATGTATGTCGAAGAGATCATGGAGAAGGTCGCTCTGCCCGGTCTTGCATTCTTCTTCCACGACCCAGTGCGAGTCGCTTCCGCAAAGGCGGTTCCTCAGCTCCTGAACTCCTACAAGGCGGCGCATGGTCTTCACTCGCCACAATACTCGAATCTATGGAAGACCACGATCGACAAGGTGCTAGAAGTGCTAGAAACGGAACCGGCGATCGAGACACTTGCTGAGATGTACCAATGCTTCTACGAGTCGGTTGAGGTATCTGGCAAGGACAGTTTGTCGAACGACCACATGGGTATCTTCATAACATCTGCCGAGAGTGTTCTCAAGGACTACCAGACCCGCGTCAAGGAGCGACTGGAGAGTGCCAACGATCGTGAAGACGGCGAGGAGGCTGGAGAGGACGAGGAGTTCGCCATCGAAGACGACCAGACCCTTCTATCAGACATGAACAAGGCTTTCCACACGATTTTCAAGCAGCAAGGCCAGACCTTCCTACCACACTGGGAGCGCTTACTCAACTACTACGACCTCTTCATCACCAACGCCGACCCGACACAACGGCAATGGGCTCTCTGCATATTCGACGATGTCCTCGAGTTCTGCGGGCCAGCATCGTGGCACTACCAAACTCACATCGTGCAACCGCTCATCGATGGCATGAGGGACGATGCTCCCGCCAATCGTCAAGCCGCATGCTATGGTGTTGGTGTCGCGGCACAGAAAGGTGGCGACGCCTGGGCCGAGTTTGCCGCCCACAGCCTCCAGATCCTCTTCCAAGTGACGCAGCGTCCCAACGCTAGGAGCGAAGACGACGCTTTTGCTACTGAGAATGCCTGCGCCAGTATTGCCAAGATCCTGCACTTCAATCACAGCAAAGTTGAGAACGTGCCGGACGTGATTGCAGCCTGGATCGACACCCTTCCCGTTGTCAACGATGAGGAGGCTGCACCGTACGCCTACGCGTTTCTAGGACAGCTGATCGGAGAGTAAGCTATCACCTTCAAGAATGTAGGACTTGTCACTAACTGTATCTACAGCCGAAACCCGGCCGTCATGGCGAAGGCCTCCAACTGCTTCACGTATGTTGTGCAGGCATTAGAGGCGGAGACTTTGCAAGGACAAACTGCACAGGCGATTTGTGGCGCGGCGAGATCCTTGGTGGAGACTGCGGGCCTGGATGCGAATGCTTTGCTGGCGAGTCTGCCGCCGGAGACGCAGCAGACTGTGCGGGCGTTCTTTGGCTGAGTTTGTACGGTGTGCGTGCGAGCTTAGTGGTAGATGGTGTTTGCATACAAGGTGGGTACAGCGCGGCGTCTGCATGGCGCACGAAGGAGGGTGCAGTTGGTGGTGGTGCATGGTGCATTGACTAGGGGCTAGAGTGTTTGCATGTGATATCCCATGAATGACCACAGATCCTCGACAAATATCTAGCCTAGAGCCGCGAATGCTCTATACAATCATTTTCCTATCCTCATCGTGCTCGAAAATCAATCGTATGTCACCTGCGTGGCACTTTCCCTTCTGAGCACAGTCCGTGCCGAAGCTTATCGCACCTACTATCGCCGATCCACCACCCCACTAACAACCCAGGCTACAACATCACCATCAGTAGCGCCGTCGACCGCCAGAAGTGCATATTTCCATCGCCACCATGATCTTGAGTCCATATTCGAACCCGCCATATCGCACGCCAACCCGGACGTCATCATCAAGTCCGCCACCAGATCCATCGCCAAAACGTAAGCGGACCTCTTCAACCAGCTCCCTTCAGATCGACACCAACGCAAAACCCGAGTTCGATGGACTCGGGTTCAATGGCGCTGGACCGAATAGTCCGAGGACGAAAGTGGCCGACAAGCTCGAAGGTCTGAATTTGGATCGGCGACCATTACGACCTGTGGTCTTTGGAGGCAATGAGGGCGATGCGGTCGCACGAAAGCGATTGCAGCGGGGTCAGGGTGTGCGACATTATCTCGAATCTGAGGGCGTGGGCGTGGATGTTCTGGGCACTCCCAAACCTGACCATGCGAGCACGACCAAGGGAGCGGATGCGCATGGTGTGGACGAAGTAAATGAAGTGAATGAAGTGCACGAAACGCCCGACCGTCGCACCAAACCATCGCAACCCAAATTGTCCCGTCCACCGCTGGATTTCGACGACTCCAACTTCGTCACGGAAACTGCACACACGGACGCCCTCCCCAGCACTCCACCACAAGACACACTCCAGCCTGCAGATTCCGGCACGCGCGCAACTTCTTCCCTCCCATCCTTCGGCGACATATCGCCCGACCAAGCCTTCCTCACCTGGCGCGACGACGAGATCACCGGCCACGAACTGGACCCGGGTGGTGACGATGACGGCGAAGGCATCAATGGGATCGGGTTCCGCCCTACGCCTGCGATGGCTTTTATGCGGCAGCAGCGGCGACGGCAGCAGGTGAATGAGTGGAAGGCGCGGGAGGCGAGGGATGCGCGGCAGAGACGCATTGAGCGGAGGCGGAGGAAGGGCAGTGAGGAGGAGGGACCGGTGGCAGCAGTGAGGAAGGTTGGGACGGGGAGGGTGGTCAGGTTTGCTGATGCTGCTGGATGATTAACGGACGTGGGAGGGGGCCGAGATTTTTATGATCTTCTGACGACAGTGAGGAATTGCTACTTATCTACAAGGGGGTATGTAGTACTTTGGACTAGGATGAATGAGATAGCGAAGCTCGTCACGACTCTTGTGACGTCGGATCCTCGATCTCGCCCTCACTCTCCCGTGCCTCCTCCACATGCTCTGCCTCCCCACTCGCAAGCGACAGCTCCCACGACTGCGGTCGAAACGGCCACTCGAACCACGCTTTCACCAGCCCCTCAAGCATCTCCGTCGTCAACATTCTCGCCTTGAGGTTCTGCGGGTTCAGCCGTCCGCCTCGTCTCGCATCGGTGATAGCAGGAACCATCGGGATCAAGTCCTTGCCCGCGTTCACCGCAAGACGCTCAAGTACCTCAGGGAGCGATCGCTTCTTGGTAGACAATAGACTCGTCAGTAGCTGTGCGCAGGCTTTACTGCTCTCGGCGCTATCCGCCAGGTCCGGGACGGCGAGATCAACGCTCCTGGGCATCATGTCGATGAGCGCGACGTCCTGTTTGGGGTAGAAGTCCGAGGGGTCGGCTTGGAGAGGTTCGTAGGCGCGTTGGTCCCAGCTTAGAAGTGGGGAGGGGGAGTAGAAAGCTATTTGGTCTTCTAGCAGTCGCCCGACGTCTTTGGTGATGCGTTCGCCGGCGTCTGTCATCATTCTTCGGAACCTTTTGTCAAGACTGAGGATGCGGTCTTGCAGCTTGGTGAGAATAGCTTTATCGAAGTCGGGTTGTCCTTCTACGGTCTTCACGCTTGCTTCGAGATTGATGAGGCGGAGACCCAGATCTACAAGAGCGATCGTCCGGGCCATGCTCAGTTCGTCTTCATCCTTTGCGGATTGGTTGCTGTGGAGCGGGCCGATAAGCTTACACTGGGGATACTCCAGGACACTCATCGATTGCTGTATGAGATGTTCGTCTCGGACCTTTGCTACCCTGTAAGAGCCGGCCCACTTCGACACCTCAGTCAGACGAGCAGAGACAGCGTCGATGTGTTTGCCTAGTGTGATGGGTTCGTTGGTGAGGGCCTCAAACGGTGAGATATTTTCGAGATTTCTTTGGGAAGGATGCACCTCGGGCTGATTCTCTTGCAGTTTTCTCGCTTCTGGCACCTTCAATCCACTTTCCAGCGCTCTCGCAGTGACCTGCTTGGAGATCAAGAGTTCGAACTCCTCAAGTCGTTTTGCTTGCTTGTGGAAGTGAGTATCCAACAACGAGTGCATGGGCTTGACACCGGCGACCTCTGACGTGGTGAAAGACATGTCCAGCGCAACGTTATAGGGCGACCTATTGTTCGGCACGTTTGTGGACCAGAGTGATGGCTTGGCTAAGTCGGGCAGCCACCACAGCATTCGGACGAGTCCTGCCTCGAAGAAGCCGGACTTTGAAAGCAGATCTTTGGCCATAGCAAACAACACCAGTCTCTGCAGCTCAAAAGTCCGATCATGGACGAACACCTTCCGTTGGTGTCCTCGTCGTGCCATATTGCCGATGACAAGCAGGCTAGGATCGAATTGCATTCGCCTTGGATCGTCTTTCGGGAGTTGCGTCCGGTCCGGCAGCAGCTCTGGATCCAGCTTCGTTCGTATTTGATGATCCCATCGTAGCGAAGGATGAGTTGAGCTGGGGATTGTTGAGTGTTGATAAGTTGAGCCTTCCTTTTCCAGTAAAGGCTTGATGAATGCCTTATAGTACTTCTGTTCGGGTTCTATAAGATAGTGCTTCTTCGGTTTAAGATAATCGTGCAATTTTGATGAGAAGAGACATGGCCCCGGATCGAAGTCGACCAGTGTACAGCCTTTGTGCTGCTCCAGACTTGGCCCAAGGTAACCGATAACATCGTCTGTTTCATTAGTATATCTTCAACATACGTGTTAATAGATCGCCATACCACAAAGCTGCTCGCTGACGATATCGATGCGTCTGGTGATATCGGGCTCCCCTTTCCGCACCCTTTTTGTTTTGGGATTGCTGCTGCCAAGAATGGCTGGCAATGACCTTGATTTGACGACTGGCTGTGGCTTTCGCTTGACGGATGCCGCGAGTTTGGAAGTTCTCATCAGCTTGAGCAATGTACATGCAAGATGATGGTGAGGAAAAGCAGTAGTACTAAGTCGAGCGTGTGGATGACTTCGATGGCAAGTGCTCGTACTCGCGCCTTCCCAAAGGGGACAGACAAGCTTGGCACTTCCACAAGGCATTCACTTTCAAGTCAGGCAACTGCTTTTGCTTTAGACATCAAAATAATCACAAGACATCGGCCGTTCATCAGAGCTCCGTGACAGTGAAGGAGAACCATAACGCGGCGGCATGTGGCTTCATGTCATGATTCGGTGACGTTTCGCGTGAGAAACCTCTTGGGGAGCGCAACTGTTGCAGCGTACACATCAAATCGACACCTCTTGAGACAGAACATCACAATCCTCTTGGTCCAGGGTCAAGATGGCGACTTCAAAACAGGACAACACGTTCCCCCGGCCCTTCAGTACCCAGGAACTCGTAACGCAAGCTCTGAAATATGACTTCACGAACAAGCGCACTCTGAAGTCCTGGCTGAGGGCGTCTCAACTACTTGCCACCCAGGCCGCCATCTGTGAGCAGGATGGCGATCTCCAGAAGGCCTTTCTCTATCTCATACGGCATTCTGATCTCTGGATGGTGAAAATGATGCAGCATCCGGAATACGACAACCCGGAATTCAAAGAAGAGAGAGTTGCTGGTCGACGTGCTGTTCAGGAGAACCTCAAGAAGCTCGAGCAATGGAAGCCCAAGATCACGTGGGAGTATGAAATGTGGGTCAAGTCCGTGGAGAGGAGGAAAGCGGAAAGGCAGCGTGTTGAAGCAATGAGGTTGAGCGATCAGCGAGAGTCAGTGGCGAGTGACAAGCGACGAGCAGTTTCACTTGAAAATGACGACGGAGGTGATTTTGCAAGGAGTCCCGCCCTTGACGTCAACAAGAACAAGAAGCTTGCTGTGGATCTGGCGCATCGAGAGATCCGCCGCCGAGATGCAACGAAGCAGTCAACACGACAAGCTGGCATACCGCCTGACACTGTTGCAGTGAGGAGGCAAGGTATCGTCGTTGAAGATGAAGATGTAGCTAATGCAGAAAATAGCAATGGTGGAGGTCTCGGGACAACTGGGGAAGGCGTCCGGCAAGCGGGCCAGATGCTACAGCACCCAAGCCAACGACAGAGCCGACCTAGTCAGCAGCAGCAGCAAAAGCACACAGTCTCATCATATCAGTATCCATCGATACCTGCCAGAGAAGGCACAATGCATTGGAGTATGCCGGCGCTACAACCCACAGTATCACGAGCACCACCGTCCGTGCCCGCCAAAGCACCGCTAGATCGCTTCATCAACCAGCATGACGGAACACCCCCAGCTATACCAGCTCGCCCACAAGTATCGCTTCCACCCCGTTCACAAACAGCGACACCTGAAGAGCAACCCAGACCCACTTTCAAAGCCACGGCAACCACCGAGTCTGGAGACCTTCTACGGCCTGTCCTTCTCCCTCCAGATCTCCGGACCACTTTCCTCAATCTTGCCCACACCAACACAGCAGCCAACCTCGAGACCTGTGGTATCCTCTGCGGTACCCTCGTCTCCAATGCCCTCATCATCAACCATCTCATTGTCCCGGACCAGAACAGCACCTCTGATACCTGCGACACCACGGAAGCCGGAGACAACGAGCTCTTCGATTTTTGCGACAACAAGAACCTACTAGTCTGCGGCTGGATCCACACTCATCCTTCTCAGTCTTGTTTCTTGTCGAGCAGAGATCTGCACACAAGTTCAGGGTACCAGGTCATGCTGCCAGAGGCGATCGCGATTGTTTGTGCTCCGAGACATAATCCTGACTGGGGTGTCTTTCGCCTTACGGATCCACCGGGATTGCAGCATGTGTTGCAATGTGAGCAGAAGGCAACGTTTCATCAACATAGGGAGACAAAGCTTTATACGGATGCTGGGAGCCCGGGGCATGTGGTTGAAGGGGAGGGATTGCGGTTTGAGGTTGTGGATATGAGGAAAGTGAAGTAATAGCTGTTCTACATCATCGGTAGGTACTGTAGCAAGGCCACAACCGAACTAGACATCAGGCCTTGTGAATATGCTGCTGCTCTCATGCAGTGCTTATCGACCTCCGTGTCCAGATCGTCTTCGCCGATGGTTTTCGTTTGATCTCACTTCACGGCTTCACCTCCCAAATCCATTTCGCAGCTTCACTTCACATCTCGAGTCCAGCGAATGTCTCAATACTCAGAAAAGTGCTTTTACCACGAGCACAAGGATGAATCGGAGAAGTGCAAATAAGGGTTGAGAGCGTGATGTGATCAGTTGATACTGGATCTGCGCTCGTGCTTCAGCTTCAGATGCACCTTGGCATGTTGGAAGATCTGCCCTACCTACGAGACATTTGCAAACAAGCGCTGCCCCTCTCGGCGGTGCCTGAGGGATAGTCCTCTGCGGTGCACTGTGCCCGGGACCGGCGTTTTGATGAATGGCTCAAACTCGTGCCTGTGGGCGCCACTTCTGCTTGGAGCAATGCGATGGTCTGTTTTAGAGCGACGTGGCAAGCGAAACAAGTTGGTTTATACATATCCTACAATCCGTCTCCCACGACGGTAGATTTCTTCACCATATCTTGTACCACGGTTTCCGCCCCGCCTCCTCACCCTTCAATTTCGCATAGTGTGCCTCCAACTCCTCATCTCTCACTTTCCGCCTATCCTCCTTCTGCCTCTCCTTCGCCGCCTCCCGCGCCTTCTTCTCCAATTGATTCTTGTTCAAGATATCCACCGCCCTGATCATGCCATCCCGCTCCGCGTGCCGCTTCCACAGACACCATTGGTACATCACCCCACTCGATACGCACGTACTAGCAACCGCCCAGCTGCAGACAGTGAACATGCTCGCGCCGAAAAGCGCTCTTAGCCCACCCAATGCAAATCCGGATGTAATGCCAGTCATGTAGGCGTCCCGTACGCAAGGTCGTTTAGGTAGGTTGGCAAAGTCGGAGAGGCCGAGACCGTTGGAGAAAGCGTTGCCGATGCTGACTTCAGGTGCTTGGCCACCGGCGGTGTTTTGCGTTCCACCGGCCATGAGGTTGGCGCTCTGGGGCGGATTGGGCTGTTGGGATGGATCTTGCCATGCTGAGCCCGTGAATGGTTTGTTTTCGGGGTGGGCGTTCAGGGCTTCCTTGGTAATGGGGACGCCATCGTCGGTGATGGCGGGTTTGGGGGACTGCCGTGTGTCGTCTGCCATTGTGTGGTTATAGAAAGAAGAGATGTTCGAGATGGAAGATGTCACTGCACTTGCCTCCGATCGGCGACGGCTCGGTCCATTTGGTGCCGCGAGATCGACGCTAGGATAACTCTAAAACGCGTCTTCCTCGAAGCGCGTAAAGCACCTTGATTCGAGATGATTTGAACTCCGCCAACACCACCACATTTGCACACGCTCAATCGCGCAGGACTGTGCATGAATGCATGAACACGAGGTAATGACACCATAAACACCCTTCAATTGGCCAACAGAGCCGTTCACCTCTCACAATGCCGGTCCGACGCAAAGATGGCGGCCGCTTCAACAAGCCTCCAGGCCAGCTCTACGACAAAACACGAAAAGTCAAGACGATCGGCACAGGCGATGTACGATCCTCAGAAGCAACCTCACAGCAAGAACGAGTTGAGGCCACGCGACTGGCGAATAAAATCGACGATAACCAAGGTTTCGAGCGCTTCGAAGCGGGCAAGAGGCGCGTGGGATGGCTTTGCAATATGCACAGTACCGCGCTCGAGGACTCGAAGGTACCTGGTGGGAGAGCAGCAGTGGACTTTTACTTCATTGGTGATGATGGGGAGACGTTCAAGGCAAGCGTGGAGTACGATCCGTACTTCCTCATTGCGGTCAAGAAGGGCAAGGAAGCAGAGGTTGAGGAGTGGGTGAGGAGAGGGCATGAGGGGCTCGTCAAGACTGTGGAAAGGGTGGAGAAGGAGGACCTGAAGATGCCGAATCACTTGCTCGGGTACCGAAGGACTTTCCTGAAACTCGTCTTTGCGAATGTGAACGATCTGCTTGGTGTACGAAGAGAGATATCGCCTATCGCAACCAAGAACAAGTCGAAGATGAGTGCTATGGATACCTATGCAGAAGTTGCGAGTGCCAATGCAGGCTTCGACATGTTTGACGAGGATATTGAGAATGAGACACGACGAACCACGATTGCGGACGCCAGCGACTACATTGTCGATATACGAGAGTATGATGTTCCTTACCACGTCCGGGTGGCTATAGATCTGGACGTACGAATAGGAAAGTGGTATAGTGTGGAAGCAAAACACGGCCACATCAAATTGAGCTGCATCGAAGAACGATTAACACGTGCAGATCCAATCGTTATGGCCTTCGACATCGAGACAACTAAAATGCCCCTGAAGTTTCCGGACGCCTCTATCGACCAGATCATGATGATATCGTACATGATCGATGGCCAAGGATTCCTGATCACCAACCGTGAGATCGTCAGCGAGGATATCCAAGACTTCGAATATACACCCAAACCAGAGTTTGAAGGTCCATTCCTGATCTTCAACGAACCAAGCGAGGAGGGACTTATCGAACGCTTTTTCGCCTGCATCAAAGAAGCACGACCTACCATCATCTCGACGTATAACGGAGACTTTTTCGACTGGCCATTTGTCGAAGCCCGAGCTAGTGTCCACGGCATAGACATGTATCAGGAGATTGGTTTCCGGAAGAACAGCGAGGACATCTACCAGTCCACCCATTGTGCTCATATGGACGCCTTTGCGTGGGTGAATCGAGACTCTTACCTTCCGCAAGGTAGTCGTGGCTTGAAGGCCGTGACAGTGGCCAAGCTGGGCTACGATCCGGATGAGCTGGATCCTGAGCTGATGACACCGTATGCTGTGGAGAGGCCGCAGACGCTTGCTGAGTACTCTGTGTCCGATGCTGTGGCGACGTACTACCTGTACATGAAGTATGTTCATCCATTCATCTTCTCGCTGTGTACCATCATCCCGCTTGGCCCAGACGATGTGCTGAGGAAGGGTACTGGTACGTTGTGTGAGATGCTTCTCATGGTACAGGCGTATCAAAAAGAGATTGTGCTTCCAAACAAGCATGTCCAACCACGAGAAGCATTCTGGGAGGGACATCTGCTGGAGTCAGAAACATATGTCGGTGGACATGTCGAGAGTATTGAGGCTGGAGTTTTTCGCAGCGACATACCAAACAACTTTGCGATCGATACCACCGCCATTGACGAGCTGATAGACGACTTGGACGCCGCGCTCACGTTTTCGGTCATGGTCGAAGAGAACAAGTCGATGGAGGACATCGACAACTACGAGGAAGTCAAGGCACAGATCATTGACAAACTCACGCAACTGAAGACGACTCCCAACAGGAGTGAGAAACCATCGATCTACCATCTGGATGTCGCGTCTATGTACCCGAACATCATGACCACGAATCGATTACAACCCGACAGCATGATTGACGAAGCCGTATGCGCGGCCTGCGACTTCAACCGCCCTGGCAAGACCTGCGATCGCCGCATGCCGTGGTCATGGCGAGGCGAGTTTCTTCCCACTAAGCGAGACGAATACAACATGATCCGACACGCGCTTGAAAACGAGAAGTTTCCCCCTCGCAACCCCAATGGTCTGCCGCGAGCTTTTCAAGATCTGTCGCTCGACGAGCAGACAGGTATGGTAAAGAAGCGCTTAACAGACTACAGCAAAAAGATCTACCACAAGATCCATGATGCCAAAACGATCGAACGGGAAGCCATCATCTGCCAGCGAGAGAACCCTTTCTACGTTGATACTGTGAAGGACTTCCGAGATCGACGGTATGATTTCAAGGGCAAGCAAAAGGTCTGGAAAGGCAAGGCAGGTGATCTCGAGAAGGCTGGTGCGAGCGCCGGTGAAATCGAAGAGGCAAAGAAGATGATCATCCTCTTCGATTCGCTCCAGTTGGCCCATAAAGTCATCTTGAACTCCTTCTACGGATATGTCATGCGGAAAGGGTCACGATGGTACTCTATGGAGATGGCCGGCGTAACATGTCTCACGGGTGCTCGCATCATTCAGATGGCGAGACAGCTAGTTGAGCGCATTGGTCGACCTCTGGAACTTGACACGGATGGTATCTGGTGTATCCTCCCAGCCACCTTCCCGGAAAATTTCGCCTTCAAGATGAAGAACGGAAAGAAGCTTACGATCTCATATCCTTGCGTGATGTTGAACCATCTGGTGCACAGGAAGTTCACGAACGATCAATACCAGACACTTACCGACCCGACAACTTTCAAGTACGAGACGCACAGCGACAACACCATCTTCTTTGAAGTCGATGGTCCCTACAGAGCGATGATCCTTCCCACCTCGAAAGAAGAAGACAAGAACCTGAAAAAACGCTACGCCGTCTTCAACAACGATGGTACCTTGGCTGAGTTGAAGGGTTTCGAGATCAAGCGCAGAGGAGAGCTGAAGCTCATCAAAATCTTCCAGCAGCAGATTTTCAAGTTCTTCCTGGAAGGGACGACGCTGGCGGAGACGTACGGCGCGGTTGCCAAAGTAGCGAATAAGTGGCTGGATGTGCTGCACTCCCACGGCTCGACGCTCGCGAATGAAGAGCTCATTGATCTCATTTGCGAGAACAAGAGTATGACCAAGACACTGGAAGAGTACGGCACTCAGAAGTCCACTCCCATCACCACAGCCAAACGACTCGCTGAGTTCTTGGGCGAACAGATGGTCAAAGACAAAGGCCTGAACTGCAAGTTCATCATCTCGTCTCGTCCCAAGAATGCTCCTGTGACGGACCGCGCCATCCCTGTTGCTATCTTCTCAGCCGAAGAGTCCGTCAGGCGCTTCTACCTGCGCAAATGGCTGCGAGAGGACCCAGCCGATATGGACCCCCGGACCATCATCGACTGGCAGTACTACCTCGAACGTCTCGGCTCTGTCATCCAGAAGCTCATTACGATCCCAGCTGCGTTACAGAAAGTTGCCAACCCTGTGCCTCGTGTGCCTCACCCGGAGTGGTTGGCGCGGAGGATCAGGAACAAGGATGATAAGTTCCAGCAGAAGAAGGTAACCGACATGTTCACCAAGCAACCCCTCGGCGAGATCAGCGCCAATGAAGCCAGTGGTCGAGGAGCACCGTCAGGGGACCTTGAAGATTTCGGTGCCACGCCGATGTCGAAACTGAAACCTGCCACCGCAGCCAGAATCCTAGGAGCGCAGAAGCGGAAGGCAGCGGAGCAAGAAGCTGCAGCACCATTGGATCCGTACGACACTCTGCCGAAGAAGATGCCATCGATCACGGAGGACTACAAGGGGTGGCTACAGTACCAGAAGAAGAAATGGAAGATCCAGAAACAAGCTCGCAAACGTCGGAGACAGCTTTTCGGCGAGAAGAGGCTCGATGCCACGGACTCGATTGGCACGTTCTTCCGTGCGCAGGCGGAACTGGTGTATACGGCCGACTGGCAGGTTCTGCAGCTTCGGGAAACGGATGTGCCTGGACAAGTGCAGGCTTTTGTGCTCATTGACAAGAAGATCCATCAGTTGAAGGTGATCGTGCCACGGCAGCTGTTCCTGAATGTGAAGGAGAATGATCTGCCTGATGTGACGGTCGAGGGTGTGAGCGCGGAGAAAGTCATCAATTACACGCTTCCGAATGGTCATCCGTCGACGCACTTGTTTAAGCTTACGATGAGTGAGCAAGTGTACGTCAAGGAGGCGGAGAAGCTGGGCATGCTGTTCAACCACAGCAGTGTGGAGGGTGTTTACGAGAAGCAAGTCCCGCTCAATGTCCGCGCGATGCTGGAATTGGGGTGTGTCTGCACATTTGACGAGAGTCAACGCGGTGTTCTCGGTAAGGGGCTGGAGCAGGGTTTCGATCTGTCGACCTTGCGGACAGTACCGGCGAAGCAACCATACATGAGCAGTGCCCCGTTGGCGTACCTGGCGTTGTACCACATCAACGCTGGTGATCGACATATCTACTGCCTGATCTCATCCGGCAAAGCAGAGGCCCAAATCATTGTTCTCAACCGCACGAGGAGTGAGCAAGGCATGCCAAACGTCGACCGCATATACCAGGACGCGCTACAACGAAAGCTGGAAGAGACAGAAGGCCTGCCATGGCAGAACGTCTTCGAGTACCAGGACTCGCTGCACTTCAAGATCGTACAGGTGACGACGCAACGGCGCGCTTTCCAGGAGCTCGGAGACGAGGTCAAGAAGATCCAGAAGGAGGACTCGCGACCTACGATGCTTGTTGTGCAGTCGTCGAATGCGCAGATGTTGATGCACGATCTGCCCATCCTCCAGAGCTTCCCATCGCTGAAGCTGACGCCGGATGAGAACGACAAGCAGCTTCCGCCGTTGGGATGGCAGTCTTTCGTTGCGAAGAGGCTGGTGAGCCATTATCTCGATCTCGGGCTATGGATACAGCATCTGCTGGAATTCTCACGGTATGGGAATGTGCCGCTTTGCAATCTTGAGCGAGACGATCCTAGATTCTTGATCGATATTGCGTACGCCAGACGGCTGCAGAAAGAGCGTGTTGTACTGTGGTGGTCGCAAGATGCACGGCCTGACCATGCCGATCACCAGAAGGACGACATTCTTGGAGCTATGGAGACTGTTGAGATGCCTGCGGTGAACAACCCGGGCACTTACTCGTCGGTGTGCATCGACCTGAGCGTCAAGAACCTGGCGATCAACAACATCCTGTCATCTGCTGTGCTGAACGACGCAGAGGGCGGTGATCCGATCGGTATCTCTGGTGTAGGCGCGCAAGAAGATGCGTTGGACGAGACAACACAGACAATCCACTCGGAGAACTCGTTCGCCACAGCTGGAATAGGCGCGCTGCGCGAGATGGTTCGCGGCTGGTGGCAAGAAGCCTGCAGCGGCTCCGCGGGCACAGGCACGATGGCTGATGTTCTCGTCCAGCATCTAGTCAGATGGGTGGAGAGCCCGAGCTCCCATCTCTTCGACCGCAATCTACACTACTACGTCCAGATGATGTCGCGTAAAGCGTTCCAGCAGCTGATGTCTGAGTTCAGACGGGTGGGATCGCACGTCGTGTTCGCCAACGCTGGTCGATTGCTTCTGCAGACATCGAAGGCTGAAGTCGGGAATGCGTACGCCTACAGCCAGTACATTCTGAAAACCATCAGCACGAAACCAGCCTTTCACTTCCTGGACCTTGCCATCACGGAGTACTGGGACTACCTTGTCTGGTATGATGAGTTCAATTATGGCGGCAAAGGTTGCGTCGAAGTCGTCGAGGCTGAGAACCAGAACCTCGATACCATCATGCACTGGCAGATCGCCACTTTCCTGCCGCCAATCGTTCAGCCAAACTTCAATGACTGGGTTGTCGAATACATCACTCTAATGCACGACCGTAAGCGACCTGCCAGTCTTCTGAACGGCACACCGCGACCAACACAACTGCCCATTCACGCCTCCGTCTTCAACTCCGAGAAAGACGATCAGACCACTCCAGGCAACGTTCTGGCCAAGACATTGTCGAAGCCACTACAAAAGCAGATCACCGCGCTCATCAAGCGCCAGCGAACAGAATCCATGCACGAAGATCTAGCGGCCGACTGGCAATTCCCCAGTATGCCAGGCTCACACCTGAACCCCCAGAACCCTACGCTGGAGTTGGTGAAGAGCATCATGCAAGTGCTCAGCCTCGATAAGACCATCACGCTCGAAGCCCGCTTGCTGCGGAAGGAGTTACTGCACCTCTTCGAGATCCGCGAGTTCAGCGCCGATGGCTCGTTCGCTAATCCCAGCACTAGTTTGTGCATCAGGCAGTTGAGCTGTCAGGAGTGTTGCGTACCCAAAGACATTGACCTTTGCCGCGACAGCGACTTGCTTGCGGCAAGCGCACCTGACCAAACGGTCGGTGGCGTTCTAGCGCCTAAATGCGACAATTGCGGCGCCCCTTTCAATCGGCTGGTGATCGAAGAGCGTTTATTGAGTGAGGTGCAAAAGATGGGCGTGCAATGGATGACGCAGGATGTCAAGTGCAAAAAGTGTTCGCGCATAAGGACGAATGAGTTCATGGAGCATTGTGCCTGTGCGGGGGAGTGGGTGGCGGTGATGAAGAGGGAGGAGGTGGTGGGGAAGTTGAGGGTTTATGGGAGAGTGGCTGGTTACTATGGGCTGAGGATGCTTGGGGGTGTTGTTGAGGGATTCTTGGGCGCATTATGAAGAAGGGTCGTTAGGAGCGATGGCGCTCAGGCGCTCACACGGGACGATGATATGTACATTTATTCGTGATGGAGTGAGGTTGCCGTAGAAGCAATGCGAAACACGTGCGTCGCGCTTACCCGAGCTAAGGCCGTTTGCGGCTAAGCGATTGATCGGCGGTTTCGAAACCCCAGAAATGTGACGTCGGTTGTGCCTGACTTTATTTCGCTGCAGCTTCGAGATCCAACCTTTGGACAACAACACACTGAAGCTGCCACTTGCCAACGTTACAATACTCGAGTAGCTCAAGACCTCTTCTAACAACTTCAATTCCCGATTCACCACACACAATGTCCTCCAACGCCCCCACCCTCATCAACCTCCCACCCCCTCCCTCCGACCCCACGACGCCTGATGTTCCGTGAGTCTCCTCAACCCCCTTTGTCCTTCTCCACCCTGACCCCCCTTCCAGCTCTCGCAGCGGCACGCCCAACAGCACAACCACCTCCATGTCCGAACTCTCCACCGTCGCCATCAAAGACGGCCACCGCGGCCACCACCCCCACCACGGCCACCACCCCTACGGCGGCCCCAGCTCCGAGGCCGCCGAGCGCGCTGACCGCATCTCCCGTCTCGCCGGCCTCGAGCGCGTCGCTACAGCACGTCAAGGGGGCACGCCTGGTAGCAGCGGCAATCTCACGCCTGGAGCAGTTGCACCGCCGCACCAACAGCAGTACACTTCCAACCCGCCGCAGAGCTACTTCGATGCCACAGGAAACCCAGCGATCAACAGGGAGAGGAGTACGGTCGGTTCGGCGTCTGCTACGGGATCAGTGGGCGCGAGGACGACGTGGGCGGGCAGTGAGGCTGGGGATGCGGATAAGATGAGCGAGAGCCAGGATATGGATATGGACACCTCTTCCATGGGCGGTATGAGCGAAGAAGGGACTGGCTCTTTAGTTGGGTTCGGCGAAGGCGCGCGCACACCCGCCAGGCAGAGCACAGTGGGGAGTCCAGGTTCGAAAGGACTCATGACGCCTACGCAGGGTTCTCAACCGGGCGGGAGCAGGGACGCGAGGATGTTGGACGGGATGACTTATGATCGGAATGTTACGGACACGACTGCGGCGGGAGAATTGAGGAGACAGCAGGGTGGGGACGGGCAGGAGGAGGCGGAGAGGATTGTGAGGGAGAATATGAATACCACGTCTGCGGATCGGATGAGGGGGCATGGACCAGGAGAGTTGGGCAAGTTTGGGTTTGAGAATTAGGTGGGTGGATGGTGTGATGATGAATGATTCGCGTGCATGGCTTGAATGCTTACTTGCGCTGCATTGTGAGATTACGATGATATTCGAGCTGCAGGCCAGCTGTCCAGCGATGGGCGTTGTGATGGCGTTGATGATTTCAGCCGTGGAATGAATCAAAAGTTCATGCAGCATCGAAGATATCTTCAGAAGCTATGCCGGTCGTCCTACTCGTGGCTCGTGTTTCTCATGCAGTGCGTCTTTTCGCTGTCACGATAAGTCTTCTGTCCTTCTTGTCAGATCATCTACCTCATCCCTCGATGATCAACAACTTCCTCCCACTGCACCCCAACCCACTCCTCCACATACCCCACCTCGCCCACCGTCTCTTTCCCCTTCTCCTGACAGTCCTCACCACACACCCCAACGATGATCGTCCCCCACTCCATCCCATCAATCGCCATATCATCCGCCTCGAGCTCCACGATCGCGTGCGGTGTAAGCTGCATCTCAAACACCCGGCCTGCGCCACAATTCGCACACCTCTGAACGTTGAACTTCCCATGCGCAGCACTGCTGGACGTTTGAATCCGCCCATTGTTCTCTGCTGCCGGCGCCAGTAGTTTGCCGATCGCGTCAGTCTTGGAGTAAAGCAGCGGTAATCCGCCAAATTCGTAGCGCAAGATTTGCTCTGGGTTCTGGGACAGGCGGTCGGCGAAGCGTTGGAAGGTTTTGTCCATGCTGCTTTCGAAGAGGGTCTTGTCCTCTGCTCCACTGCTACCGCTGGATTCTCCGTTGGTCTCGACGCGAGCGTTGGAGGGGACGTCGGAGGTTAGGAGCGAGGGGTCAAGGTATTCTGTTTCGGCGTCCAGGTGGGAGTGGGTGAAGGGTTTTGGGTCTTGGGGCCATGGTTCGGGTGGGGACGTAGAGGATGTGGATGTGGAGTTGGGATCCGAGGATGAGATGCGGGCTTTTTGGGCGAAGGTATCTGCTAGAGACTCTGTTGCTGAGGCTGTCGCTGGTTGAGGCGGAGTTGGGGTCGATGAAGCAGTGCCCGGCGCAGCGAAAGGATTCGTCCCTCCCGGCATCGTTGACCCAGAAGCGAACGGATTGCTTTGCGCAGGTGTAGGCGACTTGACACCAAACAGAGTCTCCCCTAGATTGACCGCTGGCTTCTCTTTCCGCCTCTCCTCCTTCACATCCTGCCTTCCCGTCGCAGCTACCTCATACCTCCTCACCGCTCTCAGAGCTCTCACACTCCCCTCCTTCCGCCTACATGCCTTCCTCCGACACCCAAATACATACAGCTTCCTCTCATGTCCAGGAAATCGATCTGGTAGATCGCCATGCAGCTGTAGTAGCAAGCATAGTACGCTGCTGCAGACTTTGCATTGCCCTAGTCGGCCTTCGGATGGTGTAGAGGGGTCGAGCCAGGTCTAGGGCGTCTCTTAGCATTGCTCCGTTTTATGGTATGAGTAGTTGTCGGCGTACCGGTAGTCCGCCGAGCTGGCTGAAGTCGTCGACGGTGGGCTCTTTGGAAGCGTAGCCGAGGAGGACGGATGTGGAGATATCGGTGCTGTCGGAGAGGGAGGAGGAGGAGTCGGAGTCGGAGTCTGCCATATTTGAGTTTGGGTGTCGTGGTAGGAAAATCCAACAAGCACATGTCAAAGTCAAAGTTTTGAAGTTCGTAGCCCCGCGAGCTTCGTGACGAGATATATTCATATCTCACTCCGTCGGACACAAGAACCGTGCTCTCCTGGGACGGCAGGGGCTTCTGGACGAGGAGCTTTAGCATCTACACCTTCGACAAACCTTACACCCCTAAATGCGAAAACACGCTTGTCGATTCGTACAAGATCACGGGAGGTATCACAATTGAAGCCCGCGTAACGCCCCAGCCTGCGCTCTGCCAGACCAACAGACAGCTTCGAGTCGAGACTCTGCCGCTCTTCTACGACTGCGCTATACTGTCTACTGGATCGAAGGCTCAAGGGTGGACAAGACACGTTGGTAAGCACTGTTTAGATCATCTAGAGTATCTCGAGCTACGCGGCTGGGTGCACGGTGAGCCTCGCGAGATTGCCGGCAAGTGGTGTCGGGAGGAGTATCTGGCTCGTGCCAGGTTTCAGCCGCTGAAAGCAAGCATTGGAATGTGGGTGTGGCCCATGTCCGACGGCAAACTTGATTTGGACCACGATGAGCATGAGACGACGAAGGGGAGGGAAGCGCTTGGGATCGACCACGAAGAAACAAGCATGGTTCCTCTGGACTCTTGCTGGCTCAGTGGAAACATGGAACGATTCGAGAAGTACTACGGATCGGTGGAAAGGTCCTTTGCAAAGGAGGACGTCCAGCAGGGTTGCAAGTAGGGAGCCTTGAACATGAAGCACTGCGAGGTAAGGTCTGAAGTATGCATGTGAGTCGCACAGCTACCATTGTCAACTGTCCCACCGAATCTAAGCAGAGTGGGAGCACGGGGGTGGCGTGGGTGGGCGCGGGAGGCGACGTCGCTTCGTCCCGCCCTGTGGATTCTTGATAAGGCCTCTGAATACTCCACCGCCATGACATAGGTCATCCTCGCCCAGTCAGCCCACATAGCTTCCTACGGCCGGCTTTTTGCGATTCGCTCCCCGTGCTCTGCTCAGGCTCATTCAGGGGAGTGACGATGCTTTTATCCCTTGGTGCTACGCCTTGTCCAACCTACCTTCCACTCTGCGCTCGGAGGCACGAAGCATGCCTGGACGAGTTCAACCTTGAAAGGAAAGCCAAATCGAGGCCCTGGTACTCAACAGCCCCCCTTACGGAGCAAGAAATTTCGGCAAGTTGTTCGGGTTTGGTATGGCACCACTGATTTGTATCCCAATTCTTCCGTGCACCAAAGGCTTGCCGAACAGCTGGTTGAAGCCACCCCAACTAACATGATCAACCATGCTCCTAGCAATGATGTGATTGCCCGAAGCCTTTGTGCACTCCAAGCGGCTGCAGTCGTAGTCGAAGCAGCGTGCTATGGCTCCTCGGTCACCACGTCGCGCATCCGGCCAGCCAGATACGAGAAGCGGGTTGTTTTGCAAACCTCGCTGTTCACCATCTGCCACCCATCCTTGCATCGGTGTTCAACTTGAGGCCTGTCCGCCCATGTGCTGTTGCAGTGTTGACAGATTTGCAGAGTGTGCTCTTGTGTGAGGGTGGAGTCCACGGCGGCGAACAGACATTGCAGTGCCGGGTTGTTCTTCCGCATCAGCCATTCGCGGAACTCTGGCAGCCTCATGAGCGCAGGGAGGTAAACTTGTATTAGCTCGTTGCTCTTCTCCACGAAGCTAGAGCTATCATCCCAGAACTCTGCAAGGTATTCCGCAAGGGCGGACACAAGCTCGGGATCTGCGAAGTCTTCCGGACGACGAGCTGACATAGCACGCGACTTCATGGTCGCTAGTTCTTGGTCCAACGCCATGATCGCGGAATCTGCTAGCTTGGGCATTTCATACTTTCGTGCGGCTGTGTAAACGCGGAGATGATAGACCGGCGGGAACGGTTCACCACGCATGCTCTTGTGCACAATCTCCTGGTATTCAAAACCGTAGATGAATCGCAGCATGGCATCTATACCGTCCCACTGATCATCATATGGCAGTACGACAACGGGCGCTCGACCATCGTCAGACACTTTGTCCAACTGGAACAGCTTCGTCAAGGGCGGCGGAGCCGCAGAGAGTACAACCTTGTGGCATTTGAAATGCCGACCGTAGCTCTCGATGGTGATGTCAGAGAGGTACTCCCGATTGAACAGACTGGAGTAGGTCAGTACCAGCAATTTGTGTGTGATTGTTACGCTTTGTTATCGATTGTTGACGCCATATTGCGGGTCGTGTGGCCCCGAGCTCCGATTTGCTTTCAATGCAGAATTCCTTCAGGCAGTGTTTGAGAAGTTCTTGTAGATGGTTATCGTCGGTTTAGACATGTACTGACTATGGTAAACTTTCTCGAGCTCGAACAGCCGGAAATCACCTGCAAGGCAAGAAGATTGAGGGTACTCGTGTTGAGTGCTTGTCAGATGGAGACTGACGTTTGTGGGGGCTACGGTTGGTGTGACCTTCCACCATTCCAGTGCAAGTAGTAAAACAGCAGCGCATCACCAATGAGATGCTCATCAAATGAAGGCGAGAAAGGTACTTCTGCCATCGTACTTTCCTCGCCTCGGCACCTCTCCCATCCACGCGACTGCCGAGAACAGGCAGGTCCATGCAGAACCACAATCCTTCAGTCACCATTCCGCCCACGCATCATGATGATTACGGTATAGCTAACGTATTAGCGGAAGTCTGCTGCGGTGTCCCACATGACGCCCGTCATCCACCTCGTGCAGATTGCACAACTGCCGACATTCGTACCTTGAACCCTTCCAATTTAGACGGGCAGCCTTCGCGACATCAGGTAGGTTTCTCTGGCTAAACGGATGAGGTTTTCCCAGTGTAGCTGCTCTCGTATAGTAAGGTCAATAAGCCACTACAACTCTCCTTCCATCTCCTACTCATCTCATTACTCCCGTACAGCTGTATACAGCATTCAAAATGCCAGTAACCAAGCTCCCCTTCCACGCCGACCACATCGGCTCCCTCATCCGCCCCTCTTCCGTGGCCGAAGCGCAAGAGAAAGCAGATGCCGGTCAAATATCCCACGAAGACCTGAAGAAAGAGCAGCAGAACGCCATCCAAGACATCGTCAAGAAACAACAAGACAATGGCGTCCATGCCATCTGCTCCGGCGAATTCGACCGCAAATACTACTTCTCCGGCTTCTTCGAGAAGCTTGAAGGGTTCAAGGAAGTCAGCCCCGTACCTTGGGACCTCACCCGTCTCTCCGCTGCACCCATCGCCGCGCTTAAAAAAGCCGGGAAGCAGTACCCTATGGCCGCGATCTGTGACGGCAAGATCCGGAACCCGGGTAGCACGTACCTTGACAACTGGAAGATGCTCCGGGAGTGCGTGCCCAAGGAGCAGTGGGGCGAGTGCAAGTTCACGATGCCGCCGCCTTGTTACTTTCACCTGAGGCTGGGGCCGGGTAAGTGCTATGACAAGAGTGTGTACAAGAACGACGAGGAGTTCTTCGAGGACCTGGCGAAGGCGTATCAGCAGGAGATTAAGGCGTTGTATGATGAGGGCCTGCGGAATTTGCAGATTGATGATCCGACGTTGGCGTATTTCTGCTCGGATGATATGTTGGATGGGTTGAAGAAGGATGGGGAGGATACGGATAAGATGTTTGAGTTGTATTTGAAGGCGCATAATGATTGTATTGCCGGAAGGCCGGATGATATGCATGTTGGGTTGCACGTTTGTCGAGGTGAGTGGTGTGGTTTGTTCGAGAGGGAAGAGGACGACTGACGTACTGCGTAGGCAACTTCTCCAAGTCGATGCACTTTAGCGAGGGCTCGTACGAAGCGATCGCCGAGCGCTTCTTCCAGACGCTGAACTATGACACCTTCTACATGGAGTACGACAACCCACGGTCTGGCGGCTTCGAGCCTCTGCGTTACTTGCCGAAGCACAAGAACGTCGTGCTAGGTGTTGTGACCACTAAGCATCCGGAACTGGAGGACGCAGAGTTGATGAAGAAGAAGGTCCGAGAGGCTGCGGCGATCATCGCCAAGGGTCAGGGACGGTCGGAGCAGGAAGCGATGGAGAACATCGGCATTAGTCCGCAATGTGGCTTTGCGAGTGTTGCTGTAGGTGCCGAGGGCATGACGGAGGAGAAGATGTTCAGGAAGCTGAAGCTGGTGCAAGACGTAGCGAAGGAGCTGTGGCCTGACCGACCTTGAGGGATGGCGCAATAGCTTTACCGGTCTTGCATTAGTTCATGGGGTACGTTCTTATGCATGAGGAGTCAAGAGTCTGTAAGATTCCTGCAAGGTAGTCCTCGAGTTGAGAGAAGGTGAGGTCGAAAGAAGGTAAGTAGCATCGCTCTTGCCTCTCGTATGCACTTGCCTCCCGTGCGAAGCTCAAGTTCATCGCCGGAGGCATAATTCCACTTCACGCCTTCGAGACAGCCAGCCACACTCGGTCAGTCAGTCAGATACAATGCTCATCGGGACATATCGGATGGCACATGCTATCCACAACCAACCTCGCCTCCCCCTCGTTTCTTCTGAGCCTACGTCGTTCCGATTCCTGGAACCCTGTCCGTCTCCGTCGAACAGGAGGAGAGCAACCACATGTTCGCATGTGAAAGCGCCGAGTAGCATGTGAATGAGGGACAATCAGCAAAAAGCCGAGTGCATCTTATGTGAACGCCCACGATTGCTTTTGAGTGGTGCTGTCGTTCTCCGAAGTCGAGCAAGTACAGACGACGTCACGTCAGATAAGCCAATCATTCCACGAATGGACAGCAGGTGGATGATCAGCGCATCCTCGACCATGCATTTCAACCAGGCAGAATTCCTCTCAACGAAAGTTGTGATGAGTCGGCTGTAAGGGACTTGAACGGCGGCTTGACGGTTCGGAAGTTCTCATACTAAAACGATGCCATGCCGCTACTGTACGCCTGAATCAACGGACAGGTCAATGGCAGCGAGCGGTGAGAGGCCAGGCCATCGCCACGAACGAGAAGCGACGACCAAGTTTGCGGTTGAGCCACTCGAGCCACAAGTTTCTTCACCCCACATCACCCGAGGCAGAGGGGATCGGCGGCGCACCCGATTTTGAGCTGCAGGAACAGGCCAGATATGCGCTTGGGCGAGTTTGCTCTCGCACCCATTGCGTCTCCGATACGACCACAAAGGCCTTGAAATATTGTGTGGGAGCTGAGCGAGCTATGGAGATACTTGTGTACTTATTACAACTTCTAAAAGTGCCGAGCAAATGAAGAGGCAACTAGACCCTGGAGCGCGGAGTGGGAGCGCTAAAAATTGCTAAAAGTTGCACGTAGCAAGTAGCTTCAACCCGTCAACTAATTTTTGACCGCTCGACTACTTCAAAAAGCCTTCCTCTGCACCATTCACCCGTCGTTCACCTCCTTCGATCCTCTCCCGCCTTCTCCATAACAGCAATTACTATCTACCCGGCCAAGTGACTTGTATTCACTACAACAACAACACTCTCGCTGTCATCATCTCAACACGCCAAGCCACCGCTCAACACTTTGATCATATCGCCTCTTGGCCATTGAAATCGAAGTTGGCTCTCTGAGTCTCGTTCGCCGTTGAGGTCTTGCAGCTTTGCACCAGACAAACACACAATCACACCAGAAGAACCGTCCGGATGAGCACCACAGCGCTGCCGACCGAGTCGGCACTTCGACGCAACGTCACCATCGACTCGAGCCCCTCGACGACCGCCAACTCGACCGCTGGCACACCGGACGACTCTCCCACTGGGTCAGCCTCCTCCACCTCCTTGTCGTCTCTTGGCTCTGTGGAGGACTTCCAGAAGCAACCCGAGCAGAAAATCATCGACAGCTATGGCAACGAGTTCAAGCTGCCCGACTACACAATCAAGGAGATAAGAGACGCCATACCTAAGCACTGCTTCGAGCGTTCAGCCGTGAAGGGTCTGAGCTACGTGACCCGGGATGTCGCTATGCTCGGCGCGACATTTTACGCCTTCAACACGTATTGCACACCAGAGTATGTACCTTCGATGGCCCTGCGAGCTGGTCTGTGGGCGGGCTACACTTTCATTCAGGGCTGTGTCGGTACCGGTTTGTGGGTTCTGGCACATGAGTGCGGCCACCAGTCGTTCTCGCCGAGCAAGACCTTGAACGACACCGTAGGATGGTTCTGCCACTCTGCGTTGTTGGTCCCGTACTTCAGCTGGAAGATCAGCCACGGCAAGCACCACAAAGCCACCGGCAACCTCGAGCGGGATATGGTGTTCAGCCCACGCACCCGGGAAGAGCATGCCACTCGCGGTAGCATGGTGCTGGAAGAGATGCACGACTTGCTGGAAGAGACACCCATCTACACTGCGAGCAACCTCATTCTGCAGCAGCTGTTCGGCTGGCCGACGTACCTGTTCACCAACGCCACTGGCCACAATAACCACGAGAAGCAGCCAGAAGGCAAGGGTGCAGGGCGCAAGAACGGCAACGGTAGCGTCAACCACTTCAACCCCAGCAGTCCGCTGTATGAGAAGAAGGACGAGCCATTGATCTGGCTCTCCGATTTGGGCCTGCTCATCACGAGTTCCATCCTGTTCCTGGTTGGCCGGAACTATGGCTTCATGAACCTGCTCGTGTGGTACATCCTGCCGTATCTCTGGGTCAACCACTGGCTCGGTAAGAGGCTCTGCTGTCCAACAATTTTGCGCATATACTGACCACATCAACAGTCGCCATCACCTTCCTCCAGCACACCGACCCTTCCCTCCCCCACTATCGAGGCGAGACCTGGAACTTCGCCCGCGGCGCCGCCGCAACCATTGACCGCGAATTCGGTTTCATCGGCCGCCAGCTCTTCCACGGCATCATTGAGACCCACGTCCTCCACCACTACGTCAGCACTATTCCCTTCTACCACGCCGACGAAGCCACCGAGGCCATCAAGCCGATCATGGGCCAGCACTACCGCTCCAACACCGACGGCGGCTCAATCGGCTTCATCAAATCGATGTGGACCAGCGCGCGTTGGTGCCAGTGGGTCGAGCCGAACGAGGGCGCAAAGGGCGACGCGGCCAATGTCATGTTCTTCCGCAATCGCAACGGACTCGGTGTCCCGCCGGCGAAGCTCTCGAAAGCGTTGTCGGAGAAAGAGACGGCTTTCCGACGCAACAGGATGGTTACGGTTGAGGACGATAGCGAGTAACGGTTTTTGTACGGACAGCGTCTTTCAGGTCGCTCGTTTTTTTGATGATGAAGGAGACGAGGGACTTGGTGCGCTTTTAGCGCGGCGTTTTGGGGTGGTTGGGTTTTATCTTTCTGATGATGGACGTTGTCATGTCAATTAAATGATAGATCAAGATGCTAGATGCTAGATGCCAGCTCTGGTTACTTAATGGACATGGATGATCTGATATGGCTCGCGTGCATTATGCTGTCTGACAAAACGTGCATGAGAGCTTGAGGAGAGGTAGAGCGCGAAGAGCTGTGTGCAACACACAGTCCCACGCCAACGTCGTGTATCACTTGACGACGGGCTCGAGGTAGTCGCAGCCGGTGATATGGTTTCACATGCGCGCCTTCTGATAGTACCAGCAACGAGGGCAATGTTGTTATAGGATATATGTCGAAGCTGTCAACATCACTTCTTTGTCGGGTCCTGCTAGTTGGCCTAGCAAGGCATATCTAACGATACAAGCTCCAGAGAAGAACCACTCTCGTTGCTGCCAGTCTATGATGGCTTAGAGCTCGAGTCCTTCTCCTCGTCGTCTGGTCCACCGTCCGCGACTGTGTCGGCAGTGCTCAGGCCGCCGTCCTTACTACACCACAAACTCGCATCAGCAATGTGGCTAATGGCGGCAGTGCTTCGCCATCGATCTGGCGAGAGCTTGTCCACTCACGCTGTGCCACCGACATTCTGGTTCGGGTTGGAAGTCTTGCCACGGGGCTTGGTGTTGCTGGAAAGATGTGTTAGTAGCGTTGGTTGTATATAGTGTATGGTTGTTTGTATTGGGGAGTGGCTCACCCAGCATCGTCGTTCTTCGACGCGTAGGTGTCGTCGTTCTCGTCGGCGACGACGGGGATTTCTTCTTTGGGAGGCATTGTACTGAGGTTGTTTGAGGGGTTGCGAGGGATTTGTTCTGTTGGACTACAGGACGGGAGTAAGAAAGGTAAGAAAGCGTTTTACTTATCTTCCAACCACACGACCAAGGCTGCGGCTACATCATTGTCCCTGTGACGGCATGGTTCGCACCAGCAGTCGTCCACGAGGACCACCTCCGCGCCTTATGGACGCGTTCAGAGCTTCCTGTGGCTAGTTGAGTCTCGTACCTGACGCATGTTGGCGAACGTGTGGAGTGAGCCCGGTTTTGCTTGGGAAATGACGTCCGTCGACGTCCCAAAATCCTTCAGCCAAGAGGAGAGCTTGGGATGGTTCGTGGTTGTATTCCGAGACTCCGGGACAGACGATCTCCTACTCACATAGCCCGTCTGGAAGTCAGAGGACGGATAGTTGTGCGATGTGGAGAGGGTATCGAGTAGTGTTGTTCGGCCGCCAAATGGCGACCACACCACTACAGTGACTGATCTTCTAACGTAGAGCCTATCAGACCTTGGAGAAAGAAGTCTGGAGCGATAGTGAAGGCAACGAGCATCTGCGTTTAAGCAATTCTTAGCAGACACAAGTGTTCTGGTCCGACTGGCGGCCTGCACTGACGAAGTTCTTCCACCCGACTAGCCGTCCTCACCCATCCCATCACCATCATCTGCCTCCCCACCGTCCTGATCATCGTTCCCTCCTTCCACAACCCCGTCTAAAAAGAACCCAACATCAGCATCCTCCCCCACCTGCGCCCTGAATACCCTCGCCTGCTCCCGCCTGACCTCATCCCTCTGCGTCTTGCCCATCCCCCTCCTCGTATTCGGTAGCGGGATCTTGTGTATCGTTTTCAAATGCCTCATGATAGTTTCGCGTGCTGGCGGCTCGTACCTGCATCCCGGGAACGGACAGTGAAACTTGTCTTTCTGACTGTGAGCGCTGTTCATGTGCTTCTTGAGGCCAGTGGGGCTGGTGTAGCTGGCAGAGCACTGGGTGCAGCGGTATTGGCGGGATGGGTCGGTGGCATTTTGGTGGAGTTTAGTCCGCTTTCGTGATGACGGAGGAGTAGGTGGCGCAGAGTCGCGTTTCCTTCTTCTAGAAGGTGGCGACGATTCGTACGGCTTGTCGTCCTCGTCCTGCTTGCCATAGTCACCATCCTCTTCTTCATAGGCGTCTCCATCCTCCTGCCCATCCCCCTCTCCGTCTCCATCTCCATCACCTCCATCGTCTCCTTCACCGTCATTCCGATCGTTTCCGTACCCGTTGTCGTAGTCTCCATCTCCACCTCCGTCATTGTTCCCTCCCTCACTGTCGTCTTCTACACGATCGTAACCTTTGGGATCATTCGGCGACGGCGTAGTTCCCAGCTCCGACGACTCCGACCCAGTTGAAGCAGGGCTCTGGACTTCCTTGTTCGATGCAGGGCTCTCAACTCCCTCGTTTGATGCACGGCTCTGAACTGTCCCGTTTGATGCAGGACTCCTCACCTCCTCAAACGCCGCCCTTGAAAGCCCCACAAGAATTCTAGCAGCCTCCACATCCTCCGCCGTCAACGAACCCCCCAGCCCCCTTGCAGCCTCGTCATCAGCCGCCCGTAACAAGCTCTGCACAAATCGCCCATGTGCAGCGTCGTCACCAGAAGGCCTGCCTTCTAGTGCAGCGATGACTGGTGCCGTGCTCAGCTGTGCGAGCCCTTGTATGGCGTCCCATTCGTCGTCGGTAATTTCTCGTGCCAGGGAGAGTCGATCGGTCATGGTGGTGTGCGTATTGGAGGTGGTATGGTGCTTTGGTCAAAGGTCTAAAGCGTGCTGGGAGAAAGAATGCTAGGATGTAAAGATCGTAGGTAGCCAGCGGTATCAACGAACAAAAGAGGTACAAAGACTTCCAGAACTACATGATTCACCTACACATTGTGAGATAGTTCCAGTTCTAGCTAGGATGAGACAATGTCTCTGTTGCAAAAGGTGTCGTGGCGGTGGAAAGCTATGGGTTAGTCTAGGTCGGTATTCGCATCACCTGGGATTCGGAGTGAGCATCAAGAAGAAGAAGGGAGATCAGCAGTTGAAGGTGAACATAGCTTGTCATTCGAGCGAAACCTTACATAGCAGCCAGCTGTAAATCGCCAGCATGCACCATGTAGAGCATTCTCTCCTGGTCCGCACTTCAAAAATTCTTTTAGACAGTTTTCTTTCCACCAGACCATGATCCTTACATCGTCCATGCGCACTTGTGCAGTTTCGTCCTGTGCCGGGCCCGAATGCTGTGATGCGGTTATCGGGAGGTTGTGATGTGAGGCATAAGTCCAGACTGATCAGGCAGCTTCTGAGCGAGTGAAGAAGATGCGATCAACAATGTCGTAACTTGAGCCATATAGTAGCGCTCGTGCTTGTTGTGGTACTGGTAGACTCGTCGAACAGCTGAGTCTATTACCAAGTTTGTCGATCGTCTTGTTGGAACGGCAAGATGTAGAAGAGTGGTGTTATTGTGAGTGGGCGTGTTCCATGAAAAAGTTGTGGGGTGTATGTCGTCCGTAATCCGAGACAGTCATGTGAGTCGAGTGTGTGGTGTATCAGGACCCAGGCTCCATCCGCGTAGATGAGCGTGGGTCGGGGAAGGGTGTACCGGAGCATAAGAACCGGAGAGCATATCGTCAATCGTACATGCAAAAACAATGGCCATCGAGGCCAGACCATGAGCGGCACGCCGGCCTGCCGACATTTGTGAACTCCGTTAACGCCTTGTGAGTATCTCGACATGGCCTGCAAACCAATATCAGGCGCTACCAGCTGACTCAAGCCCGCTATGCCTGAGCAGCGGGCGGACCTGCAGGCTGTCTCTGCTGGTGCTGAGGCGGCGGCCGTTGCTGCTGGAATCCGCCATTCGCTGGACCGCCCTGAAAGCCGTTCTGGGGCTGATCGCGTGGTGGGCCACGGAAGCCACCGCCACCTCCTCTGTAGCCACCTCCTCGGCCACCACGATAACCTCCCGTTCGATTCGCCGGGTTCTGGAGGTCCTGGCCATTGCCTTGCTGCCGTCCAGGCTGCGTGGACGCAGCTTGCTGTTGCGAAACAGAGCTGATCGGTCGTGGGATGTTTTCAGGGGTGTCGTACACGTAAAGCCTCTTGTCTATTGTGCCTGGGATGGGCTGGATCTCCGTACCCAATTCTTGCTCGATCTTGTAAAGGTTGAACCTGTCTTCCCAGTTGATCAGGTTGATAGCCAAACCCAGGTGACCGAAACGACCAGATCGGCCGATACGGTGGAGATACGTCTCAGCGTTCTTCGGGAAGTCGAAGTTGATGACGACGTTGACGGCTTGAATGTCGATACCACGAGTGAGTAGATCGGAGCACACAAGATTCCTCATCGCGCCATTGCGGAAATCGTGGAAGACACGGTTGCGATGCTGCTGAAGCATCTTTGCGTGGGAGTAGAAGCAAGAGTAGCCAAGCTCTGTGATCTTCTTGGCTAGCAGCTCCACTCGTGTCGTGCTGTTGCAGAAGATGATAGACTGGTTGATTTGTAGCCTGCTGAAGAGCGTGTTGAGGCAGTGGACTTTCTGCTTCTCCTCAACGAAGGCGTAGTATTGCGTGATACCGCGAAGTGTGAGCTCGTCCATCAGGTTGATCTCGTGAGGATCCCGCATGTGCTTGTCCTTGAAGGACTTCACCACGATCGGAAATGTGGCGGAGAACAGCATGACCTGCCGGTCCCTGGGGTGGAACTGAAGTAGTTGTTCGATTGTGACGGTGAACTCGGGCGACAGAAGCTTGTCAGCCTCGTCCATGACGAATGTCTGTGCAGATGAGAGATCGGCAACGCCTTTGGAAGCAAGATCGAGAATGCGTCCAGGTGTGCCAACGATGATGTGTACGGTGTCGGCCAGTCGGATGATGTCGTCCTTGAGCCCAGTGCCTCCGGTGGTGACCATGACATTGATGCCAAGGTGCTTTCCGAGTGTTTTGCATACTTGTGATGTTTGCAAGGCCAACTCTCGTGTAGGTACAAGCAGAAGTGCCTGTGTCTTCTCCAATTTTGGGTTGATACGCTCTAGTGTCGGTATCACAAACGCAGCCGTCTTGCCAGTCCCGTTCTTCGCACGTGCCAGTACATCTCGGCCCGTCAGTGCTACTGGTATTGTCTCTTCTTGGATGGGTGAAGGCTTCTCAAATCCGGCTTCGAATATGCCCATCAACAGTTCTCTCTTCAAATAGAAGTCCTCAAACTCCAAGCCCTTCGTCGCTGTGACATCCTCTGTCTGTACTCTGCCATCCTTCGGGGGGACTTTTAGCCCACTTCTCCAGTCGTTGTTTGTGTTTCCATCTGTGAGTTTCGTCGCCTCGAGCTTATTGGCAAGCTCGGAGGCCATAGTGAGTGTGATGTGGCCCGATGAGCTTTCCTCGAATAGCGCGGGCAATGTGTCGGAGTCGTGATGCTGCACTGGGGACAGTCAGGCGAAGCTGTTGGGTCGCAGGCAGATATCGACGAACGCAGAAGGTCGTGGAAGCGTGAGTGCTGAGGTGAGGCTGGCTGGGTCAGTTGATGCTTTGATAATAGCTAGAGCCAGGTGATCGCCAGGCAACTTACTAGAACACGCGGCAAGTCGCACTTAGCACACTTACTGGAGATATGGGAGGATTGTTTCTCAAGGTCGAATTGAGGCAGCCTTTATGCGTGGGATCAGGTGATATTTCGGACCGTCTTTGGCTGGAGTGATAGGTGCAGCGAGTGCTTCAGAGTGATCGTGTGTCGGCTTTTGGGAGGGTCACGGGTGTTGGCGCGAGGATATGAGCTTGTTGTCAAGTGTTCCTCGTGGAGACATCTCGAATGAAAGCCAATGCGCTGCGGGATCGATATGCCAAGGAACTCTAGTGGAGGCATCCATGCTCACACGACAACCACATGTCTTCGAGCCACTTCGTCTTGCTATACTCTCCCAACTTCGAAGTGTGATATATTCATCATTTTTGTCCTGTATTGGAGGGTTCGTTCCTTATATGTGGTTTGACTCTCATTGGATCATAGGCCATTGAGCCAAACAACCAGAACGACCAGGGGCGTAGCGAGTGCCGTCTCTTCGTGTAACCTCCCTGCATACACACTACTAAAAAGACGCAAAACATTCCAGCTCTTCTCTCGCTCCTCTTTCGTCTACCATGCCACTATCCAGCAGACTCCACCGAAGTCTCCTGTCTTCTTTCCGCCGTCGACACATCCCAAACCCGACTCGACGAACCCCAATGGACCTCTTCTCAGAAAGTAGACGAGTAACACGCGTCGGCCACACCATGGTCCGCAGTTTTGCTTCCCCATCCCATTTCAACATGGCCGAAGCCTCGCGGCGATCGGGCAACGCAGTAATCTGGACCATCATCGGCCTCAACACCGCCGTCTTCGGCGCCTGGACCTACGCGATCAACGGACAGCATCGCGATCTCGTGGACAAGCTCCAACAGAACTTCACAGTCAGTCTCCAGAACTGGCGGCAAGGCCGAGTGTGGACTGTAATCACGAGCGCTTTCTCGCACCAAGGGCTCCAGCATTTCGCGTGTACGTACCCAATACCTTACGCCACCTTCCTCCAAATACTAATACAGTATCCCAGTCAACATGTTCTCCTTCTACACCCTCGCCGGAATCCTAGCCTGGTAAGCCCCCTCTCCCCACCACCCCACCTCACCTCCAACCCCCCCCCCACTAACCCCCCTCCCCAGGGTCCCCGGCATCGGCGCCCTAAACATCCTCGCCCTCTCCCTCGGCAGCGCCCTCCTCGGCTCCGGCGCCTTCCTCCTCCAGAAGAAACAGCAATCCGACATCCAAACCCACCAACGCAGCTCCTTCCCCACACCCCTCGCCACCTACCAAGCCGGGCTCGGAGCGTCAGGGATTGTGATGGGTGTCGGGACCGCAGCGGCGTGCTTGCTACCTTTCTTCCCCATTAACATCATGTTCATTCCTATTGGTGTGCCGCTCTGGGCGACCATGTTGTTGTATGTGGGTGTGGATACGTACTTTTTGCGTTCGACGACTTCTGGGATCGGGCATTCGGCGCATCTTGGGGGGGCGGTGTTTGGGGCGGTGTATTATTTTGCTTATTTGAGGCGGTTTGGGGGGGTTTGGTCGATGATTAAGCGGCCGCCACGGTATTGAGGGGTGGTTAGGAGCGTGATGATGTGATGTGATGATTCGAGGTAGATGTAGATGCCAGATTTGCTCGTCTGAGCAGCAAGTTGACGGCTATTAGACTTTCATCTCAGCTATGGTAGCTGAGTGACATCAGTCAGGTCGGCCATATGCAGTGGGCGGCGGCTAAAGTTCTCCTGAAGAGCTGTAGTCGAAGCTTGTGATACACGCACGCACGCACGCTATGCTTCCCGCAGCCGTGTCTTGAGCCGCAACTATAATACACCATACCCATGCTCCGCTCATCAAACGCCTCTAACCATCCAGCCATTGTAAGCCCCTCGACACAATGCAGCTCGACGCAGCCATCATATCGCCGCTCAACTATCCACCTCCATCTTCTCCCCCACAACCTCCTCGTCCCCAATCTCCTGCACAGTCACATACTTGCTAATCTCCTCCTTGGTAATAACCCTCTGATCCAACACCGCCGTCGTGCCCCTCGCAAACTTATAATCCCTCATCTTCTTCTCCCTCACATTCGGCGTGATATAGTTCCGCAACAACTCCGTCTTCTCCTGCGTAATCACACACACATCCACGTTACTCCCGCTCCCCAGATCGTTCCAGATACCCGCCTGAATCGCCTCCGCACACAACTTCACAGCAGCATCACGGCTCATCTCGTTCGTCCACTGCGTCTCAAACACACTCATCGCCGCCAAACTCCCCGACCCCATGGTCACGTACGGCAACTTATCCGTGCTCCCGTGGGCATGCACAGTAAACAAATGCGCCCCTGTAGGATCACACCCCGCCACCACCAGGTACGCGCCAATATGCCCCTGGTACCGGAACAAATGCTGCTTCAGCATCGTCATCACCGTCACCACCCGCGGCTTCCTCCCCGTGCTCAGAGCATGGAGCTCCAGGTTTGAGCTGATGAGCGCGGTCGTGAACTCGGTGTCTGCGGCTGTGCCAGCGCCGGCACACCAGATTTGCGGGGAGATGTAGTGGAGTTTCTCGCAGTTCTTGTCGGCGACGATGGGGCCGGAGGTGGCGCGGGTGTCGGCGGCGATGACGACGCCGCCGGAGTAGAGGCAGCCGACGATGGTGGTGCCGGTGGACGTGGCTTTGGGGAGGGGCACGCCGCGGGAGTGGAGGGCGAGGTTGCGGGGGTGGTTGGAGAAGTCGAAGCCGGGCATTGTCGCGGTTGTGTGGGTGGGGTGGTGTGTTGTGGTGGTTGTTGGTGGAAGATGGAGAGTTTGGAGATGTTTCGATTGCAGCAGCTGCGCGTCAGTCGTCGCCTTGAAAGTCGAGCTCCCAAAGTCCGAAGTTCCGCCGAGACTTCACGTCTTCGGCAACTTCACACGCGCCTAGATTCATGTGAAACATCTTTCCTTTCGAGTAACTTGTTCTCACCACATCGAATCGGACTTCAGAGTGTATCTCCTCACGCATTACGATACCTCGACAAGCACTTCACAGTAATCCAGCAGACAGCTCTGGGGCACACCACCGCATGATCGCAACACCGCTTTCACCATGGACTTCAGCGGCGGCGCAGGTGGAAGTGGTGCGGAAGCAGGACCAGAGCTGAGGGAGATGGAGACAACACATATCGGCTTCCGGTCGGCTTCTGGCGAAGACCGAGTGCAGCTGGTGCCGTCAGGATGGCCAGCCGACAACCTCCCAGCTACCACATCTTCACTCCTCAGCGTCGCATCGAAGCGAGGGCTGATAGCGGCTGCTGGACCAGATGCTCTGATCATCGCGACTACCGAGGGTGTAAGGCACAACTTCCTGCATGAGGCAGCTGTAGGAGGAATCAAGAAATTCACCCCTCAAGCAACTATCAGTCTACAGCGAGTATCACATGTCGCATTTTCGAGCGATGAGAGCTGTCTGGTAGTCGCGACGGAGCAAGGGCCAGGGTTGGCTGTGTATGACACGAATGCGCTGGCGAAGGGCAATACAAATGTGGCTTTCGAGTTGGGCACGGAGGGCGAGAGAGTGAGGCAGTTCGTACCAAACCCGAACCCGGCGTCAGACTTGAGCGGATATCTCGGTGTCGTTACAACGAACGGCAAGCTGCTATTGGTGGATCTGAAGGAGAGGAAGCTTGTCATGGCAGCGAATGGCAGCAACATACTTCACGAAAATGTGTCATGCGCATGCTGGTCGCGGTTAGGGAAGCAGATCATCGCAGGCCTTGCAGACGGTACAGCTGCGCAGATCGACAGGCAAGGTGCGGTCAAGGCTCGGATACCTACACCACCCCAGATTACGGCACTTCCGATTACATCGATATTCTGGCTCGAAACGGATGACTTCCTGATCGTCCATACACCTATCAATAACCCCGACTCCATGGACAACGAAGACTCGATCTATCACCTCGCGCACCGGAACAAGCCAAGCCAGACCTGGACGTTCAACAAGCTCACGGATCCCTGCATTTCCTTCCTGGATAGAAAGCCTGCGAACCATTTCATCCAGAGACTACGAGAATGGGGTAATCTGACGGAGCTACTCCTCGTGGCATCCACTGCCAGCGCTGACGTTGGCATGTTCACACGCAGCAAAGTGGCACTGAACCCTGATGACCCGATTGTCGATACATGGGCAGAGACCAAGCCTTCCGAAGAAATGCGCGCCGCCATGCCCATGTTCAACGACTCCGACACCAGCCCCATCGGCATGGCTCTGGATCTAAGTGTGACGGAGAAGATCTCGCAACCAATTCCCAGCGACGACATGATTGATGACTCGCCTATTCCACTTCCAGCGCTGTATGTCCTGAACAACGAAGGGCAGTTGAGTATGTGGTGGATCATCTACAACGAGGCTGTGCGGCAGAGCATTACGTATCCGGACATGATTTCTGCTGGCGGTCCACGATCTATGGGCGAACAGAAGCATCAGCAACCTCAATCACAGCAGACGGCGGCTCCTGCGCAACCATCTAAGCCGTTTGGCACCCCGTTTGGAGGTGCATTTGCCACTCCAGCGACGACACCTGGGTTTGGCCAGGCTTCGAATACACCGGCACAGAAACCTGGCTTCGGCCAATCTTCGTTTGGCGCACCCAGTACACCAGGATTTGGAGGTACATCCACTATGGGTAACCGACAGTCGCTATGGGCAGGAGCTAGCTCAGTCGCCACTGGAACTGCTGGAAGTCCAGGCTTCGGCAAGCCAAGTTTCGGCCAGACGAGCAGTGTCGGTCAGACGAGTTTTGGGAAGCCGAGTGGTATTGCGGGAATCCAGGGCTCGGTATGGGGCACAGCCACGCCCTCGCAGACTTCTCAGCAGACTCCTGCCGCGGGTACAGGAAGTATATTCGGCGGCAATGCTTCCACAAAGAGCCCTTTCTTGGACCTTGGTGGTAAACCTGCATCTTCTGGGTTTGCTGCGTTCAGCGGTGGTAGCAAGACGAACGCACCATCTCCATTCGTGGTTGCTTCAAAGCCAAGCCTCTCAGCAGAACCGTCCGGGTCTACTGTCTCCTTCGGCAACACCTCGAGCTTCGGCTCTAATAGCACGAACTTCGGAGTGCAAAGCCAGCCTTCGTTCTTCGGCTCGCCAACACCAAGCGCAACTGGCGGTACGTTCGGGAAGCCATCGGTGCCTGCTAGTAGGGAAGAAAGCATGGCCGACGACAACGCGACGACAGACACGACTTCTACGGCGAAGCCATCCGCACAGAACGAGGACAAGAGTTCTTTTGGTCTGCCTTCTGGTGGATTCAAGTTGGGCAGCACTTTCAAGGGCGATGGTAGCGCGAAGGACGATCTTCCGAAGCCTAGTAATCCTGGTGCTGGGATGTTTGGAAGCGGTTTTGGTAATGCTCTAGGAGAGGTGAGCAAAGCTTCGTCCACGTCTGAAGGCGCTGCGTGGCTGTCTGGTCGTTCGACCCCAGCTCAAGCAGCGATCAAGAGAGAACCGGGTACTGAGGATGAGCCGAGCTTGGACGACATCCCGGCTGCTTCGCAAGGGAAGCAGGAGGAGAAGAGGGCTGCGCCGTCAGACGATGCGCCTTTGCCTCCTGACCCGACCACGTGGAAGCCGAAACCAGGAGCCCTCGCTGCTCCGGTGCCACCAGGGTTTGAGGGTGTTCTGGGTACGTCGAGTGTGAAGGAGAGTGATTCGAGTAAGGCTACGCCCGTAAAAGTCGAGTCGAACGGTGGCGACGAGTCGCTTGCAGGCTCGCCTCCGATCGATCTTGGAACAGGGACGTTCTCGGAAGGTGTTGGGTCGGATGCTGAGGCGCACGGGCCGGCTGATGATGATGAGTGGAGCGGCCCCAGTAGTGACGGGGGCGAGGAAGAAGAAGGTGAAGATGATGGAGAGGCCGAGGCGGAAGACAGCGGAGAAGAGGACGATGAGGACGAGGACGAAGAAGAGGAGGGTACGCCTAAGATCCAGGACCAGACTGGTCTTGCTGCCTTCCAAGCCCGCATCACGCCAGCAAGCCCTCAACGGGATGACACTCAGACAGCTACTGAGTCGACCACTCCAGCAACTGAGAAGAAGTCATACACGCCTGCCACGGAGCGAAAGGAGTCATTTACGCCCGCTGGAATGCCCAAAGCACCGATCATGTTCGCACCACCTCAGAGGACAGGGCCGGAATCGCCCAGGAGTCCCAGCCCGCAACGATCCGCTACCAGCCCAATGAGATCCATGCCCAGCTTCAACTCCCAGCAACAAACCAGGCCGCCCCCACGACCACTCGGCAGTCGAAAAACATCCTCCACCCAGCAATTCGCGTCTTCGCAATTTCGTTCGCAGCAACTACCACAGCGAATCGCCGTCCCTGCTGCACAGCTAGGCCAATCCCAGCAGAGACCGGCATCTCCTCTGCAACCTCAAGAGCCGGAACCCAGCGAGCTCGAAGACGAAGAAGCCGACCGCATCAAGGAAATTCTCAACTCCGGCATCCAAGGCGTAGAAGATGTGCCCGCTTTCCTGGCCCATCAGGACTACGTTCCTGCCGAAAACGCGAAGACCGGCGTGCTAGGACAGATTGAGCGCGTGTACAGGGATATCAACTCCATGATCGACACCCTCGGCTTGAACGCACGAAGCATGGCCGAGTTCGTGGAAGGCAACCACGCCCTTTCTGGTCGTGAAACCCGGCAAGATCTCGAAGATGAGGAAAGCTGGGTTCTGAACGAGGCTAAGAAGCTGCCTGATCTGTTGACAGACCTGGGATACCAGCTCGATGATGGGAGATTGGGCGATGTCCGCCGGACTATGGAGATTTTACAATACGAAGAAGCTGAGATCAACAAGGTACGCACCAGGAATGCGGACGCGAGGAAGGTTATCATGGCCCGGAAAGATCCGGATCAGCTCGCGCAGCAGCGTGAGGCGCCGCTCCCGATGGAGACGCAGGTTCTGCAGACGGAGTTGAGGCAGGGGGTGAAGGAGGTGCAGACGTTGATTGCCCGGGCGGAGGAGGCGCTTACTGTGCTGAGGGCTGAGCTTGCTTCGGTGCAGTCTGCGAAGGGTGATGGGAGGTCTGGTGTCCCGACTGTTGAGGCTGTGGAGAAGACTATCAGGAAGATGACGCAGATGGTTGAGCAACGGAGCGGGGACGTCGATGTGTTGGAATCGCAGATCCGGAGGCTTGGTGGGCTTGCTGCTCTTCGCGCGAGTATCGGGCTCGGTGATGGCTACGAAGACGATCTTGTGGCTGGGTTGAAGGCGAGTAGGATTTCGAGGGACTCGCCGGTGGGTTTACGGCGGTCGCAGCTGAGGTCTTCGGGATATGGATCTCCGGCTGCGTTGAGGAGGTCGGTGAATGGGAGGGCCAGCACGCCCGGCAGGGGTCCGGCGACGCCGGGTAGAGGTTCAGCGACGCCAGGCACGCCTGGCTCGAGGAGGAGTTTGCTTGATGTGACGGATGAAGAGGTTGAGGCGTATAGGGCGAAGAGGGAGGCGAGGGCGCTTGTAGTGGAGGCGTTGCGGGATAAGGTTGCGCGGAGAGGGGTCAGAGTTGTAAGGGTGGGGAACGCTTAAGTGGAAGACCGGGCATGGGGCATGGTTCGTAGGGTAGGTTGGATACTGTGGACACGATGCCGCTGGTGTGAGGAATGACGAATATGTTGAGCTACTGAGATGACCGGACCTTGTTCAGTGATGGAGGTACACTGCAGCATACTTCCACAGGTTCCGGGTTCCCACGCCGACATTAAAAACTTATCGTCCGGTACGAAGGGCTGTTAGGCCGTAAGAACGAAGTCCTGACTGGCATAAATCGTGTATACATCTATTCATCATGCTTGTAGATGTGCAAGTAATCCAGCCCGCCACTGGCTGAAGTCTACTGCCTTTCCTAATCCCTTCGTCTCAGTAAGACGTGTACGCCGGCGGCGTGTAAACAAACGTAGACGGGTGTTTATAAGCCGCCGCCGGGCTCTGAACAGCACCGTCCTCCCCAGTCCCTGCCTGCGCTCGGTTCGCAGCCTCGAGATCCCTCTGATGAGCGTTGTGTTCAGCCTGCAGCCTGTTGTCCTCGTCTACACGTTCGATGTCGGCTCGCACACCCTTTTTATACGCGCGAGGGAACCTGAAAGCAAAAGCACAATAGGGTTAGCAACGTCTCGATGGCTATAAACGTGCGTTCGTTAGACGTACCACCACCAGATGAAGAGGAACATTAGCACGCAGAGACCACTAAGGATGCCTACGGGCAGGCTATATTGCGGTTAGTATCGCCGCAGCTTCGTGGACGTGTGAGGGGGGCTTACGCCCATGTTGTTGTGCCCATTGTGGTGGCACGTTGTGTCTACAAGAGACAGTGCTCGTGTGGGGCGGGTGGTGTGATGTGGGGTGGCGTATGGAGGTGTGGTTGGAGAGGCCTTGGCGTTGGTCGAGCTTTGCGCGGCGCGAGGCTGAAGCGAATGCAGGGAAATACTTCGTCTTGCTGAGTATATTGCGAAGTGAGAATGAAGGTGAAATGGCCGGCGGCAGCATTGAGGACTGACGGCGGCTCCATGCGCACTCGACGTGCTCAGTGGGCGTATCGCGATGCCGTGTCGTCCGTGCTCGTTTGCAGAAGGCCATTCAAATCGTTCTCCACATTCCGCCTTCCTTCCTCTCCACACGGAATCCTTCAGCAAAGGTTCCCGACCAACCATCTCAGTTCCAACCTCACCTCTGATACTAATAATGCATGAGGGATGTGTCTTGTTCTCCTACATTTATTCTTCTTCACGTCTCTTAGCATCCCGAGGTCCAGGTACTCGATACAACATCAATAATGCTATAGAAGTGATGGGCAATCGGAAATGCCCAAGAATGGCTTCTTCATCAGCATTGAAAAGACATAGCCTTCGTTAACTAACTCCTCCTGATCACGCGAGCACCATCTTGCCAATGAGACCAGGAGGATCTTCCATCGTCTCAGCCTTGGGGTCCATCGTCCGCCCTGGTCGAACGTGTCCACTGTCCTCATATGCTGCAACAGTGCCATGGGGCCATTGTATGACCCCGAGTCAGCCACGGTCGGCGAATCACGATCCGAACCTCCAAGCACAGCGCCTGAACGAGCTCGAAAATTACAAGCTAACTCAGTGTAAGGAGTACCTCGTCGAGTTAGCTCTGAAGTCACTCAATGACCTGATCACTATGTGATGCCACACTCATTAATGCAAGTAGAGTTGGCTTTTGATTGTACATAGCTGAAATCGCTCGTCGAAGTACTGTGCTAAGCTCTTGTCAAGATCAAATGATATGCACACAAAAGGAATTCAACCAACTCGTACACCCTCATCGAAGCTTGGAAGCTTATGCTTTCTAAAGAGAAGCACCATTGTTTCCGCCTTGGTGGATACCACGAAGGAAGCCGGCGTAGGCTGGCTTCTTCTTGAAGTCCTCGTCCCACAAGTTGGCAGCACCTTCGCCGTCGAAAACGGCTGGGATCCACGAGTACTTGTCGGAAACACCCTGATTGTGACATTAGCACAATACTTTGAATCCAATTGTCGCGTTGACTCACCCAAATGGTCATGCCAATGCAACGCTCGACGGCCAAGCAGCTGGCAGCAATGCGCTGATACACCTTCGCCTGGACGTTCAGCTTCTTCTGGGTCGCCGGTAGGTTCATCCGAACATCAATCTCGGTGTAGGCAACATCCACATCCTGGCTGGTCATCCTACGGAGAGCAGCAGAAAGAACCTGCTGACTTGGTGTAACGCCACCGCCTGAAGACGTGGTTGGCTCCGAGGTCATGTGGGCTCGGAAACCAACGCCGTTAATCTTGACGCCGTGGCTTTGGATAAGCTTGACAATGCGCTGAGCACCGTCAGTCTTGGCGCCATTGTACTCAAGATTGTAGTCGTTGTAGAACAGCTGAGCCTTCGGGTCGACCTGGGAGGCGAACTTGAAGGCCAGAGGCAAGAAAGCCTCGCCAATGGTGTTGTACCACACGCTCTTACGGTAGGTACCATCCTCTTCGAGAGCTGATCATGCGTGTTAGTTTCGACGTTCGAAAATCGACAAATGAACTACGCACCTTCGTTCACCACGTCCCACCTGGTGCAGCGGCCCTTGTATCGGCCAGCCAACGCCTTGATGTGGTCGTGCATGACCTCAATCAAGGTCTCGTTGTCGAAACCACCATTGACAACCCAATCGGGAAGCTGACTGTGCCAGACCAAGTTGTGGCAGTGGATCTGGTATCGGTGGTCGGTGGCGAAATCAACATAGCGATCAGAGTCTTCGAACGTGAAGTTGCCCTGTGTGGGCTCAGTGGACTCCCTACAATCACGGTCAGCGTCAAGTAAATGAGTGTTTGGGTCTGCAGATGTCGAACCATTTCTGGGCGTTTTCCGGTGTGATCGAGTTGAAGTCGGCCTTGTTCTCGACAATAGCCAGCTCCTGAGCATCATCACGAAGCGTAAGCGCTGTGCCGATGAAGCTCCTGCCACGCTGGCGCATAGCCTTGCTCAGGCCAACCGTTACACGCTTCTCTGTTGGCGAGGCCAAAGCACTGCCGCCAAGGGCCAGCGCCGCTGTGAGGGAGTGAGTGAAATGCATCTTCGTTCGAAATTGTCGATGGTACCGACTCCTGCATCGTGAGGCTCTGTCGTCGTTCTTATACAGCCATGAAACGGCTATTGCTAGACAATGGTTCCAAGATCCTGAACTTTTAGCCGTAATTGTCGTCTGCCAAGTCGTCTTATGGTAGTTCGAGGCTTTGCCAAGTCGATATATCGAGGCCGTTCGGTGCTTAAACGCCACTTTGTGGAGTATACCCCAATCAACCGGCTTAAAAATGTCTTGGTATGCATAGGAGTGCAGGCGAAATACTACACAGATACCACTTCAACTTCCACATCTGACGCGGTTGAATCATTCTTGGTCCTCTTGTCGTCTCCGTCAGGCCGTGTGGCGTTGGCGGATGAAGTGTCACGGCTCGTTATGTCTTGTGGATCGGGCTTGGAGTTGTCCTCTCGCGAGTCTTGCCACATTGTTCCCAATTGCCGGGACTAATGCGTGGCACTTCGCGGAAATCTGGAGTATTGCCTCCACGTGGATGTGTCCTGGATCCATGTGCAGCGCAGGGATCTACAGGCTAGAACATCGTTCCTTCGTATGATCTATTCATGCATGACTCGGTTGCTGTGCTCGACGATAGCGCCGACGACGGCTGGCAAATTCGAAGACACTCAGATGGTCCATCCATTCGTGCGGCAAATGGTGTCGCCGAGAAATCTGCTGCAACCAGGTCGCGCTTTTGGTGAATTCGAGAGCCTTGTACTGTCATGTCGCCCATGTCGAATCGAACAGCTCTGGATCCATGCTGATCTGGTGCTTCCGCTCCGCTGAACGACGGTGGGAGCGTAGTACTGCTTAGCAAGCATATTGCAAGTCGCTCTTAGCACTTTGACTTCTGTGGCTAGACAATGCCACTTCCAGCCGGACAAGAAGCAAGATCTGGTGATGTCGCCTCGGCAAATGTCTGACGCTTCCAATGAGTTAAGGAATAATGAGCCATACTAACCTTCATCGGAATGCGGTGCCAACCATTCCGTCAAAACTTGATGGCTAACAAGCGGTGCTACGCACTCCAGACACTCCTTGAGACGGCTGCAAGTCTGGCCATCGAGAGGTCTACAGCAGGCAGAGTAGATAATCTCCTAAAAGCTCACATGCTTGATATGGAAACAAATCCCAGTGGAAGAGGCCGACCGCGTACTTGATCAAGTTCAGTAGCATCCTTTCGAACAAGAGCCTTCACGAAGGCGCCCGAGTCATCGCATCTCGAGGAATACGCGACTACACTGCGAGCAGGCTTCGCCACCGGATGAGATGTTGCCTACCACACTTCAGTGCCTGCGGATGTGTGCCATGTTTCATAGCGGTCTTGTGCAAGATCCTCTTGCTCACGAGGCCGGAGACCGAGTCGTTCCTCATGGCTTCCACGATCTGCGACAAGGGACAGCTCAACTTTTCCTGTCTCCGTCTCGTGCTACAAGAGTCTCCCAAGCATTGCTAGCAGTAGAGACGAGGTCTCGTCGGCACGGGTATCGTCGCAGGCGCCGCCCGCACTGCTTCCAGGCTTTTCTCGGGATCCGACAACTTGACTAACACGTAGCGGCATTACTAGGTCATCTCGCGCGCGTTACAGCACCAGGCCACTCATGTTCTCCGAGGCCGTAACGCGCCGTTGTCCGATGTTTCGCGAAGTAGCTTCGTAAGGTGATGTTGGGCGTGATGATGATGATGTGGTTCCCGTTATTTCGTAGTGCGGAGTCTTCGAGCTCGGCGCGTGGCTCGTGCACCACCCTCCTGTACGGCGGACTAAGTCGACCCAAAAGGACATAGAATTAAAAGTGAACGTAATTGGCTCTATAACGTAAGGATTATATACTATAAGTCACCGGCGTGATACTAGATCAAAAGGAGTAGTAGAGTGCCTATGGTATAGCGATAACTCGTGTCTATTCCATAAGAGGTAGCTATATACGTCGTCGTGATCTATAATCCCTATAATGCGGAACGGGTAAGCTAGGCCCAATCGGGCCTAGCTTATTGAAATTAAGGTTATGGCTAATCGCGGGTGGCGGACGCTAGATAAGCAAACCCTAGTCGCGTTAGCTAGTTACGTATAAAGCTATAAGTTAGCTAATCCGCGACTAGGGTTTGCTTGTCTAGCGTCCGCTACCTATAACTAGCCGTAACCTTAATTTAAATTGGGCCTAGCTTACCCGTTCTAGAAGATGAGATAGAATTTGTACGTATGTATTTACCTCTCCTTACTTCGCCTATATTGCTATATCTAGACTAGTTAATAACGACTAAGGGAGCGTTGTATAGACTATTCGTATTACGTAGTTACAAAAAAAAGAGCTCTAACTAGCGTCGTCGACGCCACCGTGCTAGTCAAGCTATTTTAATTCCATGTCCTTTTGGGTTGACACAGTCCGCCGTACTCCTGTTGAAATACAGCCGGACCTGTTTGACCTTGCTACTTCCGTATCGTCAATTCTACGATTACATATGTGTCGAAGGAAAAACGGCCTTTCACAAGAGACCTCGAGGCCAATGTACTCCGCGGTCTTGAGAAACTGGCGGCAGATGCTCGGATATACGCCGATGGACGGGTGCTCGATTAATTAATCTATATGCAACCGCATCGATCATGCGACAACCCTTTGATTAGCCTAATGTGAAAAAACATCGGTACCCTCACGCGCTTCACGATGGCAAGACTCTTCTGGCTACACGTTCACGCTGGGGTAAGGAACACCACAGCACGAAGCGCAAACCTCGCACAGCATCCTCGAGACGACACCACACACCATGACCGACAAGGCAGCGTATCGACCTCTCAAGGATGAGAGCGGGGAGGCAGAGGAAGGCGGAAACTCTAGTACTCCACCTTGGGCTCGGTATCGTGGCGAAGGATGGACGAAGCATAGGTCCTTACCGTGGCTGCGGCTTGGTGGTGAAGTCGTATTGGTGGCGTTGGTCTTACTCCTCAGTCTCAAGATCATGCTTGGTGATGATGTACGGCCTGTCGGAAGACCGCCAGGGCCTAATGATCCCAAGAAGGACTGTATGGTTGCACACCAACTCAAATCTCACAGGACAGACCTAACATGTTGCAGTTGGGTTCGCAGATAAGGTCTTCATGAACGAGTCGAAGTACGCGAACGAAGGAGCATTCTTGAGCGAAGACAAGCCCGCTGAGACACTGAGGTATTGGGTACCACTTTCTTCAAGTAAGTCAATGAAGTACGGGCTTGACCGGTTCATTAGCAGCTACTGACACGGAGTGCAGAGGGTAGAGGTTATGTCGAGATCCCAGACGACGAGCGGGATGGCATGGACGGTCCGCCATATCTTCTGAACCCCCCATTGAGGCCAAACAAGAAGGAACTGTACATGATCTCCGGCTTCCACCAGTTGCATTGTTTAAGCACCATCATGGCCTCGTACGCCCGTCTGCGTTTCGGCAAAGACGAGTCCGAGATGGGCTACCATATTGCGCACTGCTTTGACTACCTTCGAGAAGGTATCCTTTGTGCTGGCGACGCCACGCTGAAAGGGAACAACACAGACCGGTATCCAGGTGTAGAGATCCCTTGGGTAAGTCCTGCCAAGCCAAAGAACTTCGACATCTGTTGCTGACCTTGTGTCAGGGCACAACACGTCGATGCGCCAATTGGGACGCATTGCGGGAATGGGCAGATGAGCGAACGGCCTTTCCATTCCCTCCAGTTCTTGACAGCGGTATATGATTGAACCTAGTTGCGACCAATAGCCGGCCCCAGCGTCTGCATGTTCCCACCGCCACGCTCGAGCATGTCACACCGTGAAGGGCTCCACAATACCGGAATCTGACAGAATGAGATTGCGGCTGTTTCTCAGCGCCTGCCGACCCTAATCGTCTCTACTGTATTGTCAGACAAGGGTGGTTCCGAGGTGCCTGTTGCAGGGTGGTCGCCTCCGTGCCACTCGCTGTCGCCTGATCGATATCTTGGTCTAGCGTTATGGCAACGCCGAAATTCCATACCACCACGCCCATCCACCTCATATCTTCGCCTTCGCTCTCAACCACATACCCTCGGCTGTGGCATGGACAACACCACCCTCACTTTCAATCACACCCCTCGCCCAAGCCTTCCTCCCACCGCCTTCGAGCTTCGTGACCCAACTTCTCACCATCACTGTTCCTGGCGTGCGTACAGGATTCTTGTACGTCACGTTCAGCTGAACAGTAAACTGTGGCAAGCCGTCATTCTGTTTCGCAAGCACCATGCCAATGATGCCACCCACGGACGAGTCCAAGATACAGCTGACAACGCCGCCGTGGAGCAAACCAGGATGAGCATTGAGATCACCACCGAGAGTGTAAAATCTGCGAGATTCAGGACGCTCCGACTCCGACTGCGGGAAGACCAATGGGGTGCTTGAGCTGCTGGGTCGAGAAAGCGTCAAAAGCTGCTTGATTGTGCCGTCGGTGTTCCAGGTCTTGCCCATCAGAGTGTGGCCGGTACCCTCATGCGTTACGGTCCGGGAGTGCGACACGGGTTTGAATCTGGCATCGTTCAGCGTGGGTTGTGCGTAAGGTATACCGGCGAAGTGATCGATTGTGGACTGAGGAACGGGCTCCATAGCTGTTCGGTTCTGGACCACCACGACTTGTTGCTGAAATCAACACGTCACAAGATTTATTACAGCGTCTTCCTTCGCTTTCTTTACCATACAGCGGACTCATTGGAAACAACAATCCAATGATGAGAAGTGCTCCTAGAAATACAGGACGAAACCTGAGCCGAGGTCCGAACCTACTCACCACGTGCTCTACTGGATCAATTGCTTCTACCTACACAAACAGGCAGTATGCTAAACATTCGTCGACGTACTGTGCCGCTCGGAATTCCAACATCGAGGTCTACATACATCCGTCACCACCACGAAGAGAGGCTTGGTCACCATTGCTGTGGGCACGGGTCATCTGACCATCGGAAAACCTCGGCTGACTATGATAACGGCCCGCGTTACCGCTACCCGTCTTAGTATGGTCAGATGAATATATCTTTGGTTAGATAGAATATTCTTACTACTCTTATAGAGCGGTAGGTCTTCAAGGTCCGGGGAGGTAGGTCGTAGTACGGCGTAACGAGAAGGGCTACTAGGACTAGCTAGACTACTAGTCTCGTTACTAGTAGTAGTACTCTCTAGATCTTCCTTTAATAAGTAGCTTCCTCGTCGTAGATCTTCTAAAGTTTATCGCTAATTAGGTAAATGTATTCTTTAGTACTAGAAATAAGTTAGTAATACTAGTCTAAGGACTAGTAGTAGGACTAGTTTTAGTACTTACTCTACTTCCTTAGCCTTAATCTTTTCCTCTATCTCCTTATCTTCTACGATACTATACTTATAGTCTACTATAAGGGCTTTATAGAACAACCTAGTAGCGTTAAGCTTATCTTTACTAGTACTACCCCCCCTATCTACTACTCTTAGTACTAAACTTATTATACTTATACTATACTCGTTAGTATACTAGTCGTCGTACTAGTAGACTAACTACTTATATTACTAGTCTTTATATACCTCCTTAGATTATTTATAGTTTCGCTAATATAGGGATATATATCGCTAGTCTTCTTCTAGTTATCGTTTTCGTCTAGTACGTAGATTAAAAGGTAGTATAGGACTTCGTTAGGGAGGATTTCGTATATAATTAGATCCTAATATTAGTTAGTATACTAGTCGTTATATTAGTAGGAGTAGTAGTATATATTTTCTTTCTTAAGACTAGTACTAAGACTAGTAGTAGTACTAGTATAAGGACTAGTCGACGAAGTAGTATAAGGTTTAATGGTCAGTTAAGAAATGATGTAGTCAGTTGAACTTTTAGCGCCTTAGCGCTAAGCCACCATGGTCAGCTGACCTTTTCGCGTGGTCAGCTTAGCCGTATCCACACCATTGCTCTCGCCATATCGACAAAAGAGGCAATCCGGTTGATCCATATACGAAAGCGGGTTAGCCGTCTCGTCTCGGACTAAACATACTGCCGACGGCGCGTCTTGGACACGTCGTCCGCGGACACAACATTGTTACCTTGCATTGAGCTGTATCTCATCGCTGGAACAACTATACGACACCCCTTGACGACGCATACATCCTTGGTAATCTGGGTGATCGAGATGTGGTATATAAAGGCAGCTTGCTCCTGCTGGGACTGATAGTCTTGCAAGATCAGCGACTTCATCAGATACCAACCTAAAAAACCTTCTTCTTCAGGTCCAAATCAAACCCCTTTTAATATGAGGGTCTTCGTTACAGGCGCGGTGAGCTACAGTCGAACCAGACTTTGACGGACAAGAAGCTGATTTATACGCAACAGTCTGGCTTCATCGGCAAAGCATTGGTCCCAGAACTGCTCAGCCATGGCTATGAAGTCGTAGGGCTCGCCCGGAGTGATTCATCCGCAGAAGCAATTTCCAAAGCGGGCGCCTCAGTTGCACGTGGACACCTTCACGACCTCGAGACCCTCAAAGAAGGTGCTAAGGCTTCTGATGGTGTCATTCACCTCGCCTTCATGAACGACTTCAGCAGTCCGGAAGCTTTTCAAAAAGCTACCGCAACAGACCGTGCAGCTATCACAGCAATGGCGGAAGCCATGGAGGGCACCAACAACCCACTCGTCATCTGCTCCGGAACCCTTGGCTACCCGCACGGTAGTGTCTCGAACGAAGATACGAATCCAGCCATCCCAGAAGGGTTTGACCGTGACCTCACCACATCTCTCATCTACCGACTGTCCAAGGAGAAGAACATTCGAGGTATGTTGATGCGCCTTGCTCCCGTCGTCCATGGCAAAGGAGATGCTCATGGCTTCGTCCCTATGCTTGGCCAAGCAGCGCAGAAGAATGGTGTTGCCGCATACCCTGGTGAAGGTTCTGCTCGCTGGACCGCGTGCCACGTCAACGATGCGGCCGTCGCATTCCGTCTAGCATTCGAGAAAGGGAAGGCTGCAACAACTTATTTACCCATTGCTGAGAGTGAAGTACCGGTCAAGGATATCTTGGCAGCCATCGGAAAGAAACTGGGGCTGCCAGTGGAGAGCAAACCGACTGAGGAGCTGCTGCCGGTTATCGGGTTCCTGGCGATGCTCATGAATGCCGATACCCCGGCCAACAATGAGAAGACTCGAAGGGAACTTGGTTATGAACCGAAGGAGGTTGGCTTGCTGGGAGACATTGCGGCGAACTACTTCAACTAGCGCAGGCTCGGATGTGGCATCGTGTATGGTTGGGTACCGTATGTCTTGCAACTTGCGCTCAAGATCAGCCAAATGGAACTTCGAATCCTCCTGCCTTTGATTTGGATTGCGATAGGTGCATGCCTTAGACTCTCGATAAGCTCTTGTACAATCGCTCTTGTACAATCGGGGCCAAAGTTCTGCTTTTACATTATGAGTACAGCTTCATTCTCCGTTTCTTTTCTCTATCCTCGATTCGCACTCGTGTCAGACTGGCTCCCATTCTTCGCCTGGTTCTTTCCAGCCCCGGGTGCGTCTGTCGGGCCCCTCCCCCCAATCTGCTGTGAGTCCTTTGCGATGCTCTGACTGTTCTCGGGGCTTTGGTGAGAGCCTTGCCGCGGGCTGTTGTTGTTCTCCGCCTCCGCCGCATACGTCTTTAGATCTCTGTACGATACGATATCTAGCGCCTTCTTGTCTGATGCATGCAAGAACACCTGCGGTACAGACTCCTTCGCCAATTGACCGTCCTGCGCAGCCTTCATCGCCTCTTGCCACCGGTGTGCACACAGACACCACTTGTCGCCTGGTTTGACGCCGGCTTTATCGAGGTTGTTGCCTTTTGATTTCGTGAAGTCGAGGAAGCCTTTGTCGACTTGTGCAGCGACGGAGTGGTTGCCCTTGTCCTCGTCGGTGACACGGCACTGAAGACGGGTCAACTGTGTTCAAATAAATGAGACCAAACGATACGTTGCACTTACGAAGCCATCGCGGAAATATCCTACTGGAGGCTCCTTCTGAAAAGGCATCAACTTGCCTCCAGCGACTGTTTCCATTAGTAACAACGTCGTAGGATTGAGGAGGGAATCTGACCGTTATTATATGACATCGCATATCCTTGAGGTCCCGGCATGATGAGTGATTTAATGTTGATTGATCAAACGGTTATGGTATCTTGTTGGACAAGAGCTAGGAGTACATGGAAAAGTTGAAGGACACCATATAAATGTCATCATCGTTACGTCTCGAAGCGTGGAGAGATCGTTACGCTAATGCAGGTACACGAGATCTACAGATCAAGACTCTGCTATAAACTTTCACTGACAGTATTCTTTCGCAATATATGTGCACATAGCAGCTAGATCGAACGATGCAGTTCAAATCCTGACTGGAACCCAACCCATTGTTCGAGGACGTGACCATACGTTACCGTAGATCCTCTTGTCTGAGGCACCAGATCGACCGACCGTTACATTGCTCGTTGATGCGGTTATGTAGGATCGTATGAGCCGTCGACATCATCTCTAGGTGGTAACCTTCTCTAACCAGCCTTCTTCCCACCTCCTTTGCCAGAGCCCTGTGCAAGCGTGTTGCTTACAGAGTTCCACGCATCCGGATGGTTCCTCTTCTGCTCTTCCAATACTCTCAGATAGTCCTCTCGCAACCTCTTTACATCTTTGTACAACACAGACCTTCCCGAGCGGACGTCCCAGAACAACTCCTCTGCCTCGAAGACAACACGACTCAAATTATCCCTGGAAACGCGCAAGCGGTTTGGCAGCCCTTGACCTTGCATCAATGCCAGACCCCCAGCAATGACCGTCGCTATAGCTCCGAGAACGGCGATCGCGATGTGCGTGTTAGCGTTCCCCAAGGCGCCCAACACGATGAACACAGCGCTTATTATGAGCTGCAGAACCAGAAAAACGTAGACAAGGATAGCGAAGGCGCGGTACTTCCTATGCGTCCAGTTTAGAGCCGTAGTCATTCTCGAGTACAGGCCGTTCTTGAATGCGAGTTTTCTCATCCGGTCTTCGGCAGAGGTCGGTGCTCGTAGACCCATCAGCTCGTAGAAGTCTTCAGCTCGAAGAGGCGAAAGGTCCTCCGCAAGACGGTCAGCTGCTGGGTCGAGGTCCTTGACCGGCGGAGCTTGAAAAATGCTCATCTTCGCTGGTGTTTGTGCGGTGGGCTGTGATTTGGCTTGTTGTATCTGAGTGTCGACTTGTGGCCGTTGGACACTGTTCCGATGGTCCTGGAAGCGTAGCACTTGATCCCGCCTTTCAGGCTCGCCTTGTTCGCCTGCATGCTCTTGTCTTGATTGATTCAATGCTTGGTTGGATTTGGTGGGGTGCTTGAATATGAACCGCGTCAGTATATAGTCCAGCACTTAGGTGTTGACCGACGGACGCACCAGTATAATTGAGCTGTCCGTCCTGCGCTTGGGCTCATCATACGCTCTCTGGCCTTTCTCGAGATCAGCACCTTCATCTGCTCCATCCCCACCGCCTCTTCGACTGCTTCCGTATATGCCGCCTCTGTACGAGCCTAAGCTGTGGGTTAAGTTGGCGGGTAGCTCGTGCATCGTAGCCTTCTCGAATCCACACCTGGTGTACCAATACGATACCCCTCCAGTCCAGTGCTCGCAAGCCGCGTTCTAGAGTAGAGGACAATCATCTCCATCGTGGTTGTCATAGCAGATCTCAGCCTCATCGCTGATCTGACGCGATCCTCTGGCTAGCCAGCGCCACCGCCGTTGTGCCAGCCACTCTCGCCATTGGTCAGTTGCCAACGATCAGCGGATTGTGGATGGCCGAGAGGCAGAGCGTTCAACTTTCTTACACCATAAGAGTGAACGAGAAGAAACGACGAAGAGAATCCCATACTTTCCGTCCCGTCCAGAGCGTCAACAACGTCGAGTCGATTCACACATTCTTTGAACCCGAGTACTTCGCGTCTTGAGGTACCCGGCCAAACTCCGATGCTAGCAAGGCCGAAGACCTCGCCGAATAGATATATCCACCATCCGCTCGCCGACCAGATGCAATTATGCAGACCTGCTGCTAATGAATTTGTTTGCGGACTCTGCGGCCGATGTTACGCAACATCAGTGGAAGTTTTAGGAAGTAGCACAAACAAACTCCGCATGTTGGGTCTTTCCCTGCGGAGATAGATGTTCTTACAGCCGAAGGTTTTTGTGACGCCAGCCAGGGTCTCGAGGAAAGCATATATAAATTCAATGGGTTGCTCTGTCCTCTTTGAAACATTTCAATTGCTCAAGATCTTCCTTGCCGTTATAGAGTACTACTGAACCCCACGTTGATTCCAATCGACAGCCACCACTATGTTCAAAACAGCACCAGCCCCGAAGTCATCGTTCTCTACCTATAGAACGCGGCTTATAAGTATTAGACTAAAGTAGTATAGTATTAGTATACTAGGCGTAGGTTCGAGATAGACTTCTCCCGCTAGACTTCTCCCGCTAGACTTCTCCCGCTAGACTTCTCCCGCTAGACTTCTCCCGCTAGACTTCCTACGCTACACTTCCTACGCCAGACTTCCTACGCCCACAACCATTTCGGTAGACAGAACAGGACCCTCTTCCTGGATCCCACTTCCATCGATATCGTTGCCACCGACTTCCAGTATAGATCACGATGGGCCTTCGCTACCAGTACTTCAGAGGCTTGAGAGAGGAGGTGACAGATGAATCGCAAGGCTTGCCAGGTTTCATGCAGCTGATGAGTGTTGAACAGTTGATCGATCCCTCCTCCGAGCTACACTACTGTTCATTTCTACGCATCACGATCCTCGCCTTCGTAAGCCGTCTTTCAGTCGTCCATGTCTACTTCCATCCCATCCAGCTCATCGTGCCCACCTTCGCCTTCTGTCTCGTCCGACTCATCGTTCCGATTATCGACCTCCATCTCGTCCAGCTCATCGGGTTCATCTTCAAAAGTTTTTGAGTACTTCGCAGTAAATCCTTGCCGCATCGCCGTTCCAGCACCTGTCTCCAACTACGTAGATGTCAGTAAACTTTTCGATGAGCCCAAGAGTGGAAAGACTGCTCACCGTATTTGCCATCCGCCGCTCGTCGAACTTGCTGATGCTAGGCATAGCGTCTAGCAACTTCGCATTGTTTAGAATACAAGAGGCCTGATGCCTTTTGACCGTTTCGACATCCATGATCCGTAGTTCGATAGATTCCAACACTAGGAACCGATAGATCTCGACTTGGTAAGTCTGCCCTATCCGAACTAGACGTGCAACCGCCTGTTCGAAGTTGAACGGGTTCCACCCTGGCGCAATAAAGAGGGCGTACCGCGCGTGGACCAGGTTCAGCCCCTCCGAAGCAGCATTGAGAGTGGCGAGAAGCACTATTTGGGAGTCTGCCTTCGTGCCGGGTTCCTCAAACGCCTTACCTGCTTCTTCGAAGGTTTTGACGACGTAATCGCGCTCCGTAGTATTGCAGTGTCCATCGAAGCGGAGGGCAGAAATGCCGAAGATTTCGAGAATACCAATCTCGACGATATCGAGGGCGGCGAGATACTCGGAGAAGATAACGATCTTGTTCCTGCCAAGGAAGTCCTGCCGTTCGCCCTCGTCTTCGATGAGTGCAGCTTCACCGTCACGCCTCAGCATTATGAGGCGGAGGCACTCCATGATCGAGAGCATCTTCTCGGAATGCCAGCCGTCGTTCTTGCGCATCTCGCTGCGGAATTTCTCCCGGTTTCGCTCCCATTGTTTCTGCGAAGTATTTGGCGCTGGACGACTCGCAACTGAGTCTTTCAGCCTTGGTCCGGCAGTCTCTGCTTCTTCGGCGAGGTCGTGGATGTCCTCGGGAGCAACGTGGCGACTCGGGTCATCGATGTCCAGTGCAAGATTGGCAACAATGTGGTTGATCTCAGTACGATCCTCCAGCTCTGGGGCAGTCGTATCTCCGTAGCCTGCATGAATGAGCCTCAGATGATTGCAGTTCATCCGAGCTTCATACATCTGTAGAAAGATGGCCTTCGATTCGCCTGGCTTGAGCTGTTTGCCTTGCTTCAACTGCCTTCCCAACACGGCCAGTATGTCCTGCTTGGCGTGTACTGACTTCGAAGACCTAGCGGCTTTGGTCTCCCTTGCTTCCTTCTGTTCTTCGTACCCTCTAAGGTCCCAGAGCGGCCTCGTCTCCTCCTGTGTTGCCTGTGTCGATGGTTTCAACTTGATTTTGCAGAAGTTATGCTGCCACTGCTTGACGTCGGCCAATGGCTTCCCCTCAAACTTCAACATCCTACCCCGTCGTAGCATGACGGATGCAAGCAACAGACCAAGCATGATTTCCTTGTTCTTATTCACTCGCCTCCAGTTGTCCTTCCGCTTCTTCGACCTGTTGATGAAACAGAGTTTGAAAAAGGGTTGACGATCCAGCGGAGCATGACGCATAAATCTTAGAAGAGAGAACACATCCCACATGCCATTCTGCATTGGCGTGCCGGTAAGACAGACTCGATATCTTGCCTTGACATGGCATAGAGCATAGCCTCGGACGTTCTTGAGTCCTCGTATCGTATGGGCTTCATCGATGATGCCCTCGAAGAAGTCGATAGAAAGTAAGGGTGCGTGGGGTCTGTCGCTCTTCAATCGAGGGGAGGCGGTGGTCGGCTTGCTTCCATGGCGCTTGGTGTGCTCCTCTTGCATCCTGCTCTCGATCATATCGCCACGGCCAGCTTGGAAGTCGAGGAAGTCAGCTTGTGCCTGCCGCAATTCCGAGTATTGGGCCCGAAGAACATCGTATGTCGTCAAGATAACATCGTACTTCTCCAGGTCTGACTTTGGCAGCTCTCGTTGAGAGCCTAAGTCGATGATGTTAGCAGTATACCCTAGATGTTATACGAAATTGACCGACTTACCACGCGTCTGGCTATGGTAGACGCACAAGCTGATTGAGGGGCATCGAGCGAATTCCTTCTCCCAGTTCGACAGCAGCGACAATGGAACTACTATCAGCCAATGCGGTCGATCTTCCAGCTTGACTTCGGCCCCGGCCTGCTTAAGTTCCTTCTCTGCCTGTCTTGCTCGCTCAATCTCGCGTCTGATGCGAGCAACCGTGACCGGTGTCTTTCCCACACCCATGTCGTCCCCGAGTAGGAAACAGCCATAGAGCTTCGTGATATACTCCCACCACCCTACGGCTTCTTGCTGGTGCGGACGAAGTTTGAAATCGCCGTCTTCGAGCTCGGGAATTGGATCGAGGCACGCTCGATCACTGCGCTTGTGCTTGGGGACTTTGGTGTTGCGTATGCCTTGTTGTAGAAGCTGATGGGTGGTCTCCCAGTCGGCTTCCATGCCTTTGGCATTGAGAGGAGCCCCGGCAATTGCGCGGGACCTCATGAACCTCTTTCTCGCTGCAGCCTTGCGGGCCTTCGCACCCTTCGCAGCTTTTGAGTCTTCGTCGTAACCGCTGTCCCCATCATCGCCATCTTGAGCTTCACCATCCTGTTCGTCTGCGCCGTCTTCGCCCTTGTCATCACGCGATGCTTCGTACGCCTCGAGCAATTCTGCAATCTCTCCGTCTTCCTGCTCCAGCTGCTTTTCACGCTCATTATATCCTGCTAAGATTTGAACCGAGAGCTGCTTCGTCGCTTTCTGATGCTGCATCCATGCTCGTTCTTGTGCCCTCTCTAAAGCCTTGACTTCTTGTGTATGTAGCCACCCGGATTGCTTAATGTCAGAAATGTCCTGGACGGTCTGTTGTGTCTCCGGACGAATGGGTGTCTTCTGACGAGCCGGGGCCAGTAAACGGCCGTCCATTGCCTTGTTCACTGCAGGGTATTTGGACAATCGACAGGGCCGGTAGTGTGGCGCCATGCTGCTGAATCCAGATTGCCTGCTAGGCAACACAGGTAGCCCGCAGGTGTTGGTGGTGCTAAAGGAGGAGGTTGGGTCGCATCAAAGAGAGAAGTTGTTATACTGGTTTGAGAAATTCAAATCTAAAAATACTGGAGAGCATGTGAAAGACGGACACGTGCCATGTGGCATGGCTGACTTTCCTGGAGATCTACTTCCGTCGGGTAATTGAGATGAAGGTGCATTGAACTTCCTAGATTGACTTCCATGCTGAGTACCTGGGGTAGAGCCCTGCGATGAAAGTCCAGGGCCATGGCGATAGAAGACCAGGGCCATGACGATAGAAGTCCAGGGCCATGGCGATAGAAGTAGATCGAGATTGGCTGAGTATAGGCAAGGAAGTCCACGGAGCTATGGAAGTCCGATCTCCTAATTAACATGTGAAAGTCGACGAATCGGGCGTGAGGTCTCGTGACACTAGCAAAAATAGATTGCAGGCTCCCAACTTTTATCAAACTTGACACAATTGTCCTTGAACTTGAACTCAATCTTTCACAACCTCAGCACAGAGAACTTGAAAATACTCTTTCACAACATCGGAACACAAAGACTTACCACTGAGACACTCAACACAATGTCGAATTCCACTCCTGAACGCCTGAACGCAGAGCGTGCCCTCAAAGCAGGCGACATTGCAGCACTGCTGGGGAAAGTCATTCAATTCGAGGTGGAGAGCAAGAAGCCTGAGAAGAAGTATTGGCGTGTGGCATGCGGGCAGTGGACGGATGAAGGGCCCAGTGGGACAGCTTACATGTTCCCGGCCAAGCTCTCAGGCAGGACCAAAGGCGATCCGATCGTATGGAGTGTGAGGTTCGAGAAGAATTTTGACACACGTGCGAAAGGCAAAACCACCCTCGCGCTCGACAAGTAAGCTTTGCCATGAATCAAGTGAGCTTGTCCACAGTGTGCTGACCCCTTCTGTTTCCCAGGATCACCTTTCACAAGCCGCTGGAATTTCGACATTGGTTCCCTGCAGAAGACACGAACTTTGACAGAGCTGGTGGTGGTAACGAAGCGCAGGCCAGAATTGAGTGGAAGAAGTTCCTCTGCGAGGTGTGGCAGCTGGCCTGTGACGGCGAGGAGTTGCCTGAATACGATACTGCAATCACCAAGCCTACGTCGAAGAAGAGAGCAGCCACGGTTGCAACGGCCAAGGAAGACGCCGTGGAAGCAGATGATGGAGGAGGAGAGGATGTCGAGAAGCGCTATCGCCAGGCCTTCTATGCCAAATTTCCGGAATTGCTGACGGCCAAATCGATCTGGGATGCGTACGATATGGACACAGAACAAGGCAAGTTGTTCGATCTGAGCAAGGCTTCGGAGAGCGATGCACACATGATTTCCACTTCCTGGACCGAACACGTCAGCTTAGCTAACTGTCGTGGCCCTGACAAGACGACTTTACTCGAGGCTCGCAGAGAGAAGAGAAATCATGATGTGGACTTGTGCAGCAACACCATGCACTTCAACGCGTGGCAGATGCGAGAACTCGATGCACCGGGCACGACCAACTTCATCAACATGCCGCCAGAGGGTGGTTGGGGGCCGATGGAGGATAGGTACTCGAAGCAGGATAAGGGCCGTAAAACCCCAACTGAGCTCCCCAAGATCGCAGGTGGAAGCGGCAAGCTGCCAGCGCAAAGGCTCGATAGCGCCGGCCCACTCGATCTGTCGTCTTACAGCCCCTTCATCAGCGGAAAGCCAGGAGCGAAGTCAGCGAGAGACATGATGACGGAAGAGCAGATGCAGAAGCTACAGAAGTTGGTTCCAGCAGTCTCGGAGATGTTGGACTGGCAAGCGGCGAACAAGAAGTGATGAGGTTGGAGCGCGAGGGATGGCACGACGGAAAAGGAGCTCGAGAACGGAAATCGACAGATCGGAGAACTTGGCAATACCGAAGTTCGGGTTCTATTCGGGTTCTAAGGTAGGTGGAGTTCTATGGCAGGGACTCAGAGATGAACAGACCGGACTTCAATCGGGACTCAACATACCTAAGAGAGACCATATGTGCATAGCGAAAAACATAAAAGCAAATCTCTCTTCCCAATGCCATGACACGTGCAGCTTCCGTTGCATAATGTCCATCAGCGCAGCCAAGTCAGCCCCCCACATTCTTTGCGACTTCCATCAACCTCTAGTAATTGCGGACTTCCATCGGAGGCCCAGCACATCGTAGCGAGGATGTATCACGACGGACTTCTATCGACAAATGATGGCAATCCCATCGAAGACGTATCTCGTAATGAAGTGACCTGACTGCTGCACTGACGCCATTGTTTTCATTGCAAATCTACTTCCATCCCCGAAGTCTAGGTCAGGTTCGGCTTGATGCATTCAACCCAATGCCATGCCTCCATTTGAGACCGGGAAGCAAGCTGCTCTATAGCATCATGTCCGTGATCTCGCTGGCCAACCTTTCCAACCCCGCCTTGCCTTGCTCCAATATGCTTGTGGCGGTGAATCTCATTTCCAACATGATCATGCCGAATACCACTTCCCATGCCCTTCGGTAGTCATCGTCGGCGTTCAGCATTGTCAGGTCGGTCTCATTGAGGCAACCACCAATGGCAGCGTTGATCTGGTCAGAGCGTGTGTACTCCGTGATGGCTGTCTCCACAAGCAGTTTGTGCGATGTGGAGTCCCGGTATCGCCAATGGGGATCCTTTGCGTCCATCATGCGGATCGAAACCTCATAGTGCTGCATCTGTTCCGTCGAGGCTTCGCCGAACTCCTTGATACCAGACGTCACTCGTCCTCCCGCCTCCGCTATGCTGGCCAACAATGTCGTCTGCTTCTGTTCGTAATTTTTGCGCAGTGGTTCGCCTGCCGTGCCGAAGTCTCTTGATATTTCTTTCGTGACTTTCCCGAGGCTTCGTGAGGCCATCTGCAGCGCCCAGCCTATCCGTACTAGACGTATGCGCAGTACTTCTAGCTCAGCAGCAAAGTCGACCATGAGCCTGGCTCTTAGCTGGTCGAGTTGAAACCTGCTCTCGGCAGCCGTGAGTTTGGAGGTGAACAGGCGACAGATGGCGGTGGTAGAGGGGAGAAGCTGATTCCAGAGGTCCAATGACTCCGGATCAACGCCTTGGGGCGCATGGTCGCGGCTGGGTGGAGGATGAGGGTCCATGAAACCCCAAGCAGCCACAAGAGCATCGTTCTTCAGCTCCTTGAGCTCTTCCGCCTCCGCTTTTATCTTGATCCAGCATTCTTCCAGTTTTTTGGCGCGGGTAAAGATATCGTTCTGGACGAAATTGAGGACTTGTATTCGCCTGGCTAGCTGACTACACGCTGTTAGCTATAGAAGCTGTGTGGGGTTCATCCATGCAACCCACTGATCTGCTTGGGAGCTCATCTTTGCCCGCGGTGAGTCTAGCGCAATCGGGTGATTCCAAAGTTGCACGCGATTTGTGGAGAGAAGCGGGAGCGGGGGCGGGAGCGGGAAGAACATCTTGATCCTGAAACTTCGATCGCTGAGACTTCCTCACTTCCATCGCTGAGACCTCCATCGCTGAGACTTCCCTCGCCGAGATCTCCATCGCCAACTTCTATCGCTGACTTCTATCGCCTAGTTCTATCGCCAAGTTCTATCGCTGGCTTCTCCCTTCTTCCTGCCACCGTCATCCTCACGGCCGCGAGGACTGATCCGTACAACTTCTCCCCCTATAGAACTTGCGATAGAAGCCGCCAGCAGAAGCACAATGTAATTAATGCCCAACTAATCTCATCGATGTTCATATGCCACGCTCTCTCACCATAGTTCCTCCTCTCCCATAATTTCTCACACTGCTCAACTGCTACTCCTCGACACTAGCACGAATTCTATCTTTACAAAGGACTTCTGCAATCCTACGAGCCTCTAAAATGCCGAAAAGAAAAACGGAGGAGACTATGGATCCGATGATCACGATCAAGGTAAAGCCGGCGAATTTCGACGTCACAGCCGAGCGAGGAGAGCCTATAGACCTAATCAGTGACGATGAGCACGAGGACACCATGGCCGCGATATCGAGGGAACCAGCACCAGCACAGAATCCCAAGAGCCTCAGCAACAAAGACACCAAGACTGGAACCGCCCAGACGTCTGCAGCACAAACGAAAGCACCAGTCGCGTCAAAGGCATTCGCACTGTATGCTAGTAACAGTCTGACTGCTTTGGAAGGCATGGATGATGAGTACGACGACGATGAGCTTGGGGATGTCAATGCTGATATCCTGGCTCGCCGAAAGGCAACACCGGCCAAGCCAAACGTGGTACCAAAACCACCAAAGACACCAAAGGCGCTGCCCAAGAGGAAGAATTCACCCACGAAGAGTACTGCCAAAGGCAAGAAGAAAGCTAGCGATGGTGGTAAGTTGGGACGCATCTCTTTTTTACAATTCCTTCCCAGCATTGATGTCTCATAGACAGCATGACATCCTCGTCAAATCACGGCTCTCTCAAAGCAGATATCGACGACCTTCATGGTGCATACGTAGCCGATTGGACACGTCTTTGGAACACAGAAGACGAACTTGCTGAGCTGAAGCAAGAGACAGCCGCACAAGCCGCTGAAATCGAGCAGCTCAAGACCAAACTGCAGCAGAAGGCAAAAGCGATGACTGCAAACGCGAAGGAGCAGCGGGAGCAAACGAAGGAGAAGGACGATGAGATCGAGAGACTAAAGACTTTATACGACAGCGTGGACCGGAAATACCAAGCAAGGGATACCATGCTGGACAACAAGCATAAGGCGGAGCTGCGCACGAAGGATGATGAGATCGCAAAACTTGCGGGAGAGCGCAAGGAAGTCCAAGTGCCCGCTGTGCACCAAGATGCAACCACATTCATCGCGACCTTGCAGAGCAATGTGGCAGCAAAGCAAGCTGAGATTGATCGAGTGTCCGCAGAATACGAGTCGTTCAAGAAGGCTACTGAGAAGAAGGAGCAGACATTCGAAAACCTTGTCCAGTCGAGTGCGAAGATGCTGGACGGGAAAGGTGGCATTCAGCGAACGGGGCGTCGTTAAGCGTGTGCACTGGATTTACTGGGCGCGGACATACATATACACGTTGTATACTGGGAGCATGGCCAGCGACGTCAGCACTGCGTTTCGCACGTTCGGTGCACACGAGAAGATTAAGTCCAATTTCCAGGGCAACCACTCCAAGTCCCTGCACGTCTCGCTCGCCGCCAGCTTGAAGAAGCTGCAGACTGACTATATCGATTTGCTATACGTCCACTGGTGGTAAGCCTCTGCGTTGTACAATGCTCCTCATGTCAAGAACACCGCTGACTCGCTCCAGGGATTTCACAACCTCCATCCCCGAACTAATGAACAGCCTCCATCACATGGTCGCCGCCGGCAAAGTCCTCTACCTCGGGATCTCCGACACGCCAGCCTGGATCGTAGTCAAATGCAACGACCACGCCCGCTTCCACGGACTCACCCAGTTCTCCGTCTACCAAGGCCACTGGAGCTGCGCGATGCGGGACTTCGAGCGCGAGATCCTACCTATGGTTGAGTCTGAAGGGATGGGGATAGCGCCGTGGGGTGCGATTGGCAGAGGCTGGTTCAAGTCCAAGGAGGAGTATAACGCCGCGGACCGCTAGGGGCGTAAGATGGGTGAGCAGCCGCAGAAGTACGCCAAAATTGCTGGTGTGCTGGAGGGTATTGCGAAGAAGAAGGGTGGCGAGACGCTGATTACTTCGATTGCGTTGGCCTATGTGATGCACAAAGCTCCCTACGTCTTCCCAATCGTGGGTGGGAGGAAGGTGTCGCATTTGAAAGGGAACATCGATGCCCTGAGTGTAAAGTTGACGGATGAGGAGATCAATGAGATCGATAGAGCGGAGCCGTTTGACATTGGGTATGTTGCTACTAAGACAAGTGAGACACATGAGACACATGCTAACGGGTTCTACCCTCATAGGTTCCCGCAGAACTTCATCTTTGGCTATGGCGGGAAGAAGTACAAGACCGACATGACCGCGAAGGACATTCAGCTGGTGGCCGCCAACTCCAGGATCGAGACGGTGCCGAAGGTCAAGGTGAGTTGCCCATTCTCCAAAATTGGCTGTGACGAGCGTTTACTGACTGCGCCTTCCTCGATAGCCGATCGAGCCAGGCCAGGGGCCTGCATTCTATAAGGACTAGATGGTAATGATTATGTTATTGGAAGGAACTGTCGTCTGTGAACTGATCAAGCGAACGGTGGACGACCAAGAAACGCACAGAATGGCGGGGCAATGTCAATAAAGCCGCCTAGCCAATATGTAGCTCATGTCAGTAACGAATAAGTCGTAATCATAACCATCGGTAACAGCTTCCACGCCTTGTCCGAGCAAAAAATCCTCCGTCGACCCGTCTTGGTGCAAGTGCATGCGCGACTGTATGCTTCGAAAGAACGAGAGAGTCGCAGCATCGCCCGAAACACCAACGCTACCTACCGAACAACGCCATAGCCCGCTCGCTCGTAAGCAGCGATAGTAGCCTCCACGTTCTCCCAGGCTTCGTTGTCCCTTGTGTTCTCCGAACCTTCTTCGTTAATCGTGGGTTCCCAGTCATCCGCTGGAGAGTGTGGGCTGTCGTGGACAAACCAATCCTAAACGCATATAAGATGAAGCCGTTAGCCTATGTCTAACACATCTCGCACGTACGAACAAGGGGAGTGCAGTCGATCAATTAGCTCACCTTCTAGGTATCGAATAGACGCACTACGATCTTAGCCCTTTGCCGGACGTCTAGGTCCGCATCAGTTACCATGTTTCGAACAATACTCTCGACTCCAAGCTCCCGCAATTTTCGGCATCGATCTCTCGCAGCATCCCGATCCTCATCGTCCTCAACCCACGTCAGCGAGTTGGCGGCGTGCATACACATCACCCTCACCCTCCGATCCTCGCACGTGAAATGCCGCATCCAGGCACGAATCATCGGCGTCTGTGCTATGACAAGAGACTTATGCCTTGGAGAGCTGGCACTGAGGTGCACGATAACATGTACGGCGGCCAGGATAACCTGTTGCGGGTAAAACACCGGCCGGGCGCCCACTTCAGCGAGAGGCGACATTTTCTCAGTCAACAGACTGAAAATCTTCTCGGACCCGATCTGTTGGAGGACGTGGTCGACCATGGGCGCGATGAGCTCGGGGTCGTCGATGAGGTTGCGGATGAAGTCGAGGGCTTGTTCTTGGATGCAGATGTCGACTTCTCTGGCTTTTAAGGCGGGATCTTGCTCCATCTGCCGCATGCCGGCTAGTTGCCTGTCCGCGCTCATGACCGTAGAGGATAGTGGAATCGCGGGTTGATGTAGTGTCGATCGCAACTGTGAGGACTGGTAGTGCGTGCCGCTACTTTCGTCGTAGATGACATCGCCGTCGCCTTCCTCGCCTTGAGAGAACCCGTCGTCATCATCGCCTTCGTCCTCGTCGTCTTCATCGACATCCATAGAGGTTGCTGGGTTGAGGAGATCAACCTGTTCTCCAGCCGCGTTCGGAGCGCTAAGGCTTCCTCCAGCGAGTGCAGAAGACCAGACGTTGACACCGCCGCCATTAGAGGGAGCGTCAGGGTTGTGGCTATGTTCGCCCTGTATTGCGCCAACCAGCCAGCCTGGGCCTAGTTCCTCCAGGCATTGCATCTTTGCTTCTTTCGAACTCAGATGCGCCAAGTTCTTCAGCGCCCATAGACTGGCCAACCGCAGCTCCACATCGTTGCCCTTTACGTGTCTTACCAACACTGCGACCGCACCTTGGGCAATGATGTCTTCTCTCATTGGGCTGACCTCAAGGAGCAGGTTGGAGATCACGTCTGTAGCAGCCATTTTGATTTCGATATCGTGATGACGCTTGACAAGCTCGAATGTGGGTTGTGCAATGCCAGCATCGACAAGATTGGTGCGTAGACTTGAAACAGATCGAGACAACGACATTGCAGCGTCACATGCAGCGAGCAGCACAGGGATCGTGTTGCCATCCTTCGGCGTGACCAGCGTTTTGTTGGATGAAGATGTCGTGAATGCATCTGCCGGGAACGGTTTCATGGAGTCCATGATGCATTGTGTCAATCCTCCTTCCATAAGTCCTTGCCGATGAGGATCCTCCTGCTTAGCCAAAGCAGCGGCAGCATGCAAGGCACTCTGTCGGCACCGCATGGCATGTCTGAACTCGGCTGGGAGCCCTCGTTTGCCTAGTTTGCAAGACTCGGGTGCATCGGCCTGGTCGTTCGTATTCGTCCTGGCAGACCACATTGGCTTCGACGCCGTGACGTTGTCGAATGTCTTCTTGAGCAACGAGCAAATCCGCTTGATAGCCCCGGCATGGACGGCTGCTGTTTGCCACTCTACACGGCTATGACAGAGTGCGCCTAGAACGTCACACGCAGACTCCTTAATCTCACGATGTTCGCGTTCTTCGGCCAACGAAGCGCCGGCGCTGGGCCCCTCGATGGCAACCTGGGTAAGCTGAACAGCGAGTGGGATCGCAACCATGGAGATCTGCTTTTCTCGTTCTTGGGCACGTTGCCAATTCTCGCTTCTTGGACCAACGAGCTCTGTACTAGCATTGATAGCATTGTTTAATAATGCAACCAGTCGAAGTGCGGTCAATCGATTGGCACCCTGCATCGATCGCGCCATGAAAAGCATCCAGGCACAGACAGCATTGGCGTGCTCAATGTCAACAGTGCTTTGGGCGAGTTTAACGCCACCTCCGGGACGTCTTCCGATGGTCGGTTGTAAACTCTTTGCAGCTGGAAAGGCCGAGGATGAATGGACATGGGAAACGCTCTTGGTTGAGGGGACGTAGAGTGGTGGTAAGAGAGTTTCAGCAGCTCCCGAGCGCGAAGAGAAAGGATGACTCTCGCCATTTTGTGCTTTCGAGTGAGCAAACAGTTCGCAGATCGGTCGACATAGTATGAAAGACTGCACGCGGAAGTTGGATCCACTGATGATCGCAGTTATGGCGGACAAGATGGCTGGCACTGTATCCGTAGGTGGTGGAGGTGGGAAGCTATTAGCAGAACCGCGGTAGTCGAAGTGTCTGCTGGCGAGAGCATGTGAGGCAAGAATTGAGGCGAGGTGCTCGAGAACGCCGGAATCAGTCAGCTGTGTCCGGACAGCCTCAGTGGTTGCAGACACGCCAATAATCTCGATAGCCAGTTTGAGCTGCCTGGCCGCTTCCGTGGGACTGGTGTTTGGTTGCTGCTGAAGATTGGGAAAGGCGAATTGTGCCGGATCACTTCCAAACAGGTCGAGTGTGATCTGCTCGCCGTCCTCGCCTTCAATACGCGCAGAGGTCGCGATGCTTCTCAAGGCCTGAAGCGCCGCGGTGATGATCCTGGGTGGGACTGCTGCGGCCAGACACTCGAGTAGTACTGTATGTGCATGCGCAGCGAGTAATGGCGGGACGAAGGCTCGGCCTCCATTGGCTAGACTGCCTAGTATCTGGATTGCCTGTAGTCGACCTTCGTCTTCTGATGACCACTCCAGCTGCTCGTACGACCTCGAAGTGCCATTGCTGTCTCCGGTACGTCTCTTGCCCGACACCTTCTGAGTTGCTGCGATGACGTCGATTAGTGCTTTTATCACCCCGTGCTTCACAACAAGCTCCTTCCTCTGGTCGTGTCCTACGATGTCGTTCTTGAGCTGTCGAAGAGTGGTGATCTGTCGCTCGAGGGACGGCGCATTGGCGATGTTTCGAATAGCCTCCTCAGATGGACCTTGTACCATAGTCACGGTATCACTGACTTGCTTGCGTCAGATTCACATGCCTCCGAAGATGTCTGAGAAGTACAAGTAGGTGCTGGCAGGTCGCGTGCTTACCCAGACGTCGCATCGGAGAAACAGTCGGCCCGTTGGAGTTCCGGCTTCGGAAGGAAAGAACTATCAACGGCCCACATCGCCCACGTGCCTAGACTCTTCGCTGATGTCTGCTCTTACTTTGCATGTAGCAAACGTGACCGCTCTCGCACGCTCTCAAACGTCAACCCTCGTCAAACTTTCAACTCCTCAGTTGACGTCGGGTCGACGCGAAGCAGAAATTTCCACTGGGGTTGTGTCTGTAAAGCCGCCCCTGCCCAACCAGCCTGCTTGAAGCAAACCAGGCACGAGAAATGCGCCGCTCTCCAAAGCAGGACTGGGGTCGGCAGCTGATATACTCACAACACCTCGGACACTCACAACCATCACCACCTGCTAAATGTCCACCGCGGTGACCTCCTCACCATCACCAGCCGCTTCTCCGCGATCGTCCTTCCACGCCCAGCGAAACAGCTACTCCAGCTACCCCCTCAGCTCGTCCTCGCCGAAGCAGCGTGGCTTCAATGCATCGCCAGCTCCACACGCATCAGGATCCAGCTCAGGTTCGAAAGCAGCGCGCGCGCACTACACCGAAAGCCCGGCAATCGAGAGGGCGCACAGATACGTGCACGAAGGCACGCAGTATAGCCCGGACGGCTACCCGCCCACTGCTGGTAGTATACCAGGCCAAGCGACGAGCAGAGGAGACGTCACTTCTCCAAACACGAAGAAACGGAAGGAGCCAGCCTCCCCAGTTCCGGCCGGACCCATGAGCACATCCGCGGCATCATCCGCGTCCAGCACTATTCCTCCACCATCCGAACCTGAGCCTCGCCGAGACCCTACATCAGCGCTCAGGCAACCCTCGAGCTCCTCAGCAACATCGTCATCAGCACCTCCACAACCTCAAGCAGAGCAAGATGCCGATTCACGAGAAGCGCGCTCTACACACGGCCACTCTAGCACACCCAAGCGCTCTCGCCCAGATGCGCCCGAGGCGAAGATAATGCCAGTCTTATATCAGAACTGCGATCCCAAACACCTCGGTGTGCTCATCTCAAGCATGCTGCTGGAGCTCATACGGCTGAACGATCAGATACCACTCCGCGATGGCCGGCTAACCCGGTTCCATTCACGGGCACCACCAGGCATCAGCGTGTCCGATTACTTACAGCGCCTCATCCATCATGCGACACTATCGCCGCCGATATTGCTCAGCATAGTCTACTACATCGACTTGTTGTGCCAGAAATATTCGAACTTCACCATTAACTCATTGACCGTCCATCGCTTCCTTATCACGGCAGCGACAGTGGCGGCGAAAGGGCTTAGCGATTCCTTTTGGACTAATCCGACCTACGCCAAAATCGGCGGTATACCAGTAACGGAACTAGCAACCTTGGAATTGGAGTTTTTGCATAAGGTGGACTGGAAGATCGTGCCGAAGCCGGAAGTGCTGGAGGAGTACTACCGAAGTCTTGTGGATAGGACCGAAGGCTTCGAGTTAGAGCAGACAGAGAGCAGCAGCAGTAGTCTGCTGGATGAGAGCGATGAGGGCGATGAGAAGACGGATGGGGATGAAGTTATGGTCGATGAGCCTACGTGAGTCAAAAATGATGGATTGCATGAAATACGAAATATTGAACAGTTCTGCTGCACCTCTCCACATCGATAGGTCCCTATGTTTCGTCAATGCACACTCTGTGCAATATTCGAATCAAATACTGCGATTGTCAGCAAACAGCGCAGACGTTAGCAAGAGGTCGACGTGAAGATATTATGCATAGCCGGGCAAGCATCTGCCGATCGCGCCTTCCCCACCTCGACCTCACCTCATACCTGAGTGGGAAGCATGGCCTCTCGCTTTGCCTTTGCATAGCATATACCTCAAGCATCGACTTCTTGCGGCCAGTCTCACTTCAGCATTGAAACAAATCGCCAACATGAGCTCAATCACACCACTTGAACGCCAGATGATCTACTCACAGGACATCTACCAGGGCCTACCAGATCTCTCTTACGCTCCCGATGGCTTGACCGCGATTGTGACCGGTGTGTCTGCTTGTTCACTGCACTCACCCGACAACGGCTAACGACACGTCCCGTCAAGGCGCCAACGGCATCTCGGGCGCTCACATGGTCCGCCTCCCCTTTGTACCTCTTCATCTCGGTCTTGGAGCGACTGACAACCGCCCAGGACAGAGTCCTAGCCTCAAACCCAAAACGATGGAGCATGATTTACGCTATGTCTCGTCGCCCGCCTTCCGGAACCTGGCCTGAGAACGTCGAGCATGTTCCAGTAGACTTCTTGCAGCCGCCGGAAGCTATTGCGGAAGCTCTCCGAGAGAAGGACATCAAGCCTGATTATGTGTTCTTCTTCTCGTATGTCCTGGTTACTGATGAGAGTGGAGCGTTGCGGTGGGATGATGACAAGTTGATTGGGAAGAATAGTGAGCAAGCAGCGTCTCGACAGGATCATGCAGCGCTGACGATCACGCAGACCTGCTGCTCAGCAACTTCCTCGAGGCGCTACCAAAAGCCAATGCTCTGCCCAAGCGTATCTTCATCCAATTCGGCCAAAAATGGCACGGCGTCCACCTCGGCGCCACCGACATCCCAGACGAAGAATCCGACCCCCGCATCGACTCACCAAATCTCTACTACACTCAACACGACATCCTCTCCGCCTTCTGCTCAAGCCACGGCATCAGCTGGAACAGCTCCTTCCCCTCCTTCGTGATCGGCTGCACCCCTGACTCCACACAGACGCTCGTGTACCCTCTCTTCATCTACGCCTGCGTGCAGAAGTACCTCGGCCAACCGCTGGAGTATCCAAGTGATATTGCGGCGTGGTATGCTCCGCAGAGTCTCTCTAACGCTGTGCTGAATAGTTATATGTATGAGTGGGCTGTTCTCGCGCCTGATACCGCGGATCAGGCGTTCAATGCGTCTGATGCTTGCGCATTTACTTGGGGGAAGATGTGGCCGAGACTGGCGGAGTGGTTTGAGATGGAGTGGACTGGTCCAGTGGATGCTGAGAAGACGACGATGCGGGAGAAGGGAATGTTGGCTGAGCCGCCGCCACATGGGAAGGGTGTGAGAAGTGTGATGAAGTTTACGTTTAGCTTTGTGGAGTGGGCCAAGGAGCCCGAGGTTGTTGGTGCGTGGAGAGAGTTGGTCAAGAATCATGGTTTGAGGGATGAAGATTGGTCGGATGTCGGATCCGTGTTTGGGAGGGCGGATTTCGCGCTGCACAGGCCTCACCCGTCCGTACTGAGGTGAGTGTATGGGTCCTATCTCACGCGACGTGGCGGATGACGATGCTCTCTGATGAACTGCAACTGACTGATACTCGCTGTTAGTACTACGAAAGCGAAGAAGAACGGCTGGTTCGGCTTCGTGGACTCGTACGAATCGATTTTCTCCGTGGCGAAGGAGTTCATTGCGGCGAGGATTATACCAGACCCGAAGGATATCACTGCGAAGCGATAGCAAAGACATGGTGTCAGAACATGATCCACGATGATGAGTTCACAAGATCAGATGCGTCTGATGACCAGGAGCCACGCCTGAGTTTGCTTCCAACCCTCCGACACCAGCATGAGTCGCTGCGTGACTGAGGGAAGTTACGCAGCAAACTTGGCTGGCGTTCCTGTTATAAGAGTGCTGCGCGACCGACTGGGATACCCAAACTTTGTATCTGCAATTGATATCAGCTTTAGCACACTATCGACTCGCAAAGTACCGACACAAAACCAAAGCTTTGTCAAGACCCCATCTGTTCAAATCACAGTACACAGCTCAGAATTATCTTCGGAGAGACCTCGCGATGATGCCGCCGAAGAACACGACTCGCGAGAACGCTCCTCCGAAGCAAACGCCTGCGAAGAACATGCCCCCGAAGGGTACTCGGAGGAACTCCCAGGAGAGCACACAAAGCCAAGCTCTATGGACGCAGCAGCGATCCGCCAAGCTGGCAAAGCTCGCCTTCATTCTACCGTTCCGCGCTCCGCAACCTGGCTCAGGCGCCATGCGAAGCGCCACCATCGAACTCTACAGTGGACCACCGTTCTCTAACGCAACCACTTCCCTTGGTTTTCCAAAAATTCTTGATCTTCCTCAGAGCAACACTCTAGGTCTGTACCTACAAGCGACGCATCCGATTGTCACACGCATTGCAGTGTGTTTATACCTCAAACCTGCCTTAGTAGAGGGCCGTGCCAGGCACTCCGTTGACGAAGGCCCTGGCGGCGAAGAACTCGCAAACGACGTCGATCGTGTGCTGAAGGCACTCCTGCCGGTCGTTGAAGGCCGCGAAATTATGCTCATGGTCAATGGCCTCAACGACGGGAGCCTTTGCGAGACAGTGAGAGATAAGCTAATGAATCACGGGATAGCGGAATTGCCTCCCGGTCTGCTCAAAACAGATACTGAAGGGGAGCATTTCGGTTATAAGGGGTATGTGTACTTGTCCTGGAAGCCCGAGGCGGACGCTAGTCTTGAGTCCATCGCTGATGCTGGCCTTCGATCAATGGCTGGTGAAGAGCGGCGAGCCATATGATACTGTCATATGCTTTCAAAATGTCAACGGAATCATGTAAGTCCGCCATGAGATGTCTGTTTATATAGCTAGCTTGATGTGTAGGTCTTCTACGTCAATTTCAGCTTCTCGGCAGTGGTGAGCGTGATCTGAATGGTTGTCCAGTTGAGTCGCTGCGTGACTGTGGGAAGCTACGCAGCAAACTTGGCTGGCATTGCTGATACAAATACCTGCCCGCAGGACCTGGCACTCCATCAACTCTACCACACCTTCCCTCCCTGAAACCATCAAACACGATTGAAGCCTTCATAACCTTTCCGACTACTTCAGTTGCATCACAGTCGTCATGCTGCCCGCCATGACAAAAGCCCCCAAGAAGGCTCAGGGTGAGCTTCAGAAGAAAGCTCAACAGGGCGCCCGTAAGCAAAATGACGAAACACCCGACGATGCATCGGCTCAACAGACATTGGAACAAAACCTTTCTGCCAAACTGGCAAGTGTCTACTTCTATATACCGTTCAACGAGCATGGGACACCTATTGCCACCATTCATCTCCACAAAGGCCCACCAAAGCCGACATCATACACTCACATCGAGGATCCGAAGGTTATCGAGCTTCCTCGGAGAGATACCCTGGCACTATACCTACGCGCGAAGTATCCCCAAGTCTCACGAATGATAGTATGGTTGCACGTTGACCCCGGCGCACGGCCGTCGGTCGCCGAAGGTCTTGATCACGAAGACACCCTATTGGATTTCATGAGTGTCTTGCAGATACTCGTGGAGATCCGTGATACCTGTGAGATCATGCTCATGGTCAACACCCTCAATTCCGGTGCCCTGTATGAGAGGTTCAGGGACATGTTGGTGAATGTCGAGACGGAGGACATGGGTCGCGGTTTGGTGAAGCCGGATGTCGGTGGGAAGCTTTTTGGTTTCGAAGGTCAGAAAGAGTATCTCACTTGGCAAGAAGAAGATGCGTGGGATGAGGCATATTTTGCCTCTGCTGCTACGGCTAGCGCTCAAGCGATGACTAGCAAAGGTCGGAAAGCGCCTCTCGCTTCGAAGCCAGAAGCTGTGTGGGATGAGGCGAGTTTCACCTCTGCTGCTGAGGCTAGCGCTCAAGCGTTGACCAGCAAAGGTAAAGGGCGGCGAGCTGATTAGTGATACTTTCATAGGCAGTTGGGCCACTGTCGGAGTCAGGTAAGCGGACACCATATCTTTTGTCTGTGTAGCTAGCATCATGTATAGGTAGCTTCCTATGTAGGTAGCATGATATGTAGGTAATCTGTTTCTGTTCCAATCTCTCAGCAGTGGTGAGCGTGACCTGAGTAGTTGTCAAGGCCACTACTAGTACTCATACCTATTCTTGGACGTGGCAATCTGTTTGCTGGATCACCATATTGACGCTCAGCAGGCTAGTCGAGCATCGAGTATGCGCCAGGAGGTACCCGGGCACGGGCGTACCAGCAGTGAGTCGACTGATCTGCGCTGTGCCATGTCCCACAGCAAACTCGACTGTTCTTGAAGATATAACGAGCCTTCGTGCACCGACATGCGAGCAACACGATCCACTTAGTTCCACACTTGCCATCGATACTCTATCATACACAACACCGTCCCGTACAACCAACAGCCATTTGAACCATGAGCGCCGCAACAAAGTCTTCAATGGGGCCACCACCACTGCCGCCGCCTGTTTTCCATCGACCTGCTAAGGCCGCCGAGAAGACTGGCTCGTCGGAGAACAACCTTCTGGAGATCACGCTGGCGAAGGTAACGTTCACCATACCTTTCCGCCTCGAAAGCGAGAAGCAGAACATACCCGGCGCCCGGAAGGCGAACGTAGCGATCTACGATGTTGGTCAAACTCGTCGCCTAAAGTCCCTAGTACGCCTCGACCTCGCGAACGACAATGATCTAAGACACTTCCTGCAAGACTGTTGTCCAGACGTTCGGAAGACTGAAGTCGACTTCTTACTTTTTCCCGGTTTCCCGAACAATCAAGACAAAATCTGCGGCATGCAACAACTCGATAAATGCGTTGCTTCCGGAGAAGTTAAGGATGATGTCGAAAGGGCGTTGTTAGTCCTCTGGCCGCTGCAACGTCGATTTGATAGACTCACATGCACTGTGAACGGGCAAAAAACTGGAGCGTTCTTTGGCACTGTCAGGACCATGCTCGAGCGTGGTCAGCCGCCGAAAGGCCACCTCCAGTGTGGTGAGGATAACGAGCGTCCCTCGTTAGACACTCCCCTGGAGTCACCGCCGGGAACTACACTTGCAGCTGAACCACAGCCACAAGCGACACTAACGAGTAGCAGCCCAGATGCGCCACAACAGGATCCAGCAAGGTCGTCGGAACGTCCCTGATCGAGGAGGCTGGATTGATAGGTGGCCTGTGATGTCCCACTGGTGAGTCGTGAGCGGGTTGGTTTGCTGCATCCAACTTCATCCAGCAAACTAGGCCGCTGAAGGTGCTATATAAATCACCTCTCGAGCCCTCCTCCACTAAGTCTACATTTAATCAACACTAGGATCTCAATACTTAGAGGACCATTCTTGCTTTTCGAACCCTCCTTCCGTTACACAGCAACATTGACCAATACTAAACACGAATATGAGCAGCTCCGGGCAGTCTCACGCGAGGCCCGCATCATCGGCATCACACTCAAGCAACCAGGCCACCGTGAGCGCAGAGTCCCATGGTCAACAAGACACACCAAGAGAGCAGCGTTACTCCGAGCTCACCGAAGTCACATTTTCAATTCCGTCCCGGCAAAGCTCGATCAATAGCGATAGTAAGCGCAAGGCTAAGGTATCGGTAGTTAAGAGGACAATAGCCCCGGATGAGTCCCATCAACTAGGCATCGAGAAGCTTCTCGAGCTACCTGAGGACGACAGTCTATCTCTTCTCTTGCTGTCGAACTACCCTACCGTCTCACATATCGAAATTGTGTTCTTCTTGCACCCTAGGACCACCGACAGCCACCCTGCATACGACCTTGAGGAATGTCTCCACAGCGGCGAAATTGGAAACGACGTCAGAAGAGCGCTGACTGTGCTTTGGCCGCTCCGGACGAACTGTGACTTCAAGCTTACGGTCAATGGCCTTCAAGAAGGGGTCCCGTACGATATTGTCCGCGATGAGTTTGTGAATGGCGCAGAGGAGGAGTCAGTCCACGGCACAGTGAAAGACGACATCGAGGGACACTTCGGCGCCGCCAACGCTGCTGAGTACATCAGCTGGTTGCCAGGCATCGGTCAGAACCTGCCCAACCTTATTTCCATGGACGCCGATCCGTCATCATATTACCCGGCGAGAACGAGAGCTGCTGGTCAATCGAGGGGATCGGGACCAACGGGCATGCATACGGTACTGTAATGTGCTTTCGATGGAGTCAGGTAAGCTGAGATCATGTGTTCGCTTGGTACTGAGTGTAATTAGTTTGTATGTAGGTCTTTTGTATCTCCTTTGAGCATCTCGACGGTGTCGGGTACTTGCACGGTGATCCTGTCGTTTCAATGCTCTCTCATTCATCCGTCCAGATGCATGTGCGTTGCTGGCGAATCGTCAGGCTTTCGAGTCCATCGTGAAGTGACCCTGCTGGCCCGCAAGGATATTGGCCACATCACGAGACATTCGAAGAAAGATGTGCCATTGATAACTAGATATGTTTGCTAGGTGCCAAATGATATAGCAAACCCGGGTGTGAGCCTTGGAAGGCTGCGTATGCTGACGAGTTAGTGCCCTGTCGACGAAAACTCACACCTGTTCCACAAAGATACACTAGGCAAGCACATCTCGGCAATAGCCACCAAAAAGTGAGCGTACCATTGACCACGACATCCTGGGCCGAACGCTCGGTGTACGGTTCCTTGAACATGAGCAGCTCACGAAAGCCCATGGAGAGGTCAGCACCGCCGACTCCACGGTCAAGCAGTCGAGACACCCTACGTGCTGAGTCATCAGCGACCACTGTATTGCTGCGATCATCCAATGCAAGTCTCGAGAAGGTATCGTTCCTCTTACCCTTCCGCTCGATACAGTCCAGAAGGCAGACGGCGACAGTCGCGGCTACATAGGCCCACCGACCGTAGGCAAACCCCGTTACCTAGGCACCGAGCACATTGTCGAGCTGGTTGACGACAACAGCCTCGCACTGTATCTGATAGCAAATTACCCGGCTGTTTCGCACATAGAGGTCGTGCTCGGAATCAAAGTCGGATTCCTAGACGGCCCCGATATAGGAGAGTGCCTTCGAGACGGCGAACTTGGTAACGACCTCTCGTGTACTTTGTCTGTACTCTGGCCTGTGCGCAGTAATTGCGAGTTTACATTCATGGTGAATGGACATCGCGATGGTGAGTTGTATATGGTTGTCAGGAACCTCTTTCTCAATAGTACGACGGAGGCGATGCTCGGCGGTACAGCTAGGGACGACTACACCGGCCGCTTCGGACTTGAGTTCGTCGAGTATTTCACATGGATGCCAGGGGTGGGATTGAACTCACCGAACGTAGACGCTGAGAGCGGTTTGCGGGTGTAGACGGGGAGGGTGGGCTGCAATGTATTGTTTGCGAGATGCTTGTAGGTCGCCGGCGTGTGCTTGGAAGTAGAAAGACAGGTGTAGGTGTAGTTTCTACCTTTCTTTATATCAAGCCATCTCTCTCGCTTCCTTACAACTGGTTTTCCGGCGTCGTCGGCCAGGCGTATTTGGACTGACATGCCATCAAGTCAGAAATCTCATGCATGTCGAAGTTCTGACAAGAGAATATGCTGGCGAATTGGAGATGATTGCTTGTCAATCGCGGTGTTGTACTCTACAAAGCTGTTAGTCTTCAATGACTAGCATGCAGCAAACCCATAGGAGGATTTCCTTATAACACACTCACAATGCTGTTGCAATGCTCTTCCTTCCTCCACATCTTTCACACATCCCAGCACTCAGTACTGAAGCTCACGACATCCTGTAACGACCACAACAGAGTAAGCATCCTTCAACAACAGATCAAAGGCTAACAACCTTACCTTGCCCTACCCACACCTACAACATGAACCCGATGGCAATCCCTTTCACCCCAAACCCGCCTCCTCCGCCCCTTCCTCGTGACTCCGGCTCGTTCATGACCATCGAGCTTTCCGAAGCCTCCAAACGTTTTAACATTCTTCACAAGAGACCAGAAAACTGGCAGGGACCAGAATGGCTAGACCACGAATCTGATCAACCTCACGAGGTGACAGCGTGGTTCAATATTCCAGCAACGCTGGGACGCAAGGACGGCTCGCGCGGCTGGCCCGGGTACGGGACCAAACTAGTGTACGCCAGAGCGTCGAACAAAATGGGTCCAGAGGGTGAGATAGAGCTCAAAAAGACAAGAGACTTGCTGGCATACCTCGAGCAGAACATTCCCAATGTCGTACGCATGCGAATTCAAATTGTCGTAATCGTGCAAAATCCGGACAACCTTGTCGAGGAATTGAAAACTTATTGGAATGACATAGAGCGTGTGGCAGCAGTCTTGTGGCCGCTCAACTGGCGATGTGAGTTCCTCGTGGAACCTTGGCGGTTCGAGGTCAACCCAAAATACGACGCGATGACTATGGCACGCCGAGATCTTCATGACGCGGCGGTTGATGCCGAGGCCAGATTCCAGAAGTATCTCCAACGGGACTGGGAGTCCGCACCAGGGGCGGCCAAGGTCAAAGTCGATGAGGATGGCAGCCGAGGATGGGGCAAAGGAGTAAAGTACATCTCCTGGATCCATTCACCCTACCTCCGGTTCCCAACGAACGACATTCGCTGAAGATGATATGGAAAGGAGATATGAGTTCGCTCTTGGACCCAAGAGGGAGCCAGAGCAGCAGCCGATGTAGCTGAGTAGATGTCCATAGTGTTCTGCCTTCCAGATGCCAGGTGGCAGTCTGGACATGTATGTAGGACCGTAGGTATGTAGCTTTCTTCCAATGAGTTCCAAGCCACAGTGACGTGCCCCAATATCGTTTTGTAGCTGCCAGGCGTTGGAACCGCCAGGAGTGTTGCCACCGCGGTACTCCATGTACTTTCCAAGGAGGTGTCGGGTACGGGGTGACTGTTTCGCCAGGCATTACCTTTTGATTCAAAGTAGGTGAGTGAGGAGAAAGTCAAAGCGATGCAGCCCTTGCCAAGCAGTAGTACGACTCCAAAAGCACCAGTGTACTCACCAAGTCCAAAAGCTTTGCCACCCCAAGGTGCACGAATATATTCCATTCCCAGCCTTCCAGTATCCCACGAGCGCACAGTGAGTGCAGAAAGCTCGGAGCGCACACGGTGCAGAAAGCTCAGTGGTCACGGTCCCGCAGCTAGCGGAAGGTGACGAGTTCGAATCCGCTCGTAAGGGCGATGATCATACAAACGGACGGCTGTGAGAAGCGTCCTGATTAGCAGAGTTGAAGCTGCAGAGACTCCTTTTTTTTTCTAAATTCATCCCGTATTCCATGGTCGGGCTGCTAGAGTGTGCAGGGGGTTTCTGCCTGCGAGTGTCAGCTTTGTGTCCCGCCTTACCAGCGTCTTGCCTTTCTGGTCCTGTATCCTTGGTCAGTACCGCATAGCAAGCATGTCGTTCCCTAACGCCGCTTCATCGTATGTGATAAGGCTCGGGCTGTAGAACAACACTGCTTGAACATCGAGACTGTGTACTACGCATAGATACAACCTGCTCTCGTCTCGTCTGATGCAAAGCCTCCCAACGCCTCACTCGCTGAGCGCAGCACTCAATCAGCTCTGCCGCCTATGCTGTCTCTGCATACACAGCCTATCGATCTCGCCCTCGCAAAATGTTGACAGAATTCTCGGCCTGCGTGAGCATAACGCTTGATCTTTTCCGTCGTGACCTATGTGGATGTCTCGTTAGGCTCATGGTCACCAAGTGACAGCATCTCCACGCCAATTCAACCACGGCACAAGCAATCGGCTCTCACGTGCAGCCACCCACCCAATCTCGCCCCATCACCAAGTACGAGACGATACTCACGGGAAAGCAGGCAACACCCCCTCCCCAACCAACTCATCAAACGCCTCGCTCAAACTCTCCCACGTATCCTGATGCCCCGTCCACCCCGCCTTCCGCGCCTTATTCATACTAATAACAATATCATACGCCCTCCCAAACACAAACCCCAAGAAACCCCACGTAGCCTTCTCAAAAGCATCCTGCTCCAGCCCCTCGCGCTTCGCCAGTCTGTGCCACGCAGCCTTGACATCAGAACGTTGCGACCATTTGACCAGATCGATCTTCTGCTCCACACGGCTTTGGGCAGTATATTTGGTATCCTTAAGGCCGCGCTCGGCGGCGAACTCGGTGAGCGGTGGATGCGCCATGAGTTTAGTGACAGAGCCGGCGTCGGACATGGTGCCTGATTCTTCGTCGGGGGTGAACATCCGCTCTGGGATCTTGAGGCCGAATTTCGCGGCGGTTTTCGGCCACATATTTTGCCAGCTCTCGACGTCTCCATTGACGACGTTGAAAGCTTGATTGCTCACCCTCGGGCTCTGCTCCAGCGCGGCCCAGAGATTAAATTTGGCATGGAGACGGGAGTAAGTGAAGCAGTCGAACTTGGTATAGAAGGCTGGGCTGCCGGGCCACATCAACTCCTGACCAAGCTCTTTGGTGATGGCGCAGTAGATGCCGAGTGAGGTGGCTAGGTTCATGAAGTTGCCCTTCGCGACACCGATGACGTCGTTGGGGTATGTGACGACCCAGTCCCAGCCTTGCTGTCTACCCTGCTCTGCGAGGATGTGCTGTTGCTTGTAGTAAAAATTTGGTGGACGGTCGGAATCGGTGAGCCAGCGGTCGGACTCTTCCATGGGCATCTTGGGGACACCGAGATGGACGCCGTATTGCTTCGCCCCGGTGGTGAGGATGACGCGTTTGACGTGCTTGCTTGCGCCTGTGATCTTGAGAGCTTCGAGGAAGTTCTCCAGCATAGCGCCGTTGACTTTCGTGGCCTCTTCTTCGCTGTCTTCCGCGAGATAGGCCGCGAAGAAGATATACTCTGGTTGGACGTTACCCAGCTCTTTGGCCATCTCTTGCGCTGACGCTGTGAGGTCGAGCTGCTGCTGTTTGACATTCTCGGGCCATTCGAGCTTCTGGGATCGCGAGAGGGCGTAGACGGTCGGCCATGTCTGCTTGTCCTGGCCCAGTGCCGCCACGATCTCCCGACCAAGGATTCCTGTTGCGCCTGTTACAAGAGCTGACGGCATGTTGGAATATTGAGATGGTTTTGGATGTCGAGAGCGGAGAAGATGTTCTTCGAGAGCTATCTTACGGTGTAGCTTGGAGCCATGGTGAAATAGCCTAACCATATGCACCACATGCGTAAGAGCCGCATCACGAATGCACCCCGCCAATCATGCACGCTTTCGCTCTTTTACCCCGGCTCCGGCTCCGGCTCCGGCTCCGCAGGTATGAGAACGGTTAGATCATGCTTATAGCATTGCAGCTGGCTATCGACAGCGTATGGAGATCTGGAGACAGTGTCCGAGAGGTTTTACGAAGCCATACGAAGCCAGAGTCTCAACTAATGACTTCGAACGGGGCTCGAGAGGCGGAGCATCGGGCTCGAAGGGCCTCGATAGCGGCCGCCGTACTCGTAGTGTGGGTAGCATCGTATAGATATACTGACATGCCTGATTCGACTTCTCGGTCGATCCTTGGGTCTGGCGAAGTGCAGCTGACAAGCCCTCCTGAGTGGTCTGGTGCTAAGGATAAGACTGAGCCATGAGTGCTGCCCGTCAACGTCATTGAAATCCTGCCGATGCACGACATTCACTTCTTCAGCTGCTCCCTCAAAGCACCCATATACTCGTCGAGGAAGCCTTGCTTCGGTGCCTGAGCTGCCTGCTTCTGCGCCGTCTGCCACGCCGCCTCAGCCGTCTCCTCCTCCGTCTCTTTCGCCCACTCCGCTCCTCTGCCTCCAGTAGCCTTGGGTACCCCTTCACTCGTCGTCGTCTTTACTGCAGTCTCTCCAGTCTTCGCTTCCGCCCTTCCAAGCTGCGTCTGCACCTCCTCGGTGAAGTGGCGAAGGAAGCCGCCCTCGTTGGTCGGCGAATCGATCTTGGTGCCACCCATCTCCTCGGGAGGAATGCCGTGTCTGATGCGATGTACGCCTTTGGCTACCTTCTCGACTCCACGATGGAATGAGGGAGTCCGGAGGAGGGCCTGTACCATATAGGCCTCGAGCAAGCGAAGCCAGGGTGCCATGGTGTCGGTTGTTCGTGGTCGCTACTTGTCGCTACGGTGTGGGGCATACGCAGAGAGAACACATGTCTGTGATATGCTCTCGTCGGTCACATTCAATAACGCCGTCGTGAGGTTTAAGTCATGATGCTGCTTCCCTCGATTACGATGGCGGCGGCGATACGGGAGATAAACTAGCGCCTCGGATCATCCTTCTCGACCATCCCTGCAACCGCGAACCAACGACATCATCATCCAGTCGCTGGAACCAACCAACCGCATATTGAGCGGCGCTTGTGGTATCACGACAGACGACGGTACTGTAGGCCTTGCAATCATTGCACTCTTCCTCGAATCTCACACCCGCATTCCCTTCCTCCACCACTTCATACCATCAACGCTACTCATCCACCCCACTCCACACCTCAGGACTCGACACTCGACGGCCGCCAGCAGCCCTGCCTGAGTACCGTTTCACCAAGGCGGAGTGTGTACGGCGCCCGCTACAACAGAAACCATAAAAATTAGCCATATCGCCACGACGAACCCATACATCTATCGATGGACCTTCGCACGTCTATCAGCAGGAACATACTCGATCACAACCACACGCAGAGCTTTAATTGCCGGATGCGCACATAGCAGACGAACCAAAGACCTATCGCGCTCCCAGGCCATGGCCACTTCCTCTACGTCCTCCACTTCTCACTTACTCCCAGCTTTCTTGACCCAAAGTAAAGCAGGTTGGTCACCCTACTGTCCACACAACTCGAAGTGTATACACTAATCACTCTAGTAGACATCCACGCCAAATTCATCGATTTAGAATGGCAGCAACGCAATCGCCTCCTGCAAGGCACCCAGCCACTGCCATCCGCCAATCCTCACCAAGCAGCGCGATCGAAGCAATGGTCTCGCCTCACGGGCAAAGATATCGCCGGCCGAAACCGATATGTCAACGTAGAGCCGTTCGCAAATAACCGAGTCAAGTTAAAAGTCGCAGACGGCGTCAACGACTACATCAATGCCTCGCCCATACAGTTAGGAAATCGAAAATACATTGCCACGCAAGGCCCGAAGGACACCAGCGTGAATCACTTCTACCGCATGCTAGCAGCTGAAGTCGAAAGTCCAGCTGTGGTAGTCATGTTGACCCAGACGCATGAGGCAGGGAAAGAGAAATGTTTTCAATATTATCCGCTCACGGAGGAGGAGTCGCCGTTGATCATTAACGAAGAGGCCGACAATTCGGATGGTTTCAGTGGCGAAGTCCACCTCGACTCCGCTATGGATGACGAGAACAGTCGAAGCCAATTACGGAAAATGCGACTGCGGACAGGGACTCCCGAGAACCCGAACAGCGAGATGGAGATTCGACATCTTCTCTTCTCCGGGTGGCCTGACTTCCTTATTCCGGAAGGCGAAGATCGTATCGCTCTTATCGAGCTGATCCGGCTCTCTGCATCGCTAAACCGGCCTAGCTCAACATCAACATCGACGGAGACGAATGGCTCGTACAGCTCGCACGCTGCGTCATTCGCCGCCACTGACCAAGATAACCCACGAATCATCCACTGTAGCGCCGGCGTGGGCAGGTCAGGCACGTTCATCGCGTTGGACTACCTACTTTCGCTACTACATTCGAACCAACTGGACAACGTGCCGCCAGACCAGGATCCGATCGCCGATACGGTGGACTCATTACGGCAACAGCGGATGATGATGGTGCAGGGCGAGTCACAATTCTTCTTCCTCTACGAAGTTCTGCGGGAGCAGATGATGGCTCGGCTGGCCAGCGGCGGGGATGCTAATGGTGGAGCGCAGGACGGGAACGGAGCGTGATGGTTGCCACGATATGATGATCATTATTGGTGTGTGGCTTTGCTTCGCGTTAGAGCTTGACACCTAGATACTTTTTCAATGAGGAGTGATTGGGAGTGACATATCGTTGCACGTGCGGATGAATTCGTCCCAGCTCACTCGTAAGGACTGCGTGTTCGTGTGACGATTCAGGGTGATGCACATGAGTTCGATCATCCCGTCTGCGAAGGTCGTTCGTTTTCGTTTTCGTTTTACCTGTAATGTCTGATCCAGCATTGACCTCCTGTGGTGGCACGTTCGTTCCTTCCACTTCACGGCATCTTTTCTGCCTTGTACATTTTCCGCGACAACAACAACTTCTCTTCGCAATTCAATGTCTCCCGCGTGGTGATATTCCGGAAACAGTCAGCATGTCGTTATGGAGTTCTAGGTCTACCTCCCCAGCATACTGTGAGCGAACCTCGGAACAATACGCGTGCCTCTACGCGTCAGATGAAGAAGTATCACGCAACCGTTCTCCAAAACCAGGGCACCACTGCGCCGGCGTGTAGCTCTCCGACTGTTGCCTCCAGACACAAGCACAGTAAGAGTATACGATGCTCCAGCAAGCCAGCCATTCGGCAAGCTGCCGCGGCACCAATCTCTAGACCTCCCACTTGGCAACAAACAGCTCTCAGCATGCTAAACGGCGTTCCAAGCGCTACGGACGCGTCGAGATGGGCGGAGAAGCTGTTGCTGGATCCGAACGCGATGGACCGAAGTCCATTTGTGCCTCGGCCTTGAGAGGTAGGTCTGGATTTAAGAGTGCTTTGGGTGCTCGATATGTAGGCCGGTATTTGAGAAGTAGGTTGCCTTTCCTCACCAGTACACATAAGAAATATTAGACATATACTCGAAAGCATGGCTACAGCAGACGTCCTCCCAAGCGTCGATCTCCTCGGCCCCCAACAGAACCAAGTCAACCTCGGAGCCGAGTTCTCGAAATCCGAAAACCCATGGGCAAGCAAAGTTGATTTCGACCCCGTAGCCCTGAAGGAGCGATACATTGCCGAGCGGGACCAACGTCTCAAGCACGGCGGCGGCATCAACCAGTACAAGCTGGTTGAGTCAGAGGGGCCTTTCGCTCATTATCTTGTCGATCCGTGGGTCGATCCGGGGTTCACGAGGGAGCCGGTGAAGGAGGAAGTCGATGTTGTGATTGTGGGGGGTGGGTATGGCGCGCAGCTGGTTGCGGTGAGGTTGATTGAGGCGGGGATTACGAGTTTGAGGATTATTGAGAAGGCTGGGGACTTGTGAGTGCGTTCCGAGCTATGTATTGATGATTGCGACTGACGGCAAGGGTAGTGGAGGCACTTGGTACTGGAACCGCTACCCCGGCGCGCAGTGCGATATCGAGAGCTACATCTACATGCCCCTGATCGAGGAACTCGGGTTCATGCCCACGGAGAAGTATGCTCGCGCGAAGGAGCTGCTAAAGCACTCCGAGCTGATCGGGAAGAAATGGGGCTTGTACAAGAAAGCGCTCTTTCAAACGGAAGTCCACGGCCTGCGATGGGATGAGGCGGCCGGTATGTGGAGTGTACAGACCAGCCGAAACGACGACATCAAGGCCAGATTTATCGTCCCGTGTGCCGGCCCTTTGCATCGACCGAAACTGCCAGGTGTTCCAGGTGTTGATAAGTTCGAGGGTCATAGCTTTCACTCCTCCCGCTGGGACTACAACTACACAGGCGGTGATGTGAAGTCGAAGGGCGTGAACTCGGGCGAGCTGACTGGGTTGAAGGACAAGAGGGTTGGGATCATTGGCACTGGTGCTACGGCAGTCCAGATCGTGCCCAATGTGGCGAAGTACGCAAAGGAATTTTATGTCTACCAACGCACGCCCTCGAGTATCGATGTCCGCGGCAACAGGCCCACAGACCCGAAGTGGGCGCAGGGCTTGAAGTCCGGCTGGCAACTGGAGCGCATGGAGAACTTCAACGTCATCGTCAACGGTGGCATCCTCGAAAACGACATGGTCCAGGACGGTTGGACCGACATCCTGCACAAACTTCTCGCCAGAGGCTCAGGCGACCAGAGCGATCCCGAGAAGGCAGCAGCAGAACGCCAGATGGCGGATTTTGAAAAGATGAACCAAGTCCGCGCGCGCGCTGATGAGATTGTGAAAGACAAGAAGACGGCGGAGAGCTTGAAGCCTTACTACAACCAGCTCTGCAAGCGGCCTTGCTTCCACGACGAGTATCTCCAGGCGTTCAACAAGGAGAACGTTCATCTCATAGACACCAAGGGTAAGCCAGCTCACTGTAGCACCCTTTGACAGCCCCCCTGACATCCGCCCAGGCGTCGGCATCGACCGCATCACCTCAAAAGGCATCGTCGCCAACGGCCAAGAAATCGAACTCGACTGCATAATCTACGCCACCGGCTTCGAGCTCGCCACCGACTTCTCCCACCGCTCCAACATGGAAGTCTACGGCCGCGACGGCAAAACCATCACCGAGACCTGGAAGAATGGGGCGCGCACCCTACACGGCTGGACCACCCGCGGCTTCCCGAATTGCTTCTGGATCAGCATCGTGCAGGCGGCGTTGACGCCGAATTTCATCCATGTGACGAGCGAGCAGTCGAAGCATTTGGCGTATGTGATTAGCACGGCTATGGAGAGGGGGATTAGGACGGTGGAGCCGACGGAGGAGGCGGAGGCGGGGTGGGTGAAGACGATTGTGGAGTTGGTGGGGTTGAGGGCGGCGTTTTTGAAGGAGTGTACGCCTGGGTATTGTAAGTGCATCAATCGAGTGAGGGTGTTGGAGCACAACTGACCAAGCTGACCTTTACAGACAACAACGAAGGAACGCCCTCGGCGTCTGCAGCACAGAATGCTGCGTACGGCGGTGGCTCACCAGCTTTCTTGAAGATCTTGGAAGATTGGAGGGCGAAGGACGATTTCAGCGGGCTGGATGCGCAGAAGTTTGAAAATTGAGGTCAAGCAATTTGCCTTTTTTTTCCCCGTGGTATGGACCACTCATATCGGCGCTGTTGGTCATGGTGGTCAGCCAAAGCTTCTCTCGCAGAGTTGTCAAATCTTCCCCAGATTTCATGAACTCTCATGCTCACAGTGCTTGTAGGTTCCTGCTGACACCTTCTCATGGGATGGGATGGGCATATATAAGAAGCAGCGGCACGCTGCTTAGTAGGTACCATCTCGTCGCACTCACACTCTACTCCCGCTGCTTTCTGCCTCGTCAAGCATCCACAAGCAGCTCCCAACCACTGCACTCACCCCATCGCCACCCACCCCAACGCAACAATGCCCTACTGCGCCAACGGCGTCCCATTCGTGGACGGTAGAATCGAGATCGACCCGCGCCACAGCATCGAGCGCGAATGGACGTACCGGAACCCCAGCAACGGTTTCGTCTCGAAATACTACGGCATGCTGATCGCGATCCGGGGCCCGTTCATTGTGATTCGGTGGGAAGGTGGGCAGGTGGAGCTGCCGTCGACGGAGTTGTCGCAGGGTGAGCTTGACAGGGTAAGTGATAAGTTATCTTGTTTGTAATCATTTGGTTTGTAAGTTAGAGGTGGATGTGACTGACGTGTTGGAATTAGCTCGATGCGACTGGGCAGGTGCCGTTTGAGGTGATGAATTGGACGCGTTGTTGGAGTTGGCCGGAACCGGTTGTGGGGGAGAAGAGGAAGAGGGGGGAGGGGGATGTTGTCGAGTCGATTGAGAAGGCGGATGGAGGGAGGGAGGAGGCTGTTGTTGAGGCTAAGGAGACTGTTGTTGAGGCTAAGGAGACTGTTGTTGAGGCCAAGGAGACTGATGCTGAGGTCAAGGAAACTGTTGTTGAGTGCACCGGTGCGAAGGACGGAGGGAGTGGGGAGGTGGAGTGCGCTGAGTCCACGGGTGCGGCAGATGCTGCGGATGATGGGTATAAGTGGACCGTCCAGTCGCAGAAGGTGGCGGTCGCTCACGCAAAGCGTGCTGGAAGGGATAACAGAAAGAAGAGTAAGCTGGAGGAAGCGGGCGATCAGAGAGCCAGGCTGGACGAGGCGAACGAGCAGAACGGTATTGCTAGTATGGATTGGGCTTATGTTCCTGATGAATAGAAAGAAGTTCGAGACGACATACAATTTATGCTCACAAAACCATTAGTATACCTACACGTCTGGTTAATGATGGAAGAGTCGTGCTTGATGAAGTTGTAGAGGCCGGAACGGAGGCAAAGCCGCCGAGATTCACTTCGACACGTGCAAGGGTACCTAGCTACACCTGACTCTCTTGCAAGAAGCGATATCACGCACGTCATCAGGCTTCTGAGCATCTCACGTTCGCTACGTACATGTACCTGCATCGCCTTCACCTTTGCTAGATTCGACAGTTGTTCCTGGGACAACCGCGCAATACCCGAGCCAAATACTCCATCACTACTTTCGAGGATCGTCGATACATGTGAGCACGTGCAGACCCTCCAGCCGACATAGGCCCATGTTAGAAGACAACACGAGCCATGGCAACACAAGCACATTGCGCCTTCTGCTTCGAGGTCCTGTCTGCCAGTTTCGAGCGCCGAAAGCCTCGCAATCTGAGCCAAGTGGAAGAGCTATGGGAGCAGTATCAAGCGAGCATCGATCCGAAAGAAGTCGTAGAGGACGGCGTGGATGACGATGAGGACGAAGACGATGCCGAGATGACCGATGCAGATATCGAGGAGCCACCCACGTCGGCAAGACCTGCGGCGATCTCCAGGCTCCTCAATCGCGATCCCAGCGCCGTGAGCTCGTCAAGCAGTCTACAGTCCTCGAGATCGACAACATCCAGTCGAAGGAACGATAGCTCGGGTACCGATACGCCAGCAAGCTCGACCACCTCGTTGAGGTCGCGCCTATCCTCGAGAGCGGACAGGTTGGAGGAATATCCTCTGTTCGTAACGTGGAACACGATAAGCAGAAGCGGCTACAAGAGTCTACGAGGATGCATTGGCACGTTCGAGGCGCAAGGGCTAGAGTCTGGTTTGAGGAGCTACGCACTTACGAGGTAGATATCCTACAGAAAGGTTTGCGCGCTCTGGGTGAGTGCTAACAGTCTCGCAGTGCCTTCGAAGACGTCCGCTTCAACCCAATACCCGCCAGCCTGTTATCCCAACTCAGCAACCACGTCACTCTCCTGACCAACTTCTCGCAACCCACCAAGGATCCTCTAGACTGGACTCTTGGAACCCACGGCATCCGCATTTCCTTCTCTTACCATACACGGCGATTCGGTGCAACCTACTTGCCTGACGTAGCCAAAGAGCAAGGCTGGACGAAAGACGAGACGCTCGTGTCTCTGATGCGGAAAGCTGGGTGGAATGGGAGCAGCAGAGATTGGCAGAAGGTCTGGCGAGAGGGCAAGGGAGAGCTCGTGCGATATGAGGGCAAGGCGATCGCATTGACCTATGACGAGTGGAAGGCGTGGAGGGACTGGGTTGAAGAGAGCGGCGTCAAGACGAAATCCTGAGCCAAGGGATATCCATGTTTCTGCTAAGAGATCGTGGTTTTGAGCGCGGCGTTATTGGTTACGGCTGACAGATCTGTCAAGGTGCGATAGATACCCTACTTGCATAGATGCTAAGACAAATGACCTCATGAGTGCATCGTCTCGATTTCACGGACCGCCGTCCGTTCTGCTCACTGGAAACATCCGCCTACCAGTCACGAGGAAACTTATCATACCCATTGCGCTCACCACCTGACATCATCGAAAGCTCTCCACCCGACCCTCGCACCACATCCTCGAAGCTGCAACAAAACAGATCAGCCAACATCCAACACCATCCACACTCACATACGGACTTACCACGACTGAAACATATTATACTCCATCTCATCCGTATACACCCTCCGCGTATACACCGCCTCCTCATGCCCAATCTTAATTGTCTCCGTCCCCCTCCCGGCCGCCGCCGCATCCGCCAGCAACTGCGCCTCGATACACCGGTCCATCGCCCCGAAAAGATACGTCGCCCCATCGACCGTCTTAGAAACGCTGAGGATCCCATGGTTCTGGAGGATCACAGCTTTCTTATTCCCGAGCGCGGCAGCGAGACGTCGCCCTTCCTCGTGCGCAAGCACTATCCCGCCGAAGTTGTCGTAGACGGCATGGTCCTCGTAGAAGCGGCAGGCGTCCTGGTTGATGGGCTCGAGTCTGCAGCCCAAGGCGGAGAAGGCTTTGGTGGGGATGGAGTGGCAGTGGACGGCTGCGACGACGTCCGGGCGGGCTTGGTGGACGGCGACGTGGATTGCGTAGCCGGCTGGGTTCTTGCATGGAATGTCAGCGACGGTGCCGGGGGAGGCTTGGGGGTTTGGAGGGGAGGTACGATGGCGTGCATATTCCCCTCCGGCTGCACGATCCCGTCCTCGTTGACCAGGCAAAGGTCGTCGGGCCGCATGTAGCGGAAGGATTTGCAGAAGGGGTTGATCCAGAAGTGGTCGGGTTTGATTGGGTCGCGGACTGTTACGTGGCCGCCGGCGCCTTCGTTCTGTGTCACGGTAAGTGAGCTATTCATTTCTTTGTGAGGGACGGAGTGTTCTCCTCGTCGAACGTACGTTATAGCCGTTCAAGCCTAGCCATCGGATGCAAGCTGCAGCGTGGAGTTTCCTGAAGGCCCGCTCGTCCAACGGGTCAGAGAATGTTGGGACGCGGACTTGCTTTACGGTGTCGGTTTGGTTGCCGCTGATTGGGTGTGCGCCGTATGTGAATCGATCGAGTGATCGTTCTCCGGTGGAGTTCTTGAGTTGCTTGTATCGTTCTTCGCCGGTTAGTTGGTCGATGGGTCGGGTTTCGGTTTGGATTGCTGAGGGCGCCATGGTTTTACACTAAGAAGATGTTTGGTATGATCGATTTGTATAAAAGATCGAAAGACAGCAATTAGACAGTCTGGGTTGTAATAAATAACGATAAATTATTGCCACCTTACCTTCGACATGCTTCGCATTGCACCCCGCGTGGAATTGTCCCGACCTCGGGGATGGATGATCGATGTGGACCAGTACGTGCCGTTGTAGTCTGTCCTCGACCATTCATCGTTCGGACTTACCTGGAACTGCATTGAGTAGCTGTGGCTACTTGCCGTGTATCCGTCGACCTCGTTTGCGAAACTCGTATTTCCACTGCAACATACCTTGAGACAACCGCAATGAAGAAGCACGGTGGATTCCAGAGTCGAGCGGCTTTTAATCCTGTGTAACACGATGCTCCACGACTAGGTAGAGACTTTCACATATGTGGATCGAAAAAATTCTGGGAAGTACCACTCAGTTAGTTCGGGGAAGGAGAAGATCCTTGAGCGGTTGAGCGGCGACTAATGAGAGTGGTCTGGAAAGAATATGCTGGGAAAGCTCGTCAGAGCGCCAGTTTCAGGTATATGATCATAGTATCGTATCAGGTTCTCGCAAGCAACTCTGTGCCATCATCGTAGGGTATATCGCATAGTGGTATCCTCCTCCATCAACCCTTCGTACTCGGGTGTGTGTGCTTGTGTGTTCGCTCAGTTGGGGCGTTTAGTGCTTGTCTGCAATGCGGGTCAGCAAGGGTTGGACATTGAAGTTGGACGGCAGGTATCAAGACTCACCCATACCAAGGGCACCCTTCGCCTTGTCGAGGATGCTCTCGTTCTTGTTGGCATCCTTCTGGCGGCTCATCTTGTCCATGGTGCTCTGCCCGGTGCTCTTCTGGCTGTCTGGGACGACGTCACTGGACGGAGGTCAGCATGAGGTAGGATGACTGAACAGTAATGAAGTACTCACCGAGCTACTTTATCGCCGGCTCCTGTGAGGGAGTCCTTGGTCTTATCAAGGGTAGACTTGCTGCTGTCTGGGGTGAACTCTGCAGAGTATGTCAGCGAGGTTGGAGCATATGAGGGCAGCAAGGCCACTTACTGTCACCCATCTTATCGCCAAGGTTCTTTCTCCCGGAGTCCATTGCTGCAGTGGGTTGTGTTGGGTTGTTCGTTTGGTTGTGTTGAAGTGATTTGGTGATTCTGGTGATGTCACGATTTGAGAGTGTGTGGATGTAAGAAAGAAGAATCAAGGAGAAGAAGTCAAAGGCTTTAAGAAAGACAGCAGTAACTTGGGCAACAACACGCGCGACTATGACGTTCTGCCGCACATGATCGCTTTCGAGCTCGCTTGTGAACGAGGTTGGCAGGCACAGGGCTAAATTCCTTTGTTTCATTCGCGGCTCACGGCATGTGTTTGAGCTGCACCTGCTTTCCCAGAACATTTGCCCCACGCTGGGCTCACATCACGTGATCGAAGACTTGAGCTCATGAGATGTGAATGTAGAATGTAGCTCACTTTCAACAACGGAGTGGTGAACCAGAGTAGCGAAGTCGCTAGGTGAATGTCTCCTGGCTGTCCACCGGTCTCGTGCATACAACTTGCTTTGTCGTATATATTGCTTCTTTCCCGTCCCAGGAGACACTACACCATTAATTATGGCCTCTGCTTCTGAGCCAACACGTTACAAACTCGTCTTCTTCGCTCCTCCATCGTCACTCCCACCAATCAAGGAAGCGATATTCGCCACAGCAGCAGGGAGCTATCCTGGTCCAGGCAACTATACCAGATGCTGTTTCACAACCCCTGGTATTGGACAGTTCCTCCCAGGCGAGAGTGCAAAGCCTGCGATAGGGGAACCAGGCAAGGTAGAGGAGGTCGGAGAGGTACGCTGTGAGATCATCTGTGTAGGTCAGAATGTTGCGAAGGAGGCTGTGGCGGCGTTGAAGAGGTAAGTGAGTGCCTTGCTTGGCGTGTCGTACTCACTTGTCCACAGGACCCATCCATACGAGACAGTCGCATACGAGGTCTACAAGGTCGAGCCATTCTGAACACCACTGTCCAACTGTTACAATACACTGTACGCCGCGCTCAGTCTCGGGGCATCGTTCATGCGAATTATGCTGATACATTACGATCGAATATAGCTATACTCTATGAATCGTTCGTCGTACATGCACTCCAGACTGCACGGGTTGTTCAACCCGGCCTGCTTGTGACCATCCTCCTTGGTATTGTCCTTGGATGTTGCCGACCTAGTCGATGGCTCAGAAGAGGTCCGGAACAATGCGTTACTCCCACTCCGACTCCATCTACTGCGGCGATCTGTAATGCACATCAGTGTCTGTCCTTGTTCGTTGCCATGGTCATCAGACCTTACGAGGACTCCGCAGGCGCAGCAGGCATGCCGGGCAGGACAGGAATGCTGTAGTTGGGCTTGCCCGCCGCACAGTACTTCGGCTTAGAGGGCATCGAGCTGGGAGTCGCAGTCACGGTGGTGGTGGAGGTCTCAGTCTGAGTCTCCGTCTCCGTCTGGGTCTCCGTTTGAGTTTCCGTCGTGGTGGCGGTGGTAGTCTCAGTCGTTGTGGATCATGAGGTGATGACCGAGGTCGCTTCGAGACGTTAGCATGGCGCAACAAGATGGTCGCTACGGGGTGACATACCGGTCTTGGTGGCGCCAGGTGCTGTGACGGTTTTGGTCCACGGGCAGTAGGGAGGAGAGGTGGCAGCAGCGGCAAGGCCGACGACAAAGGCGAATGCGAGGAACTTCATCTTGATGATTTCGTTGGAACGAGTGACTGTAGTTGGATGTTGCAAGAAAAGAAGACTGCGCTGGAGGGGTTGAATGATCGTCGGGTGCTTGTAGAAGACAACGGAACGACACCTACATGACTACTTATTGCAACGGCCAAGAACTATCCTGTAAGATCTGTGGTTCTCGAAGCCACAACATCGACGGTTCTAGGCTGTGGAAATTGGCCATCGAGACATACTGTTGAAACGGGCGATTGCTACCTACGATATGGGAAACATCAGTGTACAAGTTGCCTGGTAAGTGCGTTCGAGTAGCCCATCATGTAAGAGATCGTCCCCTTCAACGACCTGATCTTCGTCGTTTTGATACGCCGCGGACTCGAGGTAGAAAGGGAGAAGGTGGAGTGTCTATAAGTTCTCGGATAGTCGCGTAGCTGGTAGTTCTCTCAGCCACGTGCGCCATGAAAGGAAGTCCAAAATCGAATGTGGTTCTGGATAGGAGTTAAGCTTGAATACTCAACCTAAAGCGGTCCAGCTAAATCGTTTTAGGACAATCCACGTGAAAGGCACGAGCGTGGGGAGCTTCGGCAGTCGGCGGCACTCTTTGTCGATGCCGACTTCGATGGTCGCTTTCTTGACAACCACAGCACATCGGGTAATTCTTCGTAAGGAGACAGAAATACAACAGAACGAAGCTCATGATGAGATGATTCCGTAAAATATCGTTCCTGATGCACAGCAAACGAATGGGGGTTCGAACTGGATTCGCCACCATGTTGTGTGAGATGTCGTGAGGTGTGGCCGAACTTGCCTGGCCAGAACACACCCGAGCGCGACGTACGTCCCTGATCCAGATGTCACCCATGATGCGTTACCAGAGGCCTGCAGGTAGAATGGATGTGACTAAAAACCGGAGGGATTCATCTTGCGAACGAAGGAAGCTCGGTGATGCAGGTGTCCGAAACTGGTGTGACACTTCAACGGTATGGTATCTTGCAGATTGAGGGGCATGAAAGGCGGCTCTCTGACAGCACAAACAGTGAACCTGCATTCAGGTAGGCCACAGCACGAGCTGATTGGCGAGTGCCAGGTTTGTCGATCATGTGAAAGGTGATACTCAACGCTCCTTCCTCATTTGTCTCGTTTGTTGCCTCACTTCTGCCTAGGCCGTGCATCACGTGCATATCTTCGTTTGTGACACATCGAGTGATATAAGTTCACTTCAGCTTCTTGAAACCTTCTTTCTTCCAACAACCACAAGACCGAACCTTCCACACCATCTCAAATTTCTCAACTTGAACAACTACCCGTCCAACATACCAGACAGAAATCTACCACAATGGCCGACACCAACCCAGCCAACTTCGCCAACCTCCCGAAGGAGCGTGTGCAGGAGATTGCCAGTACGTCGTCGGTATCTCTCCTCCACGGCGTCTACTGACTTCGTTCTCAGGCAAGGGTGGGAAGGCCAGTCATGGTTCCGATGACACCAAAGGCAGCAGCGGCACCGATCACACCACCGAGACGTCTCACGAAGGCCGCAACCCAGACGGCACTTTCACCAAAGGCTCCACCGCCGCAGCTGAAGCGGGTCACATCGGAGGCCTGCACGCCGCTGGCAAGGATGACGATGGCAACGCCAAGGGCAAGGAGGATATCGACAAGGAGGTGAGTGACTCACCCCAAACAGCGAACGTCCCTTCGATGCTAACGATCGCAAAGGGTACCGGTCGTCGCGCGGATGGCACCTTCTTGCCAGGCACCAAGGTGAGATCGACACTGAATACCTCAATCTCAGTGTCTAGCGGCTAACATCATATCTCTGTACGACAGCTTGTGCACGATCTCGCCCACAAGGGAGGCGTCGCTGCGGCTGCCTCCACCAACTAAGCGAGATGTTGCGCTACTGTGCATCTTCTGATCACGACATTGTGAAGGATTAGTCGGAGAATGAACACTGCGATGAGCTGCATGAGCAATGAGTGATGAACGGCAGAGGCTTAAGGTACCATTCGTTTAGACCGCGAGCAATGCAAAAGCATGACATGCATACCGGTACTGTTGACCTGCTGCATTGTGCCCTTCCACGTCTCGCACCTCTACTCTCTTTCGTCCAACAGTTCTGCTATCTTCCTCCTGGTGTGTCCAGCAACATCAGCATGGCCACCAGCTGACCATCTTTCTCCGGGGGTCTGACAATGCGTAAGCTACTGGACTACTGTACGTCTTCACAGGTTGCCGATCGCTGTTGGTGAGAACGCCAGCTGGGAAGCAACAGTAGTAGACCCAATGGAGCACAGTCTTTGCAGAATGATAGATATCCAGGCTACCGCATAGCTTACTTTCCTAAGTCAGCCGCCTACTGTCACACAGCTCAGAGCTCACTATGGCCCGACGAGGTGGCCTTCTTTGATCCAAAGTCAGCCGCGCACTTGAATGAGGCCGCCAGGTCAGGATCGCCACCCTGATAGGCAGCGACCTGCGGGTAAAGACACAGCGGCCGATATAGAACCGTGTCTGAACCCTCAATTGGATCGGTCGACGCCTCCACTCGATCCGGTGCCTTGCCTTCCTCCACCCACGCCACCAAGTCATTGAACACGTTTCCTGGCAAAGCACCAGGTCCGCCCGCACAATGGCCGACTCCGGGTGCTTCAAAGTAGCGGTAGAAGTCCTTGGCTTCGGGATCAAGCTCCAGCACTCGCTCGTAGTAGTTCGCCGAGCCGTGGGGAAAGATGAGCTGGTCTGCGAGACCGTGCCTGATAGATTGGTATCAGCTCGTGTCCTCGCAATTGCACTCACGGAGATACCTACCAGGTGATCATCTTGCCGCCCGCCGCGCGAAACTGCGACAGATCCGGATCGTCCGTACCGATAATCGATGTGTACTCCTGCTGCGACCTATGGATCAAGTTGAAGAAGTCTTCTTCATTCATCGTATCAAGATCATAAGCAGGATCCTTGGCAAGATACAGCCGGAACCAATCTGCGCTGATGGGCATACGCCGACCCTTGCAATTCTTGTTCTGCTCATCACACTCGGTTTGTAACAGCCCTCCGAGTGGTTGCGGCTCAACAGCTAAAGCTGCTTCGTGCGTGAGGCCGAACCAGACTTGCTTGCCGTTGCGTACTGGACCCTTCCAAGCACCGTTGACGATTCTGGCAGCAGCTTTGGAGATTTTGCGAATGTCTCCACTGCAGTTGTACTCTGTGCCAACGATCGATCCGGCATCGAAGTGGCAGAGGTTTGCAGCAGCGACAACACCATCCTTCACGCCATCCAGCTCATCACAAGCTTCAATTGCAGCCTTCTGGATGGCTTGCACCTCGCAGCCCGGAGGATAGTAGTCCTCCACCTTCATCAAGACCTGGCCCCAGAGCTCCGACGGAACAAATGTCTGCCAGTTGATTGCTGGCGCAGCAGCAAGGATGCCATCATAGTTGGATGGATATCGCTGGGCTTGCATCAATCCTTGTCGACCGCCAGTCGAGCAGCCATGCCAGTACGAGTACTTTGGTTCCTTGCCGTAGAAGGCTTCCACCACTTGCTTGCCGATGTGTGTCATATCATCAAGCGATATCGAGGCGAAGTTCTGAAGCAGTGGCCAGTCCACATTGCCAGGGCTTTTCTGTGCCCAACTCTCCGCAGATCCGACCGCTTTGAAGGGATCGCCGTGGAAGGTATGCCCGGCGTCTGTGTTGACTGCTGCGTAGCCACGAGCTACAGCTGGAGCAAGATTACCTAACCATACGTGATGAGCAGATCGATCAAGTGATACCTGATTATTGCTCACCTTCGCTGCCAGCAGCCCATCCTCCGCCACCTTGGCCTAAGAAGTTCCCGTTCCAATCTTCCAGTGGCATCCAGATATAGACATTGACATTGTCTCCTTGGCCAGGGTGTGTAGCTCACGGTGACGTTACAGAAGTCGATGGGTCGTTGCTGAAAAGGAATACCAAGTCGGCCTGCAAATGGACCCCACTGATCCCACCCCCGAACTTCCTTGGCTCTCAAGGCAGTGATCTCGGTGCCGAAGCATTCAGGACGAGGTATTTTGCCATTGCACGGTAACTGTTTCGCGGTTGCTGTTAATGGAAGACTCAACAGACTTGTGATCAGCAAGCATTCGCGGAACATCTTGAGGGAACGGAAGCTGTGTCCAACAGACGTGAGGGACAATGTAGAAGGGCAACAAAGTATATGACAGAATATGTCGACATCTAATAAGGTTGTGGACAACAAGTCTCCCGCTCCTGCAGCAGATAGACCTAGAAGCGGTCACGGTTCGTTGGTGGAATTCGGCCCATATATTCCGCATGCTAGAGACCAAGGTTGAGCAAGTGGAGTGGAGTGCTTTGTAAATGCTTGGCATTATCTGAAGCGGCTTTTAGATATCCTTGCTCTGGTGAATGTTGCTCCAGGACGCACGTCTCGCCGGAGCCATTCGAACGCTTCTGATGTCGCTATTTCTCCACAAAGTCATACTGATGTCTGGGAGCCTGCGCGATGAAGAATACTGCGGTGTTATCCTTCGACACATTCCGAACACGATGGATGTCCTGTGGACCGACCGCGAGAAAGCTGCCTGGCTTCATCTCGTAGTCTTTCTTCACCCCATCCTTCGTTTCCGTCTCGATGATCATCTCTCCCTCCATTGGCATGAAGTAGTCCCAGACCTTGTTGTGATAGTGGATCGGAACTTCGCCACCGTTGGGTTCCAGACGGATCACTGTGAACTTTACGTCGCCTGAAGAGTGAACGAGGGTTGGGTGCCAGCCGCCGGGTTTGCCTTCCACGCGCGTTACCTCATGGAGGTTGGAAACATAGTCGGGCTTCGTCGCGTTCGTGACCCATCGCTGCTGCTGTACTGGCAGTGCTCGCGCTGGAGGATAGTTTCGAGCTGAGAGAATGGTGCGGCGGCTAGCGAGGCTCCTTGCAACGTGGGCCATCCTGTATGCGTATCTGCGTACACCAGTATCTCATGCGTCGGTAAGGTTCTGGGGACAGAACTTAAGCTTATCCCCGTTAAAGCAAGAATCTACCCCGGTCTCCGGACAAAGGCGCGTGCAGACGCGTAAGGCTGGAATGAAGTCGATGAAACCTACCTCCATCTTCGCATGACACGCCCGCGGCGTTCATATCGCAAAGAAAACTGTGTGCGGCTGTGCCATCACCGCAATCCTGCCACCGAAAGAGGTATGAGAGGGTTGCTGGAGGATAGTCTCGATCCTGTTGGATCGGACCTTTTTCATACTCGCCAAGATTGCCAAGGTAATACGCTCCTTTCTTGCCTCATATATCGCTTCGTTATGGCGTGTGATCATCCCATCGCTTCTCCGTCGTTCACGTCTGGAGTGCCGCAGACCGGCTGGATAACACAGCCTGGCAACAATGGCGGGCCGTACTCGAAGGACTCGGATATTGGTCCTGCTTATCCTCGGCGTAGTGGCCTTCGTGCTGTATACCAGGAACACCGCACCCGTCGACGACTACCGGCAGTACTTCAAGGACAAGGCTAACAGCATTGGAGGCGGCGCTGTCGTTCGACCCAAGCCGGAGGAGGATCCATACCAGCCTCCAAAGGCTCCCGAGCCCGAGGCCGAACGAGTACAAGGCCCACCACCTGTACCCAGACCCGAGCCTCCTACTCCGGCGAAGCCTGAGACGACATCGTCGACTACGACCGTCCAACATGCGGCGGCAAGCTCGGTCACCGACAAGGTTGACTCGGACCTCGCTCCTCCCGCTCTTGCACCAGCACCACCGGCACCAGCACCAGCATCCGCAGCTCCTATCGAGGATGAGGATTTGTCCTACGAACTCGGAGAAGGTCGTGTGGAGGTCCCTATAGCGCCAAACAACCCCAAGACTACCGCTCTGCACTGGTCGAAGATGCCAGAGCACTTTCCTCCGTCGAGCACCATACAGCTGCCAACCGGCACCTCGGTGCCTATACCTCGAATTCAGCGGGCAGTCAAGAAGCTAGCAGACGCAGGTGCCGATAAGGAGAGGCTCGCGATCGTAAAAGGAGTCACGGTGCACGCGTGGGAAGGCTACAAAGAGTTTGCTTTCGGCTTCGATGAAATTAAACCGATCTCGGGCCGGGTCAACAACCCATTCAACGGCTGGGGAGCGACGTTGGTAGATTCGTTGGACACACTATGGATTGCAGGCATGGAGAAGGAGTTTGAGGAGGCCGTAGAGGTTGTCGGCAAGATTGATTTCACGACTAGCTTAAGAGCGGATATTCCAATCTTCGAAACAACGATCAGATATCTTGGTGGGCTGATTGCTGCGTACGATGTGTCCGGGAAGAAACACATCGCTTTGTTGGACAAGGCTGTGGAGCTGGCGGAAGTCCTTTACAGCATTTTCGACACGCCAAACAGGATGCCACAGACGTACTTCCGATGGAAGCCGGCATTCGCATCGCAACCACACCGAGCGAGCAATAGAGTGGTTCTGGCAGAGATCGGAACTTTGAGCTTGGAGTTCACGCGGCTGGCACAGCTGACCAAGGAGCCAAAGTACTACGATGCGATCGCACGAATCACCGATGCATTCGAAGAATGGCAGAACAGCACTCGCATACCGGGAATGTGGCCGACCTCATTTGATGCTTCTGGTTGCAATAAGACTGCTACGCGGATCCAAGAGGACCAAATGGTCGCGGTCGGAGATGATGGGATGTACATGACAACCAAAACTCCAGTGCAGAGTGACAACGGCGCCAAACTGGACAAGGATCCGTATGATCTGAAAGCAGGTCTACAGAAAAGTCTTGACGAACAGGTAGCTGCTCATCAGCCGGGTGTTGGCAAAATCCAGTCTTGGCGCGATGAGGACAATCTTGATGAGAAGGATGTCAAGGGGAGGCTTCGAAGTGAAGACCTGGGCTCGAGCAAGCGCAGGAGAGACCTGGACGGTAACGAATCCTCCGCGTCAGAGAAACGAGCCATCACCGAACTGGATGAATGCGTATCTCAAGGCCTGTGGTCGACCTCTGGCTCAAGTCAAGAAACCTTCACATTGAGCGGCGCGAGCGACAGCATGTATGAATATCTGCCGAAGGAGTACCTCATCCTCGGCGGTCTGCTGGAGCAATACCGCTCCATGTACCTTGCAAGCGCTGAAACCGCCATCGAGAAGCTGCTCTATAAACCCATGACGATCGACAACCGGGACATCCTCATGACTGGTGAGATCAGAAGCAGTCCGAACTACTCGCAGCCGCTGGATGAGAGAGGGTTCATGGAGAAGTTCAAGCCCGAAGCTGCACATCTTGCTTGTTTCGCTGGAGGCATGTTCGCCATGGGTGGCGTTATCTTCAACAAGCCAGAGCATGTCGAGATTGGTTCGAAGCTTACCGATGGATGCGTGTGGGCCTACAACGTGACTGCTACTGGCATCATGCCTGAGGGCGCAGAGCTCATGCAGTGTGAGGATACATGGGGCGACTGTGCGTGGAACGAAACGGAGTACTGGGAGGTGTTGGACCCATACTGGAAGTCAAGAATGCAGACACAGGCTCCGACGCAGGTCGTTGAGGATGTTGAGGACCCGGCAAGCGCGGAAAAAGACGATGCGACTGCCGATACGGACTTCGGACCACAGCGGCCTCAACCTAGCCTCAGCAAAAGAGATTCGATGCAAGGCCAGCAACCTGCCAACATTGAGAGAAGACAATTGGACGAAGATATGGTCGACATAATCCGAAACGCACCTCCCGCACCACAAGCCCCTCAAGCGCCGCAGCCATTCTCTGCACCGAATAAGCCCAGCGCTGACGACATCGACCCGTACAAACCCAGAGTCCAAGGCGGCATCGGATCCATCCCAGACCCACCCACCTACACACCCGAACCGCCTCTACCCCACGAAGCCTTCGTCAAAGCCAAGATCGCCGAAGAACGCCTCCCACCAGGCTACACCCGCATCAACCACCGCAGCTACATCCTCCGCCCCGAAGCCATCGAGTCTGTCTTCTACATGTACCGCATCACCGGCGACCAGTACTGGCGCGACGTCGGCTGGAACATGTTCACATCCATAGACAGTCATACGAGAGCTCTGCACGGGAATTCGGCGCTCGACGATGTTACGAAGCAGGCGCCGCAGCTGCTGGATCAGGAGGAGAGCTTTTGGCTCGCGGAGACGCTAAAGTACTTTTACCTTTTGTATGATGAGCCTAGTAAGTGGAGTTTGGATGATTGGGTGTTGAACACGGAGGCGCATTTGTTTAGGAGGCCGGAAGGAGAGTTTCTGGAGGGGAGGTTTAGCTGAGCTTGAGGTTCAGGAAGCATGGTTGTTTGGAGCGAGCGGATGATACCCTGGCGTTCTTTTGGGTGTGGTTGATGATGCATAGCGTGGATGGAGAAGGGTGTAAGATATCAGTATCTCGCTGTATGATTGAGTGTTTAAAAGCGAAGCTATTTGTGCACTGCGGACCCGTCAGACATTGTATACAGGCATGCCAACCTTCGTACCCATCCAGCCTCGCAAAAGTCATAGATGTCTGCATCTCTGCATAGGAGTCGCTCCGAACTCTGAAAAGCTTCTGATACTCATAACCTCGCCGTCTCGTCTCTGAACACCCTCTCAGCCTCCTTGACATCTGCCTCCAAATCATGCTCCCAGATCCACTTCTGCTTACTTTCCAACAACTCCTTGACCTTCTCCCAGTCATCCATATATCCCGGTAACTGAAGTTCGTACAATAACCCGCTCTCCCTGGCCGCCTTCACCTGCCTCTGCGACCTCGGTCTCCGTACCTTGTCAAAGACAGCGAACGCTCTCGGTATATCAGCGGCTTCGTAGACGTGCCGCATGACTCTGCTCATGCACAGCGCATCCTCGATGGCCTGTCCGGCCCCAGCGCCATTATGTGGTGTTGACGCATGCGCCGCGTCTCCTAGCATACAGACCCTACCATTAACGTACGTGGGCGCTGGCTGACTGTCGAAGAGGGCCCAGATGTCAGGTTTCTCCATCATGCTTAAGACCTTTTGAGCGGCTTCTGTCCAGCCTTTGAAGTCTTCGAACATGGCTTCTCTGTTCATGGGCTTGACCCATTCAGGGTCGTCCCATTTGCCATCTTGTTTGGTGCCAAAAGCAACCACCTTTGAGTAAGACCGGTCAGCGAGCGTCTCGGATGTCTCTGAAGTTGGATGAGGCCAAAATTGCACCTACATTCATGGTTTTGCCCTGCTCGATAGGGAAAGTGAGGATATGTCTAAGACCACAGCGATCAGTGTTGGCTCACACGTGGAAGAACCTATGCCTGTTAACACGTACCCGCCGTGCCCGAGGAACATCTGACTGTTGCGTGCGAGCTCATCTCCCATCAAGTCTGCAGCCTTCTCCATTGGGATAAGGCCTCGATACGCGTACTTGCCAGAGAACGTAGGCTTCGTGGCGGGATGATGTTTACCGAGAACAATCTCCCGTGTCCGACTCTTGACACCGTCACATCCGATGACGGCGCTGTGTTTTGCAGTCGTTCCATCCGCGAAGTGTAGGATTACATGGTCGCCTTTGTCCTCTATATCTTCCAGCTTCTTGCCGAAGTGTGCAACCTCCTTCGGTACAAGGGCTACCAGCTCGTCGAGAAAGCTGGCTCGGTGGACACTGGTTTGCCCTGTCTCGCACCACAAGTCGCATATCTTTGCGCCGAACTTCGCATCCTTATCTTCCCCTTTGCGGAACGTGAACCAGGAGTTTTGCTGCGCAGGCCAGGCATTGCCCGTCGCGCATCGCAGGAGGCCTTCGTGGATGGCTGGGTCGATCATCTGCATTGCTCGCGCAGCATTGGGACCAAGTGAGACGCCTGCGCCGATCTCTGCGAACGCTGGCGCAGCTTTTGGGTATACTGTCAGCACATATCGTGTCGGTATAGCCGGCATATGCCTCACCTTCGTAGATCTCCACAGGCACTCCTTGATGGAGCAGACCAATGGCTGTACATAGTCCACCAATGCCTCCTCCGACGCAGGCTATGCTATACTCCCTCTTGGGGTCGACCTCATATCGTGGCGCCATCGGGACTTCGACCGTGTCTTACACTTCTGACCGTTGACCAAGTTATGGTTTCTCCGAGTATGAAGTGGTTTTTTGAGAGCAGCAGGAGAAGAGGAGAGGTATGAAATGCGTTCCTCGAACTGGAGAGTTGGGTATACTTGCCTTATATACTGATACACTCATCATTGAACTCTCGTGGATAGTTCGGATGTTGACGCGGTTACGTCGACAACTTTGGGGCCAAGAGGAGGTGGAGGGGTGGAGGGGAGTTGATTTGGAAGTCATGTCGGCGACTGCCATTGCCGTTGTTTCCGTGTCGGGCTTCACGGACCGTCTGGTCTCGAAGACATCACCAAGAGGACATCACCTCGTCGGAACTGTTCTATCTGGAGGACATGTCACAATAGCAGTGGCCGACGCAAGACCTGGTTACGGTGGAGGTGTACCATCGCACAACCATCGGAGCTCCACCACTCAAGCCGGCGCCGAACGCGTCCATCAGCCTCAAATGCCCCGAAAATAGGTTTGTGACGTTGCATTTGAATGTTTTCCTATCTTTCCTATCTTTCAACTCCCACACATATGTCTCCAGCAAGGACACCTCCTTCCTCATGCCCAACCCCTCCATGAAAACCATCATGACCAACATCCCCATTTCCCGCGGCCATACGCCCCTCCCGGAATCCCAAACCCTCCACCTCCCCCGCATCCTCTGCCTCCATGGCGGCGGCGTCACCGGCGACGTCTTCCGCGCCCAAGCCCGCGCCCTCATAAATTACCTTCCCGACTTCCGACTAGTATTCGCCGACGGGCCATTCTACTGCGATCCAGGCCCTGGGATCGTGCCTGTGTATCAAGACTGTGGACCTTTTCGGCGGTGGCTGAGATGGCTGCCCGAGCACCCGGAGATCGATAATGAGTCGGCGACTGAAGAGGTCATGTACGCGATTGAGACGTGCAAGCGGGAGGACGAGGGGACTGGGCCGTGGGTGGGATTGATGGGTTTCAGTCAGGGCGCGAAGCTGGCGAGCAGTTTGTTGTATGATCAGCAGATTCGGATTGAGAAGGAGGGCAAGGCGAAGACGGATTACAAGTTTGCTGTTATGCTGGCGGGTAGGAGTCCGATCGTGAGCTTTTGCGAGTGGAGTAAGAGTCCGGCGTGCGTGGATGCTGGGGCTGTGAGTGAGGGGTTCAAGTTTGAGGGCGAGAGTCCGCATATACTGAGGATACCGACGATACACGTACATGGTTTGGCGGATCAGGGGCTGCATCTGCATCAGAAGATGATGAAGCAGTATCATGATCCGAAATCGGTTACGTTGGTGGAGTGGGATGGGACGCACAGGGTTCCGATCAAGAAGACGGATGTGGAGAAGATCACAGACCAGATATATCGAGTAGCGAGGGAGCACGGCGTGGACGTCTGAACACGCATTTGAGCGGTCGGGGAACATTTTTGCCCTCGAATGGGTGACAGGAAGAAAGGTCTGGAAGGCGAAGCACTTCCGAATCCCTGCTGGGTGGGATAGACGTCCAGCATCGACCATGCTACGGTCGTGAACTGGCAGAGACCAGCACGGCAGCAATCCCGTCGTGTCAATGACCTCTGCTCGTATGGACTGTGGTCGGTATGAGGTAGCACGTCAGCAGACCACAGGACGAACATGTCTTGGATCCACGACTTTTACACGAATGCTCTCGAGCGAAACACGCCTTGAGAGGCAGCTAGTCAAGACACTCATATGACATAGACACGAAGTATGTAGTAAATGCTAAACGCTAACGATAAACCACCTGGCACACAACCATCCCAACATTTACCCTCCACGCTCTCCAAACTCCCTAGCCCAATCCTCAAACTCCTTCAAACCCTTCCCACTCACACTGGGCCTGATATTGACCAAACTAGCCTCAAAGTCGCTCATCGTAATCCCTCTGATGTCTTCCGTCTTCATATGCAACAACTTCTCGCCCAAACTCCTTAATGGACCCATCGCCGCATCCTTCGCCAAAGCCGTGATATCCGAACCAGAGTAATTTTCCGTCAGCTGGACGAGAACTTCGAGGTCCTTGTCGTTCAGATTGTGCTTCTGCGCCGCGAGTAATGTCCTAAGCTGCTGCTCCCGCACCCAAGCTTCAGGTAGCGGAATATACTGTCTCCGCACGAAACGGCGGCGTGCAGCTTCGTCGATGGCCCAGGGGAGATTAGTAGCTCCGAGCACGAGAACGCGTGTAGCGTCGCCGTCGCCGCTCTTGGCTTCGCGGCCGGCGGCTGCCTTTTGGAGGTCAGACCACTGGATCAAAAACTCGGTCTTGATGCGTCGCGTGGCCTCGTGCTCGGAGGTACCGCCGCGGGAGCCAAGAAGTGAGTCGATCTCGTCGACGAAGATGATGCTGGGTGCTAATGCCTTCGCGAGCACGAAGAGTGCGCGCACGAGCTTCTCACTTTCGCCGAGGTATTTGCTTGTGAGACTGGAGGCGGAGATGGCGAAGAAGACGCTTTTGCTTTCTGTGGCCACAGCTCGAGCTAACATCGTCTTGCCAGTTCCTGGAGGACCGAAGAGGAGCATACCGCGTGCTGGTTCTCGCAGGCCCATAAACAGGTCTGGGCGAAGGAAGGGGTAGACGACTGTCTCTTTGAGCGCAAATTTGGCGATGTTGAGGCCGGCTACGTCGTCCCAGTGCACTTCGTCGCCTTTGATGACTACTTCGTTGAAGATTTGCTTGGCCGCGTTTTCGTCAACGCCTTTGGGAAGATCCTTCATCAGCTTCTTCACCTTGTCATCCCATTCCTGCTGTTCGCGTGTCTGAGATGATTCGTCGTTGCCAAGATGATCCGGAGACTCATCGCTGGACGGGGGTGTCACGACTCGATCGGCTACGGGTCGCTTGTCTGTCCTGCGTTTCGGCACCTTACGAGAAAGGAGCTCCGAGCTGCTGGTCGCGTCGTCGTTCGTTCTCAAGCGAGGGCTAAGACCAGACTGAGAGCTGTCGAGCTTTTGTCGCTCGGTCATTGCGCTGAGTACGCCAACTGCTCTTCCACCTACCGCTTTACGAGGCACAGCTGGCGAGGTCTTTGCTTGCACAGTCTTCGGTGACGGTCTCGACTGAGTGTCAGAGTCCGAACTGCGGTCCGTGTTCTTATCGAGAAGAGAAGATGGCTTCGTGGGCTTTGCAGGCGGATGATTCGGGTATTCTTTCATATAAGATAATGAGCTCGGCCCAAGTTGCGATATGCTGGGTAATTGTGGTCTGAGTTGGTCCGTAAATGATGAAGGCTGCTGGTTCCTGTGTGGCGGAGGTGGCGGAGGTTGCGGAGGTCTAGCTGTTTCAACAGAGTCATCGCTGCGAGAAAAAGCCTGTTTGGCGTAAGGATCCGATACTGGGTATTCCGGATACGGTGGAGGGTATGTCCTAGAATGGTTGAGCCGCTCCATCTCATTACTATTTCGTTGTTGCGGCCGATAGTCTGACGGACTTGGCGGCTGTAGGACGGTGATGTCCGAAACTCGCCTATCAGATTGCTCTGCCGGTTTGTCTACCAGAGACCGTGTATATGGGTCCCAGGTGGGGGCTGAGGGAGTAATGACAGTGACATTGCTGGTCGATCGCGCTTCTTGCCCTGACGCTGGCCGCTGTGGGGCTGTCCATACTTGCGAGGCCGCTTTTGCTGCTGCTGGTGGAGGCCGCGTGCGAAGCGTTGTCGGTATCTTTGCCGTCGACTTGTCCTTTGGAGTGTTCGAGCGTAGTGTCTTCAGCATGCCACCCTGCTTCTTCTCCGGACTCGGAGTCCTAGAACGAGTCCGGCTTGATGTTGGTGGCGCGAGATATGGTGATGTTGCGTCCTGCAAGCTCGTGGTCCGAGATGATTCTAGCCTTGAACTCTTCCTACTTGTATACGACGGCCGCGGTGGTGGGGCTGGCCGTTGCTGCGGTGTAGGAGATGGTCGAGGGAGGTCGCTATAGCTCGCCTGCGGTGCCATAGGTCGTCCCATCCAGGACGCGCTTCCGCCGTTGGAGGTCTTCATAAGTGTCGCCAGCGACTCCCTGCTCTTTGAGCCTGTCTCTCCACCAGGGTTTTTCGCCTCCTCCTCGGCCTCCAACCTGCTCTCCCTCAAGGCTTCCAACAGATCGACCCTCTCCTTGCACTGTAGCTCCATGGACCGCAATGAGTCGTGCAACGCCTTCTCGGTCTCGCTGCGCGGCTGATAGCCGGAAGGTAGCTTGTAGGCATTGTGATAGTAGATCTGGTCGAGCGCATTCCGCCACGCTCGGAGTGCTTCGGGTTCGTTATTCTGCATGCACACGTCAGCATTGGCGAGATACCTCCTGCTTCTTACGTCGCGGTCTCGTGCGTACCTGTCCTTCGAAGTAGATGGCCGTGGAGCAGATCAGGTAGCATTCGTCGTACGTCTTCTGCATCGACGATGCTGGAGCCGATTTGCGTAGCATTTTGACTCTCCGCACATACTCTTCAGATCTCTGTCTCTGCCTCCGTCAACGAGAGGAAGTGTAGCTGAACTGAACATAGACTTTGTGGTCGCTGAGCCTTCCCGGTGACGTCGCGGGGAGCTGCGCGGCGCGACTCAACCTTCAATTGGACCAGCGTGTACCAAACTCCAACACCAAGACTACGTCGTACGTACAAGAAGCAGGCGCGTGCTCGAGAAGTGCTCTATCAAGACTGAGTCGTCGAGCTGTGAATGTGAGGTGTGTCACGATCACGGGCGATGAGAGCATGGCGGATCGCGTCACGAAGCAGGTTACACGGTAGGCTGGTCAACAGTCCCGCCTTTTCTGGATCAAGCGTCTACGAAACCGGGAGAGACGTTGCCGACATCCTGCACAATGGCAAGGATGGCGAGACTGTGTCGGCGACAGGCTGGGTGAGGTCCGTCAGAAAGCAGAAACGAGTGGCCTTTGCCGCCATCAGCGATGGCTCGACAGTGGACTCTCTGCAGGCTGTCATGAGCCCAGAAGACGCAGCAAAGTAAGTCAGTAAACACACATACACAGATGAGGAGTCACTAATGGCGGATACAGACTTTCGCACGGCACAGCGGTAGAGTTCGCTGGAGAGTGGAAAGCTTCTGTAGGCTCGAAGCAGAGCCACGAACTACAGGTGTCAGCCACTGAGGTTCTGGGCGAGAATGATGCAGAGAGTAACCCGTTGCAACCGAAGTATCAGACGCCGGAGTTCTTGAGAAGCATTCCACATCTCCGACCGCGGATCGCCAGCAATGCAATCATACTGCGACTAAGGTCTCAGCTTATTGCCAGCTTGACCGACTTCTTCAACAAGCAAGACTTTGTGCAATGCCACACTCCCATAATCACCTCATCTGACTGCGAAGGTGCGGGAGAAGTCTTCACGATATCGTCCAACGATCCGAAGAACACCACAGAGCAGGATGGAGCGACAGCCGAAACTCCCGTTGAGCACTTCTTCAAAACGCCAAAGTATCTTACGGTATCTGCTCAGCTCCACCTCGAAGCGCTGGCCCAGGCTGTCAGCAAGGTCTGGACGCTGTCTCCCACTTTCCGCGCAGAGCAGAGCGACACTGCTCGCCACCTGAGCGAGTTCTACATGCTGGAGGCTGAGATGTGTTTTACCTCTGATTTGAACGACATCATGGACCTGGTCGAGAACATGATGCGAACTGCTGTCCTAACATTGCAGAAGAGACCAGTACGGGCAGAACTCCTAACAGCAAAAGGCACTGCACCGAAGGAGGAGAGGGAGGACGGCAAGTCTATCACAGCAGACATGCTACAGCAACGCTGGGATGGGATCGCAAGCCTGGACTGGCCTCGCATTACCTACGCGGAAGCTATCGACTTGCTCAAAGATGCTCAAACGAGTGGGAGCGCAACCTTCGCTTTCGACCCATCCTACAGAAGTGGACTTCAAGCCGAGCACGAGCGCTATGTAGCCTCGAACGTCGGCAAAGGCAAGCCAGTGTTCGTCACGGACTACCCTCGTTTACAGAAGCCTTTCTACATGCCACCATCGATGTCGACGAAGAACAGCAAAGGCTCGCCCGATACTGTTGCCTGCTTCGATCTCCTAGTGCCGGATCTCTGCGAGCTAGCAGGAGGCTCGATACGTGAGCATCGCTCGGAAGAACTTCTGGGAGCAATGCGAGAGAAGGGCATTGCGGGTAAGGACCTGGAATGGTATCAAGATCTGCGGAAGTATGGCAGTGTGCCTCACGGTGGCTTCGGGTTGGGCTTTGATAGGCTGATCTGCTATCTTGCCGGCATTACGAATGTGAGAGATGTAGTGGCCTTTCCACGTTGGTATGGTAGGGCAGATTGCTAGCCTCTATTCCCAGTCACTACAAACCATTGCACTCACGTTCACTACTGCCATTCTCGGCTTAGGCTCTGCAGCCGACCCGCACCTGCAGTCCCTGCATCTCGTGCATCTCAGCTTGTGCATGTTTACGCGGGGTTGCTGTCACGTCGTACAGTTCCAAACACCTTTGCCTTGATCTCTGAGATCTTCTAACCTGTCACAATCCTGAAAGCTCAGCTTTGATTCGGACTCGATACGTGGCACTCGACCTAAGATGCCGTCTGCCGTCTTCCTCGCCGCTGAAACGAATCTCACTCTTCCCATCAGATCATCGACCACCTGACCTTTATGCCCTGAGGGTGTCACACATTTTGTGTTCGTGAGAACGTTTTACCATCCGTCACTTCAGCAATCACAATGGAGCCTACAAACACCACAGACCGCCAGCCAAAGGCAATGCAACCAAACGAGAAATTCTTCCAATACTTTCAGCATGAAGTAACCGGTAACTCAACCCATGTATATATATACACCTTGCACGATCAAAGCTAACATGTGACAGAAATACAAGAGCAAACGAATCGACTCGGGCAGCGCAGCGTCACCGGCGGCGAACAAGCCGATGCAGTGAACCATTGCCTAGCAAGCATCGCCCGTCTATCGAATGAGGTGAAAGATGCCTCGTCACACCTGCCCGCGTACGACCAGCGGTCGTATGGCGAGGCGATCAAAGCTCTGTCGAGCAAACTACAAGAGGTCCGAACGTCGTTTGCTCCACGGCCGCGCTTCTCGTTCAAGAAAGGCTCAATGTTCACAGCGAAGAAGAACGAGTCCGCTACCAGCTTAGCCGACGCCGCGGATCTTGCCAACGGGAGAGAAGAGACAGCTGCTAATATTTCAAACGATTCGAGCTTCACCGGAACGCCTGAGGAGCCGCAATCTCATGCCGTTGAAGTGGCGAGTGAGGAACCAATGGCGGATCCGGTGAGCCTGGCGCGGATCCGGCGGCCTTCGTTGGCTCATTCTGGGACGATCGATATGGGTGATCACGATGGTGTTCACATCCACCTTCCTTCATCGACAGCCTCAGCAAGTAGTGCCGGTACCCTGTCCATTCTCCGACGAAGTGTTGTGGACATGAACCGGCCGACATCAACAGGATTTCCGTTCGCTGGTCTTACACTGAGGAACATCAAGCAATCTTTGGTGCTCTGCGGACACGTCGATGGTGCCATTCACCTAACGGACATCTCGAACTCGATCATCGTGGTCGCGAGTCGGCAGTTCCGGATGCATGAGAGCCGCGACTGCGACATCTACCTCCTGACGAGCAGTCGTCCGATCATCGAAGACTGCCACAACATCCGCTTTGCTCCATTGCCTGCGCTCCACCAGTCACAAGCCGACGCAGACATCGAGAACCAGTGGCAGAGCGTAGACGACTTCAAATGGCTAAGGAGCGAACCCAGCCCAAACTGGAGTATCCTGGAAGAGTCGAAGCGTATCACGGAGGATGTGTGGAAGAACGTTGTGCCAGGTGGACCGCAATATGGGCCGGACGACATCTTGCAAGCGGTGGGCATTGCTAAGGGCTGAGACAGCAAACAAAGCCAGAGCTGGGATGGAAATAATTATCGAGCGAGTTGCCTACAGGGCCAGGTGTAGGAGATATGCAATGATGGAGTCTCAGCCAGCGTGGGTCCTGCATGAATATGTAGCATAAGGTAGCATAGCAATGGATGAATCTCAGACGGTGTCTTGTACCAACCCATAAGACCGAATCGGCCTCCGCCTCTGTCTCCGCGCAATTGGCAACCCTAAAAGGCAAAGCCCAGCGAGCAGCATCATCCTTTCGCCTTCGCGATATCGGTTGTGCTTTCACCTGTCTGTCAAGCCTTTCACAGGCCCAGTCATCAAAGCAGAGCCATCATCCATTCCTCGTGGCTCGATCAGATACCACGCCATTGAATCAGATAATTCCTGTCCCTTCAAAATACAAATCCGAAACGGACCTCACGCTCGTCATTGAAAAGCCGCGGCGCTCTGGAAGCGGAAGCTAGCGCGAACCTCTCTCCATCTTTACTTTGTGTAGGAGAAAGCTCCGTTTGAATCTGGATCGACCTCCAATTTCTCTATCGCCTGCTAGGATCTTCTGGTGTGTGCCCATTCGCTTGTTCTCTCGACGACATCTCCCCTTCTTCTGACCTGGCCGGCGCTGGTGGTCTGCTGCTCTCTGACTTTCATGTCCACGACGGGGTCTGCGAAAGTGGAATCGATTCTGGCCCAGTCGGGCGCTGGTATGGCAGCGCACGACAGAGTCATTTCGCAAGTCGAGCAGGAAGAATACGAGTAGGTGATCACGGGGGGATGCGATGGGGAGAGGCGAAGGCTGATGGTGTCTGCAGTTATGAGTCCCTACCACCGAACTTCTCGCTCGCGGCGAATATGGTCGCTGGCGCATTTGCGGGCATTGCGGTATGCCAAGAGCGGGAGTATGTGACATATTGCACATGGAAGGCTAATGGCGCATCAGGAACACTCGGTGATGTACCCGATTGATTTGCTGAAGGTATGGCGGGAACTTACGGATTTGCGGAGGGGAGGGTGGCGTGGCTGACCTTGTTTGACAGACACGGATGCAAATGGTCAATCCGACACCAGCGGCGATATACACGGGTATTGGCAACGCAATTACGACTATCTCGAGGGTGGAGGGGTATCTATCATTGTGGAGAGGCTTGTCGAGCGTAATAGTCGGAGCTGGTACGTCCACATCAAGAAACGGAGCTTTGCAGCGTAGCAAGTGGCTGATTTCAGAGACAGGTCCGGCACACGCGGTCTATTTCGCCACATACGAGGCCGTGAAGCAGTCCATGGGCGGTAATGCCGCGGGACACCATCCACTGGCAGCAGGTGAGCAGCTTGAGGACACCACGGTGACGATATACATTCCTAACCCTTCCCAGCCACCAGCGGCGCGTGCGCGACAATAGCAAGTGACGCTTTCATGAACCCCTTCGATGTCGTCAAGCAACGAATGCAAATCCACGGCTCCGCATACCGAACGATAATAGAGTGCGCAACCACTACCTTCCGGAACGAGGGGCTCAAAGCTTTTTACGTCTCCTACCCCACGACGCTCATGATGACGGTCCCATACACGGCACTACAATTCACAGCATACGAATCGCTGACAAAGGTCATGCAACGGCACAGAAGAGTAGGGTACGATCCGCTCACACATTGCACGGCTGGCGGGTTGGCGGGTGGTGTCGCGGCGGCGGCAACGACACCGCTGGATGTGATCAAGACATTACTGCAGACGCGCGGGACCTCGGCGGATCCGGAGATACGGCAAGCGAGGGGCTTGATGGGCGCAGCGGGGATCATATGGCGAAGGGAAGGTGCGAAGGGGTTCTTCAAGGGCACGAATGCGCGGATTGTGACTTCGGCACCGAGCACGGCGATTTGTTGGTCGGCGTATGAGGTCGCGAAGGCGTATTTCATCCGGGTGCAGAACGAGTCCGAGTGAAGCAAATGAGCCGGACACTACTGCAACAGTTCACTTCCATGGATCGCGAGCCACCCGTCAGCAGCCCACAACGAGCGAGGAGTCGAATCAAGACCGTGACCGACCCGTTTGATTGCAGCTTCGAGGGAAGTCCTGCCCTGGCCGTTGTTCTGATCGAGATGCTGTGGAGATTCTGGGCAAGGTTCTGGTGATGTGGGCTGCTGTTTCGAAGTGGCTCTAGAGCAAGGCTTGCTGGCTGATGGGGCATGGTCGATTTGCATAAGCACAGCATTGGCGCTGGTGGTCACAACGCGCAGCGATTGCGCAGCTTGAGATACCATGTATGGGCGGCGTACACCGTCAAGGACAACGGACGGATGGGATGAATCTTGGGAACCTGGACGGCGATCAAGCCGTGGCCGGGTTGTATCTATATCACATCAACAGTGAACTGCTCCAAACGGCGTGACACCTCCCGTTCTGATGATCGGTCTTCGACATTGGCTCTCGAGCACAGCAATTGACAAATCCATCTCTCGAGAATGGATACTTGGGATATGCTCTCCGCGGAACTTCGATCGAGCGCTTGCGATTTCCGGTCGGCGGAGAGCGAGCAGGAATGGACGACCGCTAGCTCGGTATCCGTTGTAGCCAATCACAGCTAATTCACTACCCCAACCCTAAAGTCTTACAACCCTAGTCTTGTCGTTCCAAAACCGTCGACCTGCGTGTTCGGCGGCGACAGCATCGATTTGTGATACATTATGGGCTTTCGGTGTATTCACGGTGCGCACAGTGTTATTGGTGCCATTTTCTGCGTCGTGAAAGGTGTATTAAAGGATGTTTGCGTAGAAGACATGCTTCAATAGCACTTTTCAAGGATGTTGACCACCTCACATACCAAATGTAGCTCACTTTTATGGGAGATAATCAAAGAGCATTGAATTTCCAGGACCAGTGATAATACAGCGAGATCAACACACAAGAGCACACCAGAGCATACAGAAGGAAGTGCAGACTATCAAGGGCTACATTTGGACGACCCAAATGCGTCGAATCGTTGCGGGCAACATGTATCAACTAATCCATGGTTTCGAAGCTTCGCACGAAGGGAGCCACCTGCTTCTTCGTATGGTGACGGGTACCTCCAATGCCAAACCAAGCGAACAAGTCAAACACACGAGCAGCAGGCAGGCTGGCAATCGTCCAGTCGTGGTGTCCCCGAGTTGACTTCACGGATGATGGCTTTGGAAGCCGACTCGACTCATCATATATCTATGACACAGCGGGAAAAGAGACGAGTGCGAGTGCACACGGAGCTGTTGTCTGAACAGCGGTGCTTTGCCTGTATTTGCCGTATATACACTATGCATCGCCCAGCATACCCTAATATCTACACATGCATCTCCTTGTGGGTCATTGGTGGTGCTGTATACACACTGTCAGCATGTAGGACTCAGCATGCGTACTTCGAAAGGATACGTACGATCTGAGCTCGGCACGGGTAAGTTCCGCTGGTACTTGCTTCCACCAGGCGCGGTGGGCGGTCGGTATGGATCGGGATGTTTGTATGAGTCCAGGAGCTTCTCTGTCTGCTCGATGATTTCCTACCACATCCCACATTAGCCCTAGCGTCCGCATAGAAGTATATGGAGGCACTGCGCCTACTCTTTGCTGCCGCGGCTGTGTGACGTGCTTGTTCGCCTCGAATAGGGACCGAATGTACATCGCCTGGCCGCGCCAGATGTTTCGGTGGATGGCCCAGTCGAGGGCGAGCTTTAGGGATTGCCGGTAGAGGTGTCTGAGGTGTGCTGTCAGTTGGTGCTGCTGGTGTATTTCGATGCTCGGTGGTCTGCTCACAGGACGTGTGTTCGGGAGGCCATGCTGGCGGGTGAGGAGGCCACGGAGGCCTGGATCAATCGACTGCCACCCCTATGACACTGCAAGCTGCTCCGGAGTCCCAGATAACGTGCAGTAGCCGTGAATATGCCCTTGTAGCTGGGAGTGGTTCAGGTGTAGTGTGCTGGTTGGTCGGAGCTCGTAGAACCAACGGGAGTAACCGGCGCCATTGGAAGGAACAACTAGGACAGCTCGGTCACAAACAACGACTACCAAACCTCATGCTTGGAGATCTCCCAAAACTCCCCCAACAACCCTCTAACTTATCTCTCACGGTGCTGACTGGGACTGGGAGCTACTCAAAGGCATTTTGCCGTCTCTCGGACCATGTCGTCGTCTCAATGCCTCCGAAGGCTCGCCGCCAACTCCCGCTCAGGCTCTCTCCTACGATGCTCGAATGCCGCGCCCAAATGCCTGCCACGCTCTCACACCGATTTGAGGGCGGTCATGGCCAACTATTCTAGCATACCACAGTCCCTCTCGACCTCTCAATCACGGTGAGCATCCCTGCTGGACCTGCGGTAGAAAGTTCTTCTGACGAAACAACAGGAAACCGTTGTACATCACGCAGTCACGCCAGTTCAGCCTGTCGAGTCGCTACAATGGTGAGTACGATCGCGCGTGGGTGGTGCGCTCATCGTATCTAACAAGCGTTTGTAGAAGAGCAAATGATCAAAACACCCGAAATGGCCGAGTCAATCACCGAAGGCACGCTCAAAGGCTGGCAGGTCAAGGAGGGCGACTATGTCGAGTTGGACCAGGAAATAGGCTCGATCGAGACCGACAAGATCGACGTGGCCATTAACTCGCCGGCTGCAGGGACTATCAAGAAGTTCTTGGCAAACGAGGAGGACACTGTGCAGGTCGGGCAGGATCTGATCGTGCTGGAGCTGGGTGGAGAGCCAGGGCAGTCTGCGCAGAAGAGTGGGTCAGAGCCCAAGGAAGCCGCAGACTCCTCACAGACGACTTCCTCGGACAAGGGTGACGCGAAGCAGTCTGAGCCTCAGCAGGAGGAAGCTGGTGCTGGACGACCGAAGGAAAAGGAGCAGAAAGAAGACGCTCCATCAGCTCCCCAGCAGAAGTCGCAAGAACCCAGCCAGCCTCAGCCGCCCAAGCAACAAGAGCACACCTCAACACCGAAGCAAGAGCCGCCGAAACAATCGAAGCCTAAGCAAGAAGAGTCCTCCAGCAAAACCGAATCACCCTATGGACCTCGTGAGGAGCGCAGAGTCAAGATGAACCGCATGCGTCTTCGTATCGCCGAGCGCCTGAAGCAGTCGCAGAATACCGCCGCCTCGCTCACGACCTTCAACGAAGTGGACATGTCGAACCTTATGGAGATGCGTAAGCAATACAAGGACGAGATCCTGAAAAAGACAGGCATCAAGTTCGGCTTCATGGGCGCGTTCGTGAAGGCTTCAATCCTGGCAATGAGGACCGTGCCGACCGTCAACGCAAGCATCGAAGGACCTGGTAGCGGAGACACGATCGTCTACAAGGATTACGTGGATGTGAGCGTGGCTGTTGCGACCGAGAAGGGACTCGTGACACCTGTGGTAAGGAACGCGGAGGCGTTGGACATGGTTGGGATCGAAAGCCACATTGCAGAGCTGGGCAAGAAGGTGAGCCAACTCGTAACCATACAAGCTTGTGCACCTACTAACACGCGAACAGGCTCGCGACAACAAACTCACAATCGAAGACATGGCCGGCGGCACCTTCACCATCTCCAATGGCGGCGTCTTCGGCTCTTTGATGGGCACACCGATCATCAACCTTCCGCAGACCGCTGTGCTCGGCCTGCACGCCATCAAGGACAAGCCGGTGGCCATCAACGGCAAAGTCGAGATTCGTCCGATGATGTATCTGGCATTGACCTACGACCACAGGCTGCTGGATGGACGAGAGGTGAGTTCATGATCCTGATGCTGATGTTCGGAGAAGCTAACGTTAGTTGGCAGGCTGTGACGTTCCTGGTGAAAATCAAGGAGTACATTGAGGACCCGCGGAAAATGTTGATTCCTGTGTAGTTGGAGTATGAGGAGTATGCATGAGTTTAGGAGGATGGATGGGGGTGGTGTAGACAACGATTGTTCCTGTGTACAGAAGTTCGACCTTTTATCTTCTCTTCGTGTTTCGAACGCGTGATGTGTGCTCCAGCGTCCATGTGGGCTATTGCCTCCTCGCCATTGTCGGTTTTTGTCGTTTCTGAGAGACTTGTGTTCGCTGAGGCTGCATGCACTCGCCTTGACATGTTTCGATGGTTTGATCGTTTCGGTGGAGTAGGATATTGTTGCATGTCAAACGCGAAGAACATCAAGAACGACAAACTTGAAAAGACTGGAAAGGTTGCATGATCGATCAGACTGCTCTCCATTCACTGTGGTATCATCATAAGCTGCTCAGCCTCTCTGGCGCCCGTGGCCATCTCTCTGCCACCATCATCAGGCCGCGCTATGTTACACATCTGAGATGCATGCAGGCAGCAAGCAATAAAAAAAAAAGACACAACCTCTGCACCCCATGACCATTGAGTGCTCATGCCCAACCCGTGCATTGAGCCCCATTATTCATTCGCAAAATCACCCGCCGCGACGCCTGTTAACCCATCTTGAATTCGCACGAAACAGCCTCTACAACTCTTGGCTGGGGCCCTTGCCCTTGGCGCCGGAGGTCTTCTTGGGCAGGAGGTCTAGAGGAGAAGGTCAGTGGATGGAAGTGGTGGGTGGGTGGTGGATGTGGCTTACTCTGGTGGATGTTGGGGAGAACACCACCCTGGGCGATTGTGACGTGTCCCAGGAGCTTGTTGAGTTCCTCGTCGTTGCGGATTGCGAGCTGGAGATGGCTGGGGATGATACTGGTCATCTTGTTGTCACGCGCGGCGTTGCCGGCCAATTCGAGGATCTCAGCGGCCAGGTATTCGAGGACGGCTGCGAGGTAGACGGGGGCGCCTGGAATGGAATGTCAGATGTGCATTGAGCAGATTGGTTGATGAATAGAGCTTACCGGCACCAACACGCTGAGCGTAGTTGCCCTTCCTCAACAGACGGTGCACACGACCGACGGGGAATGCGAGACCAGCCTTGGACGAACGCCTGAGATGGATGTCAATTTGCGCCCGATGGAATAGTGAGGCCAAAACGCGTCATTTTGGACTGAAAAGACGCGTCACAGGCGATGGATGAAGGTAAAAGGACTGCATTCAGTGAAGACTTACGATTGCGCAGTGGTTTTGGCACCGCTGGCCTTGCCTCCGGACTTGCCTCCAGTCATTTTGATGGTTTTGGGTGGTGGGGGTGATTTGGGTGAGGTTTTGAAGTCGTTTGGGTGAGTTGGTGATGGTGGTGAGCTGCTGTGATGGAATGCTGATGGATGAAGAGAAGAAGCAGGAAATCGCAAGTCGATGGGCGACGTCCCTCTTAAAGCTGCTGCGTGGGGTCGCCGATGCTGCTTGTTGATTGCAGCCGATTGGGTTTAGCGCGAAAACCGCGCTTTCACAACATTCGCAGTGATACCGCGGACGTGCAGGCGCATCCCGCATTTTAAGTAGCCAGCGACGCCCACCTCTCCCACCTTTCTCTCTTCTTCCCATCCACATCACTGCTCATCTCACGTATCCATCAAGTTTCATCAACAAATCACATCAACCTCATCACCCAACCCAAACAACATCAAAACCCGCGTCGAAATGGCACCAAAGGCAGCACAGAAGGTACTTGCACCTGATTTCTCAACCGATCGCGTTCAGAAGCTGATTTTGACACCTTTCACAGACCCCTACCACCGCAGGCAAGGCGCCAGCAGGTAAAGCACCAGCAGCGAAGGAGGCCGGCAAGAAGACCGCCGCCGCATCTGGCGAGAAGAAGAAGCGCACCAAGACCAGGAAGGAGACCTACTCTTCCTACATCTACAAGGGTACGCCTTCACCGTCGCAATGTGATCCAGATCTCGTCGCCTGATCCAGATCAACGCATCTCTCACTTTTGATCCATTACTGACGCGTCGTCTACAGTCCTCAAGCAGGTGCACCCAGACACCGGTATCTCAAACCGCGCCATGTCCATCCTCAACTCCTTCGTCAACGGTAAGCCTGATTGCGCCTCCCAACCAAACCACCTCCAGTTTCCTAACATGACTTTCAGACATCTTCGAGCGCGTCGCAACCGAGGCATCCAAGCTCGCAGCCTACAACAAGAAGTCCACCATCTCCTCGCGCGAAATCCAGACATCCGTCCGGCTGATCCTGCCCGGCGAGCTCGCCAAGCACGCCGTGTCTGAGGGCACCAAGGCCGTCACCAAGTACTCCTCCTCCACCAAGTAGACGTTGCTGCACAGCGACGTCGATCTTCACGCGGGCTTGGGTGTGTTTTCATCTCTGGGGGGCTCATGATGGGCAGAAGGCGTTTCGATAATGCGATCATGGGATGGGTGTGTTCTTTATCTTTTTACTGTTGCTCAGATACCATGGCGGCCGCGCAGGGGTGCGGCAGAAGCATGCAGTAGAGATGGCAGCAGATGAGCATGATGGTGGTGCTGTATAGTAGAAAGCAGCAGACAGATCGGTCTTCGGGTTGCTGTGATCGAAGACGAATGGCATGAACTGAACAAACTCATATCTTCCACATTCATCTCTCCTCACATGTCGCCTTGCAACATCGAACAAAACGGTATGAACGCCCCCAGCGACAGCAGAACCGCAGCAAACGACAACTCCACCACGACCCTAGATCACTATAGGCAGCTCGATTCCAGTGACTTCGCCAGCAGCGAAACATTAGCTCTTGTTGTGGTCGTCTCCTTAGCGTGTCAGGTTCGCGATCTGGAGTCGAAACGAAGAAACATCACATGCACACCAATCATGAGGTCCGAGAAGGAAGCAAGAGAAAACAACTGCGCCGCAGCTGTACAAGGACATCTAGGGTATCTCAAATCCGCTGCCTCCAGAGCGCCTCCCAATGTCCATCCCATCGTAACGCCCTCATCACTCATACAAATCATCACCAAGTCATCGCCCCCTTAACAATCATCCCCAGTCTCATCCCAAGTCTCCACCTCATCCACCGCCCCCGGCCGCTCCCCCTGATTCCGCCCTGCGGCCATCGAGCCCGGCTCCCGCTCGTGCACATGCACAATCTGCTTCCCGTCTCCGCCCTCAATCTCCTTCCTCCACTCCTCAAACTCCTCCCTCGTCCGCACTAGGAAACCGATCAACATACTCGGATCCATCTCCCCTAACCCTAGTCTCCTCACCCGCCTTGTATGGCACGCTTCCACCTCCTCGTCCGTCGGCTTCTCTGATAGCGCCAGGCGGGTGGAGTGCGGGTCTAGGTAGAAGAATTGATCATTCTGGTGGCCGATGAAGTAGTGGGATGCCGAGGGGCGACCGCCCGCGATCCCGACGGATTGTGGCATGGAGAGGGCGCGTTTGAGGGCGGCGTGGTAGACGGGGGTGATGCGGTCGATGCCGAGGCGGACGCCGAGGACGATGAGGGTGGGTTGGAAGTCGTCGGTGGGGGATTTCTGGGTGGCGGTTGCGAGGAGGGAGTCGATGTAGACGTCGCTGTCGTCGGGGCGGGCGTAGACGCGGAGGGGGGAGTGGGCGTGTTTGTCTGTGAGAGATCTTCGCCCTTTGTTAGTACGTTGACGTCTGTGGAACGTGGTAGAACGACACTCACTTCAGGCATCGTGCAGCAGCGCTTGGGCCGAACCATTCTCCGGGATGCTTTCCGCACGCCTGCGCTCCGTGCTCGACGAAGCGGTGGATGCTGAAGGGTGCTTTTGGTATATCCGCGAACAGTGCGAGAAGAGCGCGGTGAGCTTCAGGTTGCTCGCCTTTCCTCCAGTCCCTGCCGAACTCTTGTATCGACAGTGCGTTCGCCAATAGGCTCTGTCCGCTCCTTATCATACAGCCCCAACCAGTATCACTCGCGAAGCCACCCTGATTCCCAAGATTCCGCAGCTTCGTCGCAAAGGACATTCCAGCATTCGCAGTCGGGTCTGGCGACCGCTGTATAGGTGCAAAATTGCTCCGATATGTCAACCATATCCTGCTCTCCAAGTCATCCAAGAATTCTGGTGGCCATCCGAGCTCTTCTTCCTCCGACCTTGAGAGGTCTGCCTGGCTTTTCGCAAGGGCTTCATAGTTCGTATCATCCTCGTGTTCGACTTTGATGGGCGTGCTGTCGGTGACTACAGCTGAGTCTGCTTGCGAGGCGCTTGAATCCGAGTTCGCTGATGGAGATGTGCCCAGCTGCTTCGGCTGTCGAGCTTCCTGGTATCGAGAGTCATATGAGCGGCCGAGGCACCATATCGGGGAGGAGTCTTCGTTCTTGGGTAGGGGATCCCAGAAGTACTGGACGACCTTTCTGCTGAAGCGCGCGAAGTCGTTCTGAGCCATGTTCGTATATGAGAGCTGATGGGAGGCCCGAGATAAGAGAAGGCTATACCTGCACGATATGGGTGTTTAGTAGGGTGAGCAACTAGGATTCAGACATGTAGACAGGTTGCAAGCGACTAGCTATTCCAACTGGCTGGTGGCACTGAATATCGATGTAAGGTACAGCAGCTTGCGGAGCCGGTGGTTGCCTCTGGGGAGAGTAAGGTGGGGCAGATTAGCGAGGGCACCTGCAGGGCTGATCGCGAATGACGAGCCGCATGTGAAACTAGTGCACTGCAAAGGACATCGGCGTCGATGTGTCATTATTGTCTGGTATCGACTTGATCCCTTCTCCAACACACTCGCTTGTGTAGTCGTTGTAGGCGGTGATCTGCTTGTTGCAAGGCGAATTGGGTAACACAGAAGAGACAGATACTGTACGCCACAATGGGCAAGAAGAACAAATCAAAGGCGCCCAAGGGCAGAGCGGCAGCGAAGGAGAAGGCAAAGAAGAGTGGTGCTGGCTCGCAGTATTCCTCGCCCATGGCCCGATTCTCGAGAGCGGGAGTTAATGACGACGATGGTAGGTGCTGGCCGCGAGGGTCGCTCCTTCTTCACATGCTAAACACCTGCAGATGACGCACCCTCTTTCAGAGGCTTCACTCAGAACAACAACTTCAACTCGACTCCCAACAAATCCTTCAACACCCCCCGCACCGTATCCGCCAAGTTACGGCACCAGACAATCGCTTTCGTCAGTGGCGGAAGCAACACACCCCAAGAGTTCCAGCCCAAGCTGCAGGCTGGTGAGGACGCAGAAGACGACAGCGAGGGCGAAGACGACGAGGACGATGAAGATGCGTTGAATGACAGCAACATCCAGACCAACATCCTCATGTACACAGAGGACGATATCTCGGAGGGTGCGATGGCGAACATGAACATCCAGAGCTCTGCCGAGGCCACAGGTCCAGAGACGGAGGACACCAGCCCCGATGTCGAAATGCTGATGGACCAGGAAACCGCAACGCACCCAAACCCAGCAGCTTCCGAAACGCCACTTTTTGTAGTAGACACCGAAGGAGATCCAAGTCTGGCAGTAGGATGGAAGTCCAGTGGCAAGCGGCCTCTGCGTCGCGATACGTCACCGACTCCTTCCGATTCGAGTGAAGAGGTGGTGCTTTTTCATGGCCGCCAGCAGCCCACAACGGCCAAGCAACCCACTCAGCACACCAGGCTGAATGGCAATGTCGACAGCACAGAAAAGACGGCACCTAGTCCGCGACCAACAGCGCAGCAGACCGCAACTTCGCCAGTACCTGCATCGATAGATACGCCCATCACCAACAAGGCGCCCGAGCCTGTGCAAAACCGCACGCCACACATCACAGACGATCTCCTCAGAGCTCTAGAACGATCCACACCACAGCCCTCGCCACAGCCGTCTGGTTCGGCCGCCACTGCTGCCATGGGCTGGGCAACACGACAATCGAAACTCGACATGGAGGTAGAGCACAATGCTACCTGGGCACCCGCACCAGCTATTCCGTATTGGCGGAAGGGCAGAGCGCGACCAGACCTCGACCCTTCAGCGGACAAGATAATGGCTTCTCAAACCACATCTCGAAGTGCTGGCGAGGTTGCGTTCGCAGAACCAGAACCAGATGCCGCGCAGACGATAGCAGCGCTTCAAGCTGACTGGAAAGCGGTCCAACGCGAGAAGCAGCAGGCGAAGCCGAGCCAAGCACCCGACGAGATCAAGCTTGACTCCCGCTCACCCATGTCTAAGAGGCGCGGAAAGCGAGGACGCAAGAAGGATAACCGTTCTTTGCGTGATCCCTTTGTCGAAGATGAAGACGATGACGACGATGATGGTGAGGCCGCGTACGATGATTACATGGCGAACCTGGCAGCTCAGCTTGAGGGTGAAGAGATCGACGTCAAGAAGCTCGCATCGCAGACGACCTTGCTGGGTGAATCTTCACTTTTCGTTGATGGTGAAGAGGTGGCTGATGACCAAGTACTGAAGAGCCATCTAAAACTGATGGCAGATGACGACGACGACTCCTGCTCATCCTCTGGATTCTCTGGTGTGATCGGACAAGATCTCAGCGAGCTGTCATCTTCTGACCTGGAGGACGAACTGGACTACACCGAGCGAGAGCAGTGGGAGGACGAAGAAGATCTGCGAGAGCGTCGACGTGAACGCATGACCGATGAGCAAATCGCTCGCATGTTTGCGAAGCAGCAAGAATTTGGCTATCACGGTGATGATCTGATCATCGACGATGGCGAGCACTCTGGTGAAGCTGAAGGTGTGGGCGATGTTGCGAGCGCACGTGCTGTGCTTGCGAATATGACAAACTTCACTTCTTCGGCGAACGGCACACGAAGACGCACACGACGCAGCGGCGGCAACGACAATTTCCCAGATGCCTCGATGCTGGCGGACACAGTTGAGCAGTACGGTGAAAACGGCTTCGACATCATGGACCTCGATCGACCTTCACTTCGCCCTACCAAGAAAGGCCGCAAAGGTCGGCTCCCACCAGAGATGGAAGCACTATCCGACGACGAACTGCGCGAGAATCTGCGCGGTACGTGGGACAACGATCGTCAGAAGAAGAGCGCAAAGAAGGCTGAACGCGAAGAGCTGCGCGCAGCAGGCTGGCTCTCCGGCTCCGGCAAGAAAGGCAAGCAGGACCTCAGCGTCAAGTACGGCTTCGGCATCTCCATGGAGCAGGTGCACACCGAGCTCCGCGTCTTCTTGCTCAACGAGAATCAGCAATCGCGTCCGTTTCCTCCTATGGATAAGAAAGATAGGAAGGTTTTGCACGAGGTCGCTACAGTGCTCAATCTGAAGTCCAAGTCTATCGGCTCGGGCAAGGATCGGTACTCCACGGTCTACAAGACCGACCGCACGCCGAATGTGCCGGGTGTCATTGATCGGATGCTGGGTCTGTCGATGGACGGGCAGTTCTCGCGCGATGCGCGGTTAGGGCGGAGGATGGCGAAGAAGAACGCGAAGATGGGTGCTGGAAAGGGTTTTGGTCAAAAGGGTGGTACTGGGCCGGCGACGGTGAGGAACGGGGAGATTGTCGGGGCAAACGCGCCGGAGTTGGGGAGAGGGAATTTCGGGCACAAGTTGATGGAGAAGATGGGCTGGAGCCAGGGGATGGCGTTGGGGAGGGAGGGTGAGGGGAGGCTGCTGCCTGTGGAGCAGGTTATTAGGTTGGGAACGACGGGGCTCGGTGGATCCTAGGAGACGGGCCCGAAGGTCCACCAACCGGCTCCACGGTCCGCTGTTCGTCCACGACACGCCAATGCATGGCTAAAGGGGATGGAGGAGCCGACACAGCGAGAGGAGAAAGTGGAGAAGCAAGAACCGCGAGAGGAGGAGGTCGAATGGCTTAACGAGCGCAGGGAGTGTGGTCTCTTTGATTGACGATTCTGGTGGCCTTTCTTTACCACTCGGCCGTCCAGCTGCAGACGACGGACGCATTCACGTTCGCGGGGAGGAGACGCAGAAGCACATTCACTCCATCCACTCGGCGCAAGGGTTAGGGTTGGGGTAGCGAACCGACTCAAGTGCTGAGTTGAGGGACTGCTCTTATAGACTTCGGGTATAGCTCAATGGCATACTGATACCTTCTCTGTATTGTTCTGATTGTTTTGGGACTGTTGTGTGTTGGTTTGGTGGTACCGTCGCCGTCGACGTGTTCGAGAGGCACGATTTTAGGTGAATTCTGGGAAGCTCCATGTGAACACACTTAGGTTGTTGGTCACATTCGAGACTCAAGCACTCAACAAGTAGAACCCGGTAAAACAACCAGGAAATCATATTGTCAAGGTCGTAAACAAGCACATAACCTATCGCTAGAGCATGTTGCGACGTCCTGTCATCGACAAGCTGCCTGCAGGTGTATAGGTATGCAGCGAACTATCCAGCCAAGACCTGCGCAACAATATGCACGAGACGAGACGAGCTTACGTGTGTGCACCAAGGGACTGTATCGAGGCAGAGGTACGGTTATACCAACGACATTCGGTGTTCTGAGAGAAGCGGTATGGTGCAATTGATAGTACATGTGTCCTGTTGCCAATTCACGTGTGCGTGATGACACTGCAAGGTAAGGTAGCAGGTCGTTTGCGCTTGGCTGCATTCCTGGCTCGCACCTGCCCAAACAACCCAGTGTGAACCTTGCGCGGAATGGAAGGACACCTCCGCATTTAGGCCGTGAATGAAGTTCTTCGCTCGTGGAGACGACTTGTGAATATACCATCGCGGCAGGCAAAGGGCAACGACACCACCGCCACCTCGTCCCATCCACAACCTTGAAACAAACGAGGCGGTTGCCGAGCACCTACGACATATCCTGGCAACCACGACGCAACGATGTTCGCCTCCACCCTCACTCTCGCGATCAGCGTTCTCGTCCTCGCCTCATCGATCCCGGCTGCTACACTGCCCATGACGTCCCGGAATCTCCAGAAACAGCAGATACTGCTCGACTCCGCACTCCAACCCTACCGTCCCACCGACAGCAGTAGAGGCGAGGACAGGTACCTAGACGCGGAGCCGAACACGGTCGGGGTCATCTTCATGAACAAGAAAGACGAGGGGGTGCACCTGTGGCTGCCGGTGGGGAGGCGGGTGTTTGTCCGTACGTATTCCCACCACTCGCAGCGTCGCCGAACCGTTCTGGGGAGCTTAGTGTGGTCGCGTAGCTGACTTTGATGTAGGCGAGTCGCGCGTCCTTCCAGTCCGGCCCATGACAGCCCGCATCACGAGTCTAGTCGGTGCAGAGTCGCGGCAAGCGAGTAAGGAGGCGCTGGACCGGATCGTGTGTCGCGTGTACCCGAAGTCGAGCGGAGAGGAGCCGACGGATGAGGATTTCGCTGTTCAATTCTCTCGCGCGGATGATTTGGTTCGGTTGGCGGCGAAGGGCGGGTTGGTGGATCGGTTGGAGGGGTGGGAGGTCGAGAGTTATGAATGTCTTTCAACCGTGGCTCCTTCTCGTGTGGTTGGTGGCAGTACCATATCGACCAACGTCACTGAAGGCTGGTCCTGGCGTAGAGCGATGGCAGCTCTAGTCCGCCACGCATGGCGTTGCTGATGAATTCGGATCCATTTCATGACATAGCTTCAAACAGGCTCCTTGGGCGCCATCCCAACCATCTCATACGATCCTGCTCCATCTCTGCCCTTGCCTCTTGCTGCGCCCATCTCATATCCTTCTCCTTGATCAGCCTCCGGTAGATGACCATTCGCAGCACCATCAGTTGCCCGCTCCTTCCCTTTACTCTTGCCGCCTCCACCACCGCTCCCACCAAACGCCATGGGCTTCAGCTCCCGCCACTGACACGCCCAGATCCCCAGCGCGATCATCAACGCCGAGGAACAGATCTGTAGGCCCCACCAGTAGACGTTGGTAGGGATGGAGCGGGTGTAGACGGTGGTGACGAGGAGGTTGATCATGTGGACGGTGATGGCGAAGTCCGGGACGAGTTTGGAGCGGGCGATGAGGAGGAGGATGGGGATGACACTGTACAATAAACGTCAAATTAGCACCGTTGGATCTCACACATATCGTAGGTAGTGTTTAGATGAGGAAGAACATACGTGATCAAACTATCAAGCATCCAACACAACCCCAACGTCCACCCCGTCGTCACATCACCGCGCAGATTATGCCAGTCCAGCAACAAGCCAGCATCTGGATGGCGACCGGCGACAAAAGTTGTAAACACAATAAGGATGAGCGCGACGCCGTAGTAGGACGCTTGTAACGCGACTATTTGGGTGAGGATGCGCAGCGGAGCCAGGTCGGCCAGCGCGCCTGGTCGTGGGGGGCGGCGACGGCGGACCATCGTTGTCGTAGAGGGGGAGTGGGTGTTATCGTGTACGGCGGGAGATGGGCATCGTGGTGAAGCTGGGAAAGGAAAAGGAGGTAGCTGGACGCGCTCACATTTCCTTTGTTCCTTCCTACTTACAGTCAGCGAGTCTCGAATCGGCCGTTGACAGGGTTCGGCTTCTGAAGCTCCGGCGGCAGGAGCCGTAGTAGCCATATCGAGGTACCTCCACCTCGTATACCTCATCTTCAAGTACCTAGTTTAGCTACTCGTCCTACTCCTACACTCTCTCCTGGCTGGTCCAAACATGGCGCACATCGACCAGGACCAGATAGAAGGCACCTACCAGCCCAAAGATGCCGTGGGCGCATCCATCAAAGCGACCGGCGTCACCTCCCTCGCCGGCCTGTTCGTCTCGACCATTCAGAATACCTTGACCAAGCAGAATGTCGGCGCGCTTAGTGTGTTTACCAGGACGGGGAGGACGATTGCCGTGTTTGGTGAGTATATGCATGAACATCTGAGAGATCGAATGTGGGGCCTGCGAGGACATGGACATGGTGGCAGCGACAGATAGAACGAACCATTGGGTACAACATGCACATATGCTGATACAGTCGTGATTTCCAGCGGCCATGGGCGGCTCCTACGAATTCTTCAAATGCGCCTCCGCCAACCTCCGCGAAAAAGACGACGCCTACAACTCCTCCATCGGCGGCTTCGTAGCCGGCTCCATGCTCGGCTTGCGATGTACACTTTCCCTCCCATCCCACCCCACCTCCCATAACCTCCTTCCACTAACTATACTCCTCAGTCCGCTCCGCCCCCTCCGTCCTCGGCTACGGCAGCGCCCTGGCCATCATCCTCGGCGCCTTCACCTACACTGGCGGCCACCTGATGGGCTACAGCCGCGACCCCAACGTCGACGAAGTCTCTCGCAAAAACTACTTACGAAAGAACCGACGGAGGAATATCGAGGAGACGGTGCATGAGCTTGGGGAGGGCAGGGGGGTGAGCGCGCCCGGGTACGCGGAGAGGAGGGCGGAGAGGATTCGGGAGGCGTATGGGATTGATGTTACGAAGGCGCCGATTTCGGGGGTGGGGTTGCCTGGGAGTAGGGAGGCGGAGGCGGTGTCGTAGGGCAGGGAAGGAAGGGATGGGCGGGTAGGGGTTTGTACATATATTACAGCCGAAAGAGAGCCTATGAAGCAATGCTTTGATCGAGATTGTGGCTGATCGGGAACATGGCACGGTGGGTTACGCTGAGCCGCACCTCTGGGTTAGCGGGGGTGCTGTCCCGCTCTGCAACAGCGCAGGCGTCATTCCTTTCTAACCGACCGAGCATCTTCATGGCCAAGGTAGGTTGTGAGCCCGCTGTAAACGCCCTCCATCACAGACCTCTCCTGTGGCCACAGTCTACAGACCTCTTCTTAGGTGGCAGAGTATGTGATGGTTTTCGAATTGCCTCCGAATGGTGGCGACACACGGTTCGGCGATACGTACGCGATGAAGGTGTTGAGGGAGATCAAGGAGGATTTGCGAGGCAGCGGAACGATGCTAGGGCGAGTCGGGAACCAGATCTCGAGGTTGCTGCCCATGGGTTTGCGGAGTTGGACTCTAGACGCGCTGGATCAGCTCGGCGAGGTCGGGGGGGGTCTATCCTCAATATCCGATCGAGGACGAGTGCTCCACTGAAGGCGGTACTGGAATGAATGACCGAGGAGGAACTGTTCGAAGGGTATGGTTTGAAGGGCAACGAGGGCCAAGAGTGGGCGGTGGCCTTACAAGTATTTGCAGAAGCTTGGAGATAGAACCACGCGGGTTTTGACGCCAGATTTCCAGTCAGACCTACAACAGCCAATGAAAAAAACGTGATGAGCAGCCTGTTAGTACACTGTGCATTGCCACTATCTGCAAGCAGGTCCATCAGCCCTCGTGCGCCTGGTCTGGCCTGTCCCTCAGGATGTCTGTACAATGGCCCGAACGCCTCCCCTCCCGACCCCTCCATCCACTTCCTCTCCCATCTACTTCGTAACATGCGACGGCGTCACCGCATACGTCGGCCGCACAAACCTGCCCATTGTTAGCGCACCTGCACTCTTATAAATAGAACACCAGAAACCCATACCTGTCGCTGTTATAAGCCTTCGTCTCCGCCCCCAATAACTCCTTCTCCAGTGCCTGCTGCGAGTACCACCGTCGGACTTGATCCCTGTCCTCTTCGGCTTGTAGTAGGGGGATCAGGTGGATGCGTGACCACATCTTTTCTCGCGCCAGTTCGCTACTTCACGTCAGCATATCCCATCCTGTCCGCCACTCCCAGTAACCTCGCGCTCGGATCGGTTTTGAGAGGTGGTGGTATACGCACTTTTGTTCCCTAGTCCCCTGCCCAAACTTGTAGAACCCATATACCATCACGCCCGCGACGCCGAGGAGGTAGTAGGCGGGGCGGAAGCCGCGGACGGGGAGGTTGCGGCGGTATTGCACGGGCTCGTAGCCGCCGGAGGGGGGCATGTCTTGAGGCATCGTTGCGGTTGGGGGCCGGCGGCCGGGTGAGAGGTGAGATCGGTGTCGAATGCGCAAGTGTATGTCAATGGTTGGCTGGCTGGAAGTGAGGTCTGCTGGGGAGCTCGAGGCTTGGCGTGAATGACTCGTGGGGTTATGTGACTTTTGGTGTGACTTTTACGGCGAAACCTAACGACTTGACAAGTACCCGACAAAGATTTGAGGATCAAGGGTCAGTCATGGAAACGGAGGAAAGGCTATCGAAGAGACGGCGGCTAAGCCAGGACGAACCTCTGGAGGACGAAACAGCTCAGATCGAGTCTTATCAATTCTCGAATGGCGGAACCGTGAACGAAGCAGCCAGCGAAGGAGCTCCTGCTATCACGCTAGACGGACCATCAGAGGGAACTAAATTGCAGCACCCTGGACTAGGCGCTGAGCGGAATTTAAATCTGGAAGACACCAACAGGAACGATGACTTGCCACCCACAGCCACCACACAAGTGGTAGACTCCCTCGACCTCAACGGAGCCAAACTAGACTCTCAATCGGAAGGCCTCCCACCACCGGACTCTGGACCCGGTGTTGAGCATACCTCAAACCTGGAAGACGGCGATGACGACCGCTTGCCACCTCCCGACACCACAGCACCCATCGCCGACTGCATTTCCAACAACCCGGACGGCCAAACCCTATCCAAAACCCAACGCAAAAAACTCGCCAAAAAGCAAGAGTGGGAAGCCAAACGCGAAGATCGCAAAGTCATCCGCAAAGAAAAGAACATCGCCAAGCGCACCCGCCGCCGCGAAGAATGGAAGCAGCAGCACCAGGACGCCCTTATCAACGGGGAACCACCTCCACAAGTACCCACCAAAACGAAGTCGGGACCTCGACCAACGACCCTCCCAGTGACTTTCATGATCGACTGCGACTTCGACGACTTGATGCGGGACAACGAACGGATTTCACTCGCGGGCCAGATCACGAGGAGTTATTCTGATAACAAGGCGGCGTTGTATCGGGCGCATTTGGCGGTGTGTTCGTTTCAGGGGAAGTTGAGGGAGAGGTTTGAGAAGGTGCTGGAGCATCACAAGCAATGGAGGGGGGTGAGGTTCCTGGATTGCGATTTCGTGGAGGCGGCGGAGCAGGCGAAGGGGTGGATGGGTGATGAGAAAGATGGTGGGAAGTTGGTCGGGACCTTTGCGAATCTGTGCCGGGTTCAGGATGAGAGCGGTGAGCTGGAGCACCATGCCGTTATCGCTGAGCTCAAGGAGGCGGGGGAGGTTGTTTATTTGACTTCTGAGTCAGAGAACACACTTACGGAGTTGAAGCCGTATAGTACGTACATCATTGGTGGCCTCGTGGACAAGAATCGCGAGAAAGGGATTTGCTATAAGAGGGCTAAGCAGAGGGGCATCAAGACTGCGAGGCTGCCGATTGGGGAGTTCATGGAGATGCAGAGTCGCAAGGTGTTGGCGACGAACCATGTGAATGAAATTATGTTGAAGTGGTTGGAGTGTGGGGATTGGGGGGAGGCGTTTCTGAAGGCTATTCCGAAGAGGAAAGGGGGGAGGTTGAAGCGAGGGAGGTTGAAGGGAGGGAAGGGGGAGGGTGACGGTGATGATGAGGATAACGACGATAACAACGTCCACAACGACAACGATGATGACGACGCTGGTGACGGCGACAACGATGCGGCCAACAGGAATGGAGAAGATGATGGATCAGTTGCTCCGGCTGGTGGTGAGAACGAAAATGATTCAGGCCGCCAGCAAGAGGCGGACGGAGCAGCCGCTTTAGGTGGCGTCGAGGATGAGCACGGCCAGAGCGGCCACGAGGATGAAGCTGGCAACGCCGCTTGAACAGCTCTTCGGTCTCGACCGGAGTGTTGCGTATGTAGTTACCCAGAAAAGAACGGCTTTTGCTGGCAACTGTACTTGCGAACTTTCGGCTACTGCGAAGATACAGCGAAGGCTGCTGTAAGGTGAGTCGAGTCTCTGGATGCTTCCGAGACAGTGTCTAGAACCTGCTGCCGGTGGCATTGTCATCACTCAAGAGACCGAATCTGTCTCAGCGATGAATACATTTGGCTGGAGATGACCGTCAAAGACATCAACGCCGTCACCTCCTATGTCTCCAGAATCACTTCGGCCACCACCAAGGAGTCTCTCCGACCACCACCGCCACCATATGAGGCGACGAACAGCGCGAGAGGCAAGCGAGCTCGTCGACCGTGAGCGAGAGATGCGGATGCCAAGGAGGCTGAGAGGGTGTTTGGAGACGAGACGGCGAGGTTATGAATTTGTATCAAAGAACGAACTACAGCGACTTTCATGTAGTGATGAGTCCGTCGGAGGTATTCTGAAATTGAAGAGCTGGTCTCTAGACACCGTTGACCATGTTTTCATGCAGCCTCTTCTCCGCCGCCGGAAATGTTCATGTTAGGCCTTCATATCCAGGAGGTAGACTCTCGAGCTCTGATGAGGACGCCGCGCCGCCACTTGAACGACGATCCTTAGGACCGTGGAATCAATCTAGCACATCATCTCTGAGCGCAAATGCCTGCCGCACAACTTCATCCATCCTGCTGCGAACCGCATCGTGAAACATCACATTCGTGGTGAAGACCTTGCAAGCTTTGACCTTTCGTGCCGTCTCCATAGACAAGTCAAAGTCCACGTACATGTCTTCCACATAGCTGCAAGCGTAGGTTGGCACCTGGTTCCTCGCCAACTGCTCCTCGTCGTACAAGTCTGCCCAGTCGCTATCATTGGCGATCATATTTGCTACATCGTCCAGCTTCCGCAGCTCGCTGTAGTCCTCGAACATCCACGGATATATCATCTCGCCCGTGAAATACACGTGGCTGTCGTCTGTCTTCTCGAGATCGAAGACAGGGTACTCCTCGATCACGCGGTGCGCCGACCACTTGGGTGCTTCGCCTTGACAGTATATCGGCTCGTGTAGGATGGCGTAGATGATGGCCTCATCAAATGGCATAGCTCGGTCTATGGCCGACAAGGATCCACGAGTCAAGTGACCGAACGATTCGATGTCGTAGCTCGCTCTGAGTATGATATCATGGACGATGTCAAGTCCGCCGTGGAAGCCGAACATAAGTCCCAGCATGCGGAAGCGACGACGGGTGAGGTTCCCTTCGGAAGGAAGCTTGATTTTGCCGTCGCCGAAACGTTTGAGGTAGTTGTGGATGGTCTTGACTCTAGGGATGTCTTCGGGGTATTTGTTGTAGTACGCTTCGTTGCGCTGGATGAGCTTGTTGTAGAGGCGTCGGTAGACTTCGTCCGGACCTGCAGTGATAGGTGCGAGTCCGCCGAATAGGAAGCTCTCTCGTAGTCCCTCAGGAAAGAACGAAAGGTACGAAAGGATGCAGAATCCGCCGAAACTCTGCCCCATGACGCTCCATTTCTTCTTCTCTTCCGGGTAGTCAGCTGTGAGCACCTTTCGGATCGCCTCGCAGTCCCGCACGATGCTGTCCGCGCGGTAGAGCTTAAGGTACTTTGCTTGGACATCGTTGGTGCCTCGCATCTGCAGAGTCGAGGCTGTGATTGGGGAGGAGAGCCCTGTGCCACGCTGGTCAAGGTATAGCATCTGGTAGCCCTTTTCGAGGATGAGGTGAGTGACAGGATACATCTGCGGAGATTGACATCTCATGCCTGGTCCGCCTTGTAGGTATAGCATCCTGGAAGACAAAGATATGTTAGACGTTCCTTGGGTAGGAGACTCTTGCGGTCTGGGTGGGCTCACCATGGGAGTTGGCATTTCTCCTTTAGCTCCGGTACTATCGGCACCTCATTCTTTTTGACGCTGCGAGCGAAGACACGGATCGTGCCGCTATCTGGTTTGCTGTAGTCCTTGGGCACGTCGAAGAAATGCTCGGTGACTTTGAGTCTGCCTGCCGCGAGGTCAGCCTGGCGGACAAGTCAACACCAGATGTGTGGACTCACCTGCAACGACATGTGATTTCGAGCTGACTATCTTCGCCGGTGCTATCTTCTGCATCTTTCTGACAGAGTCTCTGGACGTGTTATCATAGGCGTCCTCAGCGGCCACTTCCAATCACAACCACCTTGCGCTTCGCGTGGCGGAGAAGTTTCAAATCCCAACCTCACAAGCTTAATAAAGAACACGAGAACTGTCAAACGTGCAAATTTGTTTGCCAGGAGCAAACTTGAACGTTCGATGGCGAAAGACACAAAGAAGAAGAAAGCCGATAAGAAGGCTCGTGTGGCGCAAAAGCAGGAGAAGAAGGCCACAAAGACCGAAAAGAAGCAGAGCAAACGACCTAGAGAAGATGACAGCGATGCTGAAGATGCCGATCTCGATGCGATTTTGGCCGAGTATCAGAAGAAGCAAGAGCAGTTCCTCAAAGTGACAGAGACTCCTTGCGATCCTCCCTCGCCACGTACGCGCCCTGTCTCCTCCATCATGGTTAGGAACACGCTCATGCGGTGGAACAGGTTCCTTCGCAACACTTGTCGCATCACCAAGTAATGACACTGAGCTGTTCCTGTTTGGTGGCGAATACTATAATGGGGCTCTCGCTACATTCTTCAACGATCTCTTCGTCTACAAGATCAACAGTGATTCCTGGCGGAAGATCACGAGTCCAAACACGCCTCTTCCTAGGTCTGGACAGGTGTGTAACTCGCATATAGATTGTTGAACACATAGCTGACTTCTCCTGCAGTGAGCCAACTCTCAGAAACGATTAGCCTGCATCGAGATGTCATCTAATATAATCTCAGTGCCATAACCCAGGGTGGTAATGCAGGAGGAATCTATCTCTTCGGCGGAGAGTTCTCCAGCCCCAAGCAAGGCACGTTCTACCACTATAACGATTTCTGGAGGCTAGATCCCGGCGCGAGGGAATGGACTAAGCTGGAAGGCAAGGGTGGACCTCCAGCCCGCAGTGGCCATCGGTGAGCCTTATTCTGTTAATGGGAGACAATACATATATGCTGACCTGTGATTGCCGGATGGCAGCATGACGTATTTCAAGAACTACATCGTGCTCTATGGAGGGTTCCAGGACACGAGCCAACAGACACGATATCTCCAAGATGTATGGCTGTACGATACGCAACGCTTCGTATGGCATGCTCCTGTATTTCCATCTGCTTCACAGAAGCCGGATGCTCGTTCATCGTTCTCTCTCCTCCCACACGAGTCGGGTGCCGTAATTTATGGTGGCTACTCTAGGGTTAAAGCTACTACTAATGCGGGCAAAGCGACGAAAGGTGGTAGACCTGGTACAAAGGTTACGATGAAGCCGGTCATTCATCAGGATACCTGGTTCCTCCGCATCACGCCTCCGTCAGCCGAAGCTCCCGCAAATGCAGTCCCAACAGTTCGCTGGGAGCGTCGAAAGCGACCTGCAAATGCACCAAACCCACCTCGAGCCGGCGCCACTCAGGCATATCATAAAGGACGCGGAATTTGCTTCGGCGGCGTGCATGATGTCGAGGAGAGCGAGGAAGGCATTGATAGCGAGTTCTTCAACCAGCTATTCGCTTACAACATTGACCGCAATCGGTTTTTTCAGCTGTCCTTGCGAAGACCACGCACTTCGGGAAAGAAGGCAGTGCCAGCTAGTGAACGTGGCAGGCGAGGCAGAGGAAAGGCCGACGAAGAGGAGCTGCTACGCAACTTAGCGTTGATAGAGAATAAAGGTTCTCTGGACGAAGATGGTGAAGGTATGGACATCACAGCGGGGACTGAGAGCAAGGACGATGACGAAGAAGACACCAAAATCGAAAAGCCCGTCAAGTGGGAAATGCCGTTACCTCGTCATGGTGCTCAGCTCGCAGTTCAAGACGACGTGCTCTACATCTACGGAGGCACATTCGAGAAGGGTGACCAAGAATTCACATTCGATGAGATGTGGTCAATCGACCTCGGAAAGCTCGATGGGGTCAAGGAGATGTTCAGGCGTGAATTGGAAGACTGGCAGGGCACCGACGACGAGGAGAGCGATGACGAAGACGACGAAGGCAGCTCAGATGGAAGCGAAGACGAGGAAGAAGCGCCAGAGCCGGGTACGCCAGCGACTTCTGTGGCGGTCGAAGACATGGCGGAACAAAACCAAATCAACGCAGAGGGCGTTGAAGAAGACGCTACAGAGACCGAGGCTCCAGCGAAGGCGGACGACTTGCCTCATCCACGGCCATTCGAATCCTTGCGTGATTTCTTCACGAGATCGTCCCACGAGTGGCAGAACACCGTACTCGAAAAGACGAAGTACGAACGAGACTCTGGAGATCAGTCCGTCAAGGAAATACGCAAGAGAGCGTTCAACGGAGCTGAGCAGAAATGGTGGGACTGCCGTGAAGAGATACAGGCACTGGAGGATGAGCAGGAGGCTGCTGGAATAAGCGAAGTTGTAGCGCTAGATCAGAGGGGAGGCGAAGGTGCTGGCGCGAGGAGGCGGTGATGCAGTACTGCTCCCTAGTGGCGGGTCTTTGTTTTACCCTTTTCAAAGAAGTACTGTTTCAGATACGATACTTCTGTCAACTGAATGTGCCTCCTGAATCTCCTAAGGAGAACCATCCGAACAAACGTCCACATGATGACGTCGGCCAAGACACCTATGAACTTGGGTTCATTCAAACTTTAGCCAAGTTTTGTCAGTTGATGGTTTGGATCTCTTGCATGTTGTTTATCATATGAAACAATAAACTGGAAGCTCAACGATGCCCGAACAGAAGTCAGCGTTCGACACACCCTGGTTCAATGCACAGGATAACTCGTTCTTCAACACTCTGAACAAGTCCAAAGTTCCCCATCTGGTCTTGACAGCCGAGACTGAGGATTTCGACGAAGAGATCATAAAGCAATGGCGGCAAGAAGGATTCGATACTGTCTACATCCCGTTGATGGATGGAGACGACCTGTATCTGAAGCGGGTTCATAATGCAGGAGATAGCTTTGGCGCAGGAGAGTACTATGGCATCGTAGGTAAATGCCCGTCATGTCGAACCAATTGTACTAAAGATCATTGCTGAGTTGATCGTGGCAACGAGCAGCATATGGCGACGCAGGCAACGTAATTCTGGAGGACCATCGTTCACCGAACACTCCCAAGCTGTGCGCGATTGTTGCCTACTACCCTTCAGTACGTCGAATTGAGCGGCGGAAGGGCTCTCTGAAACAGCATCAAGCACTGTGCAGCGCTCTGACACCTTCCAGCACTCGCCTACAGATCCGAGACACTTGCTGACCTTTCTACTTATGAGTTTAGGCGATACCATCCGTCAAAACAAAGTTTCCGGCTAGTGTCAAGGTCCTCGTGCACCTCGCTGGCAGTGAGATTGGCGTGCGAAATACCGCTCAGGCCCTCGGCATTCAAGGCAAGCGAAAAACAACCCGGAAACGTCTCGACCCGGGCGAGGGATACGGCCAAAGTCTGAAGCTTGGGTACCACGCCTATACTTATGCAAAACAGGAAGCAGGCTTCGCAGAATCCGACCTGGAAGAATAGTAAGTGCTATGTGGTGTATGGTGGCTTCAGTCTGCTGACAACACTTAGCGACCCAATCGCAGAATCTGTGGCCTTCACACGATCACTCAGCACGCTGCAGAAGGGCTTCAGGTTGGAGCCGAAGCTCGAAGCCACACGAGATGAACTCGTCGACTCTACCAAAGCCGGCAACGCCAACAAGACAGCGAAGAACATGCGGCCCTTTGCGCACGTAATCCATGGACCGACGTTGACGGGCGGCATCGGATCCAAAGATATCGGGCGATTCTACAGCAACTTCTTCTCACCGCTGCCGCAATCTTTCTCGTCCCAACTTCTCAGCCGGACCATCGGTACCAATCGTTTGGTCGACGAACTGCTCATCTCGTTGACGCACAGCTCCGTAGTGCCCTGGCTCCTACCAGAGATCCCACCAACGAACTACAAAATAGAGATCGTGGTGGTCAGCATTATGTGCGCAAGAGGTGGCCTGCTAGAGAGCGAGCACATCTACTGGGATCAAGCCTCCGTTCTTGCGCAGGTCGGGCTCCTGAATCCTAAAGTTGTACCAGAGAGCATGAAGAAGAAGGGTGTCAAGAGCTTGCCGATCGTGGGAGCCGAGGGTGCACGAGCGATAAAGCGAGGCAGCAGTGGCCAGATTAATGCGTTGATCAAGGAATGGTGAATCGTAAAGGATGGTTTCGTAGACGTTGACGGTAAAGATCAGTTAGCTATAGCTATAGCCATGGCGGGTATCTCTCGTGGATGCTGATGTCAGCACTACTACGTATGGCTCTCATAACTCGTATTGCTCGTTGGCATCGTACGCCAGGCCCCGTTACTTCAGTCCCACCTCAATACATCGCCATTGGTGATGCCCATAGGTGGTGCCGCAGCGGCTGGCTTCTGAGCACCACAGACACCGCAACGACCCACGTCTGCGGCGTTCACGTACTTGCTGCCTTTGCAAGTAGCACTCTTGCAGCGCCAACTGTTGCGCATGAGTGAAGGCTTGAGCACATTCGAGCATGCCATGCAAGTTGAGGATGCTAGGTCGTTCTCGAGTGAGCAAATTGGACAATTGAATGCATCCCTGGCGATTGCGAGCTCTGAGGTACTCGTGATAGCAGGCTGGAACTGGGCTGAACCATTGCTATCGATCGGCGCGGTCTCCTTCCGCAAGCCAGCCGCAATTGGTTGTGCCGTAACTGCAAGCTCGCACGGTGAGTTCCTCACGTTCGAGACTTTTGAAATGGTCTTCGTTTGCCCAGCAGGTCTAAGGCCGTTCGCCTCTTCCTCATCCTCTTCGCTCTCCATCTCGGAATCCTGGTGCTGGTCCTGTCTCTTCGCAGGTTTTGGCTGCTCTTGCTTCATATACTCAGCATCGTCGCCGTCACTCTCCGTTTCCGAGTCCTGATAGGGTCGCTTTGCAGGCCTCTTCGCAGGACGACTGCGCTCTGAAACAGGCTTCTTTCGTCCTCCGCCGCCGAGCTCACCGTTCTCCTCCATCCGGATGCGACTAAGCTCGTTCATCTCGGTCTGTCCACCCTCATCTTGCTCGCCTTCATCGCCGCAAACCTTGTACAACTCTCGTCCTCGCTGATCCTTAATCTTTTCGAAGGTCGAGAAGATGTCCAGGCCGTCGGCAAATTCATCGTCGTCATCTTCGCCAGAGTCAGTCTCACTGTCGTCGCCGTCCTTCCTGAGCGGGGGCTGCTTCTTCATCGCATCGAATCTAGCCAGTGCCGCGCTCGCACGTAGCTCTCTCCCACGCTTGCTGTTGGCGACGCGAGGTTTGCCTTGATGGCGCTTTCCGCCGTGCTCCAGCGCTCCTCTGACGAGATCGTCCTCGCCCAGACTTTGACCGTCGCCGTGAGTACCGAACTTCTTCGCAATACGTCGTTGCTGCCGTTCCGCGTATGTCAGCTTGGGCTTGTCGCCCGAGTCTTGGCCAGGCTTCTTCTTCCCACGCCGTCCTCTGCGATACGTTCCACCACAAAGGTGTTCCGGGATATCTACATCGTCAGGCATCCGGTCAGATACCACACCACCGCTGGTCAGGTCAACTCCACGGCCCCACAAGCCTTCGCCTTTGTAGCCGGCGGCCCACAATTCCTCCATGTGAACTGCGAACCGGTTTCTCTCGTTCCAGAAGTAGCGAGAGTGGTTCATTTGCTTGCAATGTGCTAACTCGTGCATCATCACCTATCAATTATCAGTTTCTCTGAGATGCGTCATTCTGTCTACTGATTGACTGAAGTTACCATCTGGACGAACTTGAAGGACAGCCAGCGACCAGACTTGTCCTTCAAGACCAGTTGAATCACTTCACCAGCATTGAAGTTGCGGCCGATGAACTCTGGATTTGGTGGATACTCTTCCAGAGCCATGACAGACAGGTGGTCCTTTTTCATGACAGGATAACATTGTGCTGCAATGCCTAAATTGATGGGTAGAAGGATCAGCAATTGTCTCGGAGTTGGGATCAAGCTTAGGAGATTACAGAGCGCTGCATAGTGCTTGATGCAGTCTCAGAGAACGCTTCCACTTTTGGGTTTACCTACGTTCAAGGAAGTTCTTTGCGATTTTCTGGTCCTCAGGCGAAGAGGTCGTCAGGGGCTTGATGAAGTTGATGAGAGCGTTTGGGCGCTGCGTGCGCTCGTTGAGGCGCTCGAAACCCAGAGGCATCCTGGTTGTGTCTTTCTCAATTACATTTTGTGATGGTGAACAGGTGAAGTTCGCCACCGAGCATTTGGAGACGCGCCTAAAGACCACGCTAGAGCACGCTGCACGTGGTCTGATCGAAAGTTAAGGTAAATATCACCTCCTTCTGAGTCCTGGACGCTCGAGACTGCTATTTCATTCTGGAATGATGGTCCCATGAGCTCAAATCACACTTTGGATGACTACAAGACTTGAGACGCCCTTTCGTCGCCATGGACAGCCACACGTCCGACTGGACAGCAACCGCACTCTTCTCACCCTCCAAAGCCCGCGCACAGCAAGCCCAAGCTAAGGACTGGTCTGCTGTGGACGCATGGCTGGCTAAAAAGTATGTACCAGCCAGGCGCCCGCCAACCCTCGAAAGGAACGAGGAGACCCTGCAGGTCCTGCTTACTCTTGCTACCTTGAACGAGGGCGCGGACGAGCAGAGAGCACTTGTCGATAGAGTCCACAAAGCCGCTTTGCAAGCCCTTAACAAGGGCAACGTAGGTCAGGAAGGGCGCGACGACGATCTGAAGGCTCTGTTCAAGCAGCTTGACGAGGATGCGGCATTGACTTCACTTGCCAAGACAGCGGTTGCTCTGGATGTGCCTGATGTCTGTATCGAGACGTTGGGCATTGCGATTGCAGATGTCAATGCTCAGAGTTTCGAAGCCGATCAACTATTACGACGCGCCGAAGGACAGCTTCGTGCCATCAAATCCCAGCGCCGTAAGGCCGAAGAGCAGTTGAACGAGTTGAAGAATGACTCTTTCCAAACTCCTGGCCAATTAGTGGAGCAGACTGGTGATTGGGTGCGGAGCACGAAGCAGCTAAAAGCCAAGATCGCGGAGTACGATGAACGTTTGGCCTCTACAGGAACCGCAGAGAGACCGAAGGTGAAGCTGGAGGACATTTCGAAGCAAGCGAGAAACCTATCGACTCAGCAGTCCCAGCTCGCGGATCTGGAAATGCAATTGCGCGCCTATCAAAGTCTACCTTCTGATGCGAAAGCCGCTCGCCGAAAGCTGGAATCTGCCAGGGACGAACTGCGCGCTCTCACGAAGAAACGAGATGGCTTGTTCGAGAAGCTTGCCGATGGTGGCTGAAGCCTGACATTATTCACCAGCTACACCGATCAACTACAGCGCTTGCACGAAAGCTGCGATCTCCTTTCCTACCCGGTCACCCGCTTCAATACAGTGCCAGTGCCCTACCCCGTCCATGACCTTCAGCTCTTTCTTCGAGCTTCCAAGGTTATCGTGTATGGCCTGGTAGCCCTCTAGTGGCGCCGACATATCCTCCGCTCCTGCGAGGATGAGAGCAGGCAGATTGATAGACGTCAAGTCTGGCTCCAAAGCATCGACGATGACTTGGCAGTGCGAAGCATAAGACTTTGGATCCTGATTGAGAATAAGTTCACGAATGATCGCGCGCTGGAGCGCTGTGCTCTTCGCGTTCGTTGCGGATGTTGGGATTGCATTTGCCAAGGGCTCCATGCCATCTGTACAAGCATTTTAGCAAGCTGTGCATCGGACAAAAGCCGTGTGACGGATCTGACGAACCTTTCATAACCGTTTCTATCCTCTTCGTAAAGAACTCCGGCTTCACTTGGGGAGGGTACACCGGCCCGATACACACGATCCCCGCCACTCGATCTGGATGCACGGCAGCTATTGTGCATGCCATCGGGCCACCAATGGAGTGCCCAGTGATAACGGCTTTGCCGATGTTTAGGTTGTCCATCACTCCTATCACATCTTCGGCCAGTCCTTCAAGTGTCAGAGCTTCACTGGTCGACTTCGATCGCGCGGCGCCACGCCATAAGTGTCCAGAGCGATGCATCGATTCGATGGAAGCTCCGGAATGACGGGCATATAATAGTTCTGAGAAGAGCCCAGACCATGGATCATGATGATGGATGGTTTGCCATTGCCTCTGTCCGGTTCGGCATCTTTGGTGTCGAAATAGTGGATACGGCGGTTGGACGACTTGACTGTGGTGTAAGGCATCGTTCCAAACTCTGTGGGTTGCTGATGTCGCTCGATGAGGCCGCCCGGAGTGTCACGATTTTCAAGTCTAGCGAAACGCCGTTCGTTCGATCATTGTTTCATGTCAAAGTTTCTGTGAATGATTTATCCGAGGAAATGCTTCCCCTCCTCCACCTGAGCCCCTTGATCTCTGTCAGCTGCCTCAAGAGTACCCTACGACGACGCGCCATTTATAAGTCGCAACCATGGAAAGGGCGGCGAGAACTGGAGTAGTGAAATGCGATACTAGTTGGCCAGCTTAAACTACATGTATGTATGTATCAAGCTCCAGATTGGTCTGCCCTCACATCTCCGCTTGGCGCCTCTCCGAATCCTTGCGTCAAACGAACGGCACGCCGCTGTTGTGCCGATCATAGACATCACCCTAGCAGTTTGATGTGGTTCATCACTCCGAAGCTCTCAAAGACGGCCCGATTCTCACCCTATTCCCATCTGGATCCTTCAACTCCACATCCCTCATCCCAATCACCTCCGAATCCTCCGCGACCACTCCATCATCTGCAAAGCCCGCAATGAAGGCATCCACATCAGCCACACGAAGGAAAACGAGTGTGTCCGGACTGGCGTCTCCCGTGTGCTCGGACAGGAAGATCTTCGTGCCGCCATTGGAAATCTGCACAAAGGCGGGTAGGTTGTCCTCGAAGCGGTGTTCCCAGTCCTGCTTGAAGCCTAGCTTGACATACCATCGAACTGCAGCGGTCGCTGAGGCGACGCGCAAGATAGGGATGAGCTCTGGGGTGCTGTTGCTCATGTTGGGTGGTGGCGGTATTGGACGTGGTCCTGAGTGTTGTCACTGATCGTCAAGCAGGGTGCATCCGTGCACGGGCGGAGTACGGAGTCTGACAGTTTTTTGGTTGGATCGATGTTCGTGATGGTCACAAGTAACGAGATGATGTTGTGACGATGAACATCGATCAGCACCCTGAAGACGGAGCTCTAGCTTAGGCAGCAAAAGCTTATTTGAGCTCATGCATCGGACACTGTAGGCTGGGCTGTTAATCCTGCACGGTCGCATTGCAAAGTCGTTATGGCTCGTGGAGTGCCGGATTGAACATTTCCTGGCAGCCCTGGTCTAGAGTCGGGACAAGGTCGCGAGTAACTCAAGTCACTTGCATCATTCAGAGTTGAATCCATTCGTCTCCAGGACGGCGGATGGTCATTGTGCGGCTTCAGGCCGCATCGGAGGTAGTTCGGGAGCCTTGTACTCACGTATTGATGGGGACGGCAGCTTGCTTTTGGAAGCGTTCGTTGCACTGCGCCACCGAGTAAAGTTCAGATGTACTTCCGTCCCGGATCCACCATATCTAGAAGCTCCATCGTCTTTTCATACATTGCAAACACAATGCCACCGCTGAACATCAATCTACCCAGTCGAGGTAAAGCACCACTCCACAGCTTGAGCACTCCCTCTTCTCGGAAGATCTTGACACCACAATCAATACTATTCCTGTACATGCCCTTGCTGTCAATCGCCTGCATCCGGGTCTTGACGGTGTCGATCGGCTGTGTTGCGTAGACAGTGACAGTCCCGGCCATTGCTCCGATTGCGAATGTGCCCAATGTTCCCAGCTTCTCCCCAGGCGCAACGTATGATTGAGCCATCTGCTTCAGCCATGTATACGAGCTGAAACGTACAGCGGAATTCGCCGCTTGCCTCGCTGTTGTAGGTGCGAAACCCTTGAAGAAACCTCGCACGCCCTGTTCCCGGAAGATCAATCGACTCCCATGTATGAACCCATTCATCCGTGGCTGCGCCCTCTTGCGATCGTCGATCAACTGTGTCTTGATGCTCTCAAATGGCGTCACAGCGAGCAGACTCTCCGTTGCTCCTGCCATGAAGCCAGCCACCACGGTCATTGGTCCGCTTACGTTGCCTTCAGTGTCACTCAACGCTCGCCTGAACTGGTCGAAGGCGACGAAGCGCACGCCAGCTTTGATGCTGTTGCCAATGATGAGGGTCGTGCAGCCGGCATACCATTGTGCGCCGAATGGTGGGAAGGGCAATTTCTGGCCGGACGATAGGCGCGAGTTGAGCTGGATCCGGGTTTTGGCGAATTCGGCAGGATATAGGATGGCGATCTCTACGGCGCCAGCGGTGCTCCCAGCGATGATGGAGCGTATGGGGCTCGGTTTGTTCGTGAGAGTATTGCTTTGCTTTTCTGCTGCAGATGGCTCCTTTGGCGTTGCAAGGCGAGCAGCCGCGTTGGTCGACATGACGGGCGAGATACGTGGGTGAGTCGTCGGTGCAGACTCTCGTTACTCCGTACCAGGAGCTGTTATCGGATTTCTGCTATCATGGTGCTTTTGTGCCTCAAGGATGTTCATCTTCGAGACGTCAGAAAGTGATGTAGCCCGGAATCGGCGTGAGAAGATGGGACGAAGTGTACGCAGGCTGGGACAGGAAATACGAGGCAACGACGCGATGTGGCGCCTGTCTTCATCACATATACGGCCATCAACGGACCTATCACAACCTCAGAACAGCGACATGAGGCTACTTGAGTCTATCGTACCTGGCCAGCAACAAGCATGGCTGCCACGGCATCCGAAGCCGAAGTGAAGGCCGCCATAGTCCAGTACCTGACATCAAAGAATGTGCCGCCAGCGCCAGGGTGGTTGCGAGACTTCATGCCGAGCATTCGAATCAACACGCCCATGGTAGCTCTCCAGAAGACGGCGCTCTTCAGGATCCTCTCCACAGATCTTAACGCTGCCATTCAGCCGGCCTCACCAAGCTCAGTCTTCCCAACCAATGTCGCAAGCGCGGATATCAAGGAACGAAAGCTCAATGGCCCAATCACGGGTCAAGTCCTCGATATCGAAGACATCGGCCACAGCTGCTGGTCTCAAGTCGAGAACATCGAAGCGATTGAGCGTGGCGAAATGACCAAAGGACGAGAGATCATTCGGGTGACTGATGACGAGACGAACACTGACCAGAATCGCACCGCGGCGAACAATCCATCGTCGTCTTCTGGGCCACATAAGCTTCTCTTGCAAGACGCGAAAGGCATCAAGGTTTATGCTTTTGAAATGGAGCCAGTGCCTGGGATTGGGCTGTCCCAGCTGGCGATAGGGGCCAAGCTTGTACTCCGGGATTTAACGGTGGCGAGAGGTGTTATCATGCTTGAGCGCAAAGGTGTGGAGATTCTGGGTGGTAAGGTGGATGCGTGGGATAAGAAGTGGAAGGCTGACAGGAAGGAGAACTTGAAGCGGAAAGCTGGGTGGACGGAAGGTGGAGGATGATGAAACCTCTGACTTCGATTCGCGCAGGCAGTGCGGGCTACATTTGCTGATTACTCGAGCCACTCACGAACTCTTCTTTCCCACTTTCTGAGCACTCTTCTCTCCAATCCCCAAAACAATAGCAATCCTCGCGAGAACAAACGGCCAAGTCGTGATCGTGACCACCCAATCCTCCATCGTCCAGCGAGAAACAACCGAATACTCCGCCCAGCCACCTACGGCTTCCGCGCACGAGTGGCAATAAGCCATATCCGACAGCAGCATGCCGACGCACAGGAGCTTCCACACTCGGACATCATCGACAAGTCGGAGGACAACGCCTTCGGTAAATGCGAAATGAAGCCATCCACCCGCTAGTTCCGTGTAGATAAATTGACTGGCCGGATGAAGTGTCTGGAGTGCGCCTCGGGTCATTGTCGATGTGTACATCTCCGGTTTGACGAGTGTGAGTATGGCTCCATTGAGGGCGAAGAATGGTTCTAGCCAGAGGAGTGGGAAGCGGAGGATGTATGGGATCGAGGTTGAGGCTTTAGCTGCTGGAGTTGTCGATTGTGCCATAATGGAAGTCGGTCTATCCGTCTTGGGCTGCTGGTCGAAAACAGATTCTTGTTGCAAATAATCGAAGCATGAACTTGGGATTGTGTTGTAAGGAGCTCGCATCCAGAAATCGCTGGTCGGCCTTGCGGTGACCTCACCCCTCACATGTCAGAGAGCTTTGTTTCGAGAACGAAAACGAGAACGGTACAGGAATTATTTCGATGCTGTTCAAGTATTTTCGTTCAGACTGTACAGTAACAATCCATATCTCTACATTTATCCATACGCTAAGGTCGCAGAAACAATTCTTTCTCATGGTTCACGCAGAGACCGTCCCAGCGCAGATGGACTCCGAGATCCGACCACGCTCCGCCTCTTGAATGCTTCCTCGTCCAAGTACTTGTATTGGCTCCGGTCCACCTCACTCCGCCAACGGTCGCAATGACGTCTTCTGTGAGACCTTTCGGTATCGTATTTCTTGCTTCAAACAGAGCTTCTGCGTGCGGATGAAACCACATGTTAGGCCACCAGCGGTCACGGAATCCCTGTACTCGTTAGCTCCTTCATCAAGCAGGGAGGTGGTAGGCATGACTGCGGGACATCTCACCTTGTCTCCTGTATAGTGCAGCAATGGGAAGACACGCTGCGTGACAACATTAACGCCAAGCAAGACATCTTTCCAACTTTTGTTCGGCAGGCCGTCTCGCACCGAGTCGTCCACAGTCTCCGAGACTTCGAATGGGGGAGTGCAGTTTTCTAAGTCGCTCTAAGAAGAAGGGCAAAAGGGTCAGCGAATTGTCTTAGACAAATTAGGGGTTTGCCCATAGGTTTGTTACCGGCAACGTCACCTCGTCTAGCCTTCTCCTCCGCGGTGGTCCGGTGGTCGGTGCATCAGTAGTGTGGTTGAATGTCATCCAGACCAAGTATTCAGTATATCCAGCAGCTGTCTGAAGGGCGAAGGGGTCAGTAAATGTCTAAGACGAGGTAGGGAAAGAATCACCTGGAATAGACTTGACGAGTAATCTATGGAGATGTGGTACTCTGTTCGTTGGCCTTTCTGAATGTCTGGGACTTTCGCACGGATTTCTTCGCCAGCATCGTTGTGCGAGATGACCGGCGGACGGATGCCCCCATCACGGCGTCTGATCCGCTCAACTTCCTGCTCCGCCCAAACGTCCTGAAAGTAGTACCTAAAGTTGTGGGTAGGAGGGTTAGCAAGTGTCTCGGAGCTGAGATCGACAGTGTCGAGGTCTCAAAGCGCGGCCTAGTGCTTGGAGATCAGTTTGACGTACTGATCGGAGTTGTGGTCACGGTAGTCCGAGTCATATTCACGCTCGACCATCGTCATTGTGGCGTTGAACATGTCCCTCATGTGTTTGACCGGCCTATCGATAGAGTCAGCTATGTCTCAGACAAACATGGTAGGAAGACATGAGGGACCATTATGCCCATCAGAACTTACCCAATCAAAGTGCCGCTGTTCAACCATCGAGGTCGAGCAAGAACCATCCAGCTGTCAGTATCGGGTCCAAAAGCTTTCGGATGCATTGGAACCTCTGGGACTGCCCAGCACGCGGCTCGATCGGCGCCACCGGGCCAGCAAGTCTTGTCAGGGCCCCAGAAGAGGGTGTTGCTTATTTCGTCACCGCCGTGGTGCTCTCCATAGATCTTTTCGTGCCGCAAACGATCGTTTGAAGTTTCGAGAAGGTCAAAGTACCGAGAGATCATGACTTCTGGAGGCATCAACATCACGACATCGTACGCATCGACTAGTAGTACCAGATCATCATCGTTGGATGCTGGTAGTGTCCTCAGATACGCCAACGTTTCCGAGATCTTGAACAGATGAGATTGGGCGCCATCGTATTTCCCATGACCTTCCCAGCCGATGAGTATGGGCTCCGGATATCCAGTGATCGTGCTCGTGAGTAGCAGTCGGCAGAAATTGAGATTGGCTGCAGTCGCTGGCAGCAGATAGTGTAGTTGTCGAGTCTCCGCAGGCGCCGCTCGAAAGCTGTGCAGTGTATCCTGAAACTTGCTGGGTAGAGAGGAAGTCAAGAAGGCAAATAGAAAAGTAGCAGCGACAACGATGGCAGTAGCTGTTACGGTGGCATGACGCGGAAGGGAAAACATGTTAGCATGCTCCGAACGCAAGGGGCGGTGATAGGCTCTCACGATACATGTAACTGCACTGTGACCCTATGCGTGAGAATGGGGGATGGTGGTACAACATTGCCACCCCCATGGCTGACCACGGATGGAAGATGGTGCCATCTGGCCCAAGCTGGCGCAATGCATACACGCCTTGTCTGTGATCCGGGGATGTGGATGAAGAAATAATTGTGGATATACTCCATCCTCCACCCAATCTAACGTTTCACCATTTGTTCTTAATTGTGCTCTCTACCCGAATGTGGTTGAAAACCGTTACGGTTCTGTTTCGGCCAAGTGTACGGTGCGATGATGGCATCAACTATAGTGCACGTTTACAACGCCATGCAAGAGCCAGGCTTGTGGAATGATCTAGACAATAGCAACGCCAGAGGGTTTTCCTTTTGCTCAGGTCACGGACGCTTTCCCAATGCTCTCCACACGAAAACCAAGAGCGCCAAGCGCAACAGGGTCGACCACGCCTCTCCCATCGAAGACGAGTCGGGGTCGCTGGACAACACTCGCAATCGCGCACCAATCGACTCGATCGCTCTTGTTGAAAGCGTCGTGCACGACAGACTTGGCGGTGGGCAGATCGAGTCCGTCATCTAGCATGTCGATGCCAGAGTCCGAACTCGCGGCGGTGCAGTTCTCTGGCAGAGTGGAAGTATCCGCAAGCATGTCGGTCTTGAAATGATCCCACTCTGTCAAGATAAGCACCGCGCAGGCGTCCACACACGCATCAACAGCATTATCCCACACCCGAACTCGTTCCCGGATGTTTGTTCCGATGTCCTCCAGATCTCGGTATATCTGCTGAGCGTTCGTCGACACTTGCGGATCGTACACGGCCAGCTCGCAACCTTCCGCGAGTAACTGGGCAGCGACACTTATGGAAGCACTTTCTCGTGTGTCGCCAGTGTTCTTCTTGTAGGCCCATCCGAAGATAGTGATCTTCTTGCGTAGGAGGGTGCCGTGCAAAGCTGAGATTACGCGACTGGTGAATCTCGATTTCTGATGTTCGTTGATTGAATTAACGGCTCTCCAGTAGTTCGCAACGTCGTATAGGTGTAGCGATTCCGCAATGTAGACGAGGCTCAGCACATCTTTCTTGAAGCATGAACCTCCGAATCCAGCTGAGGCCTTAAGCATATGCCTCCCGATGCGCTGATCGAGAGAGACTGCATTGGCGACCTCGGAGATGTCGGCTCCTGTTGCTTCGCATATCGCGCTCAAAGAGTTGATGCTGGATATGCGTTGCGCGAGGAGGCAGTTCGCCGCCAGTTTCGCCAGCTCGGAAGAATACAGATTTGTATGCACCACGCGGTCGTGAGGAACCCAAGAATAGACCGAAGCGAGTTCTCGAGCGGCAGACATGGAACGATCGTCCTTGAGAGAACCAATGAGTACCCGGTCGGGGTTCAGCAAGTCCTTGATAGCAGTACCTTCAGCCTGGGACAGAGCATCCATCAGTTAAAGGGATTCGAGATGTATGCGCACATTCGCTCTGTTGTCCAAAGGGCCTTGCAGATGACTTACCAGGAACTCCGGATTAGACAAGATGCTGAAGCTACGGGCCGGCGCAAGGGATGCGAAGATGGAGCGTAATCGCTCTGCCGTTCCGCACGGCACAGTACTCTTCTCGACTATGATTTTGTCTGCGGGTGCGGCATTTGCTATCATTCGCGCCGCGGACTCGACATAGCCGAGATCAGAAGCCGAGCCTGCTCCAACACCCATGCGCTTCGTCGGGGTATTGACCGCGATGAAGATGATGTCTGCCTGTTGAATCGCTGCTGAGATGGCCGTGGAGAAGAAGAGATTCGGTTGCCGTCCATCGGTGCCATCCCTCGTCACTTCCACGATGGCAGAGAGCCCAGGCTCGAAGATGGGCAAGTTCGAAGACCTCCATTGAGCGATGCGCACCTCGTCAAGATCGACGACCGTGACCTCGATGTGCGGGTTCTGCTGTGCGATGACAGCACATGTCGGCCCACCCTTGATATGTGTCAGAAGGTATAGAAAGACTGTGAACGTGGCACTTACAACGTAGCCAGCCCCTATGCAACATATCCTCTTCGTGAGTGGTCGGTTGAGCTCCATCTCGGACTAGAGATGCGTGTGTGAACCTGCAGCATGCGAACGTGTACGAAAAGGAACGATAGAGGGGCTGCGGAATCGCTCGAACAGTGAAAGGAATTGTGTGCGTGGCTCGTCTCCTGCGAGGCTGCGAGCACGCCAGATGGGCACGTTTCTCCGACAGTGGGCTCTCATATTCACGTAGATACGGTACTGCCGCAATATCCCCCTGCAGTGCCACCATAGAATCGACTGCAATAATCAAGCTTCGACATAACGGTTCCGACGGATGGGTGGGACAAGCACGCCATCGTGTTCGATGCCGCCGCAATTGGAAGAGGAGATGAGGTGAGGTGGACGTGGAGATGTCGATGCTCCCAGCCCTCGAAGGTTCTCGGAACGGAGAGGAACCGCCGCGCCCCCTTGATCTTGGCTCGCGCGATCACCTCACGTCCGAGCGTTGCGACGACATGGCACAATCGGGTCCTCAAAATTACTCTGCATCCGTCGCAGTCTCGCAATCAATGCGTTGCATGTCGTGGTGGGACAGGGGTCCCACGGATCTTAAGGTGGGCTACCGATCTTCTGCTGTCAACCACATAAGCGTAGGTCTGTCTAATGCTTCGGCTGCCTTGATTCTCTTTGCGTTCACTCGTTCAATCATTCCTTTCGTTACAGTGAGCGCACGATGGCCGTCGACTTTGGCGCAATTCCCTCTCAGCACGTGGATGCACATCAACCCTCTCGCAATCAAACCCTTGAGCAACAGCGGCCGTCATGGTCTTCCTCCGAGGCCTCTTCGCCTGTTGACGAGAAGCAAGTGCACGCACGATTACTGGAGCTGTCAGAGAGATCCAGCATGGATAGCCGGACATCTTCTGTGGACGATCATGTCGCGTTGAACGGCTTGCTGGAGGCCCAAGGGGATCAGGACACATTGTCAGATGGCACACCAATACCATCAGAATACCTCGTACCTCTGTCGAAGAAGCTCACATATCTGGGGCTATATTTCTTCTTGAACGTTGCGCTTACGCTGTCGAATAAGCAGCTACTGATGAAGGTTGGTCAAATCACAGATATGTCTGATGAAGTTGTCTAACACATGGCAGATCTCCACTCCATGGCTTTTAACGGTATCTCACGCGACTGCTACCTCGATTGGCTGTTTAGCTTACTACGCGACTGGACGCCTGAAGCTATCCACATTGACGCGGAAAGAGCGCTACATCCTGGTTGCGTTCTCTTCTCTCTTCACCTTGAACATCGCCGTGTCCAACACATCCTTGTAAGCTCGATGCTCAGCAATCGTGTTTGTGAAAGGCAGCGTGCTAATACGGCTCGAAGGGCACTGGTGTCTGTCCCATTCCATCAAGTTCTACGAGCAACGACGCCAGTAACCACAGTTCTCCTATATCGCATGATCTTCCAGCGGTCATACAGCACTCAGACCTACCTCGCGATGGTACCGTTGGTCGCGGGAGTCGGACTGGCTACAATCGGAGACTATTCCTTCGGCCCTCTGGGTTTCGTTCTTACCGCTCTCGGAGTCTTACTAGCAGCAACAAAATCCATAGCAACCAACAGGCTAATGACTGGATCGCTCGCGCTTGACCCTCTGGAGCTTCTCGCCCGAATGTCGCCTCTCGCCGCTTTGCAATGCGGACTGTACGCATACATGAGCGGTGAGCTGAGCAAGTTCAGCGGCTTCATTGAGAGCGGAGAGCTTAGCTCCTCAGTACTCGTGGCGGTGGTAGGGAACGCCTTCATGGCGTTCATGCTGAACACGGTGTCGTTTCAGACGAACAAACTCGCCGGAGCCCTCACAATGTCCATATGCGGCAACGTCAAGCAGTGCTTGACGATAGTGTTGGGCATTGCGTTGTTCGATGTTAGGCTGACGGCCATCAATGGGGTCGGCATGGCTTTGGCAGCCTGCGGCGCTGCATACTACGTGAGCAGAACCTTCCCTTCTAAGACAACTGAGATAACGGCTAACGGATTATCTTCATGCACCAAGAGCAAGGTTGAGCTTGCAAACCGCAAGCCAAGTTAGGGTAATCATGGCCGTAATCTGTCCAAGCGGGGCTCATTTTGACAGCGATCTGTCTAACGTTTCACAAACCTTTTTCACCATCTTTCGTACCGTTTGCGTGATATAGATGCCACACAATGCGATCTGGCGTGCGCATGGCGTGATTGGATGGTCTCAGCTTTCTGCTTCCTGTTTGGGCGAGGCGCTAGGACCCGTGAACCGACTTGATACGACACCGCATCTCCTAACGAGCAACGCCTTAAGGTATGGTCATCCAGGGTTGCGTGAGCTCTTGGTCCGACTTTCATGCTTGGAGAACGGTCTTGTTCTGGTGAACTTACAGCGATACCAAAGTCGAGCGCTTTCGTCAGTCATTGGCTCCACCCAGAAGACACCACAGCATGGAACAGTAGACAATTCGACAAGCGGACACTGTCGTTCTTTACTGCACCTGTCAGGTGCTTCCGCCAACGCCATGCAAACAGCTATTCATCGAGTCCGTAGCTTGCTGCCCCAGAAGTCTTGGTCCTACGAGCCAGTCAAGCAAGAATCGACCGCAGACGGGTATGTCTCCGTTGAACGGATCGGCCTCTGGAAGCAGAGTCTGTCCCATCAAGCATACCGGAAGATCTCCGCCCTCGCGATCACCGCACTTGTGTTCCTTCTTGCGATCTTTTACTTGGCTGGCTCAGCGACGGAGACCACGTTGAAGGCCGTCCATCGACATCAGGATCATATGCTGCGTGTCATACTGCCTTCTTTGGAGCCGGATAGCGAAGTCTGCAAAACGGTCATGACGGCTGCTATCCTTGGCTACTCAACGCCTATCGTCATCAACTACGACAAAGTTCTCGACGACCCCGGGCGAGGGTCTGATCGTGAGCGCCACAAGCTTAATAAGCTTAGCGAATACTTCAACCGGATGTCGAGCTCCTCGGACGGCGATATTGCAATCGTCCTGGATACTCCATATAATTGGTTCCAACTAAGGCCCGAGGTGCTGATGAGCCGGTACTATGAGTCGAACCGGAAAGCCAACGGACTGCTGCGAAAACTGTTCAGCGCGGATGAAGTTGCTTTCGGATCAATCAAACAAGATGTTCTACTATCAATGCATAGCTCAAGCAGTCCCTCGGATTCGACATTCGGAGGTGCATCAAGCGTCTCTGGCCACGGATCCTCTGGTAACAGAACGCGTGCGATGCCAAACATCTCGACCGTCATTGGCCCTGTGGAGAGCCTGAAGGATTTGTACCGTCGGGCAGCGGCCGAAGCAGATCAAGCACTCGGCAGTGTCAATGCTCGGATGGTCCTCGCGGAGATCTTTGACCGGCAGGAGCTCCACCGAGAGGCGGTACGACAGCAGTATCGATCTTGGCGAAAGCGAAAGTGGCATTCGTTGTTGGCAAATTTCAAGAGTCTTCGCGGCAGCGCAGACAAGAGGGCCTCCCGTAGGGACGAGCTTAACAACGATAAAGTCCACGAGTTTGGCTTGGGCCTCGACTATGCAAATGATTTGACTCTCACTGTGGACTCGGAGCATGACGCCGAGCTGGGTGGATATCCTGATTTACATGTATCTGTCGACATTGCTGCGTCAATGCCTCCTTTTTGGACTCCAAGCGGCTCACAGAACCTAGCGCATAAGACCTGGCTGGAAGTGCCATTTGTGCACCACAAAGAGACAAAAGCAGTTCCAGCGATCGTCAGCTTCCCATACAGTAGGACAGGCTTCCAAGGAGCCCATTGGACCGATTTCTGGATGCATCCAGAGGTGAAGAGCTTGTTTCAGGAAGCTCTCGCGGTGCCTAGACTTCCGGTCACGAGCGTTTGCGATTCGAATGGCATCGAGCACACATTCTGGGATCCCTCTGTCCGGTTCGACCGAGCTGGTATACTGACGACCGACAACGCCTGGGCAGATTGGGATGAGATTTGCGAGAGGGAAGACACATGGCAGCCGGCGGTAACTTTCTAAAGAGTCAAAGCGCGAACTCGGCAGCAGATGTGCTCTCTGCATTGGCCTCGATGTAGCTCTGACATCAAGCTGCACTTGCTACGCCCTTTGAGCGCCTCATCATAATGCCCAATGTGTATCGACCGTCTAAGAGCACAACCTCCTCCAGAAGTTCGAATCCGCAGCTTCGATAGAGTTTCAATGCTGCTGTCGTACCCTCTAGGAGGACGTCTTGGCCAAGTTTGTCGACTTCTTCCAGGCCTCGCTGCAGTAGCCGCTTTGCGATTCCCTGGCCCTGGTATTCCGGATGCACACACATCGACGGCACATCTACGAAGATCATTAGCTAGCTTCCACAACGTACAGAGTCTCCGAACACAAACATACACCAGACATCCTTCCTGTCGCCAATCCATTTCTTCTCCACAGCATCGAGGCGCTCCATCGTAGCCTTCTCAAACTCCACATTCATACACGCTGGCCGAGCGGCCGATGGCTGCTGCGCTCCGATGTCTACGGATGGTGTAAACAGCCCTACATACCCAACGATTCGACCATTGGATTCATCCACAGCTTTGAAGTAGAATTTCCCCTCGCCGCTCTGCCGTTGTCGCGACCTAGCGATGCGCCATGCGCGGTACTCGGCCACTTCTTCGGGGGTGCCATTGCGTGGGTTGAATATCGCGTTATTGAGGTCGTCGTCTGCGAACGCGGCCTCGCCAGCGATAATCATATCCTCTGCATCTCCCGGCTTGCAGGGCTGGATGTTGATAGACATAACAGAGTATTCGTGACGACGATGGTGGTACGCGATTGTTCCGTTATTGACTGTGGAAGAGTCGGCATTAGAGAAGACTTGGGAAACCTCGCAGCACGGTATTTATACTCTATTGCCTGAGCCATCGATCCACACCTGCCCTTATCGCCCTATCGTTAGTTGTCCAATTGATGATTCCGGAGTCGAAGCTGAAGTTGATTCTCGCATTCGTTCGGAGTTCGGGAGCGGAGTCAAAGTCTCTGCCAAGGGAAGGGGAAGGAGTGAGGAGGGCGGAGAGGGGGCGGACACTTTGACCTACCTACCTCATCATCTGTACCTATTTCGAAGAACTGAATCCAACGGATCAATAAAGATGCCTTGTATCTTGTGCACTGCACATGCGCGCTGCTCGTGGCCCACTCCAGCTTGTCCGCCATTACTTACATGAGCCTATACCCATCCGCTCGACTGTAACGACGTGACTTGTGGTATCGGCGTATCCTCGATCTTCGAAGGTCGCACGGCGACGCGCCACGCGTTCCACAAGGATTACTGTCCTCATGCACGCTGGCTGTCGGTAGGTATCTTGCAGTATTACGTGCCAGCACGCAATCGTGTGTGCCGCGCACGGCCGTTGGTAGACCATCGAGTTCGAAACGCATGGTTTTCCAGCAGATGGAGCTGCGGTTTGTTTCGTCTGGTTCCGGACGCTCTCCTTTCTGTTCTGTACATTTTCATTCATCGTTCATGCTTTTAGGTCTTGCTTATTATTCCCTTGCAGCGGTTGTCCAGGGTCTCCTGTTATTATGACAAAGTCCACGAACACTTTGAACTGGCGCAAAGGTTTCTCGCGACTGCCCTCCGTCCGTTTGCTTGCGTTCTTCTACGTGACTGGTTTGATTCTACTCATTCTGTGTCGTCGATTTATCATTGGTCTGTCAGTCACAACTCCAATCTTCTGCAACCATTCTAACAGCCCCGATCCAGATACTGGAGATCCCTACAAGTGCGAAGCACTTCGAAGCAAAGGGCTGTGGTACGATGGAGGAACTTGGCTTACTCCAGGTTGCGTTACAGAACGATACGGCACTCGATCCACCCAGGACTGCTTAATAGACAAGCGTGTGGTATTCGCCGGAGATTCGCAGCTCGAGCCACTCTATTGGGCGGTGGCACAGAAGCTTGACCACGACGTAAAGCCGAAGCCAGCAGCGGGTGGCAATCTTCAATTTTCGAGCAATCGTGTTGATCTCGAGTATATTTGGGATCCGTTCCTCAATGGCTCCGACTTGCTCCGCAACGTGGAAGCCCAGGGGACACTGGATGGTCCTGCGCTGCTTATAGTATCCACTGGTCGAGACAACGATATCTCGATGACTGTGGCACAATTCGCGGCATCGATAGACGATCTCCTCATGATAGCACAACCTTCTGGAGCCGGACACCAGTTGAACCCTCCCTCACAGGTAGCGAGTGAGGGATCTGGCGACCTATTGTTGATCACGCCAGTTCGAGAGACATACGGCGAGCTAAGAGACGACTCACGAACGCGGTTCTCGGAGATGAACGCCCACCTTGAAGATCACGTCGATGAACTTGGTTCACTGACGCTCTGGAGCTTCGCGGAGATGGTCAAGGGCCGCCGAGACGATAGACACGACAACGGGTGGAGTACTTCATGGGAACTCTCACACCAAATGGCCGATGTTGTCCTCAGCCTGCGCTGCAATGCTGGTGCCTCCAGGACTCGGAGCTTCCCAAATATTCGTACTTGCTGCGGTACGTGGGCTCGCAACTGGACCCAAGTTGGCTTTCTAGTCACGGCGATGGCTGCCTTACCAGCATTGGTCCTGGCGGATTATCTACGACCATCACTCAGCGCCAGTACTAGATCCATATTTCGAAGCGGAAGTGCCTTCTCGTTAGCAATCTCACTTCAGTACGCTGCCGACCGGACGCACGTATTCGAGCATGTCCAGAGGCTTCCTTTGCAGATGTCTAATCTCGAAAGTATGCTGGTCGCCACACTGCTTGTCGGACTGGTATCGATTCGAAGATGCACTTTGCCGAAGACGTCCATTCTGACCTCGAAAAGGACAAATTCGCCTTTCCTGCCACGCGATCAGACTGACGAGATGAAAGGCTGGATGCAACTCCTTATCGTCATCTACCACTACAATATGGCATGGACCGCAGACAGATACTGGGAAGTAATCAGACTAGCCGTGGCAGCCTATCTATTCCTGACTGGCTTCGGACATACAGTATACTTTCTGCAGAAGAAAGACTACTCACTACGACGAGTAGTTGCCATGCTAATACGGACGAACCTACTTCCCTGCACGTTAGCGTATGTGATGCGGACGAGGTGGCTGCTCTACTATTATATGCCGCTTTCGACTTTCTGGTTTCTGGTCGTGTATGCAACCATGGCCATCGGCGCAGATAAGAACAAATACAAGCCGTTCTTGGTAGGGAAGATACTCCTCTCAGCAGCGCTGGTGCACACATTCATCAATACACGCGACCTTCCGGAGACAGTGGTTCGATTCTTCACCATTTCTTGCAATATGTCCTTCGATGCGAGAGAGTTCTTCCACCACCGAGTGAAGATCGACCAGTACATCGTCTACGTCGGCATGCTGGTCGCGATATTCTACCTCTGGGCCAAAGAAGCGCTGTCTGACGAGACCACGGGAAGTCGTCTCAAGAAAGCATTTCGGCGTCATTTCTTCTGGCTCAGCATCATGGCTGCCGTTGTGGCTGCTGTGGGATTCGCCGGATTCTGGTACTACGTGTGGGGCCATATCAAGTCGCAGTCGGAGTGGACGGATCTGCAACCATACATCACTGCCATTCCTATACTAACCTTCCTCATTCTCCGCAATGCTCACCCACTGCTCCGCAACTTCCACTCCGCTGCATTTGCATGGCTAGGGCGATACAGCGGGGAGATGTATGTGATGCAGGACCACCTCTTCCTCGCTGGCGACCAGGAAGCTGTTCTGCGGACTGGACTTTTCAATGGAGACGAAACAGTGGGCAACGACAGGTGGAGGGACTTAGTATTGATCGTGCCGCTCTACCTGATTACGTGCACTGTTATTGGTGAGACTACGGCTGCAATAACAACGTGGTTTGTTGCTGAGAACGAGGCGGCCGAAACAAAAGAATCATCGGCCGTTGAAGAAGTGCCCGAAGTCGAGATGAGCCTACTTTCGGATGGAGACGGCGAACGAAACGATCGTGGAGGTGCGAGATACATGATGCGGCGTATGCGATGGAGCCCGACGGTTCGCTGGCCCAGTCTTTGGCCGAGGACGGTTCGAAACAGGACAATCGTTGTTCTTGCCGCGATGTGGCTTCTTAACGTGGTGAGTCGTCAACGACGCATTTCGAGAACGGCACTAATGAGATGGGCAGACCTATACATGACCTGCAGAATCTGTACCATGATTGGCTACATATACCCATGTCGGGAGATAGACCATAAACCAATTCGAGGCCTTACAAATTTGCCTTCACTGATCGCTGGTAGTTCTTGTACAGCCTGCAGAAGAGAAGATCGAAAGGTCAGCTTGACGCGGCTCGAGAATTGGTAGGCTGGCTCGGGCCTTTCGAGAACTTACTGTCTTACGCTCAGATCGAGCATCACGTCTTCACTCCCACCCTACACCTCTCGTCAGCAAGCAGGCAGTCTCAGCCTGATAGACATGGACGTACTGGAATCCGTGCGCCAGCAACTTCCCTGGATATCTTCTCTATCAACTCTCCTTGGCCAGTCTGGGTATAGCCATTGCCGCCAAACAGTAGCTGAGCACATTGCGAGCACTCATTCAGGACAATGCCAGCCTGCGCCTTCGCAAGAGCCGTCAAGCCTCCCAATCGAGCATCTGCCTCTTCCTCCGACAGCCTGCCCATCTGGTACACGAACGACTCAACCCAGCTCCACTGGCTCTCGAGCAACGCCCCGGCCTTTGCCAGCCTATGTCTCACAACAGGCTGATTGATCAAAGGCGCACCGAAGGCTTCTCGTTTCATGCAATATCCAAACGCCGTCGAGAGTGCCACTCGAGCCTGCGTCGTAACTTTGACAGCGATAGTAAGACGCTCATGGTTGAAGTTCGTCATGATCTGCTTCATGCCCTCGCCCTCACGACCGATGAGGTTCTCGACAGGCACGCGAACATCGTCCAGTTCGATGAAGGTCGTGCCTGCGCACTTCTGTCCTGATACCGGGATCCTTCGCATACTGACACCCTTTTGCCCTTTCAGCGGAACGAGCAATACCGAGAGTCCTCCAGCGCCGGGCCCGCCGGTCCGGACACACATGCTGGCGAAGTCAGACCAGAGACCGTTCGTGATCCACTTCTTAACTCCGTTGACGATGTAGAATCTACCACATTCCGACTTCTTGGCGGTAGTCTGGATGTTAGCCACGTCGGATCCAGCTTCAACCTCGCTGATCGCGATGCATATCCGTTTCTTGCCGAGCAGGATGTCAGGCACAACCCTCTCCTGAAGCTCCTTGCTAGCGAACTTCAGGAGTGGAGGCGTGCCATACGCGAGACCAGTGCACAAGCTGCTCGCTGGACCATTGAGCCCGCTCCGGATGATCTCGGATACATATATACTCCCGTGACAGCTATCAAATGCCTCGACCTTAACAGGACCAATCTGATGAATGCCGACCTTCTTCAAATATTCGACAGGAAGTGGCGCCGGTAGATTGGGAATCAGCATGTTCGCAGCGGAGAACTTCTCATAAGTGCCTTCTGGGACGGCGCCCTCGTTCTCCCATTGCATCGCATGCTTGGTGAGGTTCTCTGTAATGAAGTCTCGACAGTATCGTTGCCATTCCTTGTGCGAATCGTTGTAGTACGGGCTGGGACTGCCGCTCAACCATGGCGCCTCCGAAAAGGGGATGTGGTCTGCCATATGGCGCGATAGCAATTATTTACATTGAAAACGCCTACCTTTCAGTTCGCAGAGTGCTACAAGTTCAGGTGTGTGGTCGAGATTGAGTTGCAGCACTTCTGTGGAAGCCGAGGCCTGGAGTTGAGGACTTGTGAATTCACCCTCGGCTGCTGTTTCTTACGCTGCAGTTGGAGATCGATTTGTAGAACCGGGGGACAGTAGCAGAAGGAAACGGCACAAACGACACCGTGGTGTCGGTTCTGTTGGATCTGCTCGACTTACTTTCTGGCCCTCCACTATGGCTGAAGCACAATGGCAGTGGCTCCCATCTATCAGTCCTCCCATGCCTTCGATCATTCCGCTCGTATCACACGACCATGCCAATCATCCCGAAACGTGTCACCACCCAGCTTGATCTTCCGCATCTCCGCCCTCTTAATGCCATTCGCTTCGATAGCCCGTGACTGCTCCAAAGCCGCGTTCTGCGCCGCGCTTAGTTGACCCAGCTCCTGATCAGTGAGCTCACTATCCACCGACTGCGCAAGCTGTGCCTCCAGAACACCCAGAGCGCGCCTCTTGAGCGCCTCGATCTCGACGTCGGTCTGCCTGTCAGTATCGAGACGCGCTTTCTTGGCGACTCTCTTGTCCTTCTGAAGCTGAAGCTCCTGCTCCTTCCGCTTTTGAGCGAGCTGCTCGGCTCGACGAGCCTTTTCGGCGAGGTAGCGAACGCTGTGGCCGCCAAGTGAGTCGCTCGCGCCGTTGGAAGTGCAGACGGGTGGTGCGGTGAAGAAGAGCACGTGGCCGAATTCATCGCGCTGATATTGTTCGCGGATCTCGGGAGGGATGCTGAGGTTGGCGTGGTCGGGTAGGGTGTAGACTTCGATCGGCGGCGGGTCGCGGTAACTCGATGCTGTGCTCGGTCTGGGTGCGTACTGCGCCAGGCTAGGAGGTACACCAGATGAGGGCTGAGCTTGATACGAGGTAGAAGGCGCGGTAGGACGAGTCTGTGAGAGGGCCTGCAGTGTTGCCGGGGTGTAGCTGGATGCTTGAGTCATCGAGGGTGCCCGATGCAGTGCTGGACTGGGTGCGTTGGTCTGGGCGTAAGATGATTGATGAGGCGATGAGTATTGTGCTGAGCCTACACTTGCGCTGGGCGGGCGCCCAGGCCCTTGAGGTGCTGCCATCACAGCGCGCTGGTAGTTCGGGGTCGGTTGATGCACTGGTCGTGGTGCTGGTGTCTCAATCTTGGGCTGAGGAGGCGGCGTGGGCTCTGGTGCAGGTGAGTCCTTCTCGTTCTTTGGCCGCCGATGCACAGCACCAATCTTCGGAGGAGCACCATCAGCACCCCACGTCACCTTCGGGAAGTCATCGGTCTCTTTTTGCTCATCTTTGAGCATGAAAGCGAGTGGCGAAGCCAATTTCTTTAGTGGCCGAGAATGGTCGAAAAGGTCCATCTCATAGTCCTTATCTCGCACCTCGTCCGGAAGACAGCTGGCCCACGTCTTGATCGTGTTGAACTGGTGGCGCTCTTCATTGTATCTGTCCCTGCAGACGTGGATCTCGGTTCCTTCCGGTAGGTTTCGAGGCCGCCCCTTGAAGTACCTCGTGTAGAACATGACAAAGCACTTGCTCTCAACCTCGTCGATGCGATGATCTCGATAACGGCCAGTCTTCACAATCTCGTTCGAGAGGAAGTGCTTGTCGAACCGGTGTACCGTCTGCTCTGGACGGTAGTACCAGCATACATTGACCATGAGCTGCCCTTTCGGGTCCTTGTATGTTCGGTAGATCTGCGCTGGTATGGGTTTTGTGAGGTCGTTGGGATTCTGGATGTGTATCCAGTCGCCAGTCTTATACAGCTCGCCGTTGTGGAGGATGCCGTTTGGCATTGGGATCTTGCCATCCTCATCCGCGAAAGTGTCGTCCGGCTTTGCTTTCTCAGCGTCGTACAACTTTCCTGCTTCGATTTGTAGAACCACAGCATCCTTGAAGAGTTGCGAATCGTCCTGGTTGTATTCCTTGGCATTGTTGAACATGAGGTTGACATCGCTCATGAAAGCTTCCAGCGAAGCGTACTTCTTCCGCTTCACCTTCTTCTTGAGTGTGTCGAAAGCTATTGGTTGCTTGATCTCGGCATAGTATTCTGGCATCGCTTGCTTGTCCGGCAGGCGGTCGAAGTTTTTGATCATGAGCTCGCCTCTGTTGCTCTTCGGTTTCCGTATGCCTTTTAGGACGGCAAGTATGCGAGCTTCAGTGGGCGTGAAGAGCTTCGGTGGGCGGCCTTTGGACCTTTTGCCATCTCCTCCTTCATCGTCCTCGGTCGGTGCAACTCGCTTCGTCTTGCTGCCGGGAGGCCTGCCACGCTTCCTTTTCGGCCGTCCTTCATCATCAAGATCTGGCTCCTCCTCCTCATCTTCCTCCTCCCCTTCGTTGTCCGAGTCCTCTTCTTCTTCCACTTCACCCTCTGCCTCTTCCATAGGCACATCCTCGTACGTCGGGATCTCGCCCAAGTCCGGAAACTCAGCTATCGCCTTCGTGATCAACCCATCCTCAACCAACAACTGCAGCTGCTTCTCGACCTGCGCCTTGATCACCAGCGCATCCTGGAACGCGCCGCTATCCGGTCGATTAAAGACCTGCGCGTTGTAGACTATCAACGCCCAGTCCCTCACGTAATCTGCGAAGCTGCGATATGACTTCTGGTGGATCTTCTGCTTGATGGTGGACATGGCCATGGGCTCCTTGATGGTGTCGTAGTACTCCGGGATGATACGCTTGTTGACCTTGCGGTGGAACAGCTTCGACGGGTCGAAGCCATCTTCGCTGCGGTAATCGTAGATGTAGTTCAACACCTTCTGCATCGCCTCCACCTCTGCTTCCGGCAGCCCAGGTCCGACATCTTGAGGTGCTTCCGTGGACGGGATCGGTGTCGTGCTCGGGCTGCGATCGCGCTTCTTCGGAGGCATCTTGGCTGTTCTCACACTGCGACTGCGACGTGATGTAGTGTCCAGATACTCGTGGTGTCGTTTGCGCGCGAATCACAAGTTCTGGAGAACGCGACTTTGGAGATCTAGGTTAGGGTTTAACCGGCAGTCGGTCGCCCGGGCAGTCCCGGCGCTAGCCTTAAAACAGTGCATTCACTCCAACGCTCTTTCCGATCACATGCATCACCGCGACTTCACAGGACGCGAGAGTGAACTTCTGGTGATTGCATAGATTTTGCTAGAGGAATACAAAGACTTTTCGAAGGCATCTGGAGATTTACTGTTCTTGACAAGACAAGACAAGACATCATTGCCATCTTACTAAGCCTTTCGAAGTGCTTGCACACAGCTCTAGACGCCACAGTACTTTCACACCGTCAGGAAATAGCCACGAACCCTTCAAGGGCACTTGACGATCTCGGAAGCACCCAGTCTCAGTGGACTCGACTTATGCACGAAGTCTTCAACGTGCTAATTCGAGCAACGATCCTGTTTTCCCACCATGACCAATACCATGCGCATCCGGGTCAGAGGCCCTCAAGGCGTTGCTACCATATCGCTCGAAAGCACCGCAACATGGCAGGACCTCCTCAGTCAGATATCAGAGAAGACTGGAGTGCATGGTGACTTCGACCTCAAACTTGGCTACCCGCCACAAGCTCTCAACACCGAGTCGATCGATGGCTCAATGAAACTCGAAGACCTACCGCACAAGCTCAGTGGCGAGCAACTCATAGTCATGCCGAGAGATGTTAACAACAAGCTCTCGAGTCCGATGTCAAACTCCAATTCAGCGTCGCAGGGCGTTGGCGCTCTTCCGCCCCAAAACCTTTCGTCGGCACCCACTCACAAACCTGGTGATTTCCCTGACCAGCCGCTAGGACTGACACGAAAACCGAAAGGCAACGTCGAGAAAGATCCTCCTGAGATCCCAGTACCGATGCTCGAAGGCGTCATGGTGCTTCGAGTAATGCCAGACGATAACTCCTGCATGTTCCGTGCACTGTCATCAGCAGTCCTTGGCTCCGCCCTCGACGGTATGACCGAGCTTCGAAGTGTCGTTGCTCAAACGATTCAGTCGAACCCAGATCTATACACCAAAGGCATGCTGGAGAAGGATCCATCCGCCTATTGCAAATGGATCCAACGCGAGGACAGCTGGGGCGGCGGTATCGAGCTCTCAATCCTGAGCCAACACTTCAACATCGAAATCTGCAGCATCAATGTCCAGGACTGTCGAGTCGACAAGTTCAACGAAGGACAGCCGACACGCTGCATCCTCGTGTACTCCGGTATCCATTACGACGTCTGCGCCGTAACGCCATTCGCTGGCTCAGACCCCGAGTTCGACCGGAAGGTCTTCGACGTGATCAAAACAGCCGACGAAGAAATGGACGGCGGTGCTCTCGAAGGCGCAAGAGAATTGTGCAAAGTCTTGCAAGGTAGACACTACTACACAGACACGCACGGCTTCACAGTGAAGTGCAACCAGTGCGGTCAGACGGGTACTGGAGAGCAGTGGGCGCTCCAACACGCGAAAAGTACTGGTCACAGCGACTTTGGAGAGGGAGACAATTGATGATCTTCTGATCCGTTAGTACATATCTCGTGAGGCGTCCCAATCACTGCTGCCTCGGCCGAGCACCACGCCGTTGTGACTCAGACGCTTCACCGGTACGGCGCAGCCTCGGGAGACCTCGCTCGATCACGGAGCAGAATCAGATACATATTGTATTCGGGCAAAAGCTGCCTTCCAGGGAAGTAGCTTAAACACAATGGATTTTGATTCCCCAAAATCTTCAAAGGTTCGATTTCGGTCGTAACGTGCTGTCCTTCGGGGCTCTTCCCTTTTCCTTTCTCAGTCACTACGTTTGTTTGGAATGTTGCTTTGCAATAGTGTGCATCGTGGCATTAAAATCAGTATGGTGCTTTCCCCATCCTCAGATCACTTTTCGCTAGTGGAGTTGACTATTCTTTTCGAACAAATATCCTTTCACCTTGCAAACCCAACAGCCAAGCAGGGGGTATAATTCGATCTAGCATGCGCCTCCGTCCCTCCCGCCTATGCAGCCAAACACCCAACAGCATCGAAAACAACATGAGTAGATGGTACAGCACTCCCCGACCGTTATCAATCAGACTCCTCAATCCCCTCATCAATCCGATCAGGTACGCCCGCCGCACCCTGCATATTCGCCCCATGACCCTCAGGCGGTCTCGTAGCTCGAGGCGATTCCCTTGGCTCAGCTCCTGCCACATTAGTAGGTAGAGACGATTGCGGTTGCCCTTGATCCTCGACTTTTATAGCCGCCGGATCAACAGGAAGCCGTGGCGACGGAGACGCTCTGCTCGAGGCCTTATCGGACGCGCCGACCGAGCGAGCGGATTGTAGCGAACCAGCGCGTGGCGAGACCCGGCCGTTCTGCAGAGAATGTGTTAGCCAGACTTTCAAAGCTAGATCTGTGGTGGCGGGCTCACAAGCTTAGCCCACCTTAACCCACAGCTATTGCACAAATCGCGCTGTCCACTCGGACCTCTCCGCCACTCGGGGGTGACTCTGGTATGGCAGTTCGCGCAGTCCTTCTGCTGGTCTTTGCCTTTCCTTCGCTTCCGTTTCTTTTTCGCGGCGATGAGCGATTGGACTTCTTCCGCGAGCATACGGTTCTTCTTCTCCAGCTGCCGGATCTCGTACTGCCATGAGCTTGATTTCGTGGTCTTCAATTCGTCAAACAGGTTATCCTCCGAAGCGAGCGACTCGTCTTGATGGCCGATCATGAGTCCATCGTGGCCGGAGTATGTGGCAGCAGACCCGTCGGTTGTTTTGTATTGATGGCGACCGCCGCCCGGTGTTGGCGGATGCGAAGCCTGGCCCTGCTCACTTGGCAGTTGAGTCGAAACTGCAGTCACGACCGTTTCATCCGAGGGACGCTCGTTCTTGGGACAGATATGTGGCCGAGTTGCGGTCGCTGTGTTCCGAGAGACCTTGACGAGGCGAGTTTGCGCGATGATGAATGTGGGCTTCTGTCCTTCTACCGCGTCGCCTGGGTAGAGGGTGGTGTATGCTGACAGTACCTGTCCTCTCCGATGGATCATCTCGTGCTTGACGGAGGCCTTCTTGCCGGATCTCGCGTGTTCAAGTATCCGTCCGAACTCGGCTTTCGATTCGGCCCGCATCATAGACTGTATGCTGACCATGACAAGCTCATCCGGCTGTCGATCGAGCAGCTGTCGTACGTTCGACGAGACAAACAAGAACATGCCTGATGTGGACATCTTCGACCAAAGCTCGTTCTCACCGATACCTCCAGCGCTGGCGATATCCGTCTTGCCCAAGGTATAGACTGGCCTCTCACGACCGGTCAAAATAATGGACTTTCGACCCTTGCCCTGCTCGGTGTGAAGCGATCCATGGCCTTCAAACCACATGTACCCGCTGTGTTTTCGTCTAATACGAAAGACGATATTGACAGTGACACCAGTAGACGTGTCCTTCAACTCCCGCGTGACAGGCACGATGTCGCTTGGATGGCATATAGCGCTCAGAGCGGTGCCAATGATCTCACTCGCCTCGTATTCCAGTATCCGCGCGGCTGAAGGTGACACCCATTGGAAGAGGCCTTTGAGGGACAGCACATGGATGACATCGTCGGTATTCTCTAGCAGCACCTTGTCCCACACGCGTTTGGCATACTCAGACTCGCCGTTGCCGTAGGTCGAGAGAATCGCCGAAACATCATCGCGAGGCACCGACTGCCCGAGGTCCGTCTTCTGGGAGATTTCGGGCGCATGGACGATATAACGAGGCATGGTCATGCCCCGCTGGTAGTTGATCTGGTAAGAGCCATCTGTGGTCAAAACGTTAGCATGTAACTCATTGTTCGATCAAATACAGATCGGGAGACGATGTGATATGCCCGGCAACGGGTAACAGCTTGGCCGTGGAGATCGATCTCCATCGACACTCTCATCAAACGATGCAGCAGACTCGACGTACCTGGATTCTTGTTGGTGACCGCATTCGGCTGCTCCACCAAGTCGACCTGGAAACCAACGTAGAACTTGACTTGATCCGTGTCCCATGTAATCGGTATCATGGTGAGCAAATTCATAAATGGCTGGCCCCCACGGCGATAGTTGATGAGCGACATCTGTGCTTCTCGCCGCAGCGTGACCATATTCTTCAGATATAGAACAGAATCGTCGTCAACGTACTTGCGCTTCATGCCGGGCTCCACGTTGCCGGCAGGGGATTGAAGAAAGCGACAATTGCGCCCCAGGATCATGTGCTTAGTGTAGCCAGTAAGGCGCTCGAAATTGTCGGAACAGTAGACAATCGGCAAGTCATCCTTTTCGGCGTCGCACACGACGAACGAGCATGACATGTCTACGGAGCCGATGCTGATCTCCGGGTTCGGTCGTGTTGCAACACGCGTCTGCTACAAGTCAATACCGCCTGATCGCCACCCGGTCACTTGAGAACTCACCAAAACACCAAGCATGTCGAAGCCGGTCGAAGAATAAGCGTCCTTGTACGAAGTCTGCATATGAGACCGCCCTGCCATCGTCGAAGGCCAGCCATTGTCATGGGTCTCCCACTTGAAGCCTTGATTATTGGGATTCGGGCTCGGATGAGGGATCGGTACAGGTCCGTTGATGCCGTCAAAAACATCCGAACTGTTTCCTATTCCCAGGTCTTCGCGGGAGCCGGCGGCAGGATGTTGTGGCTGAGCTGGAAAGCTGGTACTGGAAGGGGCTGCTGGATGAGCAGATGCTGGCTTGGGCGTCGACGAGGCGCCATGGCCGTGCGACGGACCAGTCGTGTTCGGTATGTGCAAACTTTGACTTCTGAGTGGGTGTCGTGGCATGCCGCCTGAGCTATTTGACATTTCGCTGTACTGTGTGTTTACCCCGTGTACCCCTCGTGAGCTCTGCGGGTGCCCTGGTGTATTATGTGGAGGTGAGTCCGAGCCATCGGCGTGCAACCGCGCATTTGTGTTGGGCAGACTGAACTGCCGCCCATTGTAAAGACTCATATGGGCAACATCACCTGGAGCCGCGTTGCCGTAGTTCTGTTGGACGTTGTAGTCCATCTGCATGTTAATGTCGGAATCAATGTACGGGCTATTCATGGTCATCTCGATCCCACTCTGGGGATGAGCGGGAGATTGATAGGCGGAATTCGCGTTCATCATCGTGCTATAATGTGGCGAAGTGGTTGAGAAGTTGGTGTTGACAGCCAAATTGTCATATGACTGTCGTCTGCTGTGGTTCTGCATATCTTGCATATGCGATGCGCCCTGCTCGAACTGGTAGCTTCCCATAGGACCTGCAGAGGAGACGTTGTTGTAGCCCATCATGGACATACTCCTCGAATCTCGATCCATATTGCCGGAAGCTGCGACATATTGCTGCGGGATGCTCTGCCGCCGTATGGCATTGGCATTCTGGTACACGATATCGTCGAGCGACTGCCCTCCGACAATGCCGCCGCCGGCTATGTTCTCATGCCCCATCATCATCATATCATCGCCGCCAGGCGCGCCTTGTCCCATAGTCCCACCACCGTAACCCCCGTTGTATCCACTGTACTCATTCATCTTGTCCGTAGTGCCCGCCTAGTCGCGAGCCCTCCGCTAGATCCGCCTGTCAGCGCCCTCGTGACTTCCAGTCCTTGCGCAGCGCCAGCAGCCGTCCACTGTCGCTGCGCGATCTCGATGATGCCCACGAGGGTCGCTCCAGGGTGTTGTAGGCGCGTAGTAACATATGGCAGTTTGTTGCAGTCCTGTGGCGACCTCCAAGTGCTTCGACGGCTACGTGGGCTTGCCGCGGAGTGCACTCCGAGGTATGTGAGTCGAGAGGTGTGCGGACCGGGGCAGAATTTCCAGGGATGCTCCGTCGAACCAAGTGCTACTGTGTTGCGTGCTGTATGTCTTCAAGACGTATGAAATTGGGGTGTGAGGTTTCTGTTGGTGATGGTATTCCCAATACCTCTCGGTGACGCTGTCGTCGTGAAAAGTCCAAGGCAGAGCGCGCTAATCGAAAAATCTTTACGACAGTGGAAGGAGAAGTTCGAAATAACAGCTGTGCGATGTGATGTGCCCGACATGGGCTAGTAGTAGTAGTATAGTATAATACACGACTGTTCTAGTAATCACAAGTTTCCACACCTGAACGAATGCCATGCTCTCAGCAACGACGAAGTGGTGCTCCCTCCTTCCCATCACTCTCCTCATTCAGCTCGAGCTCAGCGACGCCAGAAATCACACCCGCCTCATTCCTCAGCGTGACATTCGACCCAGAGCGCCGCAGACTCCGCGATCTCTTCGTAGGCGAGCCATCATGCCCATCAGCAACGCTATCACGCGCCCGCTTTGGCGGGGAAAGTTCCCTTTCAAACTCCTCCTGCTGCAGACGGCTCTTCATCTCCTCATCCGATTCGGCCGTCGCCTTACGTGATAGCGGTCCCTCGGCGAACCGCACAGCGCGGATCTGCTCAACGTCTCTCTTTTCCCTATGTTTTCGCACACACATTAGCCACGAGAAGGTGACGATCGTGTGCCTACCACGTAACATTCCCCACTTGCCTCGTCTCCTTATCCCAGTCCTGTTGACCCGTCTCCTCCTTCATGGGAGGCTCAACAGCAATGCCAGGAATCGAGTACGATTTGGCTTTCTCCGTCTCCTCGGTAGTCCAACCGTCCAGCATAGGTGGCGCATCAGGCGCTGGTTCAGGGTCACGACACACGGGAGCGATAATGTCTTTGATCCTGTCCTCGGCAACGTAGACCGCATACGTTGGCGTGCCTTGCGAAGCGCCATCCTTGGCTTCGAAGATTTGATTCAGCTGGTCGAACTTTTCTACGCGCTCGTCGTTATACTTGCGCCAGACGTCGTTCGCGAAGTCGTGGATGTAGATCCAGTAGTGGCCGAAGGAGGTCTGACCGCGGTGGAAGAAGACGGCAGCCAGTCGGTACTTGATGTTCTTCAAGTCCCGGAACTGTGAGTCAAGCTGCTTCTGGAGTGTGCTGATGAGGCTTTCGAGTTCCTGCACTCGCTCAACTTGAGCCTTCGCAAGGTCAAGCAAGAGGGTAGTCATGTCGCCGTCAGCGTCAATGGGCTCCATATCGATAGACCGGAACAGGTTATTAACCTCGTCCAAGCTGCTCAAATATTGTGCCGTCTCTGCTACAGCATTCGGTCCGTCCAGGTCAACAGGCGAGTCTTTGAGAGCTTTGACCTCCGTCTTCATTGCCTGCAGCTGCTTTCGCCACTCCCAGCACTGGCGCCTCTTCTGCTGCGTGCTAGGGTGGCTGTTATCGCAGTAGCGGTCCAGGTACAGCTCGTCTTCGAGTCGCACGCAGGCAAGCGTCTTGTGCGCCGCTGCCTTGGATTTATCGTAGCCGATGCGAGGAATGCTGATCTGGAGAAGTGGGCCAATCTTCTTAAGGCTTCGATATGCTTCCAGCGCTGAATCCTCGTTGATAGTCTGCAGGTCGAAAACTTCATCAAGCGCCGAATAGATGTCTGTATCCTCATATGGCACGTTCAATTGGATGGCGGAGTCGAATTGTGATGTCGCTTTGCCTTCAACACCTTCTTTGACCTCGGTCTGTGCGGTCTCGATGGAGAACATGCTCCTCAGAACATCTTTCTGCTCGTTTGTGTCGTCCTGGCCAGTAGGCACCATACCATTCCGAAGGAGAGATGTGATGGAATCATGGACCTCGGTGACATCCTGTTGAGCCGTAGCATTGGCCTTTGCTTTCTCCAGGGCGTCCTCTTTGGTCGTTGAGAATCTCCTTGGTGGTAGTGGTGGCGGAGCAGTTTCAGGCGCCGGCTGCTGTCCGCCAACCATACCGGGCGACTCTGGTGGAGTTGGCGGCAGTCCGCTATTGTTCATAGCAACGTCTGCAGGCGCATCATTGACCAATGTGTCGCTCGAACTATCGAACTCCTTTGCATCTGTCAAGGTGTTGGCGGGGCTCAACAACGCATCGCCGTCTGTCATCTTCTCATCAATTGCGTGCTCGTTAGAAATCCCGTTGACGTTGTTCTGCTTCTCGTCCTGGATGATCACATCCATGAGCTTGTAATCCTTGGGCCTGAGGAATGCTCTGCACACCAGATCGGCATCGGGCTTGACAGCGCTTGACCGGGACTTGATCATGCGCTCGAAAAGGTGCTTCAGCTCTTCGGCGAACTTCTGTCCACCTTCGATCTCCACGGTCGACACCAAGGCATGTCCGACACGCATTGTCTTCTCACCCTGCGTTGCCGTGTTCCATCTGTACTGGCCATAGTCGAGGATGATATCGCGAAGCGGCTTGATGCTGAAGTAATACTGCAGGAGTGAGTTCAGATAGCAAGTGTTGCCAAGGCTGATGAGTCCTACTGGCCAGCTCTCCGGCGGATAGCCGTGTCCATCTCCGTTCACAGTTTGACTTCCACCTCCACCTCCACTGCCACTACGCAGAGCTTCCTGTATCGTGGCAATAGCTCTTTCCGTCTGCTCATTAGGTCGGTCTTGACGCGCACCATCGAAAAAGGCAGGGAGCATCGTGGGATCTAGGTCTTCTAATTTCTCCGTGATGTTCAGATGCCGCAATGCCTCGTCGACGCTCATGCTAGTAGTCCCTTGCTCCCCAGTAAGGAGGAAGTTGTTGAGCATGCTGCTCTTCCGGGCTCTTGCGATCGTCCCGAGCGCTCTCTGGGCTATGTCTTCGTTCTCCTTGCTCTCTCCTTTCTGTGAAAAAGTCAGCGAAGCACAGAAGGAGGACGCTGGATGCACGTGCCTTGAAACCATAAACAGCAAGAAGGGCGTCGTCGCTAGTGCTTTTGTCGACACCGTTGCCTAACCAGCTCAAAGCATCCTCATAAGTATCCACAGACTGACGAGAAGCATTGATGAGGATAGTGCTGTTGCGGAACCGACCAATCTTGTACAAATGATCCCGCGCCTGCTGTTGTGCAGCAGCACCCAGGTCAGACTGCTGCGCCTGAAACTTGTCTCTGATCTGGCCGTCGGTGAGGTTACTCGCGTCGTCAACCGAGATCCCGATGTATCGAAAAGCCACAAAAATGTCGCGCCGACTGAACACGTCTTCTGACGTCAGTGTCGCCAGCTTGATTTGCAGTTGCTCGGAGTGGCGTTGCTCAGTGATGACCTGCAAACACTCGAAGTAGTAGGCGTAAAGTGATGGGTGGCAGACGGTTTGGCGCTCGTACGCGTACTCGATGAGTGTGTCCGAGAAGTCTGGAAGTATGCCTAGGCTGTTGTAGTATCTGAGCACGAAAGTCAGCGTGTCACAAGATGAAGTGAGGTTGGACGTTTGACAGGCGGGTGACGTACGGAAGTTCGGAGTTTGACGTGTTTGTGCGACTCTGGCGCTGATCTGCAAGTGGCTCATTAGCATGCTCCGTGGTGTCACATGCAAACGGGTAGCGACATGACTTACATGGTGTGGCCCCCATCGTCCTTTCAACATCCGTGTTCGCCGATGCCAAGCTATGGTCCTTACCAGAGTCCTCCAGGTTCAATTCAGCAGACAACTTCCGCATCAACGCGAACAGCTCTTTCTCAACGTCCTCGAGGTACTCACGCAGAGTCGTGCCATTAGCCTCGAGACGGTCTTGAATCTGGTCGGGCTGTGGTAGGTGCCAGTCCTCGTCCTCGTCCTGCGAGTCACGTCAGCATATGGCCACCCAGTCCAAAGTGACTATAAAGCTTACTGCGTACTTGAAGCCGAGCCGTTCAAGAAACTCACGACCATCCCGACCCTTCAAGCCGAAAGCCTCTTGAAACCGCTTGTTATGCCCGGGAAACTTCTTGTGGCTGGCCTGTAATCCATCCGAGATATACCTCTTGAGTCGCCAAAGTACGTCCACTGGTGTAGCTTGCTTGATCCCATCCCTATCCGCATCCACCTCCAGCAGCGCCTCGTACCGTTTCTTGAGCAGATCAGTCGATGTGAGGAGATTGAGGTCTGCGGTCGTGACTCGAGGTGAACGGAAGCCGATGGACAGCGTTGCCTTGCACTCCTCGATCGAACATTGCCAGCCCCACCCTATAGGATTGGCATCGACGACATTGCGAGCAGGCAACTGCTGGAAGTGGTGGAGTTGGTGGTCGTTGGTCGGACATGGCGTGCGGGAGTGAGAGTAGTCGATCTGAATGTCGGCGTGTACTCGACATCTCTTGCACATCACCGCCAGTTTGTACTTGGTAGTACCGTCGGGTCGGAGGTCGAGCGGCGGTGGAACGCTCTGGGACGCCTTCGCAGTGTAATCATGTTTGCAGGACTGTACATTCGGCGTGAGTTGGACGCCTTCGCCCTGTGGGGGTGCGTGACCGATGAGCACATTCGGGTTGCTTCTGACGGGGTCAAAGAGGAGGAAGTCGTGTGCGAGCTTTGGTGATGTCTTCCCCGGCTCGTAGCCTGGCGAAGTCATCGAAACGTTGTTTGCTGAGATGGAGGTCGCTCGCTGGAAGAATAGGGTGAGGTGTTATCGAGAGATTGTTCGGTTGGAGGTCGTCTGGCAATCAGCCCTCCAAGACATAAGGGCTTTCCGGGTGTGTTTGGTGAATGTGTGCAAGTTGACTTGTCGGGCACATGTCACTTGCCAAATCAAAGCTTACGCCTCATGCAGAGCACGCGCCAACTGACAACGTCGTGTGGCGCTCACGATCGCCACGAAGCACGCCAAGGCGACAACTAAATACGTAAACTTCCTGCCTTGGATACTAGCTTATATGATCTGTACTACAAAGGAACTCCTGTGAATGAGGTCGGTACAAGAGACCGATATGCTCCCAGACCTGATTCGAGCTGCGTAACGGAGCAACCGAGATCGACTGAAATCGGGTAGATAGTCAGAAATTGAGGACGACTCAGATCCGGATAGATAGAGCCTACACAAACCACCCCCCTACGGCGCCTCATCCCCACCCCCATCCTCCTCCGTCGTCCCCACAGTATCCCTCGTGCTCCTCCTCCGAAACCCATTGGCACGACTAATCTCCCGACTGCGACTCCAAACATCAGCCGTACTACGACTCCCACGTCTTCGCCTTATAGCCGTAATATGACCGCCCCCATTCCAGTCCCCACCAAGCACCTCATCGATATCAGACATGTCGTCAATAATATCCTGCGGAGGATCTGCATCGAACACAGCGTGCAAGTCGCCGTGGGCACCGAACTGCTCCCACATAGCGAGCCAGGCGTGGCGTTTGGGAGGGGTGAGCATGCGGGAGCGGTTCCAGAGGAAGCGGCGTTCCCAGAGGGAGACAAGGAAGAGGAAGGGGGCGTTGGTCACGCGGATGAGGGTAATGTTGACCTATGAGTATTGTTAGCCGTGCTCTCGCGATCCGTGGCGCGGGACAAGAATGCTGACCTTATGGAACCACCGTGGACTAAGCACAAACTTCATCGGCAGCAGTATAATCAGAGCCAGGACGTTGAGCGGTGGTCTGTAAGCAAACAGAGCATCCGACTTCACGCCCTCGAAAGTCAGCACAGCCCTCCGAAACTGTATCTCCGCTGTTGCATTCTGTGCCAGATTTTGATAAGTGTTGCTGAGCATCGCCACCAGGATAGTCAAGAACAGCGTATTTCCAAGGAAAGCAAACAGTATCATCAGCACCGGCCCCAGAAACCAATGCATCTCCACCGAGCGCTCCACTCCGGTTCCGTCGAGTCCAAACCATATCCAAAGCATCCATTTAGCGATCATGAGGATGCCTTCAGGGGTATTCCCGTCCTGAGTTTCACTGAGCCACCACATTGCGAAGAGAAAGCCTCCAAAGCACCAAGCTGCCAGCAGGGTCAAGAAGAAGAAGTCGGCCATCATCGCTCGCAAAGCAATGAACAGCATATTCTCTGGTAGTAGACAAAAAGCAAGTCGTGGAAGCAGTACCGGCGCAGCAAGACTTATGATATCTTGTGCAAGTTTCGCGTAGCTGGCGTCATCCGTCGCAAAACCGTGCATTCGAACACCAAAGTATGTGCAGAAGATGACCACAAATGTTAGATCCAAAAACGACCAGAGATTCTCCGTGTGGACGGTCCAGCCGTGCTCGCAGATAGAGGCCAGCTCATCGAGCACCCAGCCCATGGCGTAGACATCGAAGACGAGCTCGTAGACTGTGTACCGGAGGTGTCGAGCGCCTAGAATGTGCTCGCGATTCCCAGTCATCAGAAGGTAGAGGATTAGTAGGACGATGAATTGAGCTGCCTCTAGGAAGTTTCGTGTCCGTGGAACGACGAGGCGGTACTGGTTGAGGTAGGGTGCTTTCCGAGGGTCGTATAGCGATATGCCTCGGTTCTTGTAATGGTCTGGGAGAATGTTGATGAAGGATGTCGGCGTGTAGATTATGCGGCCTCGATACACGTTTTCCACGATCTTTTGGCAGGCTGATGTGCTGAGGAAGCTCTTAGCTTCAGTCACGATGGCCACCTTTTACCACCACTCATGTTAGCAGATGTTCCTGGCTTGAATACGACAGTGTGCCTCCATAACAATAACGTCCATGCCAATACGGACAAGAAAACTCGCAATGTTGGATACATACCTCCAGCGCAGTAAGCATACGCTCATGCTCCGAACGCACAAGGTGGTACCGCATCGTCCAACTTGGAGTCGTCTGGTGTTCTTGAATGATCTCAGACGGGGCATTCTGGAAGGGCTCGAAGCCCGCCACGAGTACGTTTGCCAGGCGTAGAAGACCATGGCGCCCCTCGTGGTCTTCATCATACCGACGCAGAACTCGACTAGCAATCAACTCGCATAAGTTGGCTCTTGTGATGTTCACAGTCTGATGATGAGCTTGATAGCTCTGCTCTCGTAAGAACTGAACGCGATTGACCAGCAAGCAGTACACGATAGAGACATCGTCCGGGTCGTACAGGTGATCTACGAGGGGCCGCACAACACCTGTGTTCATGCGCGGGCTTTTCAATTGGTCGTTGGAGTATGGATCGTCTACACACATCCCTTAGCCTATCATCCCACACCGAGAGTTGGGATGCCTACCGATGCTTGCTATCACCAGTCTCCTTATCTTGTGTATCGTGGCATAAACCGGAAGGGTTGCGTGCGGATTGGGCGCTCGTGGCTCATCGCTAACTCGGGGTGGGTAACACCCGTCGTCGTCTGCTTCTTCATCCGATCCGAGTAATGCCTCCTGCTCTTCTCTTGATCGCTCCAATCGCAGTGCCTCGCTTACACTCTTTGAGCTCTGCGTGCGTTTGTATAAATCTGGTCGTTCGGGCGGTGCAAGGCGAATGTGGTTGGGAGTTCCTGTGCCGCTTTCAGGGAGATCGAACTGCAGCAGCGAAGGATCTGAGCTCTGTCGTCCTGCTTCTAGCAAAGTCGGTGGCAGTGGTGGCGCCGGACTTTGGCTGTCTGGTCGATCCATTCATGCTCGTTGGTGTGTACTGCTAACAATAGTGGTTCAAGGCAAAAGAGGAGGTACCAATTAACTGACGCAATGACGTGCCATGTGTGTAGCTCTAGAGCTTTGACGACACCAAGTTCGACATCTCGCTGAGGACGACGAGCCCAACGCGCGCGCACATGAGGTTGAAGTCCTGAATGATATGCTGTGTTGGTCGAGAGTTCGCCTCTGTTCTTATCTACAAGGTAAAGACCTCAAAAGTGTATCAGTCCCGAAACGGCTAGACTACAAAACTCCAAGTGAATACACTTCAAACGCAAGCAAGTAGTTGAAAATGCACAGTAATACCTCATAGCTCTCGCTACATGTAACCATGCTCAGAAGCTCTCCAACACAATCTGATGACTGGCATCTGCATACTAGATCGAGTAATACCAGAGCAAAAAGACAAAAGATAATACGCTGCGAACAGGATTCTAATGAATATTAGACAAACTCAGAACGATCCGAAGGGAGTGAACGAACCGAACCTGCGCGCCCGAAGGCATCAGATAGCTAGAATTGGTGGATTCAAGTCTCTGAACAATCAGTCAGTGTTGGTGATAGAATTTAGGGGTGCAAAGCACTGACGACTCGTTAACTGCCGAATTCGTCAGTAAGAAATACACGTGGAAGGTATAACAAGTCCACGCACCCACTCCGACATCGCAGCATTGTATTTTATCACATTGAAGCAGTGTATAACTGAGTACGCTGACGCTGTGAGTATATATCCAGCGAGTCGCTCGTATCGAGGCCCTACAGGCTGTGCGATGGTCATGCACCCGAACAGGCACCACACAAGACTCCACTAGGTTCACAGCAGTGGTCACAACTCCTACCGATCGTCCGAGAGGGTCACAGCAGCAGGGAAAGGCACAACACTGGAAAAATCTCCTCATGCTGTGCTACAAACTACGTAGACCACCGCTAGCGGATCGACACGAGATCAGCAACACCTTCTCCTCAAAGGAAACGGCACTCGCGTGGTCGAACGAACTAATGCACGCTTATCAGTGAAAACGTACAGCGAGACCACGACAGGATGTCCTTCTCTGCTATCTATCTGGATACCCTTCACCACCTTCGCACCTATTGAGGCTTTGAGAGTGTGGCGATGGCCGACAAGACCCTCACGGAGGAGAAGCGAGGATACGATGGCAGCCATCCCAACATCGACCCTGCGAAAGAACGGAAGCTCGTTCGCAAGCTCGATCTTCATATCGTTCCGGTGGTGATGCTGTTGTATCTGCTGTCGTTCCTTGATCGGTGAGCGAAGACCTGATTGGCGACAGTCACCCGTCTAACGATCAAGCAGAGTCAACATCGGCAACGCTAGGCTGTACGGCCTGGAGGAAGACCTCAACCTTCGCGGCAACCAGTACCAAATTGCGGTCTCGCTGCTCTTCGTCACTTACATCCTCTCCGAACTGCCTTCCAATCTTGTACTCAAACACTACGTCCGACCGTCTCGATGGATAGCTTTCATTACGACATCCTGGGGCATCATTGCTACTCTGACAGGAGTTTGTCAATCATACGGTGGCCTCATAGCCTGTCGACTCTTTCTCGGACTGGTCGAAGGTGGCCTGTTCCCAGGCTGTGCAATCTATCTCACGTTCTTCTACACAAAACGTGAGCTTGCCCTTCGCATTGGCTATCTGTTCGTCTCTGCTGCTCTGGCCGGAGCATGCGGAGGACTCTTGGCCTATGGTATCGGTCACATGGACGGTGTCGCGGGCCAAAGAGGATGGCGTTGGATTATGATACTCGAAGGCCTACCGACCTTTGTACTGGGCATTGCTTGTTGGTGGATCCTCGCAGATGATCCGGAAACCGCCTACTATCTGAATGCCGAGGAGAAGCAAATGATTCTCCACCGCCGAGCTGCTCAGATCGGTCAAAGCGATATCTTCGAGTGGCAAGACGTCCGTAAGGGTCTAAAAGACTGGAAGATCTACGTGTTCTGTGCTGGTCAGTTCTGCACAGACACCATGCTGTACGGATACTCGACATTCCTGCCCACGATCATCGAGGGTATTTGGCCAGACGCCAGTGCCGCTCTTGTCCAGGTTCTGACGATACCTTGCTATGCTGTTGGTGCAATCAGCTACATGGCTTCGGCTCGCTTCAGTGACTGGACACAGCTTCGAGGACCCGTCGTGGTCTGCATCGGCTTGTTCAGTATTATTGGCTACGCGCTGTTGATATCCCCGGTATCGTTCGCTGCCCAGTATGCTGGCTGCTTCTTGGTAGCCATAGGCCTGTACGTGGCCGTCGGGATACCCTTGGCGTGGCTTCCAACCAACAATCCGCGTTACGGAAAGCGTACAACTGCTACGGGGCTGCAGCTAACAATCGGCAACACGAGTGGGATCATGGCCCCTTTCGTAAGTTGTTCCCACTGTAGTCTCCTTCGACTTCACGGCTGACTGACATCACTGCAGCTTTACCCGTCCGGTGATGGACCGCGTTTTATCAAAGGTCACGCTGTAACGATGTCCCTGGTCATTCTTGGATGCATCATCTTCTCCGGAATGTTCTTCTACTTCACAAAGGAGAATACCCAACGAGAGCGAGGCGAGAGAGATGCAGTCATGGAAGGCTTGAATGAGGATGAGGTTCTTGCTCTAGGTGATGAGAACCCACGGTTTCGTTTTGCAAGATGACGACTGAGCACAAAGCCTCCGAGCTTCTCATTCCTTCTCCAGTTCGCCATTGATACTCTCGATATACCTCTTCTCGACAAGTTTTGTCTTCTCGAGAAAGTCGGCTCGATGAATGCAGTACTGCTCCAACGACGGCTTCCAGCTCTCAAAATCATCGAGAGCCCCTGCGGATACGCTGACAATATCGTACAATGGCGTGAGGTTGAACATGCTGCTGCCACAGTTCTTGCAGAATTGCCGTCGAAGTGGCTGGCCAGAATCCGTCATGTTATCCATGTAGGTCGACAGGTACTCCTCTCCTTCCGTGATTGTGAAACCCTGGGTTGTCCAGGTCAGCTACGGATCGCTATGCACGTCGTCAAGATTGGTTGCACAGCATATGCGTTGATCATGTACGATGCAGGCACGTACATTCTTGGGACAGATGGCTGCAGTGTACAGCGCGGAGCCGGATGCCCTTCTGCAGTTAAGACAATAGCACACCTACCTCACGTCAGACTTCTGTACTGGATCGACCTGATCTTGGTCTAGAAGCATACAGTGTTCCACATTGGAGTTGCGGCCTCGCCTTCCAACCTGAACCGTACTTTACCACACAAGCACGCTCCAGTTTTTACTTCTCCTGTGTTGCTCATACTTCAGACTGTTTCTGACGATCTCGAGTTCTCGCATGAAGCACTGCCTATAGACCCTATACTGTAAGTATTCCAGAGGACGAAAGTAGAAAGTCGCTTGTCGTCATTTCGGGCGCGCATCCGTTGTGAGGGGCACACCAGGTAGCCATCCACTCTTCCATCTCGACGCTGGACCTATCATCAAAACATCATCCTAGAATGCCAATGCTGCGATCGGGCGACGAGTATGCTGGCATGCGCTAGCAAGCCATGTGGTCGAAATCGCGCGTGCCGCTCATGTTGTCCCTATCAGCTCAGGTTGCGATCTGATGCCTGGAGCTACTCGCCAGCAGAGTTACAGACACGCTGGAAACTGCTTCCAATACCACCGGATACAGTACTCCAACATGTTCTGCCTCACTGATGGGCGAAACGAAGTGACTGGCAGAGAAGCGATCCAGTCATCAAGCGCCGACCTCAGCGACACCTCCACAGCAACAGCTCACTTGATTGAGCCGATTTGACGAATCACTTATTAGCGCGTGGTATGCAACGTGTCAGCCATCCACAGCGCTTGACGCGCTGCACTTATGCCCAACTTCTTGGTCCACCACAGTACACTGGCAGCCTCCGAAATGCTCAAGCAAGCCACCGCTGCTCATTATTCGGCGCCTCATCGATCGCTAGGCAGGACGTTACGTTGAACCAGTGTTAATGTGGAGTACCAGCTGGACTCGCTCAACGGTCTTTGCATAACTGCTTGCCTGCTGGCTAATCGACCGGTCCTACCACCGATGGAGGGTTAGACGCCAATAATGCATGGACTCTGCCCCCGTAGTTCGTGGGAGAGACAACCTTGGGGTGTGTTGGAGACAGTCTTTCTTCCTTTGAGTCGTTTACTGCGTGTCATTGCCTTTCATTTTGCCTCTTCTGCTGACTATCTTTTGCTTCCGAAAGATAAATTCTGTGTGACCACGCGAGCATCTTTTCGCACACCTTTTGTTGCCTTTATTCACTGTACATAGAACCAGGCTGCAGGTGTCACAAGCTATCTCGCCACGATATGCCCGTATCGCATCTTGGACTCTCGGTTTCTCATATTCCAGCCTCGACCTCGTTCTTCCTTGCAGCTCTTCACCCTCTCGGCTACCGATTCATTGGATACCAAGGAGATTCTGCCGGACTTGGTATTCGAGATGCAGACTTCTTTCTCTGCGAGGACAAGAGCGGGTAAGACACTACATACTATCTACCTTCACGCAAGGAGCTAGAAGTGACTTACCACAGAGCCAAAATATCTCCCACGCACATAGCCTTCACCGCAGACAGTCGCCCAACTGTACGGGACTGCTATGCCAGGGCTCTCAATGCCGGTGGTCGGCCGAGTGGCCCTCCAAACTATCGCAATAACGACTGCAGCTGTTTCAATGCTGCCGTCACAGACCTCGACGGGCACACGATAGAGTTCATCTTCAAGGAGACGCAGGCTGCTGACGACTGCCACTCTGTTCTGGCTCCGTCTGAGTTCGGGTACTCACAAGCAGACAGGAATGCTGCCACCCGGAGCGTATACCAGGATGACGATCAGTCAGTGGCGACGAAGGTTTCTCGGACGAAATCCAGAGCGCAAACTGCTCTAGACCTGGCTTCGGCCGCTTCGAGGCCAACAAAGCAGTCAAACGCAGCACCTTCTATGCCTGGCCTCACACGATCACGCACTGAACCAGTCACGTCAGATGGAGGAAGCAAGAAACTCCTAGGCACACTGCTCGGTGCTGCCGCAGGAGCCGCTGTTGCGTACGCAATGGTGCAGTCAGAGCAAGACAGCAATCGCAGAGAATCAGACTATGCTCGATCCAGGGCATCAGCGCCCAAGAGCAGCCGCACGAGAAGCAACTATGAGAAGTCCGTGGTATCTAAGAATTCCGGACGTTCAACCAGGCCTTCCTATCGCGAAAGGCTGGCGATTGAGCCACCAAGCTATTCCGACGACGACTACCCTGAGGTCCTAAGCCGTTATAAATCGTCGTATCGACCTGCTCCACAGCGCAGCAGAACCTACGACGCAATCGAGTACGCTACGAGACCAACCTCCTCCGGCCGCAGCGACCGCCACCGCATGAAGCGCTCCTCGACCTTACCCAACGACTTTCCAGACTATTACCTCGAAGGCCCGAAGACAGCTCCAGCCTCACGGCACACGTCAAGACGCGGCAGCGTAGACGACCAAGAACTCAAACGCCACGACAGTGCAGTGAGCGTTCTATCCCACCGCTCGCGCCGCTCCTTCGACGCTGAAAGACGCTCATCCGCGAGCAAAGTAAGCACCATCAAACCCTCGCGACGTGGCTCGGTTTACGAGTCTGCTGCGAACTATCCTCTACCATCCTCCAACGCATCATCTCGTCCCTCTGCAGCAGACAGACCTCTCCCATCATCTCGCGCGACATCCTACATGTCAGCCGCACAACCACAATCCCGCATGAACGGCAGCTACGCCGACATAGACGTAGCAGAAGAATCCGACGGCCTAGGGGACACGAAGACTGTGGTACCGGAGGATAGCATCTCTTGCGTTGACTTCTCCAGCAGATCAAGCAAGAGCAAAAGTAAAAGCGGTAGCAAGAGCTTTTCTCGACACAGCTCCAAACGCTCTGAGGCGGACAGTGACCGTACTGTAAGGCCTGCCAAACATAGCGGGAGTAGACATAGTGCGCAGACCCTTCCAGTGCGAGAGAAGGAGGGGTATTATGGTAGGAACAGGGACGGGAAGAGGAGTACGCTCAGTTACTCTTGATGAAAAGACGACGACAGAATTTCGGTTGGACAGGACGCCAATGCCAGATGGTGGAGAGGTGAGGGTACCGTAATGATAATGGAGTCGGATTTCGGTACGGTCTCGGCAGCATGTGAAAGGAGCAAATGAAGTCACCTATACCTATCTTCATTGTTTCCATGACATTTTGACGGCCCCTGATCGGCAACACACATCTACCATTGCAGAAACAAGGAGCGTAAGTACAACCTTGAATACACAACAAACACGCGAGTAGTAACCGTTGAGCCGGTGCTTCGATGTCTCTTGTTTTAAGATGCGTTTTAACGATCTATAGCATCAGCTGTCTAAAGCACGCTTTTGTCCATACACGCACCAAGCTTGCGCTCCATTTCCAACACGGCGTACATTGCCCAGAAGCTCCGGTATCCTGCAACGATGATACAAGACCAGCCATTTTGTCCGGATGTCAGACGTGCAGTGAAAGTCTCGTCATCAGCCCACCACACACCAACAGTATGAAAAGCTCCGCGCCAAAGTCATGCGTGATGTTGTGATCCGAACACATAGACTTCACGCAACGCCCTTGTTGCCAACAAAACGGATCTCATGCCCAACGCCTCCGATGTTGTAATCGTTCAGCGTAATAAGCACGTATCCGGTATCCATACACTTGCCTTCGTATCTCTCCAACTCGAGATCACTCCACTGGCGTACAGAATGCAAGGTGTAAAAGCTGCTCTGGCGCTCTCGAAAACAAATGGTGCTTTTGGGCTGGCGGTGCTGCTTATGGCCTAGATAATGTCCCAGACGTCCTCGGCGGCATGGCAGAACTTGCTGCAGGCGACACTGGCGCTCAAGCTGTAGTTGCTAATGCTGATGGAATCGTCCTTGTACTGGTCGGCGAAGCTGTCCTCGCCCTTGGCCATGGCGCCGACGAAGACGCACACGCTCTCCTTGGTGCCGAGGTCGGCTATGTAGTCCCGTATTCGGACCACAGGTGCGTCGAAGGAGAGGGTGACCTTGCGGCAGTTCGGTGGTAGGTGGTCGGTGATGGGGTTCTTGATGACTTTGAGCAGCTTCTCTTGCGATTGTGTGGAGCGGATGCTGAGGGTGTGGAGGAGCTGGACCATGAGCCCGGCGAAGCGCTTGAAGGTACGCGGGATGCGGACTGTGGGTGAGACTTCGATGAGGACACCTTTGGCCGTGTGGATGTAGATCTGGAGCTTGCCTGCCTTGTTGACTGGCGAGTCGAGGAGGGTGAGCAGGCACTACGCTCTCGTTAGTAGGTAAACCTAGTGCTGAGAACGTGAAGAACAAACCTGATGCGTGATGTCTGGACGAGCATCGCTGATATCGCGGTTCATCTTGCGCATCACACCGATATGCTCGTCACTGTTGAGCAGCGAGTACTTGTGGTCCTTGGCGCCATTACGCCCACCAACAGCATGCGACGCCTTGTAGGTCTCGAGGCTTGCATTGGACAGGACTACGATCAAGCGCTTGGTGTCCTTGTCACTGCTGGAAATAGGTACGTTCTGCTCGGCGACCAGTTGAGGGAGGCTGGGCGGCGGCAGCGACTGTGTCTGCGTGCCTGTGAGGCCGGTGAAGACCTTGACGTCAGCCATGGCAAAGCGTTTGTTGAAAAGCGATGCGGTGCGGCAGGGGTGTGTGATGAGGGCAGTGAGGTGGTGGAAAGGGAGAGACAGCAGCAAGGTGAAGAAGGCTGGGTGATGTGCGGGCCAACCCCACGATCTTGCGGCGCGATGGTGGCTTCGGAGACAGGCGGTCGAAGGCAAAGCAAAGCAATGGCAGAGGTGCAACGCTCTGGATCTTTTTTCCTCAACAGGCCGTAGTGCAAGACCCGACACAAGCACGACTGTCGGTCAAGGAGGGGGAAATACATAATAAGAAGGACGGCTGCACCGACTTACGAGACCTCTTCGTTTCTCGTCCGCTCGACGACGGCCGCCTTCCCACGTACTCCTGCGTCACACACCCATTCAACAGCGACTGCTCCAGCTTCTCAGCCTCGGGCGACGACGACATGCTGTTTGCGTAAGAACGGGCGACTGCAGCTCCAGGCGAAAAGAGAGGTTGCGCTCTGCGAGTATCCGCTTGAGTTGTCGGGGAGAAAAAGTCGCGCAAGATCTCTGTTGGAGAAGGAACCTGCGATGGCGTCGGAATGATATAATATACCCACCGTCCGCGTCGGTAATATGCTGGAGACTTGCGAGGAAAACACGCCGTACAGAAAAATGTCCCGCCGATCGGAGGGATGGATTGCGCAGGTGAGGGCCAGGAAAATCTTCACCTTCCCCGAATCCCACCAAAAACACCACGTGACCCGGAACTGGACCAATCAAACGCGACCAAGCCCGTCAGCATCGAGACTGCCCACGCTTTCGCACATCTAAGTGTCCGGGTATATCACCAGAGGATGCTCTGACACGATCAATGAACAAATGGAATGGGCTCCGCTCGAGTTCATGTTGCGGCGAAAGCGGAGAAGTCTTGCAAGGATAAATGGGGAAACGGCCATACAAGGCCAGCTACAATTGTGGTAGCTTGCCTTAGCTTCTTCTCCTCGAGAGCTCTGATCGACAAAACTGAACGCGGCAAGTGGCCCATCGCATCTGATGAGCACGGCGAGATACCGCGATGCAGGCCCTGAGGCTTCTATGGCAAGGAGTGTACCTGGCCAGGTGTCACGAACCGCACCTCCTCCTTCTCAACATAGGAGACACGACCCGTGGAGATATAAACCGCTCGTGCACGACTTGCCGCTCGCAGCTGCACGACACCGAAGCTACCTTTACCCGAGGGGTTCCACAGCATGCGGAGGAAGAGCACACCATGGACCTCTGTCACATGAAAATCGACCACCCGCGCACCTTTCAGCCAGAGGTCTCACAGCATGCCTCCAACAGCGGAGCAGCTAACGGAGGCTATCGAGGCTGATGAAACATGCCTCCCACGCTTTTAAGTCACAGAAAGCTCGAGGAGGCGAGAACAGTAAGGCAAGCGCACAAACTGACCACGTACAGTACGTCATCTTCATTCATCTCGTCCATCACGTGAAAGCGAAAGCCATAAACGCAGCCGTGAAGGTCGGCATATCTACAACCAGCAAGCAAAGAGCGCCATCCTTTATCCAAAAGCCAAGACCCGCCAGGCTTTTTTGTGCAAACTTGGTCGCAACCACCGCCACTTCTTCGCGGCAAATGTGCGCGTTGGTTGAAGTGGTGAAGAAGTAGCGAAGCGAGACACACTCCTCGATGCAGAAGTCAAAGTCAAACAGAAATTCGTTCAAGCGTTGAGCCTCCAAACTCCTTCCAGCGCCTTGCGTAAAACAATCATTCCAGAACCCGTGTGTGAACCGTGAGGCCGGAGCCAAGTCGAATGCATGGACAGTCGACCATCGGTTGGTGAAGGTGGCCGTGAGCTCGTATGGTCCTGATCGTTGTGCTACCAAATTGGCCGCTGCGACAACGTCAAACGGAAGACTCTTCCTTCCGTGCAGTCTCGTTTCGGCGAGCACAACCGTAATATCGACCAAGCCGTCTGACGAAGACATGATTCATTCTTAACGTTCCAAACCAATCAACGCCCCTCTCATCGCAGATCTAGCTGAAACTGCCTGAAACTCGAGTCCATCGCATTGCACCTCGGACACATGCTCATCCTCCCTCGACTCTGCCCGTTGATGATCGCGTTGACGCACTCATTGCAAAGCCCGCATATGCAATTGGTACATGCATACGACTCACCCAGCTTGTTCAGCCGCCGGCATCCAGCACAATATATCTGTACCGGACCATTGGAAGGCGCGGCAGAATTTGACGCTGCGGGGTTGGCAGCATTGAATAAAGGTGAGCTGTCGGACGGTGTGGTGAGCGAATTCGGGTTCATGATGTGAAACTGTGAGCCAGTCGAATCCGCTGAATTGTGGTGTTGATGCGAGAAGTTGGACGAGAGACTGCTTTCGACGGAGGGGAAGGGTTGTAGTTCGAGTCCGCTTTCTGGCGCAGGTGGCGTTAGAGCACGGTTTAGAGGCGACGCCTGGAAGGACTGAAATTGCGAACCAAGAGCGAAGGGTGGTAGCGACGTCCGTGACGGCACCTGCGGCGACTGATATGGCGATGCGGGTATCTGCAAGAGTTTTGCGTGCTCAGCTTTGTATGAAAGCCGTTGTCGGGCCGAGGATTCACAATCCAACTTCACTTACCGGCGTCAGATCCCGTGACCCTTCTTCTTCGGTAGCACTCGCTGCAGCGTCTATGAGATCCTCCCACCGCTTGCCATACAACGCAGCGGCACTCGTCTCTCCTCCAAAAGACTTGCGATCGCCACTGAGACGCTTGTTAAACTCTTTCGACTTCTTTCGTCCGTGCTTCGATAGCCGCGCCGTGTGGCTGAGACTACTTTTCCGCGGCCTGTTATACTGTCTGGATAAGCTTCGTTGCAAAGGAGGCAAAGTGGAGGGTCTATCGGGAGGCGACCTAGCTAAACTGCTCGGTAGCAAACCTGATTGATCCGCACCCGAACTGACGGGGAAGACAGCGTCGTGCATGAAGGTGTTGTCTTCTAGCGCGGGATCGACATGGAAATGGTTCGACTTCATGTCGTGGTTCTGATCGGCATAGAAGTTCTGAAGAAAATCCGCTTCAGTGTTTGTTGGCGACATCTGCAGTGAAGGGAGGATCACCTGTCCCATACTATCGCCTCCCCAATCTGCTGAATCAGGGCGGTGATAGTGCAGTTGCGCGAGCGCCGCAGCAGCTGACGCAGCGGGTATGAGCGAGCCACGACGGAACTCGTCGGACGAGCGCTGCTGGGCTTGCATACTGCTGTATATCGCCTCTGCCTCTGTGTCATTCGCCGTGTAGTAACCACCATCGTGCTGGCCGAAGCCGTGGTATCCTTCGAAGGATGAGCTCAGCCCGGAGTCAAGAGCGAACGCGGGTGACAGACCTGACAGATCATCAGAGTGCTGCACGTGCTGCTGTTGCTGCTGCGATTGCTGTGGCGGTTGTTGCTGGTGCTGGCTATTGTGGTGACGGTGGTTGGCGTGGTTGGGATCGATGGCGGGGCGCTCGTGAGGTGGGGTGGAGATCATCAACTCGAAGCTCTCCTTGGTCGCCGGCAGCTTGGGCAGATAGTACTCGGGGTGGGCGCGACGGATGTGCTCCTGCATGGAGCGGTACCGCTTTTCCTGTGAGACACAGCCGAGTCAGCCTTGTGCATATCATCATTGCTCGATTAGGCAGTAGCGACGAGACAGGAAGGAAGTTGTATGAGAGTGATATGACTTACCCCGAGACATCTCTTCCGGCAGCTGGACCCGTCCTGAGGTATTGTGTTAGTATGGCAAGCTGATATGAGGTGGTCACTGCGGCACGGCGGGGTCTCACCTGGTTGCGCAGCGGGCAGACGACCTCGTTGTTGGCCTCGGCGACGGAGAAAGAGCTGGTAAGAGAAGGGCGTGGAGGCATCGCTGCAGGCACCCCGGCCTGATACAGCTGTGCTGAGCACACACCCAGCAGTCGAGCAAGCAAGCAAGCAAGAGCTGGCGTGAACCCACTCGCTCAGCGAGCAACAGCACGGATGGAACAAAGGAAGCTGTGTGAAGCTGTGAGCCCTGCGTTGCGTGGGCAGCCAACACCCGAGCTTCGAGTGGTACCGTAGTCGACTCCAGCTGGACGTAGCTTCGAAATGCGCTGGTGCGTTGTGGTGGAGTGCGACGCACCCGCGGACGAGCTCGAGGTGCGAGCTTGCTGAGCTGAGGTGGGCAGTTCTCCAGGCCAGTCCAGCTCACTGCAGATCAGAGATCGAGTCGTGTACTTGACTACTGTATAATACTGTCGTGTCGTTGCTGGAGAGTAGGAATGTCTGGCTTTACTCAACAACTGCCGGCGGCGCAGTAATTGTCGCAGGATGTAAGGTGGGAGGGGCCAGGGCCAGGTGAGGGCGGGGGTATTCTCTCTCATCCGACACGCACTATCTCTTATCGGGCTTGGCCTGCGAGATGTCACTCTCACACTCTCATCTTCACTTGACAGCAAGTGCAATAATGCATCGGGTAATGGCCGAGGTGTGCAACGGCATATGAAGTAAGATGATGTAGACCTCCCTCCACGACTGTCATGTTCGACAAGGCCACCTCCCGCGTAGAGACATCTCAACACGGCTGCACGCTTCCTCCAGCGCCGGCCAATTGCATGCCTGCATACGCGACCAGAACATCCTCCGCTATGCGCGCGGCCCCTGCCGTCACATAGTCGAGGAATGTCGCCAGCCTCGTGTACGCACCAGGCCGATGGCATATATGTCGATGTTGACGATTGCGATGGAAAGGAGATGGGAGAGGTCCAAAGCGGCAAACAACCCAGAGCACCGCTTACCGCGATACCGAAGCAAAGACCACCCTTCATCTCGCTGTCGACGCAGGGCAAAATCGGCAAAACCTAACTTGACCTCGAGTCAAGACATCTTCTCGCCGCGTCGACCTTCTCTCACTCATCTCACAAGCATCGCCTTCCCTGCTGGGCATTGCGTACCTGTGCTCGCTGTGCAACTAGGTACCTGTATCTCTCCGTTTTGTGCCTCCATCATCTCTGCACTCTATCCAATCGAGATGTCTTCATCTGTTTTCATACCACTCAGTGCGCTGCCCTCGCGGATACCTGCGTACTCCCTCCCATATCCGCCATGAAGAGCAAAGAAAGACTGTCTGTCCCTGCCTATACTTCTGCCTCGCCTCGATGGCTCGGTGAGCAAGTCTCGGCTCAAGTATGGCTCTTACAGTCAATCAGCTCAACGGCGATACGACCTTCCTTCTCACCTTCTCTCCTCCATTTGCACCAGACCATCCTGCAAAAAGGACCAGATTTCCTGGCGACTTCACGATTCTTCTCGACCCATGGCTGAGTGGGCGCTCGTCGATACTACACCCGACATTTCAGGTCTCGCATCATACAATTGAGCCAACTATCACGAATTTGAACGACATCAATCAGCACATCGATCTGATCATAATCAGCCAGGACAAGCCAGACCACTGTCACAGGGAGACATTATGTTCGCTGGCGAAAGAAAAGCATGTCGATATATTGGCAACGCCAGCTGCGGCGAAGAAAATACGATCGTGGAAGCACTTCGACGAGAAACGAGTACACATTATACCTCCGTATAAAGCAGAACAATCCGAGACCATTGTCAAGATTCCTCTAGCAGCGTATACCTCCACCACAGCGAGCGGCGAGATTACGATAGCAAACATCGCTACCAAACGCGATATAACTGGCCTCCACAACGCTATCGGAATTACATATCAGCCACCGAGCAGCGTCTTCACACTGAACACGCAATGGGAGCGACACGAGCAAGGCACAACCGTCAAACTCTCGGCCGACGGCATCACTCGACCACAGACTCCTGCTCAGCGACCACGAACAGGAAGCGACACTCTGCCCCCAGTAGATAAGAAGCAGCTGCGCAAGGCCGTCAGCTTCCCCTACCTACCCAAAGCAGCCGACACAGACGTCCCACCGGTCCCGCCATTGCCAACACCCCTACGCACGCGCGCAGACTCCGGCATCGCGAAGCCCGGGACTCTTACGAACAAGGAGCGAATCCTCAACGTGATCTACACTCCTCACGGTGTCTCCCCTTCCACCATCGCAACTTATCTTGAGTCCCACCTCAAGCCCCTGCACGCACTCCCGGTCACCACTTTCTTCCACAGCATGAACACAGAACAAAACCCATGGTTCCTAGGTGGCAGAGTCGCAGGTGGAGCCCCTCCCGGTGTGGCGCTCGCAAAAGCTATCGGTGCGCAACATTGGGTGGGCGCGCACGATGAGTCGAAGGATAACAGAGGGATGGCGACTATCTGGATCAAGAGGCGGCGGTATGAGCTGGACGAGGTGAAGAGGATGTTGCTGGAGGCTGGGATGCAAGGGACGAAGGCGGTGAGGTTGGGGGTGGGGGAGACGGTTAGAATCAAGCCGGTGGAGAGGTGAGTGGTAGAATTGGGTAATGGAGCTGCTGCAACAGTTGGAGGTGGAGAGATTCGATAAGCACGGTGTGCATATGTCATCTGAGGGGCGGAGCTGATGAATCTGGAGGGATACCTACCTGGGCGAGGTTATGAGCGATCACTGGAGTTCGATAAGGGTTGTCGTATGTAGTTTACCTATCTTGTATACCGAAATCGTACTGGTCCGTGCCATATGCATCTCCACCAAGTGCTGCGCTTCTGTTTCAATCCTCCTCTCCCCCCAAACCCTACAGTAATCCTCAAAACTAGCCCGCCCTCCCACAATGTCCTCCTCCTCCCCCTACATCGACTACACCACCTTCACCTCCCCCACCTTCTCCGCCCCCGCCTACGCCAACTCCCTCGTCCTCTCCACCAACAACCCCACCGACACGCCCCTCGACCTCTCCACCCCGCTCTCCCGCGTCCTCTTCGATGTCCAGGAAGTAGACACCCACATCGACACTCTCACGACCAAACATGCTTTGCCTATCATCCAGCACACGCAATCCCGCAGCGCGGCTTCCACTCGCGTGCTCGAGAGCGTGGAAGAGCAGGTGCGGAGTTTGAATGAGAGTTATAAGAGGTTGGAAAGGGAGGTATTGGAGCGGCATGAGTCGGCGGAGCAAGTGAGAGTGGCTGCGGCCAGGATGTTGAGGACCTTGCGGTTGGGACGGGGGGTGCAGAGGGCTGTACAGCTTGGACGGCAGTTGGAGGGGCAGATGGAGGAGGTGGGGAGGGAGGGCGTTGTGAGGGTGGGGGAGGCGAGGGGGATGGTGCCGGCTGCGAATACGGTGTTGGGGTTGCGAGGGCTGTTTGGGGCGGGTGGGAAGGGCGAGGAGGGGGAGGGGTTGGAGAGGGTGAAGGTCGTGGTGACGCTGAGGACAGAGGTTGTGAGTCCGGTGGAGAGGGTGCTGTTGCAGAGGGCGCAGCAGGTTGTGAGGGAATTTAGTATGAGCAGTCTGCTTGCTTCTGGTGGGCCGGGGCAGCAGGGTGGGCAGAGCACGCAGACGTTCGCGCAGACGGAGGATACGAAGACTAGGGCGACGAATGCGCTGCAGACGCTCTATCTCCTATCGCCAACGAAGCCAACATCGACGCTGATCAACTTCGAGCCAACACTCCTGATCTCTGCTCTGCAGACTTACCTCCAAACGGCTCTTACATCCTCTTTGGCAGCCCTCACCCGCGCTCTGGCTACTTTGCCGACACTCGACCGCACGCTCCTCGAGATCTCAGCCCGATGTCAGAATATCGTCGCGCTAGAAGCACTACTCGCAACCGTCAGCCCTCCACCGCACCCGCTCCTATCACCTCATTCACCACCTACCACCACGGACGACGAGCTGGCTACCTCGAACTTCCTAACCCCTCTCAACCGCCACCTCGACACGTCCTCCCTACCATCATACTTCTGGCGCTCGATGGCCGGGCAGCTTTCGAGCAGGGTGCAGGAGATCATGAATCGAGGCGGCGTAAGTGCGCGAACCTTGCGCACGAACCGAGACCGTGTGCGCGATGCGATCAGGGAGTGTGTGGATCGTGGGTCGCAGCTGCCGGTGTCTAGTTTGTCTGCTGGGAAGAGGGCAGATGGGAAGGTAGGCAACTGGGAGCGCGAGGCAGCGGTCATGGTGCAGAGCGTGATGGGACCGTTGCAGAGATGAGCATTAATCTCTTGTATATCCAAGTCAGCCACATTCCTATCAAGATCGACCATCCGGCCAAGGTTTGCCGTATGCATCAGCTTCATCCTTCACCAGGCATGCCCGCCCGTAAGTTGTCATACTTGCTCTCCGGGTAGTTCAACACATTCTCTGCATGCTCCATGTGGCGCCCATTGTACCCGCCCAGCCCTTGGACGACGATGTTGATCAGGCTGCCTTCCTCGCTGCTAGGATGATCACCGCTAGTCTCCCACCACATCCCACCACCCAGGCCAGTGGACTTGATATACTGCACCTTCTCTGCAGCCACCTGCGGACTGTCATAGCTCACCATCAGCTTAGAGTTGCCGTCGTAGCAGTAACTGGCAATTGCCTCAGCGTCATGAACGACTTCAGCGCCGGGACGCGGGAGAGCCTGGATACCGAGAAGGTATAGACGTCAGCATATGTGTACGTCCGTAGGGTTGACCGACATCGCATGCAAAAAAAGGAACGGACGAAGATGCGGCCGAGATATGCATAGCACAAAACAAATGCCTCAATCGCATCCCGACTCTCGCCTTTTCCGAAAGTTTTGCTCATATTAGATCAAGTGATTTTTATGCGCACATGTGCCGTCTTGCCGTATCGGCAAGAATAGGGCTGCAGAAACCGCAAAAGCCAAAAAAGCTTCGGGCTTCTGTCCGACCCGAGGAGCGACTTGGCGTGGCTTTTTTTGTGTTGTAATCATTGCAAAAAGACCGGAGTACCGTGTACACCGCGGATTTGGTGATAGATTAGTGGAAGATGACTTACTTTGTAATCCCAGACGCCGTTCTCCCAACTGCCTTCGCCCACGCCGCTGAAGCTGTGGCCTGGTCCCTTTGTGTTTTGGAATGCGCGGCCGTAGAGAGGCATTCCAAGGACAATGTTGCTGGGGTGGATGCCTTGGTTAATGTAGTGCTTGACTGCGTGGTCGGTGCTGAAGGGTGTGCACTTGGCGTCTTTGCGAGAGGCGTAGATATTTGCTTGATGTCCGGCCTGCGCGTCCCATGAGCCTGCGAAGTCGTAGGCCATGAGGTTCCAGAAGTCGAGGTACTGGTCCATGTCGCGGAGGTGCATCTTCTCGTAGTTCTGGGCTCCGGCGGGACAGGCGACTGTGAGGAGGAAATGGGGTTTGGGTTGAAGGGTGGCGGAGTAGTTGTCAAGCTCGACACGTGTGGCGTGGAGGAGTTTGGTGAAGGCGCCTGCTTCCGCAGGCGATTTTGGGTACTCCCAATCGACGTCCAGGCCGTCGAAACCAAGGTCTTTGAGGAGGCGAACAGAGCTTTGGGCGAATGTACGCCGGCCACTTTCGGTGCTGGCAGGGGCTGCGAAGTTCGAGCTGTAGGTCCATCCGCCAATGCTGAGAAGAACTTTCATGTTTCGATTCTTTTTCTTGAGGAGGTAGAGCTGTTTGACGCAGCCATAAACATTGGTACCTTGGTCGTTCCAAGAGTCCGAAGGGTAGTGCTTGTCCGTGTCCGACCAGCCATCCGTCAAGTACACCTCGCCGGTCTCCGGGCGGACATTGGCGAAGGCGTAGAGAACATGAGTGAGTTTCTCTGCAGGGATATCCTGAGGTTGGTGGTTACGTCCTGAGCACAGGACAGTCAGCAGCGCTCCAGCTACGAGGCTTCCACTCATCAGTGCGTACCATAGATAGCCCAGTTGACAAAGTATGCTACCGAGCGGTGGCCTTGGTGCTCCGGCATAATGACGGTCTGGCCCGACAGTTGATGGAGTATATTGGGGCTGAAGACTGGCTGTGGATTAGATGAGAAGTCGATTGCAACCACTCGAGTATGTGTAGTGGCAAGATTAGCGTAGAAGAGGATGTAGAAAAGTAGGCTGTGCAAGAATTCAAGATGTCTCATCGCGCGCGCGCTCAGGGGTATTAGTACATAGTGGTAGCCAGCGTCAATGAAGCGAATCTTCAGATGAAGCTGCAATTTCTTCAGCTTGGATGGAGGATAAGGTAGTGAAAGAAATGGTCGGTCTACTATGCTGCCACGTGGCTGCTCATCAACCAAGCTTGAGGGAGCTGCTCCGGAGAAAGCCTCCTGGGCGGTCTCGATTACAATGGTGAGCAGTCCTGCGAACAGCAGATAGTAAGTGTATTATGACCCAGCCTTCGTGCGATGGAGCAACAACACCTTTTGGTGGTAGAGTATGTTAAGGACCCTCGAAGGAGTGTAGCTCTTGCCGACGGCGTTGGTCCGTGCTCTGGCTCCACGATATCGAGTCACTAACCGCCAACTCAACATCTGCAACTGGACTACGTTGGAATTGGAGACTGCAGCTTGAACGTTCAAGAAGGACCATGAGCGAACAGCTTCGCGCCGAATTGCCTCGACCACGTTTGAGACTAAGGCGCCCACCTTGAGCGCGTGTGATAAGCACATCGATCGGCGGCAGCGAGTTGTCCTTGGTCTTGCGCGTCCGATATAACAAGAGATACCCCGCATATCTTGGACAACCCAGATAGGCGGACCTGGGTAAGGTATGGGTTCTCGAAATGCTTTTGCCACTGATGAGAACGATCTACCACATCCCACCAATGGGTCGACCCCAGATCGACCTGCCAAACGGCTACGCCTGGCTGAGGATGCGGTCGCATCGATCTGCTACCAAATCTCGAACGCAGACACTTCTTTAGAAGTCGATCACATGATACTCGACTACCTTGCACACCAGACCATCGAAGCCTGCCTGGGAAGTCGAATGCCAGAACGACAGGGTGGTGCACTCTTGACTCTAGCAAGCAATCTGGCCATGGCCGATTCTTTCATGTCCATCTTTAAAGCACGCCATCCATCTTACAAGCCTGCTGCGGAGCTACGTCTCAGGCTGCGGCTTTCCCAGATGGCGACGCTGTGCACGCAGAGGTTTACCCCCAATCCGACAACTCCGTCCAGAGATGTTTTGAGGGCACTTCGTGTTTCGAATCAGCAGCGCGCACGCCAATGGATCGGAGTGGCTGATCGAATACCCTCCGCACGTCACGACACCGAGCCATTCGATCAACATCTTCCCATTCATGACGCAGGCCTTGAACGAAACCGAGCACATGTGCTTCACCAGCTGGGTTTACCGGCCGAAGATGAGCACTACGAAGACGCTTTCTATGGCACGGCAAGCTGCGTCTCTCTGTTGGATCTGATCCCGCTCTTCATGCAATTGTCAGCGGCTCGAAACGCAATGAACGAGAGCAACTTAACTGCGTTTTGGATGGAGCTTGCGTCTGAGCTGATGGTACAGGCGTGTCTCGAACAATACCTGGTTGTCGGCGCGCACGGGACTGATGCGGTCGATGAAGCATTCGCTTGGGGTCATAAGCCTGCGAAGCATGACTCTCCAGCGCCAACCAACGGTGCCGCCACGGAAGATTTGCAGGACGAAGTGAATGCGATGTTCGAAGACGAGGATTATGAGGTTGATGTCGAAGGCTGGAAGGATATGAAGACCTCGTACTTGGAGCTTCTCTTCGCTGCAAGTCCGGTGGACGGAGAAACTGCGGGATCAGGGGTGGACGATCACGTTACTCGACTGGAGACAGTTGCCGCGCAGCACCCGATCGAGACTCTGGAGACACTGCTCTTGACCTTTCTGTCTGCCCTTTCCGACAGCATGCCGAGACCCGTGCTGGTGCAGCTCGAACAGGGCAAGCTCGACGGAATGACGAAGCAGCAGACGGACGACTTTCTGGCAGAGTGTGGCATTGATCTCTCAATATTCAGTCTTGAAACGATCGAATGATCGAAGACATCGCGAAGGAGAGGACTATCAAACACAACAGTATATCATGGCGTGTTTCATCTGACAAGACATTGTGGTTTCGCTTTGACTTCGAGCACCTACGCACTCTTCGGACCAAGTGCTGATCAAGCTCTTGACCAAGCTTTTATATGCGACCCACCGCATGCCTGGCCAGATGCACGTAGTACATGGAATCAATGGCTCACCGACTCTTGGCCGTTGTGCCGTCGGCCGAGGAACGATAGATCGGGAGAGCCTACTAATGGGCAATTCGCTGGTTGACCTACCGGGTGGTTGACATTCGCTGAGCAATTGCTTTGAAGCTTGCTGCTCCTCGATGCGGGTGGACTTGATTGATCTCACGCAATCTGGGAGTAACAATCAATTGCGAGACATCCTAGATGTTGGGGGGCGCGAGTCAAACTACGAGAGACTTGGTGGCTGCCTCACTAGACACCCCACGCATCCTCTGCGGGAGTATAGTCAGGTCTTCCTGTCAAGCAACTGACGGCTACTTCAGCATCCTGGTGGACTGACGCCAACCCCGCAAAAGGGTCAAAGATCCAATGACTGATCCAATGACTGAGCATTGCCCTCGCCTGCTTATCCTGGGCTTCACTCCACTGTCCAGACATGGCAAGAGCTAAGGGTCCCGGGGTCCTTCTGCAGTGTCAAGTCAATGCTCATTATTGCCTGCAAGGCATCGTCCGACTCTAACGGGAACATTAATTGCAAAGCCATAAAAAAGTCCATTGCAAGTACTTATTATATCCTCAATCAGATGCAGTCTTTGCCGTCGTCAAGGAGGTAACAGCTGCACTTATCACTTGAAGATCAGGGCCTCGGACAATGGCTCCGTGCCTGCATTAGTACTTTGCTGGCGCGGCTGACTGTCTTCCAACGCGACTGAGGTAAGCAGGCTACTCTTTCCGCATTGGGCAGCATGTACGATAGCAAGAATGTTGTGAGAGCTAATGGCGGGCGATTCCCGCCGCGCGCAACAACAGCCACTACTGTGTTGAAGGAGATATCTCTCATATTGTTGCAACAAAAGCGACAGTGATTGTGACAAGAAGGGCAAACGGTCTGTCAGCAAGTCACCGAACCGCGAGGTGAACGGGTTTCGGCAACGCTTGTCAACCGAAAGCTCGTTTTGAGAAGGTTCTTGTGACAGTCACACCACTCTGAGCCCGCCCAGATACAAGCGGGGCTTTGCAGTTTCGCGATGCAGCGAGTGGAATTGCGCAACTATATCCGTACAAGCGAGAGCGACCTGCTTGTGGGGGCGACATCTCATGATTCTGATGGGCGGAGATCTGTCGTTCTATGGAGTCCAGACGAGGTGCACTAATCATCTGTAATCATCCAGATGAGGGGCCCAATAGCCTGTAGAGTCTGTAATACATGACACGACACGACACGACTCGTTTGAACAACGCGCAGACGGTGAATGTCAATGGAGGGGTATACGTGGTGCCGCTGCGGCGCCCAGAGGGTGGCCTTGGTAAACAGCCCGCCTGGTGGTCCGCTATGTCGAATAATATCGCAGGAGCCAGGATCGTCCCACGTGCTTTGCGAGCCCGGGGTTCAGGGTTTCCTACAACTCCTCCGTTCTTTCGACGTCGGCCGAGATCTCCAAATAAGGGCTGGGAATGTGAAAGCAAGAAAGCAACCAGTGAGGAGCTCCAAATAAGCCTTGCGGCATGGGAAGGGCGCCACACTGCACCGTAAGCAAAGAAGTAACGAGGTCCCTCACAGTGTCAAGGACGCGACTTGGTCAGTCTTTAGTTGACAACCAGACGCTCCGAGCCGTATCGGCAACCTGAATCCCGGGTGTAGTAGGGCGATAGACTTGCGCATGATGGGCGTTAGGCTGCTGGGAGCCTGCTGCCGTTCTCGGAGAACATTCGATCCCGCAGTCGTTGGCCGTGTACATGTATCCTCGCGTGAGGCTGAGTCACAAATAACGCAAATGATCAAGACGGGACATACACGGGGTTATGATAGCTTGCCCTACGGAGCGGGCGTAGGAGCAAAAAGCCGCTCGCATGCTCGCGTTCCGAGCGAGCGCAACATTATTGGCCAGGCTGCATTCAGCAACAGAGTTGTCCAAGAATCAGAGTTCTGTAGGCGCATAAAAGATTACGATAGACGGCAAGGCTTGTCGAGAGCAGCGCTGCGTCACTCCGAGGACGAGCTCTAGCATCGGCCGGCCTGCGGACCAAAAACTCTGCTGTTCTCCAACCCATGCACGGAGCCGATTACACATTCTGTATCCGAGAAATGATGCCAATCCTCTGCTTGGGCGCGTGCCACCTGCACAAGGCCTCGTTCGCACCTGCGCTGCCCGTATCAGCGCATTACCAGATCTGAGTCGGCGGTCTGACATGCTACCGGAGAGTTGCTCGCTAACCCCCAGGAAGGACGACCCGCCGGCTTATATCGCATTGAGCTCGTTCCTACCTACAGGCCACAGTAGCTTCGACTTTGTTATATGAGCGCCGGTCCCAGCGTTCCACATGTGGGTTTTCTCAGAGTTTACTGATACAGTAATTGTCCACCGATCAGGTGTTTCGTCATCAATCTGCACTGTTTCTACATATATTCAGGCCTCCTCCATCCTTATCTCTTAGCATTACCCAGGCACCAGACGTTTTCTCTCTGCTACTACCAAACGATTGCGGAGCCATTCCTTCCTCGCGTCAGGATGTCTACACCTCAGCGCACAACATCGATAGATTCGGCAGATGCTATTCGGAAACGAGTATGCAAAGCTTGCGACAGGTGCCGACTCAAGAAGAGCAAGTGTGATGGCTCAAATCCATGCACGAGATGCAAGGCAGACAACACGATATGTGTCTTTGGGTAAGACTGTGCAGCACTCCCTCATGGCATAGCATTTGCTGACAAATGCCAGTGAGCGGAAGAAATCACACGACAAGGTCTACCCCAAGGGCTACGTGGAAATGCTCGAACAGCAACAAGCACAGTTAGTCTCTGGCTTGCAGGAGATGTACCGGCGCATGCGCAACGGAGAACCATGGACTGGCCCAAAGCTTTCCGAGTCGACTGGTCAACCCCTCACGCATGACATCCTGGCGGGGTTGGGTCTATTGGAGAGGAGGCACAATGGAGACTTTGAGCCGTTCGAGGAGGACTTTGAGAAGATTCAATCAAGATTGATCGCAGATGGCGCCGAGTTTGTTCACCGAAGAAGCTCCTTCAGCTCGGACTCGGATCGAAGTCATACCTACCGCAAGTCCACGACACACAGTACACCCACGCCTCCCGTCTTCGAGAAGGATTTCACGTTCAGCGCAGCACCTTCACCTGCGGCACGGAGTCCAGTACCACGACAACGAAAATCTTACCCGGTGACGCAGCAATCGCTACTCCACCGCGCCCCGCCCTTGACCAACGATCCTCAATTGTTTCAACCTCAATGGTCCAGGACACAGTTCAGCGAGCCAGAGAACCTCATGCGTTCGGACTATGCAATGAAGACCCCGCAACTGGACCAGAGTCTGGACCAGGTTTCCGATATGTTCAACAATGGACAATGGAATGATTCGATAGAGCCCTATGATATCAACATGGGCCTAGATCCGTACCAACAACAGACATTCAGTTACCTCAACCAGTATTCGGGTATTCCAGACTACACCATGATGTCCTCGATGGATCTCGATGCGGACTTCAAGCAATTTGTGCAGGTAGCGACCTAGGAGGACAGAGACACACGTACGGAGAGCATGTGAGATGATTCAACCGAGAACAATGATGCCGCAAATAATGATGCAACGGTGCGAGCTCCGTTCGATGAACTCAATTCGGAGGGATCCACCCCGAAGCTTGTCACGAACTCTGTATTTTTGCGATCTTGTTCTTATTTGCAGCGTTCGAGCGAACAATACTGGGAGGCAATGGCAAACATCGTCGATGGACGAGGTGTTCTGGATGCGTTGAAAGAGGATACCATGGCTGTCGTTAGTTACGGGCTGGGGTTGTCCATGGGACCGATACCAACGAATATTACTATCGATAATGACTTTACTCCTTCTGATGGATGTTTCCTGTTTGCGTTGAATGTCGAAGTCATACCTTGGTCATCAACGCACTTCGACCATTTTGTCGACGGAGTACCACACTCGCCAGACGACTCTGGTCCCCTGCTGCAGATCATCCTGCCAAGACGGACCGCTCGCCGGCATTCGGCTACCTTTGCTGTACTTCGGGGATTGTGTCTTCTTCGGCCGATGGTCATTGATGACAGCAGCATGGCTGTGATTTGTATTCCTGACGAACCCTCAAGATCATCTTCATGGTGCGGCCGACATCGACCTCGGCGATAAGTATACAGCGCGGGTAGACTCCTCGCCGCGAGCAGCGATATCGCAACACCCCCAATTTTCAGTGTTCTTGCGAGCCTGCCCCTCAGGCTGCAGCAGGTCTCGCATCGAGGCGACCTGCATCTGCATGTCCCCCTACCGTGGCAGTCATGGTACACCTTCCTGGCTTCCAAAAGTCAAGAGTTGACTCGACACTACATACGCCCAACATTCGAGCATTCAAGCTGCAACACACACCCTATCCAAGACGACCTCAGACGACCTTAGCCTAAATACTGCTGTACCGGCTCCACAAAACCAACAGATGAAAGCTGGCGGCATCGTCGTGGTAAGTATGCTCGCCTTCTTTACTCCGTCTCGATACCATTCATCTCTGCCTCGAAGCACAAAGATCCTCGTGAGCATTCCACTAGCTTTCTTATCCACGAAGCCCCGCGCCAATATGGCAGACTCCAAATTTTCCGACAGCTTTACTTTCCTGCCGCAGGGTGGTATCATTCAAGAGTTCAAGGTTGGTGGGCGGAACATAGTGCTGGGCTTTCCATCTGCAGCTTCGTACAAGACGAAGCACAACCCGTTCTTCGGCGAGAACATTGGCAGGGTAGCGAACCGGATCTCGAACGCCAAGATCGACAATCTCAATGGGAAGAGCTATGATTTGGCCGCGAACAATGGCCCGAACACTTTGCATGGAGGGCTTGAGGGATGGGGCAAGAAAGACTTCGAAGGTCCGACGCCCACTGAGCGCAATGGACGAGAGGCGGTGATGTTCAAGTATTTGAGCAAGGATGGCGAGGAAGGCTTCCCTGGAACAGTGGAGATGAAGTTATGGTATATTCCTGGCGTGGAGAAGGATGATGGCGTAGAAAAGACCAGTCTCGAGATTGAGTATGAGGCGGAGCTGGTAGGCGATGAAGTCGACGAGACAGCAGTCGCTTTGACGAACCACAGGTAAGCTTCTGGAATCTGTTGTGGTCGCAGTCCCTGATGTACGCTTAAAGCTACTTCAATATCGGAGATGGCCCAACTCTGGAAGGTACTCAGGCTACATTGTCTACCAATTTGCATCAGGTGACCGATGATGGTGACATCCCAACCGGCGCGATCGACCCATATCCCGAGTTCGAAGCGAACAAGGAGTTCACGCTAGGCGCCAAAACTCCAGATCCAGACCACTGCTTCATCATGAACACTGATCCTTCGAGCGTGCAAATTGATACTCGAAAGGAGCCCATGCAGAAACTCTGCGCCTTCTATCATCCAAACACGAAGATCCACCTCGAAGCGCTTAGCACGGAGCCTGCGTTCCAGTTCTACACCGGCCGCCTCATCGATGTGCCAGAGATGGATGGGCTGCCAGCTAGAGGTCCGCGAAGCGGCATGTGCATTGAAGCAAGCCGCTACGTTAATGCTATCAACGATGAGAAGTGGAGACATAGCGTCGTGCTCAAGAAGGGGCAGACTTGGGGTAGTCGCACGATCTACCGAGCGTGGATGGCGTAGGCAGAACGTTCACGTGTATCGAAATCTTCGCAATGCTCGGATAACCGCATTTAATCAAGCCTGTGCATCTTCCATTGGAAAGTCACGTCGTCCTGCATGCTCCGAAGGCCGCGGAGGTATAGAGGTGCTTAGTCGGTTGCACATTGGTACTTTGCTCAAAGTTTTTCAGTCTGGAGTGGCACCAGACGGAGAGCACGCAGAAAGCCTCGCGTCGAGCTGCCTTGAGTGAAGGGTCACATGAGGTGAATTGCATGACGACAAGCTTTGTTCAGGCGTCAGGAATGCTTGATGAACCTAAACATCACTGAGATTGTCAAGCATGCGGGTGTACTAACTCAATGTTGTATAAGCAATAGCATTTGAGCTTGCGGAGACTGGCTTCCCGCGCAAGGGATTCCTACTTTAAGGTACCCTCGACCTGCAGAAAACGTACGCCTGACACCCTAAGATCCAAGCACAAGTTGTACTGAATCCTCCTTTGTCCGTTCGGTTTCGATCGTGGGATTGAAACTCGGTAGACAATTTGCAGGCGGTTCGGTACTCTCAAACCCGAGTACCTTGCTTGGTGATACGGTTTGCGTGGCGTCCACATGGCGCGCAAAGTCGACCCAGTCTACTTCCACGCACGACGGCGATCCTCAAGGCTATCTTGACTTCAGTTCAATAGTGTGTTGCAAGCTTCTCGGTCCACAACTGCTTCGCATACGTAAGACGGTGCAGGGGACATTCAGGATACTCTCATCAGGCACAGGCTTCCGAATTAGAGCGACACACCGTGGATATGTTTTGAATGATAATCTCGGAGGATCCTCCGACACTATTCAACAATGGTACTCAGGTCCAGGATGTCCTCCAGTAGTATGCGCCTCCAGGTAGCACTGTCCGGAGTGTCCATACTGTATACGCCCTCGTACGAGTGTATGCTCAATTGGCTGAGGAATGGTCGCAGCACAATCCGAGCAAAATCTTCACGTGCCATTGCCTCATAGTCTCCCTTGTCCGCACTTGATGGGTCGTCTATCAATGGCCGACGTCGTCCCGAGGTAGAGGTAGTACTGGCAACAGGAGCTGGTGCAAGTTCTCGAGTGCTTTCTTGGAGGCCGTCCACATCGAGATGCTCTGCTATCTGGTCGCTGAGTGACGAGGGTGTCCAATCAGGAGGCTGGTAGACTGCATCCGTGGTGTCGGTGATGTACAGCCACTCGTGGAGCTGAAATTCGTCCGGCGACAAGGCAACCAACAGGTCCAGCAGCTTGCAAGCTTGCAGAAGTGCCAGGTTACCGAAAGTGGCGCCTGTCGAAACACCAGGAGATAAGGACGTGAACGCCGCTTGCAAATTGTCGTTGATGACCGGCCATAGCGGAGCGAGGTGGATTGAGCTGGTGGACAGGGTGAGAGTGCGGCAAAGCATGAATAATTCAGCTTTCACTGCCGCCGAGGGCGAGGAAGATAAGTTCGCATCGAACAGTTCGACAAGCTTCTCCCACATGTCTCTTAGCTGAGACACAAACGTGTCTTTCGGCGCCGCCAGAAGGAGGATGCATATGCGGCGGAGGTTGAGCTGAGCCTTACGGTCCGCTTCTAGTCTTGCAGCACTCGCGCCAACACCAAACATGATGCCCGCACTCGAAGGCGCGACAAGCCGCGAGATAAGTTCTGGCATGCGCTCCTTGTCATGAATGGTCCATTGGTGAAGCACCGGGAACCAACACTCTTCCATGATTGCCACTGGAGAAGTCAAGAGCCGGGGATCGTTGTAAGCATCCGACAGTTCCTTCCTCCATGACCTGGCCTGCGGAGATTTCTTCGTAATTTGCAGTAGCAAGGCCAGTGAATTGGCCGTCAGGTTGCCCGGGAAAGCTTTCGAGTGCAGAAGTGGAGATATGAGACTTGTAGTGATGCTAGTAGTAGTAGTCATTGTTCGATCTTGGCCTTCCAGTATGACCTCAATGTTCGCCACAATACTTCTCAAGACGGAGATCAATCCAAGGTCTCGACGAGCGAGATAAGAATTCGTTACACCTCCATCGTGCTCATTGCTTCCATGGAGCGTGTCATCTTCGGCGTGGCTCAATGGCATTGTTGTAAGGGTCGCTGTAAGGAGCCGCGTGAAAATGTCGCCTAGGTCACGGCGCATTTTCCGCTGCTCGCCAAAGTTGGTGTTGTCAACCTTCTGGGCCAGCAACAGGATGATTGACAGGAGGGCAGGAAGGACTTGTCTATATGGCAAAGGGTTCGACAGAACATCTCGGAGGAATGCTGTGCAGTCCGGCCAGATCTCGTCCATCGCATCATCCTCTACCGACTTTAGGTACGCTTCGAGGAAAGCTGCGACATCCACCGCGGTTAACTCCATCGTCTGGGTTGACAGGCGCACCGCAGAAAGTATCGTTGGGTTCGTCCTGCTACACAACGCGTCCAAAGTCGCCGGGATGATGTTCTTTGGCCGCAAGCCTTGGATAGCATGCAACATATCCAGGGTCGCATGTGCGTGGCCCGAGACTGTGGAGTGGCACCACATGGAAATGACGACTTCCAATGCTTCCAACGGCTCCACTCCAAAGAATCGTTCAAGCAAGCGCCTCGTGCGGCTTCGAAGTTTGAGGGCATTATACGTCGTTGTGGCCGACGAGGTTCTGTCGTAATTCTCTGATTCTGTGTGCCGACTACACCACACCCAGATATCCACGGTGACGCGGACAGCATCTTGCAGCGCTAGGGTAACAGTAAGGCGACTGTTTGCTTGCGCGTTGCGGGCCGGAGGACCTTCTGTCTTGAAGACGCCTGCTGTAACATTACCGAGAAGACCCCGAGACTGTGAGATTGGCTTCAGTTCATGTTCAGCGTTACTGTCCGTTACCAAACGCTCGTGTGCTCGAGACAGGACTATCTCGAGTGCTTCTAGGAGCACCATTGCCGCTGACTCGGGTACAGCAGATACACTACTTCCAGTAGTGGTCGACAGTGCAACAAGATCATGCTGAATTTTGTCAAGCTCCTTGCAGAAACATTCAACAAGCGGCAAAAGGTTCGCAAAAATTGAGTCGGCGAACAGCGGTAGTATGTCTGACAGAAACAGTAGCCACTGATCCAGATAGGCCCTGGAGCTCTGCGAGGAGAACCCGAGCTTCAGACAATCGAGCAGTTGTAGTGGTGGTGCTGCCACGACGCTACTACTGGAAGAGGGCGAATTCATAGGCATGCCAGATTGTGATGGGCGTTCGAGAGAGATTGACCCTCTTGGACGGGCGTAGTGGACCCGTGCCGTTCCGTTGACAGGTAGTCGGAGGCTGAGGGCCCGAGTGATCAATATAAGCAGCGGTCCTTGCAGTTCGTGCGGACCCGCTACCACCAACCTCGTCAAGTAATCGAGAAGTCTCGACTCAAGGTTGAGGAGCTCCAACTCAGCCGCCGAAGGAGATGTTAGCAGTGCCAGGAGAACCGCGATTGACTTTCGTTTCAGTGAGACCGAAACATATGTCTCGTCCGTGATGAAGCTGCCGCAGTATGAAGCAAGGATCACAAGTCCGGACCGACTACTCTCCTCGTCAATCTCAGATATCGTCATGTTTTCTAAACATTGCCAGATCCAAGCGTCGTTGCAGCGAATGATGCCAAGAAAGTGGTTCAAAGCATATTCGAGATCACGAACTTTATCTCCAGACAGACGGCGTCCTTCGATATGGCTTCTTCCCGCCAGATCGCTCTTGACACTCGCGGAGGCGACCAAGAACTCGAATTGAATCTCCAAGATGTGCTCTAAACTGGACGTGGTGCGGACCCAGTTGCTGACCGCATCGTAGGCTGGACCGGTGGGGTCGTTGAGCGTATCGAGAACGACTAAAAGTGGCGTGGTCAGTGTCCTTTGCCGTTCCACGCATGCTTTGTTGTCCGATAGTGTTGTTGACATGGTGCTGGCCCGCCGTGCAGCCGTCAGTGGTAGTTTTCTCGCGTCCGCGGACGAGGAGACAGTATGGTTCCAGAGGGCCATGAATCTGCGTACTGAACCCACATGGTCGACCATCTGGGACTCTGTTACAGCATCAGCATGCCGCACAAGAGCTGTAAGTGCCACCTCCGTCATATCGGCCGAAGGTGCATGGTCTTGAAGCTGCCATATAGCCTTCACAGCTTCCACGTTGTATTTGGGAGAATCTGGAGATAGGTACCGCCACAGCTGTGCGTTCAAAGTGCGTTGGAGTGCCGCTGTAAGACTTTTCGTTGGTGTATCCTCTGGTTGCACTTTGGTCCAGAGCCAAGTAAGCAATGATACGAGTGAGCTCACCACTGGAAACGGCATGGCCAAGTCCAAGCGCAGTGAGTTGACTGCGGTCGATAGCTCATGTAGGAGCTCTGCGGTCCATTCCTCAGGTAGTGTTGACAATTTCGATCCTAGGGCGAGGATGAGTGCAGTGGATTTGCTGAAGCAGTCGGAACTACCGGCTTCTAAGTACTTGATAGCGAGCAGTTCTGTGAAGCGCCAAAGGATGCTCGTAGTTGACTGAGTACCGACAGGAGGGACGCCACTGGACGAGGATGATTTCGTCTGATAGAACTTCCCAATCTGACCCTGAAGCTCCGCAGGTGGCGAGTCTCTGTAGTCAACCCCTATCTCGCCAAGTTTGCGATCTGAGGATGAAAACGCGCTTTCAGGTATCAGATTCAACAGGATGCTCAGGTTATCCATGTTGGTAGTCATCCGAGGTTCGGACAGATCGGTGGTCAACATGATGCTTTGAGTGAGGATGGCTGCATATGGAATATGGATAGTGACCATCTCCTCATCCTTCACGTTGAAATGCTGGATGATCCACGGAAGTATCTTCAGATCCTCGTCTCCGTCGTTCTCTTCGTCCTGGCTGGTGATGAGTTTGATCAGATTCGTCCAAATGAGCATGGACTCCACACCATCAAAAAAGAGGCTGGCACTCCGAAGAACATCAGAGCTATCGCTCGCCGAAGCTTGCAAGCTGTACTGATGCACGTTCTGCATAGCGGGAAGAAAGATATCGGGCACCACCGAGCCTCCAATCTCCCATCGATCCATCAGTGACAAGCAGATCCGGAAAGGACGCGCTCTTTCTGTTGGGTCCAAACTTGTTCGTCGAAACAGAGCATGAATACATCTTACGAGGTGTGCTTTACCGTATGTGGTGAAATACTGCAACTGTCGATCCGCGTTGCTTTCGATCGATCTCTTCCCTTGGGAGGGTACGGAAGTGGTCTTGCCTCCATTAGCATCCGCTGTAGTATCTGGACCCAAGAACCAGGACCATAGCCTCCTGTTTAGACTCATCTCTCTGCGAAGGAGCACACGAACTGCCGCCGTGACTAGCAGATCAACATCTTCCACACGAACTTTTGACTGGATGACAGGGGAGTCCAGAGGGATGTGAGTCACAAGAAGGTCAAGAAATCCTCGTTGAACAAGAATCTGTTGATCCGAGAGGCCAGAAGCAAAACAGCGGATCAGCAGGCCAGGCTCCGGGGACAGAATTCTATGAGCGGTAGGCGTTAAGCCTGACTCATGGCCAGCGGGAGTAAACTTCGGCAGTCGTCGTACCAAAATGTTGAGTGACCCCTGTCGTCGTGCCGGGCTGGTCATCACTGCAAGAAACAGGCATTGCCAAAAGTAGCCATCTTTCTCCGTTGTCTGCTCGTCGGCCCGGCCAATAGGGGAAAACGCCCCCTCTAAAGACTCGACGATGCGCAAGGCTCGCTCAAAGTCCTCGCCGGTGTCGTCCTCCAGCGCTGGAAGCAAGCTGAGGAGCAGAGATTTCAGGACAGGCCTAAGATCCGTGGCTGGTAAGTGGACAATGAACTCTTCAAAGATGACGTAAAGCCCTGGTCGAACGGAGAGCGATGCGAACGACAAAACTGCGGCAAGTCCTGGCAGGAACTCGTGAAGGTGACTTGCAAGGTAGCCTTGCTATACTTGTGTTAGCGGACCCTCTATAGCATAATCAGTGGTTCCTACCTACACCGAACGTAGTAAAGATGTAATGATACACTTCTAATGCCTTCTGGTGGACTCCAGAAGGTAAAGCTGGGTTCAGACATTGCGACAATTTTGAGGCAATACCATCACTGTGTGGTAACAGTGTTGCATCGTGCGGATGTGCTTGGATTGCCTGATGATTCCTTTAGAGACTGTATAAGGCCGCGTGACATCGATGCTCTCCCTACCTTCAGCAGCCGTCCAAGAAAGGCAATATAATCAGCCCATTCTTGAGGCGAAATCTCCCATGAAGAGAGTGCTCGTTCTATTGTTACGCCATATTTCCTGAGGCTTTTGTCGGCCTTCAAGAGCCCTGCAAGAGATCAGACCAGGATCAGCGGTTCTGTGGACAAGATTGACGTACGTACCGTCCTCGACGGCTCGCCTTGAAGCTCGAGGGACTGGTGTTGATCGTCCAGAGCGCGGCAGCGAAGGCGATGGATGCGTCTCAGTTAATTCGAGGCTCATCCTTGCTCCATCGGACTCGAATATGAACTGCAATGTTGTAAACGACAGGACGCAGCATTCCACAGAAGTGAGACAGCTAGCGTGAGGGGAGGTCCGAACCGCAGCCGCCCGAAAAGCTTAGCCGCGAATGTTCCCTTCCCAGACAACGACCAACTCTGAAACGAGACAACCTAATGTCAAGTCAGATATTGAATGTTCGAGTAGGACAGGTGAGCTGAGATGCCCGCTGATCAGCAATGTCAAAGAAGGTCGATTCGACAAGATCGAGCGAGACACAATCGCCAACTGTTGAGAGTGGCAACCAGAACGCAACCACATCATCTGACACTAGCACAAGCGACCGCTGTGACGAACCCATAGACAGCTCTCTGGAACTTCGACCGCCACTACCTCCTCGCCCGAGCCTTCTGGAGAGAGGAAATACGGCGGCCGGAGGTTCTTTGCGACTTTCTAAGCGAGCAGCTCGACCGCAGCTACAATCACAGGCGACAACAGCCTTATCTCTAGCAGATGTTCATACAGCCAACCGGCTCGAGACAAGCAGCCCAAAGTCATCACCTGCCAGCCGAGCGGTGTCTCGAAAGCCAAGTCTCACGCCGTCTGCCCATCAACCAAGCATCGCTGTCAGCGAGGTTGATGATGGCGCAAGTGTGCGATCAGTCGTGCCAACCATTGGAACCCGACTCGATGGGGAAAGCACACTAGGAGACCTGATCGAAGGCGCAGCCACTCCAGCGTTCAAGGCCCTCAGTGCTCAGATCGAACGAGCCAACCCCTTTGATGCTGTACTAGCTGAGGATGACAATCTCTCTACACAGATGCAACACGAATTCCAAAATGTCGAGTCTATGAACAAGGACGGCCAGAATGAGGAAGCGCTGTTGAACATCTGGAAAGCCAAGCTGAAGCACTTTTTCATCCTGTCTGCGTCTGGGAAGCCAATCTACAGCCGCCACGGTGACGATCAACTCATCAGTAATTATATCGGAGTGGTCCAGACTCTGATCTCGTTCTACCAGGGAGCGAAAGACCCTCTTAAAGGCTTCACAGCGGGCGATGCTCGCTTTGTCATGCTCCCAAAAGGCCCATTGAACCTCGTTGCGGTCAGTCGTATGGGTGAGAGCGATGCACAGCTGAGAACCCAACTGGAATCACTATACATGCAGATTTTGTCGACTTTGACGCTGCCGAGCCTGGAGAGGATGTTCTCGAACCGGCCTTCGACGGACCTGAGACGCCCACTTGAAGGCACTGATGTTCTGCTAGATGGCCTAGCTGATGGGTTCACACGTGGGTCCCCGTCTACTCTACTGTCCGCACTGGAATGTCTGAGACTGCGAAAGTCCCACAGAAAAGTAGTGGATGAAACACTTCTGAAGGTCCGATCGCAAAACTTGCTCTATGGTCTTATCGTAGCTGCAGGGCGTCTAGTGAGCGTGGTACGGCCCAAGAAGCACTCTCTCCATCCTGGCGACTTGCATCTCATATTCAACATGCTGTTCGAAGCCGGCAGCGTCAAAGCAGGCGGTGGCGAGAACTGGATTCCACTCTGCTTACCTGGCTTCAACAACACTGGCTTCCTTTATATGTACGTCAGCTTCTTCTCGACGTCCGAAGGCGCCCTGAGCCCTGAAGCCGAACGCCCATCGTCCGCTGGCAAAGATGACGAGCTCGCAATCGTCTTGATCAGTGCCAACAAAGATAGCTTCTTCGAGCTGCGACAGATGCGCGCAGACCTGGTAGCACAGCTGGAGAAGAACGGCAGCATGGCGGTGATCAAGACAGCCATCAGGAAAGGACATGCGTCTTGCTCCGACATAACACCCGGTACCGTGCTCAAACACTTCTTATACAAATCTAGAGGCAATGTGCAGTTTACAATGCCCTCTTTCGAGCCGCATTTCCACGGCCTGATTGCGAAGCGGAAGCTCATGTCGCTGTATCACAATCTCCACGACAGCATTCATTCTCGCACAGCACACCTGAAAGTCCAGCATACGGTTGCTTACGATGCAACGGCGCTTGCGTGGGAGACGCCGCTATTCGAACTGTACTGTGTTGCCAGCTCGAATGCATCGCGCGCTGCGCTTGTAGCAGGTGCGAACAAAGTGGTGTCGTGGATCAGGAGGGAAGAAGAAAGGGTCTTTATCATTGGTGGCGCGGTGTTCTAGTTGCACAGATCCGTTTGTCGCAGCACATCTACAGGATGAGGCCGGGAGTCGAGAAGATGACACAGGATAGTGGTCGTACACAAACGAAGTGGGTATCTAACTCTCCGTACACGGGCCAATGGTACTCTAACAACACTGCTACCAGCCGCCCGCAACCCTCATCGACTGCTCACGACTGCCGCGTTGACATTTGCGTCTGTACAACCAGCCTTTTGCCAAGGACTGGAAACTGCCGACGTCACTGTTCAAACCCTCGACCCGGTTATCCAACACTCTCCGCCATGCCTGCTGCAGCACTGTGACGGCTGCACTTATCTTCCGGTGTGTCTGCACCACTGTGGCGCATCCCTGAGCCAAGCGCATCAATGTAACGCGCTGCGACATGATCGTCTTGCAGTGCTGACGGCGGAACGCACGTTGAATAACGATGGCAGCGGTCTGTCTTCTCGCAAGCGGCAGCAACCTGGAAGCCAGGAATGCGAGGTTGGATATCGTTGTTTTGCGGCTTGGAATAGTGCCAGTGCTCGCCGTAAGTTGATTCGTGAACGCGGTACTGCATCCAAAAGCTTGCAGCTGGTCGCAGAGTTGGTCATGATGTATCGATGAGGTAGAATTGTTGCGTGGCTTGGTCGATGTGTACAGTGCAAAGTCCTCAAGAATCGCAGCATATGCTCTCCCGTCCGCGAAAGCCGTCGTAAGGTTTCCAATCCGTATGCCTTTCGCAGCGCAATGTGCGGAGGCCCACTTCTTAAGCAAGCTCTCCTGTTCACTCTGCGAGAGGTTGGTACAATCGGCTGGTAGCTCCACGGCATTTGCTGAAGTTCTTTTGATGTCTGATACAAGCTCTTCGAAAGAGACAAGCTGGTCCAGCCCATGAATGCTGACAAGCGACCACAGCAGGCTCAGGGTCTTCTCACGGTGGCCGTTGACGATGTCCAGCGCCGAGATCTCATCGATATCGTCAGCGATCCTGCCATGGTCACGGAGAGCATTGACGGCTATCTCGACGTTGAAGACCTTCTGTGCCCTGCCAATGCAAGGCATTTTGAGATGCTTGGTCAGTACCCGCTGACTCCGTGAGTCATCAGTGTTCCGAAGAGCACTCTCCAGGATGGTGAGATCCGGCATTCGGATAGTCACAGTCGCATCCGATCCTGTGTGGTCCGCCAAATGCTGCTTCCGTAGGAAAAGTAAGAGTTCTACCAGTCTTGTGAGAAGGACGCCGTCTCTGAGATCGACAGCAATGTTTTCGATGCGGTACCGCACTTCGTCCAATGGATCCTGGACATAGGTCACCTCGTAGTCGAGGTGTCGCAGAACCCTTGTAATTTCTCCAGTGGAGGGCACGAGCATCGAAGCCAGAGACTGAAGTACGGCTGTAGAGCTTTTCCGACTCGATGTTGACTTGAACAGGCACCCGGTGGCAAGCTTTTCGACGCTGATTTGGTCCAAGAGCCACACCAGCATCAAGCTGCGCAGGATCATCTTGCGCCATCGAGGATGTGCATCATCCCCTCGTTCGATTGCAGGCTCTTCTACGTCCTCGAGCTCTACTAGGAACGTCTCCAAGAAGCCGATTAATGTTCGACGGCCTTTGTGTGGATCCAGACTATTCTCGAGGGCGCGAGTGGCGTCTGATGCTCTTTGTGGCAGTTGGTGACCAAACACCACCTCCGCTGCTGCACGGAGACAAGTATGGTCGTAACTGTCTAGCCAAAGACTGAGAAAGCGCTTGCGCAGTCCAATATCGAGAGCAGGATCAGGAGGGCCTTGTGTATCCCTGGGCCTGCTGAGAGCTCCGTACAGAAGAGAGGCGTGCAATCGCCTATGCAGCGTAGTGACTCGCTCTTGATGATAGACCTTGACTAGACGCTCACGAAGGCTGGCTTTGGGTTTCTGCCAGTCCGCATTCTCCGGCTCTGCGTCGATGTAGAGTTGGTTGACGACCTCCGTCAGCGCAATCTCTTGGTGAGTGAGCCAGCTATCCTCGTAGAGCTCTGGCTGAGAAAGGTCTTCTGAGAGAACGGGATACTGTGCTAGTCTTGGTACTTTACGATCCAAGAGCTTTTGGCGGTGGTTCGCACTTCGTTTCTCGCTCGTTCTCTGCTCCGATATGGGGTTCGGCGGTGATTTGTGGATGTATTGAGTGGAAGCCTGGGTGGAGAGCCCCAGCTGAGCAGGTATCGCAGGCCGCATAGATCGCTTTTCGGTTGGTAATGGTGCTCTTGAAGCATTCGTGGAAGATCGGGGGAGGGGCACTGCCTGACGTGGAACAACAGACTGCCGAGCTTTCGAAGCAGCAGTCTGCTGGAAGAGCGAGGATCGGATAGTGGACGTCTTGGAAGTATCAACAGCCTTCTCTTTGAGATCCACGGAGTCCCGGTCGATCGCAAGCATGCCGCCGGGTGGCACATTCTCTTTGCCGCCGTTCATACCAGCCACATCCGTCGCTGCTATGTTCGATACGTCGTGTGCAGCGACAGACGCCAATGGAAGACGCTTTGGTGCAACTGCCATCGAAAGTCTAGGTCGCTTGAAGCTTTTGGCTACCACTGGTTCGGCTACAGTCTGATCTCTCTGTGGTGAAGGAGCCAAGTGCAGGTCATAGAGCTGGAAAGTATCATTGAGACGATCGGTCGTTTGCGCGCCAGGATGAATGGTGAGAAGCGTTGTGTCGTCTGATGGTACAAAGATTGTGCGTCTCCGTGGTTCTTTCTTCAACCCTGCATTCGCTTTGCCCGCTGATCCGTCGTTGTTCTTGTGCACGACTGTATGATCGATCGTTTGTATCTCATGGCTAACTCGGAGGGCGTTGTGCTGCGGCGAGTTTGACTGCCGACCATGCGCCTGCCCGATTGATCGCAAGGGCTGTAGTCTTTCTGCTCCACTCTCCGTTTGTCGCGGGACTGCCCGATGCGTCGGCTTCTGAGCTGGTCTCGCAAGCAGCGTGCTGCCTCCAACAGGTCTCCTGGGCTCCACTACGAGCTCTTCATCCTCTAATACATCTTCAAAGATCGTTATAGGTGCAGCGGCCTGTTCCCTTCGCTTGAACGTAGACTTCCTCCTCGGCTTTGCGCGCGTCAATCCCAGATCCACTGGGCGCGTGTAATCAATGTCGGCTGTATCGTCCTGACTGCCAGCGATAGATGTCGTGCTGAGTCGTCGTCCAGGGAGAGCAGAGAGCGCGTACGGTGCCGGACATGGTGTTGATATTGACGGTCGAGACATGGCGACGACGAACGTCTAGCGAAAGCTGTACATTTGCTTGTCAGAAATTTCTTCTACATCGATGCAATTTAAGAGATCACGTCGGACGTGTGGCCGTGTCTAGCGTGTAGTGTAGTTCGAGGTGAAGTTTGTGGCGTTTGTTTACCATGACAACGAGTGCAGGGAGCTCACTCGATCTCGACATCGCCACCAACATGTATCATTGAATGTCACTACTCACATACATGTATACAGGAAGTCTGACCCGGGGACGTACAAAGCGTGTTCCAATCTCCGAATGAGGTGATGGTTACGCATTCATCCGTAGCTATCCCATGTATGCTCATGTGCAGCACGATATGTACATCACAGTGACCGCACAGCCTCTCCTTGCCGTCCGTCGCATTGACACCGACCAAAACGTTGTTCTGTCGGCTGCACTCCAACAAGCAGCCGTCTGTCAAACAAAGTGTCACCTCCGTTGCCTCAACATCGCACAGCTCTCAACAAGTGCTATGCTAGTCCGTAACATCTGCGTCGCGCTCTTCACGCTCCCACTCACACTTCCACTCGCCATGCCAGTCCCGAGGAGCGGACACTACTCCAGACAGCGCACCCTGAACAACGGTCGCTGGGAGGTTTGAAACCGCTTCCTCTAGCATGCTCACATCCATTTCCCATGCTTCTTCCACCCGGCAGGGTTCATGCTTCTCTGTCCTCCTGGCCACGTCGTCGACGTGAGCAAGCTCAAGCTCGGCCTCAGCACCATACTCAACCTTGCAGCCCGCAGGGACTCTAGTAATGACCTCGGTTAGAATCTCGCCCCAGCGTCCCGGAGACAAACTGAAAGTGGATTGCTCAACACCAACGATCCGCAGATGCTTGAGTGAAGTCAGGGCTTGCAGCTGATGCCAGTCGTACTTTGGCACCATCTGAACCTCCAAGAAGTAACCGGCGACGTCGATGATGAGGACAAGGCCATTGATCTTCGGAAGAAGGTGCGTTGGAAGTTGGTGAGGATGAATGATTGGGTTTGCGTCATGGAAGAAGACATCAACGATGAGTGTGTTTTCTTCGAGTAGCCCGCCAGCCTCCTGATTAATCTGCCGGTTTGATGTGAGCAGACCAGGACTTAGTACTGGCCATGTACCATTGGGCATGTGGTGCGCACAGGTACGGAGACTGACACTCCCAGGCACGAGAGCATATTCGTACACTCGAGTGCGCAATTCTGGTGGGAGGCCCATGAAGTCGAACGGTACGTTGGTGAATTCTTTGCGATAATCACTCGTCAGTGCCATTCGCGTTCCAGATAATCCATCGCCTTGTGCAGGCTCGCCGCAAACAGTCTCGTGGTGATGCTGAGATCCGTGGAAGGGGTCAAGGCCAGGCCCGCTTGTCGTGTTGCCGCCCAACAGCTTCCAGCGGGTCCTACACTCCTCATAAACCTTCCAAGTCTCATCGTACAGGCAGTTCAGCAAGGCGTTCGGTTCTCGCAATAGGGCGGCGTCAAGAGGGGGAGCACCGAATCTGGTCGAACCAAGTGGTTTCATAGCCCGATCCTTCTCCTGCCCTACAATAATCTTGCGGAAAATCTGCCGCAGAGCGCGGCTTTCGACCATAGAACCCCCTTCCACACCTGGCAGGATTCTTCGATGCACCGTTTCAAGGAAACGTCCATCAGTGGGGAGTCTCAAGAACGCGAAAGGCTGGCCCTGATCATCTTTGCAGCATATCTCAGCATCGAATTGATGCTCGCCGAAATCGTTCTCGTCCAGGTTCCAAGCCTTAGGCTCGCACTCTTCACTGCAACAGAATCGGCATCCACAATTGGATTCCACTGCCTCGATGGGGTTCTCGTCCTCAGATTGCTGATCCATGCTCTCGTCATCATCCTGCTCAGTGAGTGGCAGACCCTCGGACTCTCTGTACTCTTCGTACATCTGCCACGTGTCTTCGTACAGATCACCGACAAACTCCACTTGCGATTGTGAGGGTGCACGGTTGGCGAACGAGCCCCCTCCGTAGCTCAGCTGACACAGGATGGTCAAGATGACATCCTTGTTCGCCCCTTCCACGATCTTATCCCTAACAAGTTTCGGCGAGGGATTGGAACCGGAGTCTATCCAGCCAAGCGAAAGCATGTCTGCCAAGATCTTCCCGTGCAGCGCGTCGTAGAACACACCTGTGCGCGGAAGGTTCAAGAATGCGAATGAGCGCCCATGCTCGTCTCTGCCGTGGATTTCAGCAGCTTGTTGAAAGCGTGACTCGTGCCTGTCCTCGTGACCATTGTCTTGATCGCTTGAAGGATTGGATTCAGCGTGAATCACGTCGGTAGCGCGCGCTGTTACGCTTCTGGGGAAAGATAGCGCATGAGCTCCATAGCTTCAGGGTCGGTACGAGCCACTGATCTCAGAGTGTGCATGAGGTCGTTGCGCTTGGCACTGCGCTTTTCGTCGGGCACACCACGCTTCTTGAGGTAGTCCGCAAGAACATCATCCGCCGCAGCATCAGGAAGGGTAGAGTTATCGGTCCAAGGGGTCTTGCACGGGACTCTTTGCAGTGCGCGCCACAGTGCATCATCTTTCGCACTGATTTTGGTGACGATCGTGCTCAGGTCATCTTCGGTGGCCTGGTCTGGTGATGCTCGCCGGTCAAAGATGGGCAGGGGAACAGTCGGTGCGGCCGATGGTGAAGGCACATCCTGCGCCGTCGAAGATGCGCCAGGATCCGACATCGTGCCGGAAGTGGCGGCGGTGTTGAGGTTGTGTAGCTACAGCCGCCAGTCGATCGCGCCCAGAGAACTTCGATGGCTATGTGAGCATACAGAAGAAGGATGAGATATGAGAAGTCCTTTCACAAGCCACTAGCGCGATTTGGGTGGACGAAATTCACGTGAACATGTGAAAGGACCCACATTATGACGCAAAATCATTCACTTGCACGGTACCTTGATCGATGCCATTGGCTTGGAAGTCGAGTCGAGTGGCCAGGTCTTAAGCCTTATTCTTCTGCACCTCGTTTGGCCGACTCCGTGAGCACCTGCGATGAGTTCATCTAGACCGTTCTCGCGTTCACCACCTCACATGCCGCCACTACAGCGCCTGCTCTGACCACAACGTCGCCCGTCCGAGGACGGAGAAGAGGCAAACCAGCCATGTCGTCCAAGACCTGATTAACATTCCTCACATAATCAACCCTGGCAATGCGCCGCGTCTCCAAGAAGCAACCAGGATCACAACAAACTTGCACTTTTTGCACACAAGCTAGCGCCAGTTCCTCACGAGCCAATCAAAAGCCTTTGACGCCGAGCGCCGCTTCTCCAAAACCGAACTTGCTGTGAAGCGCTGAGCATCAGCTGTAATGGCATCAAATATTTCGTGAAGTGGGAGATGCACCACATCGTCCGCCCAGCGGCGAGAGCAACCGGATAGAAGCTTCAGAGAAGACCTCGACGATCGCCGCTTCTCCAGTAGTTCAGTTGGTCAATCTCAAAATTTGCGATTTTTGCACGTCCGCTAGCGTCGGTTGTTTCCGAGCCAATCAACGCACGACAATGACAATGAGAATGAGAGCAATGAAATGGAATGAAATAATGCAGACCGGAGAGCGACAGTGAGATCCTTTCGTACACGTACGTGCTCTCTGCGGAACGTAGTCGGGTGGTGGGATATTCCACAGATACTCCCACATCACCTACACTGCCTTGCCTAATCCTAGCTTACCTCCCATCACCGACCTATAACTTCGACATCCCCTGCAGATCGGGCTCTTTGTTCGGTCCCTGTTTTCAGCATTAGTATCACATCTCCGAGAGGCTCTAACGAACGTAGGAAGTAGCAACATACCATAAACCCAAACAAATACCCAGCAACCTTGCGCATCTGAATCTCCTCACTCCCCTCCGTGATCCTATACCGCCGATGATGCCGCCATATATGCTCAAACTGGCAATGTCGGCTATACCCCCACCCCCCATGGACCTGGATCGCCCGGTCCGCGGCTTCGGTACATAATCTATTCCCCCAATAGTTGCACATGGAAATCTTATCGCCAAGCTTATGTTCGACTTCTATATGGTCCATCCGGTCCATCTCGGACGCAGTCTTCCGGATCAGGAGGCGCAGCATCTCACATTGTGTAGCGAGCTCGACAAGCGGGAACTGGATCGCTTGGTTCGTGGCGAGGGGTTTGCCGAACGGGCGCCGGCGGCGAGCGTACTTGACGGATTCGTTGACGCAGTAGACGGCTGCTCCTAGCGAAGAGGCGGCTTGACGGATGCGGTTCTCGTGCACGAAGGCTTGGGCGACTGCTAGGCCTTCGCCTTCTTTACCTAAGATGGAGTCGCCGGCGACTTTGACGTTGGTGAGGGAGATGGTGGCGTGGTCGGTAGGCATGTTGAGTGTCCACTCATAACTCTCAACCTTAAACCCTGGCGCATCGGTGGGGACAACAAAGCAAGTGATACCCTTAGCATCCCCGTTCTTCCCACTCGACCGCGCGAAGAGGAAGGAGTGCGTAGCCTTATGCGCCCCCGTCTGCCACATCTTGCCCCCATTGATCACCCAACTCCCATCCCCCTGCCTCTCGGCCCTCGTATCCATATGCGTCGCATCACTCCCGTGCCCCGGCTCCGTCAACCCAAACGTCACCCGCGTGCGGCCCTCCAAACTCCCATGCACAAAGAGCTTCTTCTGCTCCTCGTTGCCAAAATGCTGCACCATAACTATCGTCGGGAAATTCCCCACTATCGAGTGCTCATTCTGCAGATCGTTGAACAGCCCCAACCCTTTAGATGCCAAATGCTCGCGGATCACGCTCATCCAGAGGTTCGCGCCACGGCCGGAAGTATCGTTCTGCCCGCCGAACTCGCGGGGGAGGGAGAAGCGGTAGAAACCGGCTTTGTCTGCCATCTTCTTGCATTGGGTGAGGAGGGCTTCCCATTCTTCGCGGGGGAGGCCGGCGTTGTCCCAGTCGGTGCGGGCGTGTTCGCGGCGGTGGTCGAAGAAGCGGTCGTTGTCGTCGCGGCGTTGGAGGGGGGTGACTTGGGCGTCGATGAAGGCGTCGAGGCGGCCTAGGTAGGTCTGGAGGTCGGAGGGGACGTCGAAGTTCATGGTGGAGGGATGTGGGTGGGAATAGGAGGTAAGGAGATGGTTAAGACGATGAGAAGGACTTACGGTTGTGTGGTGGGAGGAGTGGACATTGGTGATGGGTAGATATATCTATTGTGGTTGTGGTCTACCTTGGCCGTGTCCCGAGGCAAGAGATGGAGATGGGATGTGAGATTGCGGGGATGCATTGGAGGGCGAGTCAGGTTGTTTTGTGATCTTATGAAGGAGCTGCTGCTGGTTGCGGTTTGTTGCAGTGCCACCATACATGAGACGGCATTTGGATCTCTCGATCGTGTAGGGTGTAAAGCATGCAATATCGGCCACGACTGAGGACATGGTGCGAGCTGACTTAAGGCCACTAAGGTATCTTGAGGACCACTCCCGAGGTTGGACCGGTGCGTGGGGTTGCCGCTGATCGCCTGATCGTGTTCCTCGAGAACAGGCCGTCTGCTGTACCCATATACCGTATAGTCGAGTTGCAAAACAATGCTCTGCGGTGATGTTATCTTGAACATCGGCATTTGACCAGGTATCAGCAACAACGCCACCCGTCCACGTGCAGGGGAAGCTTCGTCTTCATAGCGTCCCGAGCCAGGCGCACATCGAGACTTCCCCACAAAATGCAGCGGTGCTCTGGGCTGGCTACTCGCGACTCGACTCGACTGCATGAGGAGCTGCCACTTCGTGTAGCTGTGACGTCCCGGGTGTCTCCCTTGTCTGTGTCCTTCTGGCATTCGGTGGTACATACCGCGAGTCCTCTTGCCCCCCGTATTCGGCTTGAGAGGTACCTCCGTAACCTGATTACCTTTCTACGCCATCTTGGCACCACCACGCTTCTGCTCCACCCACCTCGAGGCCAGAACCGCCGTCCGCCATCTTTCAGGGTCTGACCATCACTACTCGACCAATATTGCTAGCACCCGTGCTGCTGTGGTCGCCCGGCTTCTTCAACACCTACATTCAAGAGCAGGTCAAGGCATGCGGCCGTGTGGAAGAGGCTGATCTCGAGGGTGCCGCCGGCGGAAGAGGTCGCGACAACTGCTGCGGTTGCCGCTTGTCACCATTATTATACAAGACACCCACGACCTACCGAACTCCTCGCCACCTACTATACGAAGAACATACACCGCACTCCACCATCCAGCATGGACGACCGCAACATGTCTCTCGGTGGGCAGAGCATCGACTGGAATGATCCCGCTTTCAGCTCGGCGGAATTCCAAGATTCCATGGTCGCCGAGTCACCATGGGGCGGCAACAGCGCGCTGAACGACTTCACGAATCTTGGCGACTATAGCGACAGCCCAGCCTTCGGTATCCGCACCCCCTCCAAATCGGGTCCGGAGATTGCGGCGACCGCAGGTGCACAGCAGACACCCCCGGGCCTACATCACATGCCGACAGACATGTCGAGCCAGGAGTCCTCGTCAGACTCGTCCAGCAGGAGGAAGAGGAAATCCGTGTCGGAGTCTCCCATGCCTGACGCCTCTGCGCTCGACTACAAGATGCAGGACAGGGCATCTCCCGCCTCCCACAACTATCAGACCACGGCAGCTTACGAACCAAATTTCAGTCGACCCCTCCTGAACCTGGCCGTCGAGCAAGGCATGTCCGACAACGGTGAAGGCATGTTCGACTTCAACAGCACAGCTTCCAGTCCGAACCTGCCTCGTGATTTCAATCAGCAGATGTCTCTTGATGCCAACATGGCTATTCGGAGGCAGCCGGTTGCACCACCTTTTATTCAAGACTCACCGGCCACGATCAACCCTGGAAGCATGTTCGCTGTTGGTCCGTCACGGGATCAGTCTCCACCGAACAATAATATCATGTTTGCCACCGCTTCTCCTAATGCCATCTTCTCCACGCCGTCCTCGGATAGCAATGACTTCGCCGTCAACCCGAACTGGAACGCGAATGTTAACCAGAATCCTAATTGGCCGTCAGACTTCAACAGCCAGTTTGCATCTCCCGGCCTCGCCTTCACGCCTTCACCCGGCACAAATGGCGGCACGCCAGCCGGAGCCACGCGTGCAGTTGCGCCTCGCAGTGGTCGATCTCCGCTTCACATCGCGCCCATCTCCACTAAGTCGAGAGTCGAGACTCAGATCAACGTCGTGATGACATTAGAGAAGCCACCTCCTTTTGCGGAACATCTACATCTTCCGCTGCACACGATCGCCAAATCAAAACTCCTTACCAAAGAGGATTACGACCCATCAAAAGTGCTGGAGCTGCATACAATGCTTGTATGCACTAGCGCAATGCACAATGCTGGTATGAAGGAGAAGGCGCTCACGCGGGCTGCGACGCAGGACAACACAGACATCCAGAGGAAGGCTGAGCTGCATCGTGATGGTGATGCCATTAAGAATGAGCTCAAAGGCGATGATGACGATGATGACAGGCCTGCTAATGGCGGCGAGGTGAAGATATGCACCAACTGCCTACAACGCGAAAGGAAGCGCGCAGGTCGGAAGAAACTCAAGAAGGAAGAAGAGCAGCAACATTGGGAGCGGTATGAGACGGAGAGAGTGGTTGTCTTCAACTCGAATGAATATCTACCTTTCAAGCCAGCCGAGCAGATGCAGCATCCGCGAGGGGAGAGCGGCACGGGCGCGGAAGAGCCATACAACCCTCCCGAGGGTGCGATCGCAGTGCAAGCACAGATGCGGATCGCTTGCTATTGCCGGCATCAGAGTGAAAAGGAAGGCTTTCAAGTCATCTTCACCTTGAAGGACTACCAAGGCAATGTTGTTGCCCAGCAGATATCCGACTCGATCTTGATTACGGACGACCACAAAACACATCCGCCTTCACTGACGGCGATGACGAGCGAACTGCTCTACCACCATCCGCAACTGAATCAGAACGGTTTGCCGACATCCTACTCGATGGTGGACCTGCAATCACATTCGCAACCGTTCTCTTCGTCGCGGTCTGCTGGTAACCTGCAGGCGCTGGGCTACAATCAACAACCGCAGTTCAATCCGCACAGCCACGTACATCAGTTGCCGAATAACGGATACCAATCGCAAGCAACATCGGCCACGATGACACCGACGTCCATGTCGAGGCCAGGCTCGCCTACGAGTGCTGGACAAATCGGGCCCAATAAGAAACGAAAGTCATCGTCGTTCCACAAGCGTTTGCCTAGTGGGCTGCAGATGACTCCACGTGTCGACACGAACCAGCCTTCGTCAGCGAATGCTCTGTCCGGAGTGACAATGTCGAGCAACTTCTCGCCGACTGGCGCAGGCTTTGCACAGAACGATCCGTCGTATATGACCATCCCCAACAATGGAGTACCTGCGCAGTTCTTCGGTAGCAACCCAACCACACCAGCGAACGAGCAATCAGGCTTCGCCTTTGGCGCGGCGCATCAACTAGACATGAACCGAGCACAAACCGCTTCGGCATACTTCTCGCATCCGTCATCAGCGGTACCCAGCCGATCGAACTCCCCCATCCTGCAGCACAACCGCAATCTCTCCGGCTACGCACGACAGCCTCTCCAAACAACAACCAACCACATTGGCAGAAACCCCCAATTCTACGGCGGCCTGCCCACAGCCAACACAATAGAAGAGCCCGACCAACAAGCCCCCACCATCACCAAAATTACCCCTCCCCAGGGTCCCTTACGCGGCGGGACGGAAGTAAGCATCTTCGGCTACAACTTCACCCACAACACCCAAATCATGTTCGGCCCCACCCTCGCGCCGACAACCTTCTACGGCGAACAATCCATCCTCGCCATCAGCCCTCCCGCCCCGCAAGGCCGCTGCGGCGCAGTAAATGTGCGGATCGTGCAGAGTCCCAACCAGCAGCGCTCTCCTCAATATGCGACTCCGCAAGGGCAGAGTCAGGTGTTTACGTATGAAGACGATAGGAGTTCGGAGATGATGGAGCTGGCGTTGAGGTTTTTGAGTCAGCAGAGTACGGGGGATCAGCATCGGTGGGTGCAGTATACGAATGAGGTTGCGGGTCAGTTTTTGGCGACGCATATTTCGCCGCAGGGGGCCCCGGGGTATGGGGCCGGGTAGCATCCCCCCGGGTAGCACCCTCTGGTAAGGACGTGGAGGCATCGGTCACGTGGGAGCGCTACGGGGTACAGAGGTTCAGGAAGCGGCTGGAGGAAGAGCAGGAGGACGGAACTGCTGTTCTCCTTATGAGCTTGTCGGAGCGACGGTACGGGCGAGCTAGAAATGCGACTTTCGTTTCGATCCAGCACCATCGTTCTCACGCTTCACACGTGCGCCTCTTCGCCTCTCCGCTCCCAACATCCCACCAAGACCGACCGAATAAAGCCGACAGCACTCCGCCGTGGCTTGCAGGACTGCGTCAGCGCGTACGAACTGCTCCAGCACCCCAGACCTCTCCCGCGTAGCGACTCTGGCTGACACGTGGCGGTACATTGCAGCGTACTGCGCTTTCTTGTACTCATATCCTTTTCGGCTTCTCGCGCCCGTTGCTGTGACGCACGTGGCTATGACTTCACGACGGCGTTCTGGAGATGTCCGTGGCTAGCCAGTGAGTAGCTGGCGGAAGGCGTTTTGAGGGGTTTGCTGGGTTTCCCGGATCCGTGTTGGTGGCTATGACACGACATGGCTGGCGGTATGGGACGGGCTGAAGACAGTTCGGCCTGATACGGCTGCCAACAAAAACTTTGAGAGATGTGGAAGCGAGTTCATCGACGTAGTTTTGAGGGGCGGTGGGATTTCATGTGATAGCTTTGCTAGTTCCAGATGTGGTACGATGATATATGAGCTGCTGGCCACATGTAGTGAAGACCTCGTTGCTCTGTAGTGGAAGTATGTATGGGTCAACCCCCATCGACATATAGCTAGCAATGTCGCCGAATCTCAACATGTCTCAAGCCGTCTTTACTGTATCCCGTGACCTAGCTCTGCCACGTCGTATGGATGCTGAGAGCCTACCCTGCTCCCGATGCAGTGGCATTGACAGCAGCTCAACAGCGGTATGGATCAAACAAAGCCTCCGACAGCCGGTACGCTTGCTCGAACCATGGGACGCTGATCCTTCTAGAAGAATTGGGGAAACATTGCATAGTCCCTTTGTACTCCTCACGGTGACGACCCAACAACCCCTCTCGACAGCTTGTCTCAGACTCCACACCCCGTTACACAACAGACGGTTGTGCCGCACCAGTCCTGCGGTCACGCCCGCCGTCGTGCAACCTTCACAGTTGTACCAGAAATCCACTCACCAGCCGCCGACATGCACCACTCCACATTCGTGACGGCTAGTCGAACCGAGGACGCGCCTCTATCCGGCACAACGGCCACTGGTACCGCCGCATTTCGACGCCCTGGGTTGCCAGCCTGTTTCGCCGGCGTGCGAAGACGAATTATCGGCGGCTTGCAGAGAGCGCACACGCATGGTCGTGGGTAAGGAGATTTCTCGCAAACGTCAGAAGGGGGACAGGTGAGATGCGTGCAAGCGCTTTTTGACAGGGTTCCGCTACCACGGGTGAGAGCCTGGCGGGTGATCATCAGATTTCGGGCAGCAAGAATACATTATTAACCTAGGTCTCCTGATACCGAGTTGGAGCTCGACGCCACGAGATCGGAGCCGGGCTTGCATGCGATAAGCGGTATCAACTAAGGAGTGACCTCGCGTAGAACCTTTTATACCTGGTAGGCTGGTATGCTGCAAGCCACGAGAGCACGTTTTCTAGATGAAAGGCAATGCAGGATCGTTGCGGGTGAGCAGTTACGTGCGGTATCCACGTCTCCGTTGCTGCAGAAAAGAATGGGGCCTTGTGCGACAGTCGCAGAAGCCCAAGAAAGGCTTGCGCTGCTAGAGAGGCTTTGTGCGATATCCTGAAGCGTCCGTGCATGAAGGAGCTGCGCATCGTTGGGTTCGTTCGATTGACCGACCTTCGGTAGCGTTGCTCGAAGATGTAAAACTTCCGACTGGTCTCCTCCCAGCAAGGGCCCGGCGTGCTGGGAAGCGGACTATCGAACAGCGGTCATCCCAAGCTCGCTTAGACGAACGCCCGCACGATACAGCAGAACCTCCGCTAGAAGGCCGAACATGCGCCTCAGCACGGAGAAGGTGCTGCTTATAGGAAATGGCTGCTACAGCTGCGGTGCCATGGAATAGACACCCTATGAGATTGTAGCCGTTGTCGCAAACTCTTGCGGCTACCGTTGGACAACACGATCACTTCCAACGGTTCCAACGGGCCGCACCTGTCTGTGCGCTCGGTTGCGCGGTCGCGGTGATCGCTTCGCTGCTGGGTGCGCCTCTCCTCTTCCCGGGTTTGCTCGTCGATCTTATTACGTGCGGCTTGATATCAGGCGTCAAACAAGACGAGTATCTTGCTCTGCGCTACGAAGTGGAGTCTTGCGATATATTCGTCAAGCTCGAGACGGTCCTCGAGATCGAAGAAGGTGGGCAGATATCGGAGTTTGTCCTTTTCTAGGTTCGCGGGCAACGGGCCAACGGCGAGCCGGACTAGCGATCCACGGCTCCGCGAACTGGTTGGACGACGGCAGTGCTAGCTTGCAACGGGAATGGTCTTGAAGCTTGAGCCTTTCTGCCCAATCTCTGTCCATGTCTTCGCTCGAGCGACCCACTCTCTCCTCCCGTCCCTCTTCTCGCCGTTCCAGAGTATACTTCTTACCACCACGGCCTCGCCCGTTCGCCGGCGGTCACTGTTGACGGTGGTTCACGACGACAGATATCATCGTTACCAGGAGCTGTGTGCGGCACCGTGGGAATCGAAATTCCAGCCTGCGGAGTTTTCAGCCTGACAAGGAGTGCCCCAGTCCCCAAGAACCAGGACACTGAATCGCAGCTTTCCGAACTTGCTCCTCTGCACTCTTGCTGCGACACTCGAAGCAACTCCAACGCCACGACAACACCGCTCGTCGGCACCCTTGTCTCATTTCTACCAGGCCTCATATCTCACGCACCCGGCGGAACGTATTTCGGCAGTCTGGGATCGCATCTTGTAGGTCCATCCCTCCATCCCTTGCGCCCTTGCCAATATCGCGGGCCAATCTTACGTTCCATGTCACTGGTAGCTTGCACCGAGGCCACCACACTGGATTGCAGCGTGCATGTCATATAATCTCGAGCATGCTGCAATGTTTTGAGCATCCCTTCGTCTACCTGCTCGGACGAAAGTTGATATAGCGCATGCTGACCGCGACACAGCTACATTCTATACACAACGCGCGTCAGCGCAGTATCGTTTCTGCAATGACGGCCCCAGGTTTCAAAGTCGTCGAGAATGAGACCAGCAGTCAAGCATTGCGGACCACCAGGGAGGGCAGGAAGTACAGTTACAGGTTGACTGTGCTTCAACAACCCACGCGTGCTCGGGCTTGCGGAGCTGGAGCGAAGTGTAAGCCATCTGGTTGAGAGTGTATGGCTACGAGTATGCTAACATTGCACCATAGCTTCGGCGGATCGTCGACCAGTAGACCCACCGCCCATTGTCGAGCTGAAAATCTTTGATATGAGCGAACCGGTACCGAAGGATGTCACGTACCAGATGAACGGCAACTACTTTCTGTTCGCCACTCTGGAGAACGCCCGTGTGATGGCTAATGGACGCATGGGACAGAACGATCAGAAAGGTCTGCCTATGCTGACTGGCACACCTGTCGCCGGCATGGTGTGCCTGGACCGACCCCAGCCAGCAGGCTACTTTATCTTTCCCGACCTGTCTGTACGCCATGAAGGCTCGTTTCGTCTGGGCTTCAGCCTCTACGAAGAGCTTAGGGAAGCCAAGGACGAGGACCACGGTGAAGATCTCTCGAGGTCGGCTGAAGAGGAATCGCACGTTACGCACAGGTTGGAGGTCAAATCCGAGCCGTTTCTGGTTTACAGTGCGAAGAAGTTTCCTGGTCTCACGGAGAGCACGTCACTTAGCCGCGTCGTTGCCGAACAGGGCTGCCGAGTACGCATCAGACGTGATGTGCGCATGCGGAAGCGCGAAAGCAAGACCGGCAAGGACTGGGAAGGCTATGAGGATGAGACCGCTGATGCCAGAACACGCATGTCTTCCACGCCTGAGACAACTGGTTATGGACCGTTGCCCACGCCGCATGGATTCAGAGAGGCCGTACCACGACCGAGGTCTAGTAGCAACGCGAGCCACCACTCCCTCGCGCCCTCGCTCACGCTTTCACGGCGACCATCCCAGCAAGAGATGAGCCAAGCCTATCATCCACCCATGTATAGCACGGCGCCGCACACACCCCACACAGCTTTTCCTCACACATCGCCATACGGTCCTTCGCCGACTCAGTCGTACCTTTCGGGTCCTTTCACGCAGCAACAGTCATCAATGCAGCCGCCTCCGCCTCAGTATCAGCAGCATCCATATCAACCACCGCCTCCGATGAGTCAAGCACCAATGCCTCCGCAAGGCTACCATACTTACAGTTCCGCACCGGCGCCGCCACCGCCCATGCACTACGGCCAGTACCCACCACCGCCTCATGGCTACGAAGCTCAAGATTATCATCACCGCATGAGCGTGGAGTATGGTCAACCACAATACGATCACCGCCGTTCCTCTTCGAATTTCACAGCACCGCCACCACCGGCGGTCCAACCAAGCTATCCACCACCCCATCAGCCCACCTATCAGCCTCCCCCTCCACCACAATACCAACCAACATACACTGCACAGAAGGTGGAGAGCTACGGACACAGGCCTCCACCGCTCGAGCCCGTGCAACCGCCTGCTAGGACTGCCGGAGGATCTACCCCGATATCTGCTCGCACCTCCTTCGAGAATAAAACATTACCTCCAATCGGTACGCTTAATATGCCGCCTATCCCCAGCAACAAGTTCGAGGCATCATCGCCTTCATCGGCCGGGCCACACAGTGGGTACCCGCCCATGTCAGCAGGATCGCAAACAGAGACAAACAAGCGCGGCTACTCGCAAGTCTTCAGAGAATCGCACCTGAACCAGCCTTTACGACACGGCGCGCGGCCGAGCGAGGCGGTCCAGCCGCCATACCCAAGTGCTACTGAAGCGGACGACAGCGAGAGTGCAACAGGCTCCTACGAAGAACCTCACCGTACGGCCAAGCGCTGCGACTATAGAAGAGCAGACGGCCGTGCTATGCAGCGATACATGGACCAGGAGCAGAATTGAATCAACATGACTTCGCCCCAAAAACATGGTGCGAATCTTGAGCAACGAAATGGCGGCTTTGAGCGTTGGGGACAACTGTTTTCAGGACTGATGACTTGACAGAGCATGGCGCTGTTGGCTTTGTGTGATTCTACAGTGCGTGAGACGAAGCGTCCGCACTTCGAGATCTTGGGTTTCCGTGGAGTGTGATTCGGGGAAGTGTTTGGAGATGAAATGGTGTTCTGATGTTTTTTTGTGTTGCGGTTGGCTTGGAGAGTTGTTTCGGTTCTTGCTCGTCACGACATTTCACGAATGGATTCAGGATTGAGAAGGAGATTGAGAAGGATGTTTGGACAGCTTGCGTACTCAAGACGTCCATCAGAGATCATCACGCATCTCTGCGGCCTCACACCTTTCAGACCTTTCCACAGCACGTCTTGTACTTCTTGCTCGAACCGCAGGGACACTTATCATTTCTGCCCACTTTGCTCGATGCTGGAGTGCTCCCACTCGGCGTGCTGCTTCCACTCGGCGCGCCACCTTCACCCGACGGAGTGAGCACTGCTGCCAAATCTGGTACGAGAGGCCTGAGCTTGATCGCGATGGACATGGGCGTGAGACCATGCGGATCCGCGATCTTCACATCGCCTCCGTGCTCGACGAACCATTTCAACATGGCGACAGCCTTGTTCTTGGTGTCGGCATCTGTGCCTGGCCGCACCATAACTATGTCATGTGCCGCTACGCAGCCGAAACGGTTCTGCTTGTTGATGTTTGCTCCAGCGTTCAGAAGCATCTGCGCATACTCAGTATCTGTATACGGCTTCGTGCTAATAGCGTGCATGAGAGCCGTTGTCCCAGACAGATCCGCTCCATCCACAGCAACATTGGCTTCGGTGATGAGGACTTGGCCAGCCCTAGGTATTTCGCCCTTTGCTGTGGTTGCATGTATAGAAACATGAGGATAACGTTGTACACAGGCACGTCTGTTGGGCACCAGCGGAGATCAAAGACCTCTTTCGCAGCAGCAGCTTCTGATGTGACGGTTGCTTTATGCTCGAAGTGCTTTCGCAGCTTGTCGATATCTCCGGTCTTGATGGGTTGGCCGTAGTCGTCGTTCAGGCCAGTCTCCATGTTGAGGTATTCCGAGGTGCAGTAGGTACGCAGAGCCTGGCCATCTGCTCCGGAGAGGACATCGTTCGATGTCTTGAGGTCTTCGAGAGTCCTGCTGTTGTTAGTATCGCCTGGCTTGACCAGATCGTTGCTCCATCACATGCCAATCGGAACGAGGAGTGAAGTTGTACGACATGCTGGGCTTGTTCGTTGACTAGATTGAGTCTTTGAATCGACCAGATGCTCGTTGGAAAGGTCTGCACTTTCAAGGCAGACGCGGTTGCCCTGTGTGACTTCACGCGACGCGTGCATCTGATCATCTTGTGTCTCATATGTCACCTGCCTGCAGACCAATAGTCCTGTTCACGTTCGGAAGCAACTCTCGCTGGGTAAGCCATGGCAATCGGAACTTCACTGGCGTTACGAGGAGATCAGACCTCGAGCTTTGCACAGGCTCTGCGTGAGAAGATCAGCCACTGCAGTGGTATGGTCGCTATCTGGCGGACGGAGAACACTGCTTACTTGCTTCTCTCTCCACATTGCTTGTGCATTCGTTCTCTGATTTCCAGACAGGCTCTGAGTGGAATATCAGCAATTGTATTGGCCCTTTGAGTCGCTCGGAGTCTTTTCTTGATGCTCTCTACCTAAGCTGGAGGCTACAGCTGGCACAGACCTCGTCCGCTTCACCTCACCTCAGCTGCTGTGTTGCTGCCTTACCATCGCCGTGATCAATAAGTAGAAGCTCATTTCTTCCAGGAACACCTCTTGAACATATTGTCGGCTCTTTGGGGTTGATAGAAACCTATAGCTGTACGAGATAATGGCACAGGCAATCGAGGCGGCACAATCACCACCAGCAGATCCCGTCCAGCTTCCTCTGCGGCCATCGCAACTTGTGGAAACATCCAAGCATTGCCGACTTCTCGAATTGCCCCTAGAGTTGCGTATATCCATAAACGAGTCCCTCCTCCCTATCATGCAGCGTTTGTGTATCTTTTCGCGATCCACTCGCAAGGATCCAGAATACGTTCGCGGTCATTATGGGCTCATAGGACAAGCCGGTGTCTTCCGCTTAGCCTTCACCTGCCATCAGATCTACGACGAATGTATGAGGATACTCTACGGCTGGTTCGACTTCACGACTCTCTCCGCGGTGTCGCTGATTCATTGGCTTGAGGATATAGGCAGGATGGAACGATATGTTCGGCATATTAGCCTTAGCCTCGATTGGACGAGGTTTGTCCCGAAGGCGCTTCCACGGCTTCAGCAAGTCACTTCTCTGAGGGTTCTGGAGCTCAACTTTAGGGTCAGGGAGTCAGCGTCGCCTGCTTCGCTTGCACGCGACCTGAGACTAATGCTTGAGGGGATTGCCAAGTCGATGCGTGAGCAGGGGGAGGGTGGGAGTTGGGAGCGTGCGCTGGATGTTGTGCGGTTTCCGGAGAGGTTTGCGTCTTCAGATGAAGCGGAAGCTGAGGATCGAGTGCAGTCTGAGGTATATGCTCGGGAGTTTCGGGAGGAGACGAGGAAGATGCTGCAATAGAACGGCTCCTGAATGAAATAGAACCGAGCAGAGAGCACTTTGTATTGTCTCTCTGGAGTGAACCTTTGCTCAGCGATCAATAAGCTCCGATCCTCACGTAGTGACAGCAGGCTCAGTATCCTATGGAGGTATTACAACTGGAAAACGCATCTTAGCCAGGATTGCGAACGATCAATTGCTTTGCACTCCCCGAGGTCCTGAAATCTGCTATGCACATTAAGTGGGCGCAGAAAGCTCTCTGTTGTATGTCCCAAAGCACCACAAGCGTGAAGTCCGACCAAGCTGTGCCTTTCCACCACTGCCTACGACGACTCTTCGTAATAGCAGTGCTCTCCGTCCTCGTGATCATGGTAGTCACAGTGCTTGAGCGGCTTCACCGAGACTCTCTTCGCCTGACGATCTTGCAGTAATTGACCCGCAAGCTCGGTCAGGAACTCGTTGTGATAGTCCTCCCCGTCGCAAAGATCTTCCTTGTTCATGACAAGGATCTACAGGTCGACCATCAACTTCCTGACCTTCGATCCTACGCATGTGCCGTCGTAGATGGTACCGATGGATATGGATCCGGGATAGTAGTGCACGGCTTCTAAGCTCGGAGTTGAGCAGTTTGCTGTTATAGCACTGGCAATTGCATTGTTAAACCTCCGGTTCTGGTATTTTTCGCCCAAACAGCACGCTTCAGCGAGTTTGGTATATAGCCCTGGGTGATCATCATTGACGTAGCCTGCCGGAAGTATGATGTGCTTGGGCAGTTGGTCGGAGTAGGCAAAGTGCAGCAGGATTTGCATAGCGTCCACATCATCGTCCATAAGTGTCATTGTGCGTTCTTCTCCCTCCTTCCAGGTGCTTGATCCGGAGTTGCTCGATCCGAAGGCGGCCGCAAGCACGGGCGATGCTCTGGCGATGACTGAGTGATGTATGACGAGCTTTCTTGCATCGGGTCCAACGACCAGTGTGACGGTGTCGTCAGATAGCCTAGATCAGTGTTAGTACTTTCATGCTAACGAGTATGGAGTAGATGGTACGTACTGGAGTAGCTCTTGGAGCTGCGACGGGGCCGCCATAGCGTCAGTTCTGTCGGAAATTGTAAAGGTTGCTAGATGTGAAAGGAAAAGATGCAACGTGGCGCTCGTGTGAAGTGAATTTGTTCGTGAGTAGCTTGGCGATCATGTTTGCATTGTCGCGTTAGTACAACAAGCGTGGTAGACTCACACGCTGCCAGTGTCTGCTAAGAGTCTTGTGGACATAATGGGCCGATAGACCCCATCCCCTTCATGACCTGCCACGTCTGGCCTTCCATCCAACTCACTCGCCATTAGCAGCACGCCTCAACTGCTCTGCCTCTATGTTCTCCGAGATATGAAATGTTTCTGTGTCTGTACATCTCTATTCAACCATTCCCATTGCAAGCTCAGCCATGAAATCTTGATGCAAATCCTCCTCACGAATCTGAAGTGTCTCCTGAAGCTGCAGCAACAGCACACATGTCCGCTATACACTTCCCCATCGCAACCTCATCAGCTGTGCCATTGCAGATAACGTCAACAGCGCGGCCACACGGACAGTTTCATCGAGAGCCTCCAGCGTCAAGCGGACTCTGCATCAGCTTGTTGATTTGACGAGAGCAATGTCGAGCCTTGTCCGGTAAAAGCGAGGCAGCGTGATATGGATCATTCTGGCAGCGGGATCCCAGGTCTCGGTCCTGGCAGGCCTGTTTATGCCAATGACATGGCCGGAGATGCGTACAGGTTAAGTCTTCTGATTTGCATGATGGTGGCACCAAAATGGAATTTTTGCATGGCTTGCCAATCATGTGAACGATGAATTGTGCTTACTCTGTCGGTCGAGCCAATACAGTAACACCGTCAATGGCTCTAACGAGAGTCCAGCAGTACTCACAGGAAATGCTGTCTTCTGCCATGCTCAAAGGCCACGCTGCCATAAGCTTCCAGCGCCTCCTGTCGATTTGTGGTGCATGTACTGTCACAAAGGCGTCCTTCCACGAATGTCTTTCGTCAATCTCTCCCCAGACCCACAGCACTCTCCACTGGCATGCTCGTGATACTCGCAGGATGGGATCCACAGCCTTTCCTCTCGGAAAAACGGTATTTCCCCATCAAGAAGTATTTTCGTCAGCGCCGCTATGAGGTCTTTGATGAAATCCAGATGGAGTGTGTAAGCGACGATGTTGGCTGCCCCCACACCGTAGACGTATATGTCTACCATCAACTTCCTCGCCTTCGACCCTTCAGGGGTCCCATTGTAGATGATTTTGATAGCCGGCGAAGAAGGAAACCAACGGGATCCTTCATTGTCTCTGATAGCCACCTTGGATAGCATAGCATCGATTGTCGCATTCTTGAAATCCTTGTTCTGGTACTTCTCTCCGACACAGTATAGCCTCGCAAGTCCATCGTACTGGCCTCGGTGGTCATTTCCGATACTGCTGTAATCGTCGTCGGTGTTCAGGTTGGGCAGTCGACCTACGTATGCGAAGTGTAGCAGCATCTGGATCGTCTCTGGATCGTCGTCCGGCAAAACCATAGTGCGAGCCCGGCCTTCTTTCCATGTATTTGACCTGAAGGCAGCTTGAAGCACAGGCGATGCCTTCGCTATCGCCGTGCGATGGACTAGAAAATCTTTACGACCCTTGCCGACGACGAGCTTCACCATGTCGTTCGATAGCCTAACAGTGTTAGCGATGCCGTCAGCGTGATTCGAGCCTGTAGACCGACTCACTGGAGCAGTGCTGGCGCTGGCAGATGCGCCATGATAGGAGCCTTTGATGCACTGATGATGGTTTGATGGTTTCTGTGCACGAAGCTGACAATTCTGAAAGCTGTGATGTCAAGCTCGTGATAGACACCGGGGTAGGTAGATCATCAAGGCTGTATTTGAATTGAGATGAGGTGAGCACAAAGCATATGCGGTGAAACTTATAGCTTGTAGCGCATGGCAACGTGGCGCGTGTCGGAGGGAGGCGCTACCACAGATTCACCTCATGCAGGATTCAGCTCGCATTATCTCGTACGCCGAAGATATCCTCCTACCTCGGTCGTAATGTGTCGTGTCTCGTGCGGAACATCCAACATCCAATTCCGACTCTCCTAGGGGCGGTCCCCAGCCTATTTCGACACCGGCGCACGGCACTTCCCACCAACGTGCACATGATAGTTACACGGCCGGAGCTGCGCCAGCCCAAGCGAGCTCGGTCTCCCCTGCTCCTTCAACAAAAGCTCGTCCAAGTGCCCATTTGCAAGATCGAGCAGGAACTTAGGATGCACGCCTACTTCCAAATGACTCGTCCACTAACGTAAAGATCCACCAAGAGCTTCCCCATCCGAGACTCTTCGGGAATACTGTAGTATATTGCATTTATAGCAGGTCCGTGAGGGTACCAATGGTGCTTCTGTACGTCCTCGATCTGCGCTTTGGCGATTGTTCGGAAGAACTTCATGCGTGGCCAAGATTATGTTGGTGTAGAACGAATGTTCGAAATCGAGATATGTAGGTCCGAGGTCATGCGGTGCGCAGATGTAAGCTTAAATGCAGCTTGAATCGTGAGACCTCCGCTCCATGAAGAGAGTTGCAAAGGTAAGCGATCGTCGAAGTTGTGACCGAACTCTAGGTCTGGTTGCAAAGAGCTGGGAAGGTGAGCACTCGAACATCTTGAGTTCCTGGATTTATCTCGTCCGCGAAAGGACAAGTCACCAGGTCGTCCATATCGTCAAGTCGTTCCGAAGCATCCTTCTTCTTGGACCACTTCTCCAAAAACCAAGCTTGCAATGTTACTCCCCATCAGTGCAACCATCTCCATCCGACACATGGAGTTGCCGATCTACTAGGGCACCAACGTTCATCTTCCCACCTCGTCTTTTCGAATTCGAGCATCAAATTGTTTTTCCTCCCGAGTCGAAACATCCTCGGTCGCCGCTGTGGTCCTCATAGCCTCCAACAACCCAAGTAACTCTCTCTCCTTCCCATCTCTCACCCAACCATCAGCAATCAACTTCGCAACATTCTTTCCCATCAACGCATTCGTCTCCATCGTCGAGATGAAACTGTCCATGCCGCTGGTATACCACAGGCCCGGCGCCAGCTGAATCTCCTCGAACGTGACCCTGGGATACTCGCGTGGGTAGCTATTCCACAGCTTCCGATAAATCCAGGAAATATCCTTGTCGTCGATATCGGAGTCGCTGTCACTGTCTGGCGTGTGGAAGCCGAGCATACCTGATAGGAATTCCGCGTCCGGTGGCGTGGATGAGAAAATCTTGTAAAGATACTCCTGGCCCTGAGTCTTTGGGTTGATGACAGGATCGAGGAGGGAGATGCTGAAGAAGCCGGGGACACCAACGCTATCTGGGCCGTCTTTGGGTGGTTCATCGGCGGACAAAGTGGTTAGAACGGCTTTCGGTACTGGTTTGTCTGAGGCTAAGTTGAAGAAGGCAGGCGAGAGAAGGCGTGGAGAGGCCAGGAGAGTGACGTGGAGCTGGACATAGGGTATCTCGTCGATCTCGATCTCATCGAAAGATCCGAGGCTGATGTTCGAGAATTGGAAGGGTGTCGCTATAACAACTTCGTCAAAGTCCTCGAAGTGGGCAGCCACACTAGCTCCTGTAGTCGTGATGGCGAATACACCTGACTTGTCGTCCTGCTCAATGGCCGTTACTGCGGTCTCGAGGTGGACGGATGCATTAGCAGCCTTGATCATCCGATCAAACATCTGCCAGTTTCCGCCATACACGCTGTGCGCGTCTTCGACGGCCATGCAAACCATAGCTTCCAGACCATGAATATACCTCAGATTCGTAGCGTAGTTGACCCGAGTGGAAGCTTGCACGATCTCTTGCACGAACGGCCCAGTAATCTTGTTCTCCGTCAGAAACTGCTCGCCAGTAGCAGCAGTCACGGCGAGTAGCCCCAAGTTTTCGGCCACCTGCGTGAGCGATTCGAAAGGAAAGCTCGGCTCCTCGTACATCTGCAGGAACTTGCCGACAACAGACCGCATCAGTCTCATCGTTTTGATCGGAGCCCAGCCGTACTTCCACAGTATCTTCGCAGAGTCCCACCAGCTATAATTGCCTTCCTGGACGAAGACAAACTTTTCGCCGTTCCAGATTCCAAGAGCGGCGCCAGGGACGGTCGTGTTAGATTGTCGTCCTCTGGTTGAGAGGTTGAACCCCTTGACAGCATCGTTTAGTATCGTGTTGACCTTCACGAAGACAGACCCGCCGAGTTCGACAGGAATACTTGGATCATCATAGGCGTTGACGGTTGTTGAGCGGCCTCCAATGTAGGCATTCCGCTCAAAGAGTGTTATGTTGACTAGGATCTTGGAATCAGCAGCGAATTTGGCCAGATGGTATGCGGCTGATGCGCCACCTGCTCCAGCTCCTGTTGAACTATTAGTAGGGATAGTTCTGGGCGGATGGTTGGGTCATACCGATGATGGCGACCTGCTTTCTGGGTCGGTCGGGATCGAGGAACGGAACCTGGTCATCATCCCAGTGGTTGAGGTAGGTCGTTGCTTGTACAAAGGCGAAGTAGCTCAGAAATGCGTGGATACATTGATGGAGCCTCATGTTTGGCTCTCAGAGATGAACAGAATCATGGAGGAAGCGTGCAGGCAGTCACGGACAATATGTAGGTGCCGGGAGGTAAGGGAGAGCTGAAGTGGGCACAGCTGGCAGCAAACCACTTCTGTGCGATAAATAGACGGTATACTTCCTACCGTAAAATGCTCGCGCTTAGCAAAAGCATCTTCGAGACGATATCTGGTTTTGTAGTGGCATATCGAGAATTCAAAACACTGAGAGACTGGATTAGCTAGGGTCACGTTTTTTCGTGTGCCTCAGGCGGCACTTCCCCCACATCGAGTTTTAGGGTTTTTGCACCTTCCCCGATCTGGCCGAAAGTCAACATTCGAGATTGGCAAGAGCGATTCGAACATGAACACGACTTTACTACCACAACTCCGTCGCATCGCGTCTCGAACGGCGTATAATAATCACGATGTCGGCAACATCACCAGAAAGACCTTCGCGACGAGCGGCGGCGCGGCGGAAGATCGTGGTGGAAGAAGACAACAGCTCCGACATCGAAAACAGTGTTGCCAGCCGGCAGCAAGAGGACGAAGAGGAAGATGATTTCACACCGGCGCCAGCGCGCTCGACGCGATCACCGAGAAGGAAGACTGCTGGTGAAGCGACTACACCGAAACGACGGACTGCGGCGCGGAGGCAGACGAGAGTGACCGAGTCCGTCGAGCCCAGCGAACCTACCCAGATATTCAGCCCACCCGAGAGCGTGGCAGATGAGCCGCTGTCACCCACCAAGCGGTCGCCTCCCAAACGACGGAGCGCGACCGCAGCGCGAGCGGCGCGACAGAGTCGGGTCTCGCGCATGTCGATGGCTTCGGATGCGCCTGACCTCGCGCCGCCATTACCAACACCGCAACCATCCATGTCGCCCGACCCGCATTCACGGCAAGGTACGCCGCTTGCCGACATTACCGAAACGACGGTCCTCAACGAGCAAACACCAAAGGCTGTAAGTCGGCTTTTGACACCTGCCGACGATGTGACCGAATTGACGGAGAATCTGTCTACGCACAAGAAGGAGATTAAGATGGAGGTGAAGAAGGTCAACGCGACTACAACGAAGCTGGACAAGCCTATGGATATAATCGTCAAGACGAGAGCGCTGGGCATACCGCAAACGCTGGAGCCTGTGGAAGCCAAGCCACGCATGACCATCACATACCTGATATTGACCAACTTCAAGTCGTATGCTGGACGGCAAGAAGTTGGACCGTTCCACTCGTCCTTCTCGTCAGTGGTTGGTCCCAATGGATCTGGAAAGTCCAATGTCATCGATTCGTTGCTGTTTGTGTTCGGCTTCAGAGCGAGCAAGATGCGACAAGGCAAGATCTCTGCGCTCATCCACAACAGCGCGCAGTTCCCGGATCTTGATTACTGCGAGGTGGAAGTGCATTTCCAGGAAGTGATGGATCAACCTGGTGGTGGCTCGACTGTTATGCCAGATTCACAGCTAGTCATTGCGCGGAGAGCATTCAAGAACAACAGCAGCAAGTACTACATCAACAACAAGACGTCCGACTTTACCTCAGTAACGACATTGCTCAAAGATCGAGGTGTCGATCTGGACCACAAGCGCTTCCTCATCTTGCAGGGTGAGGTCGAATCAATCGCTCAGATGAAGCCCAAAGCCGCAAACGAGCACGACGATGGCTTGCTGGAGTACCTGGAAGACATCATCGGCACATCTAAATACAAGACTCCCATCGACGAGGCAGCTGCCGAGACCGAGGCTCTCAACGAAGTCTGTCTAGAGAAGAGCAATCGCGTGCAGCATGTCGAGAAAGAGAAGAATGGCCTCGAAGACAAGAAGGACAAGGCTCTCGCATATATCCGTGACGAAAACGACTTGGCACTGAAGCAATCTGCGCTGTACCAGGTCTATGTCGCAGAGTGTGGCGACAATATCCAGGTGACAGATGAGGCCCTTGGCCAGATTCAGGAGCAACTGAACGAGGAGCTACACAAGCATGCGGGCAGCGCAGATGACATCGACCGGATGAAGAAGGAGCACAGCAAAGGCTCAAAGGAGTGCGAGAAGCGGGAGAAGGCTACTCAAGAGATCTTGAAGGAGATTGCGAAGCTCGACAAAGAGACCGTCAAGGTTGATGAAAAGAAGAAGCATCTGGCGACCAAGATCAAGAAGCTAGAAAAAACGCTTGAGGCTTCGAACTTCGGTATATCTGAGTCTGACACGCTTGCGAGGAACGCGACCGAAGACGTCGAACGCATTGGCGGCGAGATTGAGGAGCTCGAGAAGGAGATGCAGGCTGAGGACCAGGAACTCGGGAGAATACGCGATGCTCTCAAGGGCAAGACACAAGGCCTCAGCGACGACATTGCGGCCAAGCAGAAGCAGCTGGAGCCTTGGAACGCCAAAGTCAACGAGAAGCAGTCCGCGATGGCTGTTGCGCAGAGTGAGCTGGACATCCTACGCGAGAGGGAGACTGCGGGCGCTACGGCTGTTGCTGAGATTGAGGCAAAGATTGCGAGCTATTCAGAGCAGCGGGAGGCGAAGTCAGTCCAGCTTGATGAGTGCAAGAAGGAACGCAAGTCGACCGAGAAGCAAGCTCAGAGCGTGCAGAAACAGGTCGAAGATCTCGCTGCGAAGGAGCCGGCAATGAAGTCGAAGCTGTCTGGCTCGAGGCAGAAGGCAGACGAGGCTCGAGCAAGCTTGGCTGCAACACAGAGCCAGGGCAATGTGCTCAGCAGTCTCACTCGGCTGAAGGAGTCTGGACGTATCGATGGCTTCCATGGACGGCTGGGCAATCTTGGTGCAATCGACCAGAAGTACGACGTCGCTATCTCGACAGCATGCCCGGCGCTGGACAATCTTGTTGTCGATACGACAGAAGTTGGTCAGCAGTGCGTTGAGTACCTCAGGAAGAACAATCTCGGACGCGCGCAGTTCATCTTGCTCAATCAGCTTGCGCAGCGTGATTTGTCACCTATCGAAACGCCAGAGAATGTGCCTCGCTTGTTCGATCTGGTCAAGAGCAAGCATGATCGGTTCAGGCCTGCCTTCTACAGCGTCCTCCAAAACACGCTCGTAGCGAAGGATCTCGACCAAGCGAACAGGATCGCGTATGGCGCTAAGCGATGGAGAGTAGTAACCTTGGATGGCCAGTTGATCGACAAGTCGGGTACTATGAGCGGTGGTGGTACGAAGGTCGCGAAAGGCGGCATGTCGTCAAAGCTCGCCGCCGATACGACTAAGGATCAAGTAGCAAAGCTTGAGGTCGACCGTGATGCTCTCGAGAAGGAGTACTCGCAACTGCAGGAGAGTCTGCGGGAGCTGGAGACTCAGCTGAAGGAACTCCAGGACCAACTGCCAAAGCTCGAGACTCAGGCTCAGAAGCTGGAGCTGGAACTTGACAGCCTTGAGCGCAACATTACGGACGCCCAGAAGAGGATCGAAGAGCTGTCGTCGGAAGCACAACCCTCGAAGTCTGACAAAAACAAAGTCGGTGATCTAGAGAAGAATATCGCCAAGCTGCAGAAGGAAATCGAGAAGTTCCAGTCAGAGTCCGCCGGCATCGAGGATGAGATCAAAGCGCTTCAAGACAAGATCATGGAGATCGGTGGTGTGAAGCTGCGCGGCCAGAAAGCCAGAGTCGACGGATTGAGAGACCAGATCAACACTCTCAACGAGGCCTTAAGCACCGCTGAGGTGTCGAAAGCAAAAGCCGAGAAGCAAGGCAAGAAGCACGAAAGGACCAGCAACGACGCTTCCATCGAACTGGAAAAAGTCCGCGCCGACCTTGACAAAGTCGACGAAGACGCCGCAGCCCAGAACACAGACAACTCCGGCCTCCGCGCCCAAGCGGACGAAGCCCAACGCGACCTCGAATACAAACAAGAGGAGCTCCAAGAACTGAAGGCCCAACTCGACGCCCTGGAAGCCGAACTCAACGAGACCCGCGCAGTCGAAGTCACCATCCGCGACAAACTCGAGGACTCGCAGAAAATTCTCGCGGACAACCAGAAGCGGCTCAAGTACTGGGAGGAGAAACTCAGCAAACTCACCTTGCAGAACACCACCGACGATGGCGAGGAGGAAGACCCGGAGCCGTTACCCGAGCTCAGCAGAGACGAAATCAACGACCTCGACAAAGAAGACCTCAAAGCAGCGATCGCAGCCCTAGAAGAACGCACATCCACCCACCCCGACCTCGCCGTCCTCGCCGAGTACCGCCGTCGCGCCCACGAACACTCCACCCGCCTCGCTGATCTCACTGACTCCCTTACCGCTCGCGACAGTGCAAAGACCCGCACCGACTCTTTGCGGCGTCTGCGATTGGAAAGTTTCATGGCCGGTTTCTCAGCGATCAGTCAGCGGTTGAAGGAGATGTACCAGATGATCACCATGGGCGGGAACGCGGAGCTCGAGCTCGTCGACAGTCTGGATCCTTTCAGCGAGGGGATACTGTTTTCGGTGATGCCGCCGAAGAAGAGTTGGAAGAATATCAGTAATTTGAGCGGCGGGGAGAAGACGCTGTCGAGTTTGGCGTTGGTGTTTGCGCTGCATCATTATCGGCCGACGCCGTTGTATGTTATGGATGAGATTGATGCTGCGTTGGATTTTCGGAATGTGAGTACCTTGACGACCCGAAGAGAGGAGGCCTGCGAGGGCGAGTGGGTGTTTGAGATCGATGTGTGCTGACGTGTTGTGAACAGGTCTCCATCGTAGCCGCCTACATCAAGGAGCGCACCAAGAACGCGCAGTTCATTGTCATTTCGCTGCGGAATAACATGTTTGAGTTGGCGAGTCGGTTGGTTGGGGTTTATAAGGTTAATCATATGGTACGTTTTTTAACCTACCTATGGAGTAGTGTTTGCTGACAGGATAGTTTCGTAGACGAAGAGTGTCACGGTTGAGAACCGGGAGTTCATCACTGCCCGGTGATGATGTTGGGTTATGAGGGGCGTTTGAACTTGAGTTCGGGTGGGGAGGTGTTTGGGTATGATGATCTGGATCGAAACGTTTCCCTAGATGTCACTGCGTTGCGGATCAGGTGTGCACATTGTATGAGATCCTAGAAATTCGTATTGTACATCTATACAAGGTGGCATAGAGCGCGCCATTTGTGTTGATTTACCATTCTTGCGCCGAGTAGAGCAGTCGAAGCGGCTTGCGAGCCATCCAAGCTCCACGCTATGTGTACACGGTCTGGAGTGTTAGCTCCATCGTATGGCTGTTGTCGCGAGCGCCGGCACCGCCATTCGGGTGAGCCGTAGTCGTCGTTGCGAGGGCCGAACCACCACTGGAGCCTTTCCCCAGTGGCAGCAATCGATTATATGGTCTTGAAGCCGGCCATCAACGGGGGAAAAACCGGCTGACCGCTTGACGCTCTTGTTCGAGGGCAGACTGGCAGACCTCGCTCGTGTCCAGATGGAGCACCACCCCTTTCAGATCTCACCCCTATGCAAAATAGTCTCACTTCTCCCCTCCCTTGCCCTTCCCACTCCTTCGCTTCTCCTCCACCACACCCGCCGCCTTCCCCTTCTTCGCCTCCTGCTGCGTGAAATCCGATATCAGATCCAATAAATTCGCATCATCCTCATCCTCCTGCGCCGCCTGCTTCTAAATCCCACATCATTAGGCCCCACTCCTGCATCACCCCTCACATCACATATCCACTCACCTCGGTACTACCCTCCTCCCCCTCCTCGCTCTGCGCATCCACATCAAACCCCCGTCCAAACCTCCTCCGAAACCTCTTCAACCTGCCCGCCTCATCTTCTTCGACATTTAGCAGTTTCTGGCTGCTGGGGTTCCAGAGGGCATGGTTTTTCGTGTCCTTTGTGCTGCGGTAGACGGGTTGGGGCGAGGTGGTGCGGTGGAGGAAGGTGCTGCCGTCGGAGAGGGTGATGAGCTGGGTGAAGGTGTAGGGGCGTTTGGGGCGGCGGAGGAGGGAGGCGTGGCGGAGTTGTTGAGTACATAAGCGGGGGCTGGGGAGGTGGGGGCGGAGTGGGGAGAGCATGGTGGTGGATGATGGAGTGGTAGGGGAGGACGTGATGGGATGGGAGGAGGGGAAGGTGAGGTTGACTTGCGGCGAGCTCGGGGGTGCCAAGCATTGGTTTCGTTTTGGGAGAACAAGCAGTGACTTCAGTTATCTTAGCTGTCTACAGTGATTGTTCGGCTACAGGCCATTGCGGCCCAATGTACATATCCCCAATGGCGTCGAGGAGTCGAAGGTTCTACAGCCTGTTCTACCAATGGAGTCTGCTGTCCTCACCACAGGCATGTCTGACTACCACCTCCCCCCGACGACTGCTGTCCATCTCGACGTCGCGGCTGGCCAAAGAGACATCACAGCGCCAGCGGGGACCCCATATCTCGACGCATGGTGTCCGACGTGAACAGTCCGCGGGCCGGGCAGTCGATCCTTTCGATCCTACAATCGTCGTGGGCTACGACAACCCGGCACAAGAAGCTGCGCATCGGAAACCGGGCAACCTGTTCCGCAGCCTGCACAGCGACGTCGGTGGGATCGGCATGGCGAGACACCAGGCTCGGGAGGCGCAGGCTCGAAAGCCAGCAGAGCGGGAAGAGGCTGCTGCCAAGGGCGACGCCGCTTTCTTTCGCCGGAAGGAAGTTGACAACGACAAGGCCGCGCCCACGCCAACATTCAGGAAACATGGCGCTGAGCCGGGCGCGAAAGGTCGAGAAGCCGACGTTTCTTTCACGTGGCAGCGAGTTGCACGAGAGAGCCGCGAGCTTCGTGACCGGCCGCGCACGACCCGTCCGCCGCAGCTTGAGACGGAGCCCGAGGCGTGGGAGAAAGCGGAAGCGCAGTCGTCGGCGGAGAAACCGTTTGACTCTCTGGAGCCGTGGGCGGAGGTGGTGAGGTACAATGCTTCGGCGGGAGTTATGCTGCAGATGGCTGTCCCAATGGGCTCTTGGAGTCGATTAAGGAGGAGACAAGGCAACGTAGAGAACATGGCGAAGAGATACGGCGCGAGCGTGGAGATCGGACAGAAATCTACGAAGACGGATTCGGACGGCAATCCCACCGAGCTGCGGTCTTTGCTGATCTCGGGGTTGCATCACGAAGTGAGAGCGGTTCGGAAGGTACTGAGGGATTTTGAGGAGTACGAAGCCGAGTCTAGCGAGACGCGAGCGAAAAAAGAAGCCGGCTACGAACCGGTGCTTAAGAATCAAAGCCCTGTCGTGGGTTATGGAGCTCGGGAATCACGGGATCTTAACGAGTGGGAGTGCGTGCTGCGAAAGCGCAGTCCTGGCGGTATATTGACTGCCGAAATCGCGGCGCCGGCTGAGCTGTGGAATCTTATGGTGAATTCCACTCTCAATGTTGGGGAGGTCGGGAAAAGCCAGAATGCCAAGATCAACTTCAAGTCTATACCTGGCAGTAGCGCGACTGTGTCGGTCGTTGTTGAGGGTCAGGCTGATCGGATTCACAGGATATTGAGGAAGTTCAAGTCTGCGAGGAAGCAGGCGGAACAAGGAGAACATGGACAACCAGACGTATCAAGTATCGCGGAGGCAAATCCAGAACAGACTTCTCTGCCTGACAGGCCGACCGCCATTGCGAACGATGATTCTAACACGGTCACCAATCTGCCCTCATCCACGGATGACCAGAGCCAACAGCTGTCTACCGAGCCAACTATCCATGTGGGAGACGGCAGCTACACTCCGAAACCTCTGGATTCTCGTCCCATAACCTCTCTCAACGTATGGGAGTGCGTCCTCCGCGAGAAGCCCGGGGGAGGCGAAGATGGCATCTGCACCGCTGAGATGTTGGTCCCGGCCGAGGAGTGGAAGAAAGTCACGACCGACCCCCACTTCCAGTACCTCCGTGATTTCAAATGCTGGGCCCAAACGATCATCTCAGACGAAGTCACTGCTGTCGTTGAATCCACTGGCCGCCCTGCGGCGGTGGTGAACCTCCGGGCGAAATTTTTCACGCTCTCCAAGCTCGTTAGAAAGATCAGGAAGCATTTCGTGTATCGCGACCGGAAAGGGCGTAGTCCGTACCTGCAACTCGACGGAGCGATCATGCCGTACAACGCTTACAAGGTGCAGTATATGGATCTTTGGGAGTGCGTGATACGGGAACGTACTAAGGATGGCAATTTCACGGTACAGATTGTGGCTCCGTCCCAGCAGTGGAGTGACATTGTCCGTAACTCGAACGTTCTGCGCAAAGATGGGCTGGAGCGCCACTTCCACGTTCAAGTTAGCACTCAGCCGGTTACTGGGCGAGACGGGACCATCTCGATTGTCGTGAAGGGCAGGACGGAGAATGTGATCCGTTTGATCGATGTGGTCAGAAGCGAGTGGATGAGGGCGCAGCGAGCTGAAGCTGCCGTGTCGGAGGATACCGCTGGAGATGGAGCGGTAGTCGCTGCGCAATCTGTGGGCCGTGAGAGCCCGCAGCACGAGCAGCGGTCGGTGCCAACAGACTCTGGACCTGATCAGCCGGAGAAACAGGTGTTGCAGCCTTATGTTCGGCTCGATGGTCCTGTCGTCCCGTACAGCGAGCGCGCTCTGAGAGACTTGGGCGAGTGGGAATGCGTGTTGCGAGAACGAAGTTCCGACGAGCACGGCGAGTTAACGGTGCAGGTCGCGGCTCCATTGGCGCAGTGGAACGCTATGGTGGAGTCGTCGAGAACCATGTCGAACCTGGAACGATTCGGGGTCAGCTTCAGTGCTGGAAAGGCTATCGGGCTCGAAGGAGTCCTGTCGATCGTGGTGCGCGGCACTCACAATAATGTCGCGTGGCTACTAAGCCACATCAAGAGGGTGCGAGGTCGATTGGAAAACCCCGGGAGCGGTCGTCCAGGGTCCACGGGCGCAGCGCTCGAACACGAGGACCCGCCGCACGTGGTCGAACGACGCGCGCAGGACATGAAAACCGCTCTCCGCGTCCTCACCCACTCCGTCGTCCTCATCACGAGCAAACATCCCGGCCTCGACGAGAGCCCCGGCGCTGCGACAATGAAATCCCGCGCCCTCGCCATCTCCTCCGGCGTCACCGTCTCCTCCTTCAACTCCGTCACCCTCCACCCCCGCCCCATCATCTCCTTCAACCTCAGAGTCCCCAGCCGCACCTGGGACGCCATCAAAGCCTCCCAGCGCTTCTGCGTGCACGTCCTCACCGCCACACCGGACGGCGCCGCCATCGCGCACGCGTTCACGCAGCCGTATGAGCGGGCCGAGGAGCCTTTTGAGCGATTGACGCGGGCGGGGTATACGGTCAATTCGCGGGTGCATGGGGGAACGATGTCGGCGAGTCCCCCGACGCTCGGGCGGAAGGGGGTGGCGGCGCTGTTGCAGGCGAAGGTTTTGGGCGGAAAGGAGGTGGTGATTGGGGATCATGTTATTGTGGTTGCGGAGGTGACATCGGTGTTTTTGAGGGAGGCGGGGGAAGGGGAGAAGGCGGAGCTGGGGTTGGCGTATGCGAGGAGAGGGTATCGAGGCCATGGGGGGGAAATTCAGCCGGCTGAGTTGGTTCATGGGGTGGGTGCGGAGGCTGAGGAGCCGGGGGTGGCGGTTGAAGATGAGGGTGTGGAGGATGAGTTTGGTAAACCGGAGGAGGACGAGCGCGACGTCTATGTATCGGCGCCACCGCAGGAGGCTCCTGGCGGGCACGAGGTGCCTTCGAATGAGGTCAACACGGCGCACGAGGCTGCCGGCGAGCACGATACTCCCGCCGCGGTTGAGGCCAATACAGCGCACGACGGCTACTATGTCAGTGGAGGCGAAACGGAACATCGATCAATGGACGCCGGAGCCGAAGAGCCCCGTACCGACGACTCTGCTAAGGCCTTCCCAGTCGACTTCCAGGACGCGGACGCAGATGTTGTTGAGGCGCCGGAGACGTATGCGGCTAGGGATGCCGCCGAAAGCTCCGAGTTTGATACCGAGGCTTATTTCGAGGAAATGGCACGGGCCCCTGCGGATGCTCAGGAGCAGCCAGTATCTGCCGACCTGGGCCAAGCAGCAGAGCCGCTACGAGAAGGGCGCGAAGCACCAGAATCTTCAGAGCTCGGCCAAGCGAGTGGAACAGGGGAGAACCCGAACAGCGAAGCTGCGGACACTGCTGATTCGGACTCCGTTCCGCGAATACCTCGTCAGGAGACTGCACCACCTCAGCGGGCCGTTCGCGGGCCACGACCTGGTGCTTGGGGACTGGGCCCTCCGCCGAGATCGTCATTCTCGACATTAGCATTCCAGCGGCCACGCCACTACAGCTCCGTCTCCGGCAACAGCGGAGTTCCAACTGAGTGGGAAACATACGTCACCGACCCAAGCCTCCTCACCACCACCGTCGCCGACTTCCTAGGCGAATCCGTCGACACCCCCGTCGTCGCCCGCACGCGCATGCGCGGCATGATGCGCTCCAAGAACGAAGCCGAAAAAGCCTCCCTTGCCCTCGAAAGAGCTCTCGCAGCCGGTACCCTGACAGCCGACGAAAGCCGCCGTCTCGAACACGTCGTTCTCAAGAACGAACGCCGCGTGGCGCGTAAGCTTGCGCAGAGCTCCGCGCTGGATTTGCGGAACATGCTCGATACCGGCCGGGTTTTGGATAATCAGCGCACGCAGTGGTTGGAGAGTAGCGTGGAGAAGGGGCTAGCGATATTGTTGGAGGAGGCGAAGAGGTTGCGGGAGGCGTTGGATCAGCAGTGGATTGCGGTGGAGACTTTTAATGAAGTGAAGGGGAAGTTGGAGAAGGAACATATGGTGTTGAATACGGAGGTTATGCGGTTGAGGCAGATGGTTGATGAGGAGGATTGTTGATAGAGTGGGAATAGAGGCAGTGCGGAGGTGGGACGGCTTCAGTCTCATACTTTGCGATGAATGTAACAACATTGTATAGTCCGTTCTCTGCCGTGGAAGCAGGACATAAGCTATGTAACCTCTACATATTATATAGGAACTACCAAGTGCACATGTCGCTCCATCTTGTTCCGCCTGTCCAGGATTGTCACGTGCAGCTCTGGTGGTATTCACTTTCCCGAATTCCCGCCAAAACTTGCCTTGCTGCAAATTTGTCCCGACTTCACTTCGAGGCCTCATCTGATACCACAGCACATTAAAATGGCTACACGGGACGTAGGAAAGAAGCGGAGGAGGAACAGAAAGGCGCGGACAGAAGGTATGCATGCCCTTGTAGCCTCAACGCTCGTATGCGTGCTAATTGCAGCAGTATCGTCCTCCGAATCGTCCTCCAGCGATGAATCGCCCCGCCGTGAGGAAAGCGACAACGATGCGCCTGATGAGCCCGTGATCGAAGATACTGCCTCTGCTGCTGCCGCCGAACACAACGATACACCAGAGGCTCTGCCAGCAAAGCAGCAGGCTATAGATCCAGAGCAGGCTTTCGAAGACTTCTACCTCAAGCAAGCAACGAAGGAATTCGCCAGCGACCTCGATAAGTTGCGCTCGGCGCCGGACTTCAAGGAGGGGAGTGTGCCGGTGTTGATTGAGGCGCTGAGGCAGGGGAGGGCGTGCTATGGTGTTGAAGAGCGCAGGAGAGTTGGGGAGGGTGGAGGGGCGGAAAGATGAAAACGAAGATGGTGGCATGAATGAAGATGGCGTGGAGTAACCGATGTAGTGAATATTCTACTTGATATGGCAGAGAAGGTCTGTCATAAAAGGCCTGGGGAGGAAAAATAGGGAAGGTCGCTGGGCGTGAGACTCTGCGGCATGGATAGTGGCTTCGTGGCGTCGCCGCAGTGCTATGGAGTGAGGCGATTGTCTGACACCATGCAATTGATCTGATACAAGCGGTGAGTCTACCAATACAATACCAAGCAGTCTTTGCTGAGCCCTGAACGTGCAGTGCAGCCCAGGTCGCCCTCGTTTACACGTCCCGCTGGCCATTATCCACACGACACAAGATGAAGTGACGTTGCCTCCCGCACCACCACCGTCGATCTTTCGCTTCGGCACAACTCTGGCAGCCAACTTGTCGCTATCATATGCAACTTCAAAAGCCAAGCCGCTATGAAGTCCTCGGGGAGCCAATAGGATGCGAGTCGTGCCGTCCACTTTGCAGGCGAATTGCGGCCGACCGAGGCAGAAGCTAAACCACGGATACCCATTACATTGACAAGAGTCGGGCTCGGGTATTGCATAGTTTCGGAGTTTGCTTGGCCTTTGCACGCTTCCTCTGGGATTGATCCCCCCTTGGGTTGCGCGTAGGGTGTTTCTTTTGCAGTTTTGTTGATTGGAAAAGATCGTGGATTCGAGTCGCGTTGGAGGGGAATTGATGGATTTGTGAGTGGCTGCTTGCTTTTTTGGTACATTCGGTGCCTTCCTTATCATGTGACAGACATTTCACGATAGCCATTTCGCTCTACTTAATCGTTTACCACAGGCCGATGCATTACCGTTCAACGGCTTATTGTCTGCATGCGATGGCTTGATCGTGGAGCCTCTGGCCGTGGCGGTCTCTTCTCCAAGTGACCCAACTCTTCGCAACACCAGACATAAGCCACTACGGCATGGTTTCAGACGGAGCTGTGCTTCGCGCAGCTTATCGCAAGCCTCTACAATCTATCCGCGAAATTTGACAAAGTTGAAGACTTGATGGCAAGCAGGCTCGTGTCGTCGGGCAAAGGAAAAAGGGGGTGCGGGACGCTGGGACGGATGGACATTTCTCTGTTCTGTGGCCTAGTCCATACGGTCAAGCTACGATACATTGCCGCCTCTTTTGGCGACAGCTGAGTCGAGATATTATACAACTTCGCTTCATAACCGCTTTCCTTCTTTCCGCTGATGCACTTGGCCGACTTGATCACGCTCCGCCGATCTCCGACCCATCCCTTGGCGAAAATGCAAGACCAATTCCCCCAGCAATGACCTCTCCGATACATCCAGCTAACGCTTGTACTTTTCCCACTCCTGCGCCCTCCACCACGCCTTCTCCTCCGCCGTAGCATTCTTCGGACAGCCCGTCAACAGCAAGTCCTCATCGCCAGTGTACACAGCAATCTGGAACTCCTCAGCGGCCTGTCGCTGTATCGCGACGTGCTGTGCCGTATGCTGATGAGCGATGTCCGGGTAGAAGGTATTTGGGTGATCGTAGTATGACTCTCTGCGATGTCTCTGCTGCTCGCGATACTGTCCCAAGAACTGTTCAGCTTCTCTGAGAATCTGGAACCCATCTCGGTAGGGTTGGGCGGGCACTGTACCACATTGTCAGTCTTTCGAACACCGAGACGCACTGCACGCACGTGGCCGGCTGTGCTCTCGACTTACAGTATTGCAGTGGGGTCGGATTGAGAAGCTCGTAGAAGACAGCATCGGAGGAACGGCCACCCTCTGCCCACGTCGGTAGACCCAGCTGTGTAGGATGTACGAGATGGGATGGATGCCAGGCAACGGGTACGTTTGTGCTGGGCGCAGCTGGTGCAGGCTGGTCTCCAAGATTGTTGCTGTTGTTGAGATGGGCAGGGCTTTTCGACTGGGACTGCATATAATCTGTAAAATTGCCGAGATACAAGCTGTTGCTGACTTGACAGAAGGGTCGGTTCGGATGGTTTGACGGATTCTGACGGTGACAAAACGACGGGAGAGTAAGCTGCATGGCTCCATGCTCAATCGGAGGCTTCTTGTCATTGCTTTGCATCCATTCGAACATTGCTGCATACTCCTCGGCGATGCGGTCTTCCGCGTGCATCAGCATATTCTCCATGTAGAGTAAGAAAGGGTACTGGCGTCCTGCGGGAGTTCCTTGAATAAACTCCTTGGTACGGTGGACCAGCACCATGGAGATGTCCTTGCTATCAACGGTGAAGGTGTGCACACGACCCCGGATAAGATTACCGTAGTCTTCGTGAGTAGCTTTGTTACAGAAATCTCTGAATCTGTCAATGCTTTCACGGTCCTCTCCTGCTTCTGGAATGTACCTGATGTTCGCGAAACAGTTGAACATCGAGTTCCAGTCGCCGGGCACAGTTGCAGGACGGTTGGTGAAGTCATCGCACTTCGACAGGAGGTAGGTTTCCAACTCGGCAGGAAGGTATTGACTGTTTAGGTCAAACTTGATGGGCCTGAGGTACGGAGGAGGGTTGGGCGGCTGCCATCCGATATCTCTGGGATCTGATGGCGCAACTTCGCTTGACTGCGAATTGGCACCTGTGCAGTTGACACGCCCATGGGTTGGGGTTTCCGCCATTGTTCGGTGCGCGTGCAAACCCGTGGTCCCTAGCAAACCTCATGCACAACGATCTTGATGGAATTGAGGTAGAGGTATTATTGCGTTGTGTTCACCTGGGCTTTTTAGCGGCTTAACGGCCGCCATATGGGTGCTGTGATTGGCGGAGGAAGAATCACCTGGGTTGCGTTTGCTCGGAGCATTCGGCAGGGCAGGCACAGGCGGCTCCCCATCGAGATGCTTCATTTTGTTGGAGGCTAAGTAGGCCGAGAGTCCTCATCCATGTCACACTGACCAGCAATTCATGCTACGACGCAATGATACTCGTGCAGACGAGGATGCCAGCGCCGTATTCTCGTTCCGAACGCAGGACCAGGCACACTTGGCCAGATGACGTCCGTCTCCGTTATCACAGACCTTGGAAGGACCGCAAAGTGCACACCGTCTCGGCTTTTCGTCCACCCATCGTTTGGAGAACGCCAGTCCGGCGCCGCTACTGTCCACGACTTCGAGCAGATATGTCAGGCCACAGCACTGGTGTTGAGACGGCCCCGTGGGATCAAGAAGTTCAACAGCCTGCTTGCCGAATGGCGTCCAAGTCGTGGCAATTCCCGGCACAATTTTGCAGTCTAAGAGCAGACGGAGTCGACAGCTACAGAAATCCTGCGTGGAGAGGTCTTCTTCAAGCAGCAAAACGGTGGGAGAGAACACCCACTTTGACGCTGTTCCGACTGGCTCTAGCCTGGACTGTAGTCGTAGTCATGCGATGCTAGAGTTGAGGTAGCGGCTCCCTCCCCAGTCCTCCGCCTCAGACGAGCTGCATCTTCTAATTTCCAATCAAACAGTACTGTTGAGTGTCAGCATTACGTGCTTCACAGCTCGGAATTTCTTTCGTTGCTACGATTAAGCACCTTCTACATGTGGGATGAGATCTGGAAAGGATGTGATCTTCGCCTTCGGAGTGGCCGGCACCATGCAGCACAGTCGCTAAGGATTGCAAGGCTATGAAAGGTTGTCCGCATCTCGATATCGATCCTGCGAGCATCAACAATCTTGTAGTCCGACGACATTCTTAACCTTATGGCGTTGGCAGGATACTGCGCCGTCTGTGAGGTCGGTCATGTATATCTTCAAGTGGACCAAGGAGGCTTCAGGTTTGACGCCAGCTTGCCCTGTTCAGAGCAGACAGTGCTACGTTTGGGCAGCATCCCCGGGACAGTTCGAGAAGGCCGGCAACATCGAGCGAGATGATGGTCGTCCGGGGATACGCTGTCTTACCGAAGCTTGGGCTTCACGAGGAGACAGCTGAGCGTGCAACGGCGGATTGAGTACCACCATATGCTTCCCAATCGTATACCAGCACATGTTCGCCGACACGACCGTGAGTGTAGACAAATAGAGTCGAGAGTGAATACTGAAATGATAACTCTGTATCACACAAGACAGAGTGAGGTAAGTTTAGCCAGCAAGGGCGGCAAGCCACAACCGTTATATACCCGGGCGCGTTCGCCGGAGCAGCGCCGATTTGCTGCCCTGAAACTCTACCGCACGCGCTCTTGGATGATGTAGAAGCGGCTCGAAACTGTCCGACGCCGGCGGTGATCTGTGTGGCGCGGATGCGCCTTACTCGAGCACTTCACCTGGCACATCGACTCTGACACCTACCTCCTACTACTGCTCATTCACCCGCAAGCACCTTCCCAGCTTCATACCTCCTTCCTCATCGTCATCGCAAGCCAGTACAATTTCTCTCGCCCTCTCATCATCAGCACTCGCAACGCCCGCCCAGACTCATCACAGCGCTTATCAATCCAGCTCGGCATCGCTCTACACCCTAACTGAGCAGATCAGACTATCCAGCATCACCCAATCGTTTCGCCACAGTACTCGTATCACTACCGCCGACATGCAGCGCTCCAACAGCACATCCTCGTTGTCATCCACGTCATCGCGTGCCTCCTCCGCGGCAGCCGGCGAGACGATGCAGATCTTCGTGAAGAATGTCGCTGGTGACAGTGAGTTCAACAGTATCGGAAGTGAACGCATTCGAATACTGACAACCATCAGCCTTCTCGCTCACACTCCCCGAGTCCACCACCGTCAGCACCCTCCGCTCGCTCCTCGCCCTCCGCACCAACCTACCTGAGTCCCAGCTACGCCTCGTGTACGCCGGCAAGCACCTAAGCTCCCCATCGGAGCTTCTCACAAAGTACAACATCTCCCGCGAGAGCACGCTGCACATGGCGCTACCCCTCCGAGGAGGCGCACCCAAGAAGATACGGTGCAACTTCAAGGACTGCAAGGATGCTGCGCAGCGGATCGTGGGTGATTGCGGATTCTGCCAAGGTCACTTCTGTGGCAAGCACCGCATGTTGGAGTCGCACAACTGCACTGGTTTGGAGGACTGCAAGAAGGAGGAGAAGGACAGGAACAAGGAGAAGCTGGAGAGCGAGCGCACCGTGGCGATCAAGGGGATCTGATCTTGCCAGACAGCTCGACAGTCAGTCTTTACCGACAATCTGCTTCTGCGCCTTTGGGTGCGGATGCCGGCTCGTGGCCAGGGTCACGTTGTCTATGCATGGAATGGGGAGCGAGCGGTAATGTACATGTTTTGCAGCCTTGAATCAGCGAGGCGTTTCAGTAGGTAGATATGGTATGAACACACAGACCAGCCAAGGTCAGCTTACTCCAAACTAGCTTGACGCTTCCAACTCCTGTCATTCTGGGAGGTCTGTATGTCTTGGACGGCTGAAGAAGGTGAGGTGGGCCAAGAGGTGAAGTTGAACCATGCTGTCACGTGCTCGCGACCAGACAGGAAGGAGCGACCGGCAGCAGCTGCCTTCACATGACAGCACTAGCCGGTTGCCGGTTAGCCTATCGTAACTTCACTTGTTACTCTTAACATCACATCACATCGAGACATCACGGTATTTACCACATTGCTTGTCCGTATCATCCCCACTGCTGCATGCATACAAGACATCTCTCAAACTCGCATCACTTCCGCGGCCACGATGGAGAACCAAACCCAGCAACTGCAACACCAACAAGCCGGCCGCGCGCCATCCTCCTACCCAGAGACGGCGGTGGCCAGCGTTAAGGACGCCAGTGGGCAGAAACCAACAAAGCCACAACGTGATTCACTCGCCGAGCCAACAAAACAGTCTTCATTACCCCTACCGCAGCTGGACACCAGATTAGATGCCGACACGCACAGAGAGTTCTTTGGCACGCCCATGACTGTTGAAGCCTCCCCAATGGCAACAAACAATGTAGGTCCATCGCACAATGAACAGAACGGTCAAGTAGCTTCTTTCAGGCAAGAACCTTCGAGCGGTCCAGGCAACGCAATCAACGGGATCATATATCAGGTTGTGATGGACAACGTCAACGCAGCTATCTCCGCACAAGTGGCAGCAACCGTAACCAGCATCTCTGCGCCAACACACGCCACGCACGGTTCGAACTTGGAGACATCATCAGGCAACATGGATTCCGGCAGTACCACCTATCACATCGAGGCCGATGTCAGGGTCACTCAAACAACAGCGTCGCAGAGTTCAGCTCCAGCACAGCGAATCGTCTCGGTGGCTGGCAGCCCGGTGCAACCACAGAGCACAGGTGATAGTACCGCTCATAATTCGGATGTTTTGGCATCTGCTCCTACAGCACCAGCACCACAAGTTCAGACGCAACCTTTGATGCCACCACCCGCCGCACCAGCAAGCATGCTCGCCAATCTCAAGGAGTCGTGGAGGGCCATCCCAGATAAGCGGCTTACTGATCCTTCGATCGTTGGGCACCCACTGCCAGCGATCGTGATCTTGTTCAGGTTGGGGAAGGCCAAGCAATCGGAGATGATCGGCCAGTTTGCTGTCGACCTCATCGGCGAAGAGCTATGGAGACAGGAGCTGCCGGAGTACCTCAACGCGCCTTCGCGCAAGGACGATGAGGCGAACCTGCAGCACCTACTAGTGGGCGCGATCCGTATCATCAGGATGACGGATTCTGATGCTGAGAGGGCGGGATATCTCGATGGATTGTGCGCTGCTTTGGAGTAAGACTCTCAGTGGTTGCCTACTGGATCGAGAGTCGTTGCTTTCGGTGTCAACAAGTTCTCCCACTTGATGCAATGAACGAAGCAGGCAGATCAGTGACTGTAGCAGCAGCATCAACGATTCGATCACGGAGACGCAAGGGCGTCATTGATGATGAGCGATGAGTACAGTCGTGATTGGAGTATCGTTCTTCCGCGATGAGGGTATTGAGCAACCAAAGATCCGGTAGGCCTGCTACACCGCTAGGCGGCATGCGTGGACTGGCCTTGGCATAGCAGGTAGCAATCTTTACACGATGGTTGACTCAACGTGCCTTTGATCGTATGGCATAGGTTGGACCAGTATAGAGATCATGGTGAAGCTGTGGACATCCTTATTTCTGCGGGCGGTCGTCCGCATCCGCGCGGCGATGGTGGTACTAACAAGCACGGCAAGCTGGTTTTGTGGCGTTGATAAGAGTCGCGGAACCCTTGATGCCAATGATTGCTGGCCAGGTTCAAAGCGTTGAGGTGTCAGACACAAGGTTCGGCTCGTGCAGATCATGCAGGTCGAAGAGCCTCTTGGAGGCTCGGTTTTCGGGAGATGACCTACGTTCAGGAGCTCGCCCGGTCAATTGCCAGTATTTCTAGATGCATGACCGGTCAATCGCAGGCCAAGAAATTGGCACTTCTCCGCCGCGAAGCCTGTACGTCCCCTCCGCTCCATCCTCTCTTCACACCACTGTAACTCACAACACCCTACAAACCGCTCACAAAGAAAGCAATATCTCAACGGTGTGATCGAGTCGAGCTTGAGTGCTCGTCCGTCCCACAGCCCAGTGCCTAGCACGGCCTGCCACGGCTTATCTTCCACCCATCGGCACCCGGGATTCACCGCCCTTTGCTCATCAGCCATGCTTGGGTCTTTGAACGCATCATTTCGCCCACACCCACGCCTTGGCAAGAATGTACGGAGTATCATCAATGAATCCCACGGTTGTGCAATCACTTGGCAGGACGTCGGTCACCATCTACTACCACTCCCCTACGCTATCACCGCCCTTTACCGGGTCTCTGCTCAGATACAGCGTCTCGGCGGCCCACTACTCAGCGTGCTGGTAAGACGCTGTCCAACTCTAAACTTCACTGCACCGGTCGTACACTGCCTATTCGTGTGGTGCCCGAGCGTGTTATCTATCTTAGGTCTAAAGTCTCAAACAGCATGCCCTTGGCGTAGACATGTTTGCGTTACTCGTGGTGGGTCGAAATGACGACTCCGTGGACGGCTTTGGCCTCACCCGTCGATTCGAGGTCATCCCTATCGACGCCGCCATTGAATACTAAAAGGTAGGGTTCTGGCCCACTCCATTCTCCTCTTCCCCATACCCTCCTCCACTCCTCCAAAACTGTTCCCCATCAGTGCGTTCCTACCATGGCACCCACCGACTTTACCGAGCCTTTCGAGAACAAGGAATCGTTCGAGAAATCTCGCTCCGAGAGCATCGACACCACCCCGAGTCGGGGTCGATCAGAGAGACCTACCTTTGATCGACGAGATTCGTTAGCATCGCTTTCCGTAGCCGCAGACCAACGAACGTACGCCGGAGAGCCCAAGTGGCCTTCAGGATGGAGACCATATACCTGCCTCTTGGGAGGTTTCTTCCTAATGTTCAATAGCTGGGGCCTGGTATGACTGCACGCTCATCAACAACCATATCTCCATCTGACAGTGCTCAGGTCAATGCCTATGGCACATACGCAAGCTACTATATGCAGCACCTGCTGCCTCGACAAGACATACTACTCTTCAACCTCGTTGGTTCAACCCAGTCCTTCGTGGTGTTGTTCTTCTCAGCCGTTGTCGGACGCTTCTTAGATGCAGGGTGAGTTACCAATGAGTGGAAGTCTCGAATTGAAAGAGACATTGCTGACCGTTCAACGCTCTCCCTTATAGATACATCCGATATCTACTCATCGTTGGCACGGTTCTGCTCACTGCAGGTTCTTTCGGCTTGAGTGTCGTCAATGGCAATGCAGGCTTTGGAGACGGCAGATACGCCCTCATCTGGCTCACGCAAGGCCTCATCAGTGGTCTCGGCATGGCTTGCTTCTTCGTGAGCTCCTCACAGGGTAAGTCATCAGCACATCGAGTTCATTTATGTTGGAGAACAATGCTAACTGCCCTCAGTCGTTGCAACCTGGTTCAAGGCACGGAAAGGGTTGGCTATTGGCATTGTTGCGTCAGGTGCAAGCATCGCCGGTCTCGTCTACCCTCTCATGCTGCGCTTCCTTCGCGATGCTGTTGGCTTCAACGATGCACAACGCTACGTTGCGACTCTCACGACCATCACCTCAGCTCTGGCGATCTTCATCGCTCGCCCAAGCCCAGAACACCTCACCCGGAAGCCGGAAAGGTGGCGCGACCATAGCGTCTTCATCGACACGTCGGCGTTCCGTAACAAGCCATTCATGTTCCTTTCAGCTGGAATATGCTTCCTCTTCTTCGGTTTCTACGCAGTGTTCTTCAACCTCGAAGAAAGGGCAGCGTCTACAGGCCTCGGAGCCCGCGAGCCAATTCCAGGTCGACCGGAGAAAGTCGAAACCCAGTCAGGCGCCCTGAACACGTACTATCTCCTCAGCATTATGAACGCCACATCAACACTGGGCAGGGTATGCTCAGCTTATCTGTGTGATCACTTCGGAGCGTTGAACGTCCATGCGATCGTCACCTTCATCGCTTCAATACTTGTCCTGGGACTATGGACAACGGCAAGCACTGTACCCGCTGCGATTGCGTTCGTCGTAATCTTCGGTATCTTCTCCGGTGCTGTCATCGGTCTGCCACCAGCTTCTGTCGCCTATATCCTCGGTCTAGACCCAGAGGCTCAGTCAAAACTCGGCCAGTGGGTTGGCATGATGTATTCATCATCAGCGGTCTTTGCATTGACCGGACCGGTCATCGCAGGCCATTTAATTAGCGCCTACGATGACAACTTCCTCACTGTACAGTGCTGGAGCGGTGCTTGCATGTTTCTTGCTGCGGTCTGCATGGCTGCCGCCATATACTGCAAGCGCAGAGACGATGCAGGGTTGCAGCCGTCGTCACCGCCGCCCGGCACACGATCGAGCTCTGCAGCTGTATCATCACTCGGCATAACAACGAGTCCACAAGCTTCAGAGAAGGACATGGTATGATGAGCAGGATGTCAAGAAATGTTTAGCATAGCGATGGATCAGGGATAGATTGCTGGGAAGCATGGGCGTTAGCAGGGTTATCAACACATCCATGCGAGGATGCATGGCAGGGATACGGCATAGAGATACCACTTGAAGGCTCTGCACGAACTACGAGCTACGAGCATATAGAATAGAGATCAAAAGCATGATAACTTGAAACTCCATCCCGAGAACCAGACAAATCATCATATAACAGTAGTATAGTTGTCTATAGTATGACCTCCTTGTAAAATAACCAGCAATGGTTGTTACAATGGTCCCTTACATGGCTACCGGGACATAAGGCAGACTGCAATAACAGGACTCGACGATACTGAGCAAATATGATAGTGATCGAAAGAGTTATACATATGATTATCTATGACAGGGTATCGATCGAACGAGAGTCATCCCATGCCCAGCAAACGCAGTAGCCAAAACCAACATCCTAATGCTTCTCACCGATCATCTGCTCCTCCTTCGCAGGGTCAGAGCTGTTATCGCTGGCCGGGTTGTAGCTGCCAATGGCAAGTCGTGGATCGTACTCTGGTGTGCCTGGCACTTCGCCTGCGAGCTGCTCAAGAGTCTTGCGCTTGGTCTCAGGGATGAGGAGGGTCGTGAAGATACCCAACAACATGAACAGCGCGAATATCTGCAAGACATGGTTGAGCCACGGCGACGAGTTTTTCTTGGTAGCGCCCCGTGTGCGAAGCGGGCCAATGAGAACCTGAGCGATGATGGCGCCAACCTTTCCAGAGGCGGCAGAGATACCGTGGCTGGTGGACCGGTAGCGAGTTGGGAAACATTCGCCAGGCACGATGAAGGTGGTCGCGTTCGGTCCGAAGTTGAAGAAGAAGTTGCACAGGACGTAGCAAGCGAAGAGACCGCTTGTGCCAATCTTGTTGTAGCCGAAGCCCATGATGCAGAATAGGATGGTCAGAATGGCGAAACCCATCAGCTGAATGGGCTTGCGGCCAACGGTGTCGACGGTTGCAACGGTAACCCAGTAGCCAGGGATGGCACCGGCGCAGACGAGGATGATGTTACCAGTGGCGAGGTTCATGTAGTATTGGTAAACGTTCTTAGCGTTTTTGCTGCCGTAGCCGATAGCCTCGAGGATAGTCGAGTTGTTGAGACCAACACCGTAGAAAGCCTACCAACAAATTAGCCTGATTATTGCAAGGGGTGGGGCTAATCTCAAACTTACAACATCGAGGAGGAACCAGGAGCCAGCCGTGCCGAGCAAGATCTTGCCGTACTTCCACCGACCGTAGTGAGCGGCGAAGTCCTTGAGCGAGGCCTTGGGAATCTCCATCTGAGGGGCAGCGTCGCGCATTTGCTGGACACGGGCAACCTCGTCTGGGACACCCTCGGGTGAGCTGTTCAGGTACGCCTTAATGTCGGAGCCACCCTTGACAACGTCACGAGACACATCGAAAGTGTAGCGAGGAGTCTCCGGGATGGTAAGACGGAAGTAGAGCGCGATGCAGCCTGGAACAGCACCGAACCCGATGATTGTACGCCACATCTTGTCAACGGCGATGCGGCAAGGGCCGCCGCATGTAGCCGTGGAGTCAGACAGGGAGAGAGACTCCTTGAAGCCAGCAGTAACGATGAGGGCGATGATACCAGCACCGAACTGGCCGAGACCTTGCATGGCAAACACGGATCCCATCATGGCACCTCTCCACTTGGTGGTAGCGAACTCGGAGGTAATGATGCTGGAAAGTGGGTAGTCTGGAGAAGGGTCAGATGTGAGCTCGCGTCATCGGGAGTGTTGTGGCACGATGTCAAAACTTACCACCACCAATACCAATACCCATGAGTACACGCCAGAAGACAATGACACCGACAAGGCTCATCGCGGGGGATGAGGAAGAGAGCGACTGGGCGAGGGTGGCGAAGATGATGATGATGAGCTCGAGGCCGTACATCCTCTTACGGCCAACCATATCGGCGAGCCATCCGAAACCAAGTTGACCGATAACAGTACCACCAGAAGTAGAAGCCTTGATAGCAGTGTCTGCGCTCTCGGGGATAGTGCCTTTCGCAGCAGTGCCGTGCCAGTAAACCGTGCCCAACATGTTCGTCACCATACCAATGGCGAAAATGTCGTATGCATCCTGAGAAAGTCAGTTGGAGCTGCGAGAGCCAGATGTGTGAATGCACGTACGGTGAAGAAACCAATACCAGCGACCACAATGGCTCGCACATGGTACCAGCCGAAGGGAGCCTTGTCAATCTCGGCCAAAGCGAGACGACGACGCTCGTTGGGGTCGGCGATATGAGCGTAGTCATTATGGAAATTGTGGAAGGCAGCATTGCCGCCGGCGGTCCTGGAAGCCATCGCTAGTTGTTCTACGAAGGGTAGATGCAAGGAGCGACGTGGACGTGATGCCAAGGATGTAGAGTGACTTGTGGAAAAACAAGAAGACCAAGGGCGGCTTCGCGTTCTTAAGCACTGCAGCACAAGAACCGCCAAGCGCGCAAATGTCACTCTGACACCCAACGATTTGGTTTAGTCGCGATCTTTTTGGAGCGCCTTCTACAATTCTTCTAACGCTACACTAGTGGAGGGCGGCCCACCCCAGCTAGCTCAACGTTTTTCTGATCTGCAGTAGTCGAAGATCAGATGCGAACCAGTGAGCGCCGGGCATTCGACACGCGCACGACTGCCAAGTGGCCGAAGCATCCATCGGTCGGACATCGCCATCGGTAGTGATTCCCAAAACGCTGGCGGGCGTTGGTTCGCAGACCTCAGGCGTGGTGGCCATGAGAAATGAAATAACGCCGAAATGTCACGACAAGTGGGGACATCCCACTCCTACCAGTCCGCAGCCTGCAACCGAAGAACTACAGAATCCCGTCGTTGGTTGTGTAATGGCTCGAAAAGGGTTCTCGAACACCAACATCACCAGCGGCTATTCGATCTCTATTCTGAGTCTATTTCGTAGGACAAGCCCATCAAGGAAGGGAGTGACAGGCTCCACCGACGAAAAAGCAGAGCCAGACCTAGACACCCCACCACGCTATCGAGTAGGTTTCCACGAGCTCACCCGGACAACCTTCGCCTCAAGACGCAGGGCAGAGTGGTCAGAGTGGTGCCATCGGCTTGGCTACCGAACGCCACACCAAATCTCTGCGGTTTGGTACGTTGCAGAAATCTGCCAGGTTGAACATGGCTCCGCAAGCTGAAGCGCCTCGAGCGCACAACAGGCCGCCGGCAGCACCGAGGGTTCGCTGCCAGGATCAAGTAAAATGACCTCCGGAGACAGGCCTCAGGGATGGGCCAGGCCGGTGGGGATTTGAATGGGCTTCCAGCAGCGAGATAGATTGGATCGCTTGATGTTTGTAAAGAAGAGAAGTCTGTGAAGTCGGAACTGACCAATCATAGTCGATATGGAGAAAACGTGCTTCGTGCTTCGGGGGAGTCTAAGCTTCGGCAGCTCGAGCTTACCGAAGCCACGTCGAAATCCCTGTTCGCCATTCTCTTGGCTCTTCACGCGTGAAGATATCGCGTTTCAAATCCTGCCTCAGGATCCTGAAGGAGGGTTCTGTTGGTTCGTGCCATTCTATCTATATATGTTGGAGAAGGACCGACAACGCGTATAACACACATGCGCACTGCCACCGCCGATGTCACCCAAACAACAGACCGGCTAAAATTACAGCAAAAGTGCCATTCGGACAAGCCTCGGTCTTGCCAAATATCGACCCACTCCCACTCCACGTGCTCACCTACCACTCTCACTATCCACTGGGCAGTCTCGACCGTGTCTCGCGTGTTCAACAAGCATATGACCGAGGTTCCGCAAGAAGAACGTCGGCCGCGATCGACTGTGACGAGACCAGTGGTTAACGACCTACGGCAGTCCTCGAACCAAATACTGCATTGCGATTGCCCGACCTGTCGGCATCCATGACCCATCGAATAGGCATATCTGCAATACCAATGTCAACCTTTGTTAGACGTGACGCCATCGAACTGTGAAGATACAGCAGGATGGACCGAAGAAGCATGCAGTCCAATCCTAGACGACACGCGCGTTTCGGTCCACCAAAATTGCTGATATGCATGCGAGTCGACTACTCGGAACGAGGGTGGATCGCAGGACCCAGTTGAAGACTCTACTTTTAAAGACTGACGAGCTTCAAGGGAGATCGTTAATTCCCTTATTACAATTTCACTCATCCTTTGGACCGCTCTGCAAACGAACTGTCGTTTGTCCGAACTTCTTTTTTCACTGCGTGACATCTTACTACACCCGGATTATTGGCAGGATCCAGCATAAGCTATTGACAAGAGATCCGACTGGATCGAAGCCTCCGCCAACCAGACATGCCGACTGGTCAAATGCTTCGCTTGCCCAGACTCCTTGGCCTTCAAAGTTGCCGTGTGATGACGGTCGCCACTTCTTCGTTCCCGACCTCGTGCTAGTTTGACTGGCTGATATTTGTACTTGATTCTTTCAATATCGCTGGATGGAAAGGCAACAATTTCCACCTTTCGGTGGCGTTATAACCGGTGCATTCGCCCAGTCGAGCTTGCATCGTCCATGAACGCACGATTGCCTCATGAGATTTCAAGATCGAGCTCTTCGCGGTTTCGGTCACGTCTCCGGTCTCTCAGACGCCGCTCATATGGATGGCAAGACGCGTCGATCGCTGATACTCGGCCGCTCGAGACACGGAACAGCGCAACAGAACCAAACATGCACGTCACAGAGACACCAGTTGCTGAGCACCACCCCGTTGCGAATGTTCCACGACGTTTACAAGACCACAGTGTCTGTCTCGAAGTATGAGGTTGGGGAGCTCGACTCTTGATGTGTCACGAGCTCACCAACGACCATAAAATCCATCATAGCTCTGGGCAATCGGGGCAACAACTCATATCGAACTATTGTCAATACCTCTAACCTGCAGCCCTAACATACAGCACACCTGCCACCCCTCTCCCACAACCCACCGCACTCGACCCTACAATCCAACCCCATAACTCTTCACCCGACTCCAATAGAACGCCCGATCGTTCTTCAGTCCGAACTCGCCCCAGTCATCCGTCAACCGGTTCCAGCTCCCAAACCACTTCCAAGCCAACTTATTATTCCTAGCGGCCTTGCCTGCATGGGCGAGCGTGAGGATGAGCTTGTACGTGTACTTCGGCACCACACCCTCCGTCTCGACGTGAACATCGCCCTCAGTCTCGGGCTCGTCAGTCACAGGGTCCAGTACAGACGATGCAGGGCCAGTGAGTCGCCAGCGGCCGCGGAGTGCGTCCTTCATCACAGCGCTCGGGAGCATACTGCCGCTGTGGTGATGGGAGTGCATGTTCTCTTTCGTGAGGTGATGGACTACGTCCGCGGGTTCGGAGGTGGTAAGGAGGGAGATGCAGGTGCCGTTGCGGAAGAAACGGAGGTAGCGGAAGTAGGTGATGACGTGTATTGGTGCTCCCCACATGAGAGTGTTAGTCGCTGTCGCACCGGCGCGCGTGTAGTTGACTGTGCTGATGTAGCAGCCGTTGAAGCGGATGCGTGGTCGTAGGCGGAACATCTGGCGCCAGGAAGAGGCGTAGATGGTGTGGAGGAGCTGGTCTGTAAGAGCTGCAAACTCTGAGCGGCGCTCTGCTGGTGTCGGTGGCAGCGTCACAACGCCTTCGTCTTCATCGTCTTCGTCCGAGTCTGGCCTCAAAAATTGTGCGATCGAGTCGTTCGCCTCGAGGGAGAAGCCTTCAATGTCACATACGTAGTCGTAGAGCATTGCTGCGAATCCATTCTCTTCTCCAGTGGCGACTCTCTTCCATACGCACTCTTCGGTGAAAGCGAGGTATGCCAGGCGTTTGCATACAAGAGCAAGGCGCGCAAAGGACGCGACATCTTCAAGGGCCAGACTGGTGAGTATCTGGGTCAGTATCTCTTCCGGCAGCTCGCCAAGTGGGCTGGGCTCTTGAGGCGAAGCATCGGTCGCGGGTGGTCCAGGTTCAATCCTCAGTCCAGCGAGATCGTTTACGAGCTGCTTGAGCGAAGGAGAGAGCCCGCCACTACCATGCAGGGAGTGATGACCGGTTCCGGGCACGGTAATAGCAGCAGCAGAGGGGTTAGGGTTCATAGGTTTAGGCTTTACGAAAGAAGACGGAGGAAAGTGTTTCTTCTTATACGCCTCGTGAACGCCGTCATCGAGCTGTGACCTACCTCAGCAAAGGTACCTATTGTTGGGAGAAAAGGAGGAACGCACTTTGAAGGCTTTTCGGTAATGCCTCATGCTGTCACCAAGGTTCCCCTGAGTCTCCTTATCGACTGCATGCTCGTAGTGCTCGAGAGCGGTGGAGGGCTCTTGAAAAGGGTTCCTCTCGTGGCTCTGACCCTCTACTCCAAGTTTGAGAAGTTCTTGTTTATCCGGAAGGTCGTGATAAGTTCGGGGTTCGATCTCCTCAGATAGGTCCTGGATGTCTTTCTTCCTCGCCGCCGCCGCTGACGGAGCGGGCGGTAGAGACGCAACATCTGGCTTTGTTTGTGGCTTGCTGGCCTCGCTGCTCGATGAGGCCTCTGGTCTCCTGTTCTGGGCGACTTCTGCACGCCACTGCTCCCTAAACCTCTGGAGCTCCGCCTCCGCGTCTGGTACTGTCCTTGAAGGATTCATGGCAGATTGTGATATGAGTTAATAGGTTCCAACTTGTCGGGGACGGAGCTCTGATATAACGTCGGTATCGTGAGTCGCTTAGGTGTTGTTGTCGGTATGAGGTGTGCGGTAAGAGGCGGCGGTGATGAGCTCGGACGGTCCTTTAACTCCGACCTCGCTCTGGTCTAGCCCATTCGAGGTCAACGCATCATGTAGGAAAGTTTGAGGATTAGAAACACGAACGCCGACACGCTCTACTTTCGTTATATCGACCTCGTCCCTAGCATCAACCACTACAAGACACCTGCGCTCGAACTAATCTGGAAGTGTGAGACCGACGCCCCACCACCGAGTAGCGACACCGGACGAAGCTCTGCGCCCTTGGAGGGCAGCGGAGGTGGTAGACGAGTGAAGGAGATATGTCGACATCACAGAGCGGAGGGCAGCGACATGACAGAATAGACAGTGAATTCGCGAGCGATGGCTGTCACCATCCTCCAGCACCGAACCATACACCTCCGGTACGGGTCATGGAGTCAGAAACATCCATATCACAAAAGATGATGAGTGCCACCATCGGGAGCGTCCTTACTTCTCTTCTTGGTGAGTCGAACAGCCCCGTGTTCATGGCAGAAGTCGCGCAGCTCAATCACTAACACTCGTAAAGTAACACCTCTAGATGTCGTTCGCGTGCGCCTACAGTCGCAACCGGGTCCGTCTCCCTCTGCCTCCTCCCGTCTACCCACGTTCCTCCAACTCCCGCCCAATCTTGGCGTAACAGCGTGCTGTCGCGAGGTCTTCTGGGTGCAAAATCAATCCCAGTTCTGTGTCGCGAACACCGCTGTTGCACCATCTACCTCAGCTGTCATGGACGAGGCCATCATCTCTGACTGCGCAGCAGAAGAGACACAGCGCCGGACCTACAACTCCACCCTCGATGGAATACGGAAGATCGCACGCAACGAGGGTGTATGGACGTTATGGAGAGGGCTGAGTCCGACGTTGATGATGGCTGTTCCGGGCAATGTGATCTACTTTGCTGGTTACGATTGGCTTCGGTACAGTCAGAAGAGTCCAATAAATGGGCGAGTGAGCGATCAGTATGCACCACTCGCGGCTGGATCTGTGGCGCGGGTGATGGCTGCGATTGCTGTTAGTCCGATCGAGATGCTGCGGACCCGCATGCAGGCCACGTCCACACGCGAAGGAAACGTGCTACGGTCCACTGTGGTCGGTTTGAAGGATATGGTGTCGACCGATGGCTATCGCTCTCTATGGCGTGGGCTCACATTGACCTTCTGGCGAGACGTCCCTTTCTCCGCCTTCTACTGGTGGGGCTACGAATTTGGCCGCCAGCGACTTGCAACCGTCCGAAGTCGGACTGCAGCTTTATCTGGCGAGCCGTCCGGAGAGCTCACGCACTCGCAACTACTAACCGACTCGTTTCTCTCCGGCTCAGCTTCTGGCGCCATCGCAGCTTTCGTCACTACGCCTTTTGACGTCGGCAAGACACGGCAGCAGACGGTTCTCCACGGCCCTCAAACAAATTCAGCCCAATTACCCAAGGATCTGCCTGAGAATCGAGCAATGCCACGCTTCCTATGGCACATCTACTGCAACGAGGGCATGTCCGGGCTGTTCAAGGGCTGGGCAGCAAGATGTCTGAAGGTCGCGCCTGCCTGCGCGATCATGATATCGAGTTACGAGTTTGGCAAGAAGTATGCCAGGAATGCCAATGAGCGCAAGAGGGGAGAACTGGAGACCTGAGGCATCTATACGACCTATCTTCCCATCTTGGGTGTCGAAAACTGGACCATTTTCACAGTCCACGGCTCGCCATTGCCTGCATGGAACGCAGGTCTCGCATATCATCGGCGTTTGGAGCAGTTTTGCACGAGCATGGAGTCCGATTTATACCCTGTAACACTACAGCATTGCCTGCGGGAGGCATCTTTGTCAACATGCATATCAAGCGTTGCATGATCTGGCGCTAGCAATGTAACAACAATGCATACGTCCTACTCTCGAAGCATAAGCAGTCACATCTGTTCCACCCTCTTTTTACAGCTCTCATTCTCGCATTGGTCGAAATGTCACTGTCACCGAGACTACGATCTATTGCTGAAAGACACAGCTTCGACCACGGGACCACAATGGCGGTAGGGAATGCTTCGCCCAGCGCTTCTTCACGGCACAAAGACTCTCGGACACTATATTAGGCCAACAATGGCCTTAGTAAGTCAAGTGCTTTGTTCTCGAGATGAACATCAAGTGATGATGAAAGAACGTACTACTACTCATTGTCACTTGTGGAGTCCCTTTGTCCCATCATGAACTTCATTTTCTCATGTTTCTGTACCCACACATTTCTTACTATACAACACCCGACTGTTGATCAGTACCCTACCATCAACACCCACCACCACAAAAATGTATACGCTCACCGCAGCAGCAATCACCGCAGGCGTCCTGGCCTTGACGGCCACCGCCATGCCTCTCAACACGACCGAGTCCAGCTCCATCGCGTCTCGCGACGGCGATACCTTCCGAATCCACGTATGGAACAACTGTCCGTGGACCAAGCAATTTGCAATCTATGGCGTCGATTCCTCATTCAACATGATCCAGTACACAGACCCAGTAAACATCAAAACCGGCCACAAAAAGATCATCAACGCCCCCTACTACGGCGTCGGCTTGCGTCTCTCCGGCCACGCTGAATGGGGTACCGATGGACAGTGGGTCAACCAGGCCTTGTTCGAGTTTGGTTATTCCAAGTACCTGGAGGTTGAAGGCACATCGTACGATGTCAGCATTATGATGACACCGGCACCGGGCAGTGAACCTGACATTGGCCTTGGTGCTTACCCCATCGACAATGGGCGAGGCAGCGCGAGTTGCCGCAGCTTCACTTGCTTCCCGTGGTATTGCCCTCCGGATCAGGGATGGACGAACCCGGATCAGATCAATATTGGTTCGCCGGCTGATACTGTTTGCTACGAAGGTAAGACAGATATCAAGATGGTATGGTGCCCGTGAGCGTGCGTTATTTGTTTGTTTCGTTTAGAGGGAGTACCTCTGAAGATGCAGTGCATGTAAGTAGGTCTCCATTCAATATAACTTTGGCACCTCTTGGTGGTCATATTCATTTCGATGTCCTGTATATATCTGACTTCACTTTCTCACACTCCCTCCAACCTCGAAGGACTTGCTGCTACTAACTGTGCTCATCAGCAGTCCGCTGACATCTTCAGTCCCAGCACCATCTGCCTGCGATCCGAGGACATCGTTCTGTCAACAAAACTGCGTTCGTGGTAGTTCGATGAGTGGGGCCTGTCGAAAGCAGTAAGCGTCCGTTTCGAGTCTGACCATGTCGGGTTCAACTCGATTCCCAGCTCCATCATCCTCCGGACGCTCCAGTATCATATTGGTCCACTGTGTGCCATCCCGCTAACCAGAGTCCAGCATTGATGTCCTTCGCTTCCGTCGCAGTGCACAATAGCAGCTTATCATCAAGGTAAGCACCATTCTTTAACGTGCGGTCTCGTTGAGACCATGACTTCAAGCCATCAATGGTTTTTGTGCGCCTCGGTCAGATCCAGCTGGCAGCCCACTGGGCAACGTGATCATGTCGATCGACTTCTCCGTCTCGTGTATGTCGTCCAGCGGGAAATCATGCTCCATGCTCCATCCTATGCGCAGCAACGCAACCGCATCCAACTTGTGAGCCCATTCCGGCCTTCTCATGCTATATAATGCCATAAGCAAAAAGCGCCGAGCGGTAAACGAACACTAAGGCCGAGACGACGATGATTCCGGTTTTCGACAGCACAAGGACTTCTGTGTCGGCCCCGAGGTCTCTGCTAACGTCCTGCGTGCCGCCGCGAAAGTTCCCACCCGCAGTCTGTGAGGAGTTCCCGTTGAGCAGCCAGTTCTGATTCGCTATAAAAGCAGCCGCCTCGAATGCGGACTTGACGATGGTTGGGGTGAATTCGGGCTCGTAGAACAGTGATTTGACGAAGCTAGCGAGCTCATTTTGGAGGTCGTCTGTCGTTGTGACGGAGTTCTGGATGCAGTGTCCCAACGGAGTCTCCCCAATGCCCAACTTTTGACGAAGAAGTCCCGGGAGCGGAGCTTGGTCGACGCAACGCTGATTTGTTGCGGGATTTGCTAACAGATCCTCGTCTTCATCTGGGAATGTGTACGCTCGTGGATTGCGGCCACGGCTGTCCAGGTATGAATTTTGTCCAAACAGCGCAATGGCAATAGTGAACAACGGCCCTTTGTTCAAAACGGTTGAATGGTCGCTTGCGGAAGTAGGTAAATCCTCAGTCGCAGGTACAACGCTCTCCTGACGTCGCTGGATATTCGTATAGTCATGATAGCTAGGTTTGGCGTCAGTATTGGTACTGCAACTGGAAGGCGAATACTCACACATCGTCGAACTGAGGTGGGCAAGTCTGTTCGCAGAGGTCACTCGGATCACCATCGATTAGCGGTCCAGGCTGTTGTCCATTCATGTAATTAGGCAGTTCAAAATATCCAGCGGTAGTGTTCAGCTGAATCTTGAAGAGTCCGCCTTGCACGTCTGAACTCGGGGCCAAACCAAGAGAAAGGTTCAGATATAGCGTCTCTAAGAAGTCTTGACGCTCTCGAGTTGATCGCCACGGAGAGACTCTCAAATCCGCCGGCATGCATGCTTCGACATTCCAGTACGTATACGTCCCGTTGCGAGGAGTCTGCGATCCACTATAATGCGCGTGGAAGCTACCCGGGCTTCCGCCACAGTCGAGCGGCCATTCTTCGACCGGAAGAGTAGATCTGGAAGCGGAGGACTTGATTCGAGGTAGGAACTGCGTAAGCAAGCCAGTATTATAGCCAGCCGGAAGTTGTGCAAGGAAGGGATCCTCGAGCTGGTCAAGGTCGAGGAGAGCATTACCAGAAGGCTGGCACGTTGCCCGAGCCACCTGGTCTTCCTTGGTCTTCGACAGCAAAAGCGGTCCCCCGCAGCTAAGCCCACCACGACTCCATAAGCGCGCCTGAGGATCGCTGTTCAGTGTCGATGTTATTGCACTACGTGTCAATACGCTGATCGAATCATCGTCGGTAGACCCTGGTATTGTAGGAAGAGCTCGTTCCTTCAGATCAACGATTTCGGATCCGAGAACATGCTGTTGATCGGGTGCCTTGATGGTTCGCTGGGTCAAGAACACTTGCTGCAAAGGCGAGATGAGGAACGCCAAGATGTTAAGCAGAATGGCGATGACAACGAAGTTCGAGAAGAAGCCCTTCCTTCGCGGCGATATGATATGCTTCCATGATTCCGGGCTGGTCCAAGCCTACAATGCTGTTAACACGTACGCAAAGGTTGAGGTATGAAAACATGAAGGTGCAAGGCTTGCGCACACGACCCACCTTGTCGGCCAAGGCAACGAGCTGCAACGTAGTCAGTCCGCCTTAATCGTGCTGCTTCTGCAGAAACACAAGCGCAGCCCTTGCACAAACAGCCGAAGTCAGAGGGATGGTCAGAACAGCAGTGATAGACTGTATAACTCTAGCCGCTCGAAGCCAGACTCCGTTCTTGATATAGAGGGCATGTATTGTTCCCAGAAGGTGAGATGGGTACCCATCTGTATTTTCCTGGGTGATGTAAATACCGTAATGACCAGTTGTCAAGGGTCGGTAGTTGAGGGACATATGATGACCCAAGACGATACCGTCAGTGCGACGTATCCAAGCACAAGTATGACTGCAAAGAATGGTTTGTTGTGTGATCGAAAAAAGCCAGCTTGGGAGGTCGAAGGTTTCCTAGATCCGGACGCAGAGAACGGTCGCATGTCGTGTTCTGGGACTGCAGGTAAAGAGTGTAGAAGCTGCTTGAGACGTCTCGGAAGGACATGGCGGCATGGAGAAGTAAAGTAGACCTTCCCATGGAATCGAAATCAGATAACAGGACGCCTCACATAACAGAAGGCCTCACACAACAGAAGGCCTCACATCACAGGAGGCCTCACACAGCTCGCGAAGGCTTCCAGAATAAGGCCATCAAGAGACGATAGTAGCCACGATCTGAGCTTTATTGGACTCCTTAGCCGACGGTACATCTCGTGGCGGCGGTGCAGACGCGCTCGAGGCACCGCCCAACCATGCTGTATGCAGATATAGATATGGGTTTCACAAAGATTGAAGGAACGAGCTGAGAGCGATCGTGTGGAGGCCCGTCGAAGGAGATTTCGTGGGGGCGCAGTGTTTCGAATTCTTGGGGAAGACACGGACCAAAACCCAGAAACAACCATATCGCGCACAGACATATGTACGCAAACAAGAGAGTCGTAATGAATTTCGAAGAAGTTCGCCGCCAGCACCTACGCTGAATGCTATCATAACGACTTCAGGTTGCTTTGCTCATCGAGCCCGCCGTAGGCGTCCCGATGCATGCCCATGATCCCGTCTATCGCATTTCGTAACCTCGTGATTCCTGTTGGCTCCCAATGCGGATTCCGACTGCACAACATCCTCCAATACCATCTTCAATGCCACGTTCATCCACCTCCCTAACACACACATCTTGCCACATGGATCACCGCCTCCCCGACGCGCCCATACTGCCACTTCTCCTCCCCGCGTCCATACTCCCGCCTCGAACGATCTCCGCACTCGGCCTCGTCCCCTCAGCAAAGCTCCTCCGTAAACTGCTCGAGCTGCTGCGTCTCCGCCTCCTCCTTGTAGCCTCCGGATCGCCAGGCGAGAGTCCCGACGCACGAGCGAGCACGTTCAGCACATCCGTCAAACTCACCACTCCGCTCAACCTCCCACTCAGATTTGCGCCCTGGAACTGTGCAGCTGAGATGCCAGCGTTCGGGTTCGTGAAAGGCGGGCCAGAGACAACCATTGGATCGCTTCCGCGTGCTGAGTCCGGTCGACCGGCAGGAGCGGTATGTGTGCTAGAGTTCTGCATGCTGAAGGGTGGTACGACAGTATAGCCTAAACCAGGGCTTGGTGGCACACTTGTTGACGGCGAGTCCATTTCGGTGATCCACATACGATGTGAGCGGGTAGCACAGAGCTTCGCGACGGTGTGGGCGAGGGTGCTGAAGGGTGAGACGTGGAAGACAGGGTAGGAGTCTTTGCCGTCTTGTACGCCACGCTCGGAGAGAATGACTGAGATGAAGTGAATGCAGGAGGATGAGAGGAGCGGAATTGCTGATGTGTCGGTGAGGAGCTGCGATCAAGAAACATGTTAGCGATAGGCCTATGTCGGACAAAGTGGGTGGTGTTATACTTACGCGAGTGTCGACGTGACTGATGTTGCCAACGACATTGTTGTGACTGTCGAGTACCGGAAGGGATGATATACCTTCGTCGTGCATCAAGCGCAGCGCGTCCGACAATGGTCGATCGCCATTGATCGCAAGCACATCCTTGGTACCCAGCTCTAGCTCCTTCAAAGTAACACCATAGAGTCTCTCCGTTGCCGCGAAGTTCTGGTGATTCTCCCAGAAGAACCGAACAAGTCGTAGCTGACTGAGAATGCCCACTGCTTCACTGGTACCCTCCTTTGCGACAACAATACGGTGCACGCCGCCTCCCAGCATTTCCATCGCTTGTGTGAGGTTTGCGGTATGTGGCAGCATAATTGGCTCCTCCCGTGCTCCCAGATGATCGTTCACTTCCTGCAACTGCAAGATCTCACCGCTCCTCGCCCGCTCTCTCAGCTGCACCGCCGAATCATCAGGTTGTGACAGTCCGAGCACCAGCAGTAAATACGCATTGAGCTCATCATACCCAAACCAGCCAACCGGGGTCTTTGTCGTCCTCGACTCTCTTATCAGGATCACATTTGGCGGTCCGGATCGAATGAGAAGCTTCGTAGTCTCTTCGATGCTCGAGTCCAGTTCAACAAATCGCGTCTCTGCAGGATCAATGATCTCGTGCACCTGGACCGACCGCCAATCTCTCCCACTGAACCTCGCCGCATCTTCGCCATTGGTCTTCACTGGTGGGTTCATGAGGAGCTCTGTCAACGCCGCACCCGAGAATGAGTTGTGACGTTGCGCTCTGGGTGAGGACGGGTGTGCCCTGAGATTCTCGGCAAAGCTGGATCTGTGTGATACTGAAGGTGACGCCTCCTTGCGTGGGGTGTGTAGCGGTGTGGTTGTGGTGGAGGAGACGGCGGTGCTGGTGCTGGAAAGAGCAGCCGGCTTGTGTCTGGGAGAGGAGCCGTTGGTGGTGGACTGGGGAGCGGCCATTTCGGTCGGGAAAGTGCGTCACGTTGGGTTGCCAGTCAGCCTGGTCAAGTGATGTTGCTCATGTGCGCCTGCTCTCCGCGATTCGGCCTGTTGCGGCTCGGCGGCTCGGTACCTGCAGCACCCAGACGGTAGTGAGTGCAACGGAGACGGATGTCTGTTCTGTCAAGTCTGTTAGTATGACATCCACGATACTGTTCACTACGACTGTTGCGGTGGCTGCGCTGGCTTGTTGTTGACGGTTGACGTTCAGAAAGTGTTGTTGTAAATGAAGCTCCCCTCCGAGTGATCGACAGTCATGCACGAGCCACCGGAACAACTCCGCCGAAACTCCTCCGAGCCCTAATTTCACTTCCCCTTCACAATGAGACTTCACTTCCTTGTTCTTCGTTGCCTGCTCTAGGTACTCCGTTTTCCGCACGTAAAGGAAACTTCAGTACCAACCGGCGTTCACTTCGCCAATCGGCGTTCGACTCCGACTGTAGCATTCCGATGCCAAGCACGCTAGGTCTACGCTATCAGACGGCGGCTGAGAACCTTAACTCCACCTGCAGCTCCGGCAGAACCTCGTGACGGTGAGATGACTCGACCTTGATTAGAAATATACATGTATCCCATTGTCGAAAATATCACACGCCCTTTGAAGGGACAAGGAATTTCTCTCCATAGTCCTACTCTCAATTTTCCTCTCTGCTGTCAATACTCTCCCGACCTTCCCACCCTCGATACCTGCTGGCCTTATCTACTGCAATTGCTGCAAAACTAAAAACCTACGATATCTACCTACCGCTATGTCTCTCAAAGAAGCCTACAGCCTGGCCCACAGCGCCGAGTGCAGACTCGCGATCGAAGCCAACCGACCTGAACGCAGTCTTCGTTTCGTCGTTGGCCACCTAATGCATTACGAAGGACTCCGCCTACGCATCGTGGAGATGGAGCATGACATCAGCAAATCGCAGCGTGCTAAAGCGGTCGCGTTCAAGGGTACTGGGCATGTAGGGCAGAGTGGATTACGGAAGCAACCATCAACAGGCCAGCTAGGTGGACGAAAGAGTCCGCCTCCAGCGCCCGCAGACTACGACCCACTAGACGAGATCAACGACGACGACTCCCTGTCCGGCAGCGATGGTCTTGATGAGGAGGAGGACGATGATGATCTCGGACTGCAGCGATTTCCGTCCGGTTCGACGAGACCACCGCAGCCTCCGCCAGACCTTCTGCCGGATCTCGATGACTACGACGACTACGATGATGACCCGGAGTCGCCTGAGGAGCCAGACCAGGAGACGCTTGAGAAGCTGCTGCAGACGCAGGGCAGCACGGAGATGGTGAACATGTATGAAGGCGTCAGGAAATGTAAGTTGATCTCAACGGCTGCTCGTCTCGCACTGATGCTGACTTTTCGATGACAGGCCCTTGTCACAGGCACAAAGATGCGCCAACGTTCGAGCAGATGTGGACCTTGCCTCCCAGCGAGGGTCAAAAGGAAGGCGTCACTCGTGCGGTGGCTCAAGTCTGGGTCTAGGACGGCCCTGGGTTCACAAAGACGGAGTATTTCGAATTTGGGGTCATGAGCGATGAGCGTTAACGATGGCATGGCTGGGTGGTGTTCACGGATTTAAGCAGGGGCTACGAGATATCCAAAATGATTCAAGCTGCATTCTGCAGACTCTAGGGTATATAACATGAAAATGCAAACCCAACTCTCTACCCGTCCCTGGCCCACGACTTCAGCCAGACATCGACATACCTTTCCACTAAGCCGGCCGTCACAGGATCCATTACTCCGCCGAGCGCCGGACAGTCCTCTACCGTCCGCGTTGTGTCGAACTTCAATCCGCTTGGTTGCTTATCAGCATCTGCTGAAGCCTGATAAGAAGCGTACCTCTTCCTCCAAAAGTCCACAAGCTTGATGCTAGGATTCTTTTCTGGATCTTGCTCGCTCTGCTCCAGTCTCTGAACCCACTCCGAAGGGCTCACAACCTCAAAACCCCGCAGGTCCGTCCTCTTCTGAAGAGCAGACAGTAAGTCTTTCCAGTCGAACGTAGACGGGTTGAGCAGATGGTACACGAGCTCTGCATCCTCTCCATCTACCTCTGATTGGTTCTCAGCCAGCGCAAGATCTACCACAGCCTTCGCACAGTTGTCCACTGGCAGCCAGCTCACCCTCTCGTCAAGTGCCGGTAACGCACCGACAGTCAGCGCACTCCGCACCATCAGCGCTACTGCCTCAGTCTCGTTCCAGATGGCATTGGCTGAGTCGCCGCTCAGCTGTCCGATCCTCAGCACCCGAGCATGCATATTGGTCCGGCGCATGGCGTTACGGACGATGTGTTCTGTGACCAGCTTACTTCGGCCGTAACCTGCGGCCTGGGCGTGTGAGAGTTCCTCAATCGCAGCTTCCGGGATGACAGCTGGTTTAGGAGTGTTGGAGGTGGTGCTCACGCTGCTGCAGAAGCAGAATTTGGCTGGCTTCGCGAGTCTGGAGCGGAGACAGAAGTTTAGAAGGTTATGTGTACCTCGGATGTGTTGCTCCTCGAAGGAACGCACTCCGATATTGAAATTCACGGCCCATGCGCTGTGGACGATCGTTGTTGCTGTTGAGAGGAGTCGTTCGAGGTCGTGATGGTCCAGGCCAAGGTTGGGCTGGCTGAGGTCGCAGGGTAGAGTTTTGAGTCTTGAAAGCTGGTTATTGGACAGTGATATTTGTCGGGAGGCCAGTGATGCCATGACCCGAGCACCTGCGCTCGCTTGTCCTGGTGCTCGAACGAGAGCCCACACCTCGGCGACGGTCTCGTTTTTAAGGAGCTCAGCCAGTATGAAAGCACCAAGACCTCCGGTCGCGCCAGTCACGATCACTACCTGCTTTGTGGAAGGCGATTGCGATGTCGGGAAATGGTGGGTGAAGGTCGAGTACTTCTCGATGAGGTCTCGCATCACGCCCAGCTCATTCTCATTCTCATCACCCGTGGTCGCTCCACCCGACCGCAGCTGATGAAGATGCGCCGCCAGTGCTCTGATCGTCCCTTTCTCGTATACAACATTTTGGCTCAGCGTTGGGCCGCCAATTCCAAGGTCTAGCTCCTTCTTGATGGCTCGCCATAGTCGGGTCGTCAACAGGCTGTCGACACCAGCAGAGAAGATATCTGCATCGATGCTCGGCAACGGAATACGTAGGTCTTGTCGAAATTTGCGAAGCAACCACACCTCGAGGTCTGCCACGTTCAGCTTTAAGCCGCCACCTGCCACGGCACCAGCTTCGAACCTCTGGTAAGCTTGTACTATGTCTTCAGCGAATCGCTGGTATACCTGAGCGCGGATGAAGGTTCCTTTGTCCGTTTTTGGGTACACCACTTCCGGGCCCTGTATCACCACCAGGTCTTTCGGTATCCGCGAGAACGTCTCGGCAGCAGCGTTTGCGGCTTCGACAGCTGGCCACACGGCGTCCAAGTACTCGTTGTCGCTCATTTCCAGACCGTGCTCCCTCGACCGGAAGATCAAGACACCCGGTACTGTGCGCTCGAAGCCGAAGACAGCTGCCTCTCGCACCAGATTCTCCTCCTTAATGCGAAGCTCTATCGGAACAGGAAGGACTTTCTCGCCATTCATAAGTCCGATACGATCGTCCAGCCTGCTGAGGTATTTGTAGTAGTTCGACTTCTTCGAATCTGGATGGCGAGTGAAGAGATCAGCAGTTCGGTAACTGTTTTCAGGGTTCTTCTCGCTATACGGCGGCTTTGAGTTCGTGGGTCCCTTCGACGGCAGACCATCCAGCGCTACACATTCGAATACCCCAGGTGCGATCTCGTCCATCAAGGTGTGATCTGCTACCGGCCTATGTAGTCTCATATACTGCCACTCCGTATCTCCAGGAGGTCGGAAGGACGTCATGATCTGGCCGCTTTCAGTCGCGCCATAGTTGGCAACCAGGTTCACGCCCGCTGCGACGAGACGATCTCCAAGATCCTCGGGACAGCTGCTACCACCGTATAGCACGATCTTCGTCCGTGCCAGCATTTGTATGCCTTCTGGCTTCTCAGCAAGGAGTTTCAGCACATACGGTACTGCGGCAATCAGCTCCGGCTTTGCCATGCTGAGTGCCTCCATCAAGTTCTGGCTCGTGATCGGGAAGGCATAGTTGCCCAGATACATGGTCGCACGAGTAAAGAACGCTCGAAAAAGTTCCATGAGGCCCTGAGAATGGAAAAGTGGCGAAGCGCAAAAGCCACGCATCCCGAAGCTCTTCCGGAAGTTCGCTAGGCATTGCAGGTTGGTCAAGAAGATCGCTTTCGGGAAGCCAGTCGAGCCCGAAGGGTGCAGGATGAAGGCCATCTTCTTGCCTTCTTTTGAAGCTTCGACGCCATTGCGATGGAAAGGTTTCTTCATCTGACAGTTACGGTAGTCCTCTCTCTGGACTATGGGGATCCGTCGGCAGCCTGGTCGATGCTGGCATATTCCCTCTACTGTCGAGCTAAGTGAAATCGGGGGTGATGATTGTGCTGCAATCTGCCATCTCCATCAAACGAGCATAGGCCGGAGGTCCAAGCCGAGTGGAGAGGAAGAAGACGGCATACCCTAAGCGGTTGAGAGCCAATATCGTTACGATGATCTCGAAGTTTGAGGGTGCGAGCAGAGCGACGACCGGTGCTTTGTCCAGCGACGGATTCTGTATCGTTCTCAGTATCTCTCAAAACGGGATTACTTTCTGTAAACTTACAGCAGGCTCGAGGCCATTGGCGATATAGAAATGACAGGCAGCATCGGTAAATCTGTCTATCACCTCTGCGGTATACTCTTCGAAATCAGCAACCCCCTTGTGTGGGTAGCATATCAACGGCTTCTGCTCGCTTTCCGCAGCATGACTCTTGAGCAAGCCATCGATGGTCATGAAATTCTCGATTGGTGAGTGTCGTGAGAAGTCGTTGAAGACGGCTGATTGAGAGGGCGTGGAAGCCTCTCGCTCCATCTCTGTTGCGGTCATGATTTCGTTGTGGGAATTTGTTGAAGACTCCCATCTCTGAGCGGCCGTTGAGATTATATAACTACGAGAAAACTGTCACTAGACCGGCATCGCCTGAGCATCTTTTCCACTTTATCCGTCAATTCCCGCGTCCGGGATGCTGTTTCCGCTGTGATGGTGGAAACAACGTGGCACTTTTCCACTGTTCCCGTTTCCGCTTGGTGCAACCATATCAACTCTCATCATTGTCTCTAGCTTCTACTTTCCAGCGTATTCCGGCAGTGGATCAAGGGCCATAACAACATAGACATGGCTAGGGTATATTCGGGATATCTTTACCTCATCCGTTGCCGATGAAGGGGAAGAGTGGTGCAGCTCTCTGGAGTCTGCTGAAGGCATTACCATGACTACTTCCAGCTGAAGAGGACTTCTCTACCGATATCAGCCTAGAGTCTTGTGAACACCAATGCAGACCTCTCGGGGTTTGAGAGGAACGACAAGATGGGACCACGTTCTGGCACAGTCGCATCAAGCTTTGTCTGAGCCCAAGACCGGCCCCATTCAGGCCGCGGAGTATAAGGGGGTACCGGTACCTTAGACGATGAGAACATCGCGAGAGAACAAACGCGAGCCCTCACAGGTGAAGTGGGATTTGGCATGAGGCCTATTTGTTGACAGAAGGGAAGTCCACTTATGTATTCCGGACTTTAACCCATGGCGTGGAGTCGACGATGACGCTGGCACTCACTAAGTCTGGCTGGGGCTGGCAGAAAGTAATATATGAGGGTTACCTTCTTGCCATTCAACGACCTGCAGCATCCATCAGACCGCATCTTGGGCAGAACATCAGAAACAGCTCTCAAAAACAGCGGCTGAAGTCTACGGCGTTGTTGGGAGTTGCCGCTCGACATTACTCTTCACGAACGAGCCCACAACCAGCCGCAAAACTACAAATGGCAGACCAGAAACCGATTCTCATATCCGGGGCAGGCCTGAGTGGTTTGCTACTTGCACACTCTCTAAGATCCCACGATATCCCATTCCTCATCTTCGAGAGGGACGAAAGCATAGCAGCACGTGCACAAGGCTATCGGTTGAGAATCTCGACAGATGGTATCAACGCTCTTAAGGAAGTCTTGACAGACTCCGAGTATAAACGACTGCAGACTGGGACGTCGCAGACTGGGGGTGGAGGTATCCACAATCTCGACGCTCTTACCGGCGAGCCTGTTCCCTCGAAATCGAGCGAAGGTGGAAGTGGTAAAGGTTCGGGCCTAGGCGGAGATGTACTCGGCGTTTCCAGAGGCTTCTTGCGCAAGTGCTTGTTCGAGGGTGAAGAAGACGTCGTCCGCTGGGACAAGCGTAGCACTGGATACTCTGTATCCGGCTCTGGCGTCAAATTGAAGTTCTCGGACGGCACAGAATCACCTGAAGGCTCGCTTTTGATCGCAGCAGATGGTCCGCAGTCCGCCATCACGAAGCAGCTCACCAATGGCAAAGTTCGCGCATACGATACCGGGGCACGCATGATTCACGGTCAGACAACCACCAAGGCATACAAGCAGTTGGGCGAAGGCGTTTTCTTTGCCTTTGATCACTCCGTCTCGGATGGAGGTACACTCGGACTGATCACAAACGTCCGTCCTGGTTCCTTGGAAGACGAAGATGTGGAACTCGGCTGGGTTTTCGTGGGCAGTCCTGGTGCATTTGCCCTTCCTGAAGACCAGCTCTACGGAATCGGGAAAGTTGCAGCGGACCTTTCCCGCAAACTCACCTCACAATGGCATGAGAAATTCAAGCCGATCTTCGAACAGCAGAACGACGAGGAGGCTGCCTTCCTCAAGATGTGGACAGCCCACCCAAATGGCGTACCCGAGTGGAAGAACGAACCTAGGGTAACAATAGCTGGCGATGCTGTCCATACCATGACCCCGGCAGGAGGAGTCGGAGCAAACACAGCACTTCGCGACGCTGCGTTCCTCGGTCGACTTCTTGGCGAGGCGGGTGGGTGGCACGAAGGCTTGACCTCGGAGTACGAGAAGGAGATGCGAGTCTATGCGTCAGAGAACGTCAAGATGAGTTTCGAAGCGGCGTCGAAGCGCTTTAACATTACCGATCTGAAATAGGCTACCACAAAACGTGACTGGCCCTGGAACGAGCAGCAAGCTACAATGGATGCGATCTCGATCTCAAACGCTTGCTATATGGATAACGTCCGGCCGACGTGGTCACAACTGAGAACGACATCAGGGCGTCGATGCAAGGATCGAGAAGAGCTTGACTATCTACTTGGCCGGCCGCCAATCGCCGCTATACTCTACAAGCACACAAACCACGGCTCACTCCTACGCCACTCCGACTTGCTTGCGGCCCCAGGCCTCCTTCATATCGCCCTTCATGCCCTTGAACAAGCCCTTAGCTTCCGTCTTAAAGGCCTTCTGCTCCTGCTTCGACCACTGGCCACTCTTCTTGGCATCATGAATCTCGCGGAGGAAACTGGTCAAAGACATAGTGGCGGACTCCGTAGCGCACTTGGTGCACTGGTCGTTGTCGGCAATGTTTGCGAGCGCAGCACTCAGCTTCCGCATGGCGGCTTTGGCAGACGGCTGTTGCAGCTGAGCATCGATGTGGGCTGTCTCAGCTGCCGTGTGGTTGCATGTGGCGGGTCGAGTACTGTGGAACTGTCAGAAAATATCCAAGTCGGTCTAGACAACAAATCCTTACGCCGCTTTCTCCATGTCGTTGTAGGACTTTTCGGCATCTGCTTCATACGGTGGGAGACTGGTATTGGATGCCATCTTGTATATGCGTGTTTGACTTGTTTTGTGTTGTTTGTGAGTATGGATGGAAGTGATGTGAAGCAGACATCTTGCAAGGCAAACGGATTGAATATATTTAAGTGTCGGACTTTAAAATGCAAGCTCGGCCGAGCCTTCGTGGCGACCTTTCAAGCAGGCAACGATTTACATGATGTCGACAACTTACCTGTTCGCAATCGGGATGCGTGACCGACCTCGAAACAAACGCGAGCAATGCGTGCAGCTGCGTAGAGAGACTTTGCGACCTCGACGAACGGTGTTCGAGTCTGTCCGCCTGGAGCCTCGCAAGTCTCGCATTCGCATTCAATTCGGTGACTTTGTCCGATCGCTCCGTTCTTGCTCCGCTCATCCCATTCTATATGATTCTTTCTGTTGCGCGTCGCTGATATGCGACGCGGACAAACTGTTTGTACTGCGGATAAGCCTTCTCCAGGACAGTCTGTACCAGCACAGCCTGATTCGAGTGAGTGCCTGCAACGCGGCGTCCATCACTGATGAGGATTGTTGAAGAAGCCGTCTGATGACTATGCTATCGGCTGGTAGCACTGCCTGGATCCAGACGAACGGCTTCGAGGGAAACCTTCACGTGTCAAGAACGAGAAGCGCGAGATCATTCGATGCTCTCGCCATAAAGATCGCCAGCCCTCTTCATATTTTCTCTCCTTTGCTGCCCGTCGAGCCCGTCAAACAACGACCTCTGCACCACGCTCTCGCTCTCGTGCTCCAGTTCGTCGATCTCTTCGCCCGCTTGAGCCACGATGAATTCGCAGAGCAGCTCTTCAGCTTTCAGTGCACTCTTCGTGAGCGCGTGATCGTCACCATCGAACAGCTTGAGCTCGCACTGCCCGCCCTGCGTCGATCTCTGATACTTCTCCTGCAGCCATTCTGAACAGCCAGGCGAAAGCGTGCGATCACCTGTGCCATGCAGTAATACCGTTGGAACATTCCTTCGCGCGACTTGACGTATGCCGTCCGTCTCTGCGGTTTGGCCAGCGATTGTAGCACAGCCAACGACTCGTTCGTCCTGACCTCCAACTGTGAAGACCGGAGCGCTTCCGAAGCTCCAGCCGACGAGAACGAATCTGCTGATTGCGCACCCATTCTGGAGGTATCTCATAGCGGCCAGCACGTCCGAGACACAACAATCGTTTCTCGCTGAGTACATGTATCTGTAGTCAAGCCGCATGACCGGTAGCCCTCGCCTCAAACATGCCAGCTTGTCGGCGATGCTAAGGTAGATGGAGGACGGCCCGACCACACCACCGCCAGCTCCGGATAACAGGATAGCTCCGGTCTTCTCTGTTCCTTCGTGCTGCTCACGGATGTGGTTCTGAGGCGTATGAAGGAACGCAGACACCGCTTTGACGGTGTCTGTGACCGTATCCTCGGAGGGTACGTTAATATCTATAGCCTCCACGCTACATGTCTGTTTGCCATATTCCCTCATCAGGCTCGAGAATCCCGGGGTATGCTTCAGATCCACTACGTCTGTCTCGAGAGCTGGCCGTTCCGGACGAGCTGCAGTAGCCGACCGTTAGGAAGTCATGTTCGTGAAGTTTTGTGTCAGGTTTCGTTGGAAGCGGAACAAAAGTCGAGACCATGAATTCATATGAGATTGCATGAATATAATGTTAACGGCTCGGGTCTTGTAGATGTGTAGACATGGGTCTGGACCATCTCGACATCACGTTGATGTCAATAGTGGTAAATCCATGAGCATGAGGTGCTACCCGCCCGGATGGACGGTGAGATGCTATGTCCAGTCACGTCTAGTATTCTTCTCCGGAGAAGCGAGACGACGGATCAGGATGAAGAGATGGAATAATGAGGTGGACGACATGATGCAGCAAGTTGTTTGGTGATGGAGGAAGCGTTCCTGGACTTGCTTTCTAGTCCAGACAGCGTCGAGCCAGATGGGGTCGTATTGTAGTCCGGATGGGCAAGGATGTAGTGCCACGAATCTCTTAACGAGGTCCTTGACGTCGGCTCTCTTTACCACCCCCTTGTTGGCGATCGTGAATATACAGAACCGTTGTGCTTCTCGTATCGAGTCTTGCGTCGGTGGCATATGTCGGTGTCTAGTCGGGACGACTCGATAGTATGAGGGGTCGAGTCGGAAGTGGGCGGAAGTGGTGCCAGCTACGGCGAGTGGAAGGGCTGGTTGGGTCGTGGTGGTGATGCTGGTATCTCCTGGTGACGACACGGACGTCGTCGGTTTATTCTCAGCTACCAATTGGTATGGTTTTGAAGTGTGAAATCATTGATGAGCTATCTATGAAGGATGGAAGGATCGGATGGAAGGTGGAGTGCTGATTACGTAACAGTTGGGGTAGGCTACCGACGGTGTAATGCCAACGACACTGTCTCGACTTTGAGGAATGGCCAGTACTGCAATGCACATAAGACCTTGATCGAAGCATGCGAACAACATCTGATAATGTGCCATAACGAGAACGATGGAAGTCCGGTAGCGATTCGGTGCAATTATGATTTGCATTGGTTCAAGGCAATGGGTTGGTAGGAGCATCCGTCAATTGACACATGTGATAGCTGGAACAAGTGCAAACAAATGTCGACACACACGAACTCTTTCTACAGCAAAGAACAATTCGGGTGAACCAACTACAGCATGTTGTATGGGACGTATGTTGGGTATGATCAAATACAGTATCGTGGTCGAGCTATGTACTCTCATAGTGACAATTCTCATCATGCTCGCATCCTGCAACGCCACACTCATAAGATGCCATAAACACAGACCCAGCCATGAACCCCAGAACACACTGAGATTGGTATCACACACGTTATCCCCGTCGACGCCGTTCGCCACATACCACCCTACAGCTCGCGATGCATAGCGTCAACGTTCCGCCAGCTCGGGCAGGTGAAAGAGAAGAAGATCACATCAGAAGAGCACTCATGCCTTCTTCGGTGTCGCCTTCTTCGCTGGTGCTTTGCGGCCAGCAGCCTTCTTCGCCGGTGCAGTCTTCTTGGCGACCGCGATCGGTTGCTTGGTCTTGGTGACGCGCCCGGACTTGGTCTTGCCGAGAACGACTGGTGGCTTGTCTTCGACGGCAGGGGCCTGTGACGGGATTATTGTGAGATAGAGGGTGCGACGGTGAGGTTGAGCGACTTACGGCGACAGGAGTCTTGCGAACCTTGCTAGTGTTGGCCTTGCTCTTGGTTGCTGTCACCTTCTTGGCAGCTGGAGCCTTCTTCGCTGCGGTGGTCTTGGTGGCAGCCTTCTTCGCGGGGGCCTTCTTGGTGGCAGCAGCCTTGGTGGTGGTGGCAGCCTTCTTCGCAGCAGGAGCCTTCTTTGCTACCGGCGCAGTCTCGGTCGTCTTAGGGCCAGCAAGCTTCACGGTGCCGGAGGTGCCTGCAGCGCCAGTGAGGTCAGTGATATGCTCAACGAGAGACGGTCTTAAGACGCGACGAGAACAATGAGGTTGATCGCAAGGCCGTGGAGGATTGAACAACAGCGTAGTCGCGATCGTGGGTGCGATTGATAGTGACATTGAACGTTCGGGGAGACGTACCCTTTGGTCGGGCGAAGACACCAGTCTCCGAGCCCTTCTGAAGTGCCCGGTTGAGTTGTGTGTTGAAGGCAGCATCAGTCACGCCGCTGAGGTTGTTGTTCGCCTGCACATATTTCTTGATGGCTTGACGGCTGTTTCGAGGAAGGCACACGTCAGCGAAAGTCTTGCATGAGCCGTGCCACCAAGCGGAGCACATGACGTGCGGCGGCGACGGTGAGGATGCGACGACATACCTTGAACCATTGCGTTCCTTGAGCTGGCATACACACGACGCGTCAGTACAAGTCTCAAGCTTGGGAAAGCAAGATTGCGGCAGAAATCAGGTGGTGAAGACGCGCGCTGTGAGTCGATTGCGACGAGCGAGCTTTGATTTCTTTGCGCCGGAAGAGTTGGACTCACGTTGATGACAGCCTCCTTGATCATGTCTAGGGTCGAGAATGGTCAGCCAATGCTCTGGAGGATGCACGCGTCGCCGCATCGAACTTGTGGTGGTGTAAACAAGACGACAACGGAGTGAAGCGTACCTTGGTAGGGTGGGTGCGAGCTGGCAGTGCCAGTCTTCTTGGTCGCGGCTGCTGCTTTCTTGGGAGGCATTGTGGAAGTTTGGTGAGATGATCTTGTTGATGAGAAGACGGCGATTCCGATGATACTCAGAGGCTAGCAATGACACAAGATGGTTGTCGTGAGAGAAGCTGAAGAAGTTCGAGTAAACACGTTTGGGAAGCGCGCGCACGCGGAGGTGGGGTGTGGCTGCCTTTATGTACTGCGCACGGATGCGCTGCGACTTTCGAATCAATCTCGACCACAAACTGCTCGTTCATGCGCTAGTCCTATTCTGCTGGCACCACAACACCACAATCAATCTTTTCGCTGCTGCCGCTGTCACGCCCACGGGCGAATCGCGTTCCGCTCACTTTTGCTTCCTTCCGCTTTTTGACAGAATCAACGCAGCACGCTGTGATGGCCTCGACGCGATTCTCGCAGCACGTGCTTCTACCTTGTCTTTCATGCAGCCATGATGTGACTCTAGCTTTGGTCATCTGACATCGTCAGACTGCTAGCAATTGGTGATGATCGTTACTCACATGATTTAATCCTTGTGAACGTCTCCATGTGGGTTTGCCGTATGGATACTGCCCCCAAGACCGCGATCAAAAGCCATCCTTCCCATCTCCTCTAAACACCCGATATAATCTCTCATCGTTGACTGTAAGCTCGACACGCCCATCGCTGCCCTCACTCGAACGCAAAGTCGCCGAAGAAAGCGCATAGTCCTTTACTCGCTCCATTCATGCAGTAATGTGTGACCTTGAGAGTCTCATCATCGTCCACACGCCTAGCCAGTTGTCGCAGATCGGAGGTCCGCGGGAGAAAGAGCACAGCACTCCGGCCTCCATGCGTGAAAGGGGTGTACATGTCTTTTAGTGGGTACGGCTGCATCATCGTAAGGTCGAAGACTTCTGCGTCTGTGTATGATGGCCCTGCATTGCATTAGCTAAGTGACCAGCTTCCGTGTTAGCACGCTGGTACACTCACCGCCCCACGGTGGACTGCCAAAGACCACAGTGTTCTTGGTCAACCCCTTCAAACGTGCCCCTAGCATCTCGAAACAGTCGCCTTCGATCCACCATATCCGGTTCGCCACGCCGTAGACCTCAGCGTTGTGCTTCCCACAGGCGATGACTTTTGAGTCCATCTCGACGGCGAAGATCTGCTCCCATCGTCCAGAAAGTGCGAAGGCGATTGAGTTGCCACCAGCTCCGGCGAAGGCATCAATGATGCAAGTCTTCGACTTTGGTGCTGTTGCGACGTGTTCGGCGATTTTGTTCGCAACCGGCTCTGGTGTCACCCCGAACCAGACATCATCCGTCATCCACACGCCTTCGTCATACTTTGAGAAAATGCTTCGTCGTTGATGCCAGTACTTTGATATCTCGAACGGCACTTCGTCTGCACTTTCGTAGTGATGCACGCCCTCTGGCAGTTCTTCGTCCGCATCCTCCATCTTGTCGCAGTGAGTCTTCCTTCCCACGATCTGACAGTCACCAACGTCCCTCGGCTACCATTGCCGCACACCAAGGTTTCCACGTTGGACCACTTTTGAGCAGAACAAGCTTGCGATGACCGGGTGTCGCTAAGTAGGAGCTGATGTGTTGTGCGGCGCTTTCCCACCAGCTTTTAAAGTCAGTGGAACTGATGTTGTACGATCCTGTGGTAGTGATCGTTCGAATGCCTCGAAGCTTTGCTGAAGTCAAGGATCAGGCCCGATAGGAGAGAAAAAGGGTTCGGCCCGCTCGGAGCTCCGCTAGTCGCTCCTGCCTGTTGGTAGCTCTGACGTCGACGCGTTTGTCGAGATGACATGGAAATCAAACTGGGAAGGTAAAACCGCTGCGCAGCGTTGGAAGCATGAGCACCCCAAATAAACGGCGGAAGAAGAATGACCACCAGTCGTCACCCGCAGCTGTTCGCAGCTTAGACTTCTTCTTTGGAAAGCAGCAAGGGAAGGAAGCTAAAGTCGACGAGGCACCACAGAACACTGGAGTGCAAGAACATGCTGTCAACGGTGTAGAGCCCGATGATGCCGTGTTGACAGACGAACAGCTCGCCCGTAAACTGCAAGCAGAATGGGATGCCCAAGATCGAGCTCAAGGTTCCGAAGGTGGCGAGAGGCTTGCGAACGGTGACGAAGAGCCAGATCTCGACGCCGCCAAAGACCCTCCGGACAACGCAAACGATACTGTAACGGATGGCGAGCATCTTAAGGACGTTCCAGACGTAGTGGAGCAAAAGACACGATCGAACGCTTTCTCAGCCTTGGGCAAGAAGTCCACTCTTTCGCTACAGTCCGCCACTGCAGACGAAGACACGACCTCACATCACATACCGTTTGACGAGTCGCCACTAACCTTCGATCCGCAAAAGTACATTCCAGATCTCAAGAAGCAGTGGGCGGCGGAAGGTGGTGCCACTTACGCTCTTCTTACGCATTGTTTCGTCCTCGTCAACAGCACTCAGTCACGAATCAAGATCGTCGATACACTCGTCAATCTCATCCGTACCATTATAGAAGGTGATCCAGAATCTTTACTTCCAGCAGTTTGGCTTGCCACAAACTCGATATCGCCACCGTACATCGACATTGAGCTTGGCCTGGGCGGCTCAGCCATCTCCAAAGCGCTGAAGAAGGTCTGCGGTCTTGACAACGCAGCCCTCAAGACTCTATATAACAAACACGGTGATGCTGGCGACGTTGCATTCGAAGCGAAGAAGCGGCAAAGCCTGACCTTGCGGAAGCCGAAGCCACTTACGATCAAAGGTGTGTTCGATGGCCTCATGAAGATTGCGAACGCAAAAGGTACGGGCTGTCAGGAGATCAAGCAGCGTATCGTCGAAAGACTGGTGCAGGACTCCAGGGGTGCTGAAGAGAGCAGATACATTGTTCGAACTCTAGTCCAACACCTACGAATTGGCGCTGTGAAGACGACTATGCTGATTGCGTTGTCGCGAGCATTTTTGCTTTCGTGCCCACCGGGAGCAGACTTTCCTACACAATCGCGGACCGAGCTAGCGAAGCTCAGCAAGCAGGAGCTGGCAGAAGTCCATTCCCATGGCGAGGAGCTGGTCAAGGCGAGTTTTGCTCGACGACCGAATTACAACGACCTTGTTCCAACACTCCTCGAGATTGGCATTTCTGACGAGCTGCTCCTCCGCTGCGGACTGGCGATGCACATCCCGCTTCGGCCTATGTTGGGTGGCATTACACGGGACCTAGGAGAGATGCTCACGAAGCTGCAAGGACGAGACTTTGGCTGCGAGTTCAAATACGATGGACAACGAGCGCAAGTGCATTGTGATGACAAGGGCAAAGTCACGATCTTCTCTCGGCATCTGGAAGTCATGACAGACAAATATCCCGACCTTGTCGCTTTGGTGCCGCAAATACGTGGCGAAGGTGTGAGCAGCTTCATCCTAGAAGGAGAAGTCGTCGCGGTGGATCGCGAGTCTGGCGAGCTGAAGCCGTTCCAGATCCTGGCCAACCGAGCGCGGAAAGACGTGGTGATCCAAAGCGTCAAGGTTGACGTGTGTCTATTCGCTTTCGATCTGATGTACCTTAACGGCGAAGAGCTACTTGATCGACCTTTCCGAGAGCGCCGAAGTCTCCTGCGCAGCCTCTTCATCGAGCTACCGCAGCACTTTACATGGGTCAAGAGCATCGATGCGACATCTGCCGACTTCGATACCGTCAGTGACTTTTTCAAGCAAGCCACAGACATCAAATGCGAAGGCATCATGGTCAAAGTCCTGGACAACCTGCCCAATCCCGAGCTGCAAGCAGAGCTGGACGCGGAAGATGTGCTTGACGATGAGACGGCGCCAGCCGAGCCACCTGCAGCCAAACCACCAACCAAGACCTCTAAGAAGAAGTCGGCCAAATCCAAATCCACCAAGTCCTCCAACCCACCTGACACCGACACAGTTCCCGAGAAGAAGTCCGGCCGCCGCAAAGCGCTCCTCTCAACCTACGAACCAGACAAACGCCTGGACTCCTGGCTTAAAGTCAAAAAAGACTACAACCTCTCGACCGCCGACACCATCGACCTCATTCCTGTCGGCGCCTGGCACGGTTCCGGGCGGAAAAACGCATGGTGGTCGCCCATCCTCCTCGCCTGCCGCAACGAAGACACCGGCACGTTGGAAGTCGTGACGAAATGCATCTCCGGCTTCACCGACGCCTTCTACAAAGCCAACAAGCTCAAGTACAGTGAAGAGGGGGAGAACACAATCAGCAGGCCAAACTATGTGGAGTACTCAGGGCAGCCAGATGTCTGGTTCGAGCCGCAGGAAGTGTGGGAGATGGCGTTTGCGGATATCACGCTGAGTCCGACGTACACGGCAGCGATTGGGTTGGTGAGTGAGGAGCGGGGTTTGAGTATGCGGTTTCCAAGGTTTCTAAAGGTGAGGGAGGACAAGGGCATTGAAGAGGCGAGCACGAGTGAGTTTCTCGCCGGCTTGTATCGGAAGCAGGGCATACGGCAACCTGGGGAGGGAAAGTTGGAGGAGGTGAAGGATGAGGATGGCGAGGAGGATGTGTAGGAGGCATCTCGAGAGGATGGAAGCTGAGACCGTGGTCTGCACAGCGACCGCAGTGGCAGCATCAGTAGCAGCAGCTTGGAGCAGTAGCAGCTTGGCAATGATACAGATCAGCTTGGACAGCTACTTGACCACTCGAGAATACACGAACCCACTTGTGCCTTATTTCAGCGACTGCAGTAGCGGCGCATAAGCTATTATGGGTAGGAGTGAGTGTTTGTCTCTCTATTAGCCATCGACATCTATAAGCAACGGAGCAACGTCAATCAGATGTCATTCATCCCACATGCAACTCCCGCCCCCAGACAAATGCACAGCCGTCGGGTGTCTCATGTAGTGGAGCGACGTCGGTCATATTCAAGCCATCCTACACATGCAACTCCCGCTCCGCGACGAAGAGGGTGCGTTGTTGGTGAGTTTGGTTTTGTTGGTGCAAGTTCCGTTGACTTGGTGAGTGCTTTGGTTGTTGGCTTTGGGTTGTTTAGATGCAGATTTTGTTGGTGAGGAGAGTGCTTTGGTCGTTGGTATGGTTTGGTTGGTTGTTGTGTTGTTCGTTCTCGTTGAATTGGTGCTTGCGCTTTTCGAGAGTATTGGTACTTGAGTTTGGTTTGGTTGGTTGGTGGCTTGGTTTGGATAGTTGAACAGCCGTTGGGTATCTCGTGCAATCAATCAGTCCCCCTTCCAGACAACGGACAGCTGTTGGGTCTCTTATGCAATGAGCAATCTCCTTCCTTTACAAAAGATCGCGTATGATCGTCGCGGGTTTTTCTCGTGTAGAGTCCATCCCCCTTGAGCCCCGTCCTTGACTTCCGTCCATTCGCTGCCAATCTGGCCCCTTGATGATCCCGCTGATGGATTGCCTGTCCCCGTACCTCTGCGTGATGGATTTCTTGAACCGCGGATCCTCTGCTAATGAATTTCATGAACCGCTGCCTCGAGGGCAACTGGTTCCGCAGATACGCTTGATGTTGAAAAAGAGCTCAGTTTTCTCAAGATTGCAGATACTCCCTTTGTACTCGGTACAGCGACTGTAGTGCCAGCATCGATACTCGGTCATACTGTAAACAAGGAAAGAACAAGCAGTGTGGCAAGCGAGTTCGGGAGAGATAAGTTGCGAGGGGAAGTGCCGATTGGCAGGGGTGAGGGAGGGTGGTGAGTAGGGAAGGGGAATGCAAGAGATGTCGTGGCTTCCGCTGAAAATAAATTGACTTATAATTGAGAAGCATCGGCAATGTTAGGGGACAGTCGGTGGTACACAATTCGCGGTTCTCAGCCTAAGAGGCATGTTACAGCCAGCTGGCACTAGTCCTGAACATCAACAGTTCAACCACCTCCTTATGGACGTTGGTGGAACACGGGTGTATCGGCCACACTGACTTGGCGAGCTGACGAATGCCACGACATGACGGCCGTGCGAACCACGAGGGAAGAACCAGCTGTACGTGACTCCACCTTCACCGAAGGAAACCATTCTGCACAGAAGCTCGTGGCCAGAATAGCGTTTGTGCCTGACCTGAAAACAACCTCGACCGTAGAAACAACTGTATTGTGGGGCGAGCAACAGTGGCTTCTGACTTGGAGCGCCCTCATCGGTGTATATAGATGATCATTTAGTGGTTTGCCTCGTGGGAGGGGAAGGGCCGCTCAGGTCCGAGGCGCTCACGAGGTGCCATTGTTGGCAAAGTGCATGGTTTTGATATGAGTGCCAAGAGTAGTTGCGCGGTCAGTAGAAGATAGTCCTCGACGAGACGATTTCAATGGTGCTCCTGGTTTTTTTCCACTCCGTCGCATTGGGTAGTTCTTTATAAGTATGTTGCTGGTGAGGCCATGTATGCCTGCGGCTCTCGCGGATGGGCGAAGATGTTGAAAAACTTATACAGAAGAGGGGATGAATGGGAAGAGGTGGTAATCGTGGTAAGCGGAAGATGGGAGTGGACGTCCGAAGTTCAGAAAGCGGGTCGGGAGTGGCCCATGCGGCCCAGGGCAGCTTTTAAGCCTGGCGAACCCCCCGAGCTGCGGTCTCTTCTCTCTTCCTTCCCATACAAACTCAAGTACGAATACTCTCCAAAAAGCGCAAGCACAAACATACGAGAACCGAACGAACCACCAACCAAATCAAAGCCAACAACCAAAGCACTATCCTCACCACCGAAACTTGCACCTTCCGGAACTATGAACTCCCGAAATCAGCAAAGATGACGATGGGTAAGTCCAATGGCCAGGCCATCCGCTGCGTGCTTGCTGTCTGCGACATGTCCTAACCTGCCCCTTCACTTGCGCAGTAACCACCATTCACCACCAAGCCGACGGCACCACTTCCCTCAACGGGAAGCCCGTCGGGCTCTACAAGCCACCAACCGCGCCATTGCCGGTTGCCAATGGCACCCTCCGCGTCCCATCTGGCAGGCGCAGCTCCCTCCAGATCGCCCGTCGCACCGTCTCCCTCGAAGACGTCCCGGAGGATGAAAATGCCCGTCTCTGGAGCGAGGTCGTCAAACAGCGCCGCGTGTCCCGTAGAACTGGACGCACCGACACCGAGGATGACGACAACTACATCGTCGGCAACCGCGTGGATGAGAGCCACCAAAACTATGCTATGGCGTAAGTTTTGATAGTCCACGTGGTATACCGGTCGCAATTGCTGACAGTCGCAGCTACAACATGCTCACCGGGATCCGCTTCTCTGTTAGTAGGACACAAGCGAAACTGGATCGCGAGCTCACCACGGCCGACTTCGAGCACAAGCACAAGTTCTCCATCGACGTTACCGGGACCGAACTCACGCCGGCCGCCAAGTACGACTTCAAGTTCAAGGACTACGCGCCATGGGTCTTTCGATACATACGTAATATGTTCAAGATCGACGCAGGCGACTACCTGATGTCACTTGTAAGTCGCGCACTGACCATAGCCCAAGCTACCTCAGCCACTGACCGCTCCCTAGACATCCAAGTACATCCTCACGGAAATGGGCTCGCCAGGAAAGAGCAAGAGCTTCTTCTACTTCTCCCGCGACTACAAATACATCATCAAAACCATCCACCCTGCCGAACACAAATTCCTCTGCAAACACCTCAAGGACTACTATCAACACGTCCAGGACAACCCCAACACCCTCATCTCGCAATACTACGGCCTGCACCGGGTTAAGCTCCCATACGGGCGCAAGGTACACTTCGTCGTCATGAACAACCTCATGCCACCACACAAGGACATGCACGGCGTATACGATCTTAAAGGCAGCACCATCGGGCGGGAATATCCGGAGGACCAGCTGAAGGAGAAGCTGGCTAGTGGGCACCTTCATCCCACACTCAAGGACCTGAACTGGTTGCGACGCGACCTCCACGTAAGCTCCCCTTACCCAGCCAAGAATTTTGGCTTGGCGGTCATATATCGTGGCCATCAACCCTTACCCACACATCACGTGCTGACATACTTTCCACAGATCGAACTCGGCCCTACAAACAAAGACGCCTTCCTACACCAGCTGGAGAAGGATGTCGCATTTCTACAACGACTAAAGGTCATGGACTACTCACTCCTGGTGGCCATGCACAGCTACAAACGCGGCAACGTCGACGGACTCCGCGACAAATCACTACAAGTCTTCCAACCAAAGGCGGACAAGAACGAAGAAGCGGGGGCGCAACCAGGCACCCTCGCGCGCACACCCAGCAAACTCGAACACGCTAGGCGCGTGCGGGAACTCAGGGAGAGCATGAAGAAGGAACGGCCAGTGCCAATGGAGGCGGCGACGGACATCATGCCCGAGGAGGCCGATAGAACAGGCTTCTTCTACAAGGACGACGGGGGCATCCGGGCTACTAACTCGGACGACACGCCGAGTTCGACGGTATATTATCTGGGCATCATCGACTGCCTCACGCGCTACAACTGGAAGAAGAAGATCGAGCATTTGTGGAAGGGCTCCAAGGGGAACGAGCCGCAGATATCGCCGCTACCGCCGCAGAGATATGGCGACCGGTTCAAAAAATTCATCAGCAGGATCACGAAGGGGTCGGATGTGGCAGCAAGGGGACGGAGATCGGCGGAGGAGGCGGGGGAGAAGTAAAAACGAAAAAAAATACGATGATACGCGGTCTTTTGTGAAGGAATGATGGAATGGATGGGACCCACGGCTTTCGTTTGTGCGGTGGGGATGGAAACTGGTTTCGAGATTTATTGCATGAGATACCCAATGGCTGTTCATTTGTCTTGGAGCGCTGGAGTTTGGGATGGGATGGGATGGATTACATTGATCGGCGTCGATTCGTTGGACGTTGATGGCTAGTCGAGAGAGACAAACACTCACTTCTACCACCAACTTGATGTTCCACTTGTGTCGTTCTCCAAAGTGAAGATGATAGGTGCCGCCACTACAGTCGCTGTTGTGAGCACGGCTTCGGCCTGCGTGTTCTCGAGATCAATGGGCTCTGCTTCATCAACGCATTAGCTGAACTACTTACGCTCCAAGCTACGGGCACTGGTGCCGCCACTACAGTCGCTGCTCTAGGCACGACGTCGGCCTGCGCATTCTCGAGAGGGATAAGCTCTGTTTCGTCAGCGTATTGGATAAGCTGCTTGCTCTCTAAGGTACGAGCATTGGTGCTGCCACTACAGTCGCTGTCCTGGGCACGACTTCGGCCTGCGAATTCTCGAGAGGACTTTTGTCTGTTCTCCGGTGAGCTGAGTGCAAGGGCAATGTTCTCCAAGCTACGGACACGGGTGCCGCAACCACAGTCGCTGCTCTGGTTATGACTTGGTTCTGCGTATTCTCGAGAGACCCAACAACCTTGATCTATCTTATCCCCCTCCCTCTACCCACCACTCCTCCCCTTCCCACCCCACTCCCCGCTCTCCCTGTCCCCGTGGCTGCACCACCTCTTGCGACTCCGCCTCTCCCGATCCCACTGCCCACACTGCCTATTCTCCCCCTACCACCCGCGCTCCCTCGCCCAGGTATAGAAGACTGCCTCGACCCCGGCGGCGCGGAGTACTTGCTCACAGGTTTCACACTCGTAGGCGGGTTCTCCACAAACGAGGTATCTGTCGTCAGAAACGTCGCCTCCATATCTTCTCCTCTCCCACCTCCCATCCTATCCCGAAAAGGTGAGTTCTGTAGCTGTGACTGCGTGTCCTTGTGTCGCGCGAACGATTGCGGTATCGGCGCCTACAACCACCACACCATTAGTCCCCACCCCCATCCCCTGCATCGTAGGATGGTGTATCTCACCTCAGGAAAATCCACACAAAAAGCACTCATATTCAACCCATACAAAAACGCCCCAAAGTTCTCATTAAACCTCCCCAGGCTTTCGTTCAGTAGTTGCAGGTGCATGAAGTTGGCTTCGAGGTCGGCCATGCTGTCGCTTAGTTCGGCGAAGGCGGGCTCGAGGGTCGCGAGGATATCGGTGGAGGAGGTGGAGGTGGAGCCGCTTGGGGTGGTTTGGGAGGCGCGGAGGCTGGTGCGGGAGGGGGGGCGGAGGGGGGTTGTGGGGCGCGAGGGGAGGCGCGTGCGGGAGGTGCTGCGGTGTTGGGAGGAGGGTGCTGGGGCGGGGGTTGTGGAGGCCATTGGGAGGTGATGTTCTCGTGGTGGAAGTAAGGGGGTGGAGGGGAGGTGTGGTGTAGTTCAATGGGTCGTTGTTTGGTTTCTGTATTCGCGAGAATTGTGTTGTTCCCCGGCGCGTCTCGAGTCCCGCGTTTCCGCCGCCCCCACTTCCATCATCATCCCACTCGCTTTAGGAAGGAACAGCGGAGGTCCCAGGGAAGCGGCGGATCAGCGCACAGTCAGCCCTATCCATCTCTTGCGACTCTTCAGACCTCATGCGACCTTTCGGGCGACTCCTGCGCCAGCCCATCCACATCCGACACCACCTCCACCTCCAGCGACCGCGTCACTTCAATCACGACGTCTTCCGGCCAAGTCGCACCACTTCCTCCCGACCCACTCAGCCTCCGACGCGGCGCTCGCGTGCGCCTTTGCCCCAGCGCAGCGCATTCGACCCTCTCGCCTTTGCCATCGCGCTCGCAGTCGCTTGCCTCAGCGCCGAGTATATTGGCAGCAAGTACTACTGGATCAACGACGACGACGAAGAGCACGAGACAGACGAGGAGGCTACGTCATCATCACCACAAGACGAGGGATTGCAATCAGATATAACAGGAGACTCCTCAACCGACCTCGAACACCTCGCCCTCCTCTACCGGCACACCATGGCCGCCAACATGCCTCCCGGCCGCCCGGGCAATCTTACACCGGACCAAGAAACCAAGCTCAAAGAAATGTGGCTCGCCGTCCTTGAAGTTTTCGGCGTCGCCCACGAGCCCTCATCCCACACCAACGGCACCGCGACCTCCACCTCCGACAGTACCACCAGCACCACTCCCCAAAAGAAGAAGAAGTCCCGCCTCTCCATCTTCGGCAAAAAAGACAAATCCGACACCGATCCCTCAGACCCCTCCTCCGCAGACAACGACAAACACGGCCAAACAAAAGACTACCAACGAGCCCTCGCCTCCCAGTCCCCGGAATCTCTACGGGACGCCTTCTGGAGCATGTCCAAACACGACCACCCCGACGCCCTACTCCTCCGCTTCCTGCGTGCGCGGAAATGGGACGTACAAGCAGCGCTAGTCATGATGATCGCGACGATGCACTGGCGGAGTACAGAGATGCATGTTGACGACGATATCATGGTGAATGGAGAGGAAGCAGCTCTAAAAGAGAGCAAAAGCGCAAACGCAGCGGAGAAGAAGGAAGGAGATGATTTCATGGCGCAATTGCGGATGGGAAAGAGTTTCCTGCACGGGGCTGATAAAGACGGAAGGCCGTGTTGTTGGGTGCGGGTGAAGTTGCATAAGCAGGGGGAGCAGAGTGAGCGGAGTTTGGAGCGGTTTACGGTGTATACGATTGAGACTGCGCGGATGATGTTGAGGCCGCCTGTTGATACTGCGGTAAGTCATCATTCCCTCACATATGTGTTGATAGAGGCTGCGATGCTAATGGCGTGGCGTGTGTGCTAGACAATCGTCTTCGACATGACCGACTTCTCCATGGCCAACATGGACTACACCCCGGTCAAATTCATGATCAAGTGCTTCGAGGCCAACTACCCGGAATCCCTCGGCTCCGTGCTCGTCTACAAAGCCCCCTGGATCTTCCAAGGTATCTGGAAGATCATCCGCGGCTGGCTCGACCCTGTGGTAGCCGGGAAAGTGCACTTTGCGAGTCAGCTCGATGAACTGTCAGAGTTCATCCCGCGCAGCCAGATTATGAAAGAGATGGGTGGCGAAGAGGACTGGCGGTACGAGTACGTAGAGCCCCGGGACGGCGAGAACCAGCGCATGCTGGAAGCGGGACCTAAAGAGGAGCTGCAGAGGGAACGCACGGAGTTGGTAAGGAGTTATGAGTCCGAAACGGTTGCGTGGGCGCATGGGGAGGATAAAGGGGAAGGGAGAGGGAGGATTGCGGAAAGGTTGGCGCAGAATTATTGGAGACTAGATCCTTTTGTGCGGGCGCAGAGTTTGTACGATCGGACGGGCGTGTTGGGGGAGAGCGGGAAACTGGAGTTTTATCCGAGTAGAGCTTCGCCTACGGTTCCTGCTGGGCCGGGGGCGGCGGACGATGATGTGGACTAATAGGTCGACTTCCTAGATCTGTGTACATACCCAAATCAACTAAAGTAGAGCGATTCTCAACGACTCGGCTTCATCTACCCTTCCGCTTCACCATCCTTCGCGAAAGCCATTATCACACTTGTCTGAGTGTAGAATTGTGGCGGAGCCTGTGAAGCCAACAAGCTGGGTCAAGCCGTCTTCCAACGTGGGCTATAGACGGTTGCATGATGACCTAAGCCAGCCTGGGTTGGACTTGGCGCTTCCTACGTCCGGAGTACCTCCGAACGTATCAACTTCCTTCCTAAAGCGGCTGCAGTCACTCTGACACGTCCAGGTTGACGTAGCTTGACCTAGATCAGGCCTGATTGATTCGTCCCAGGCCGCTTTCCAGCCGTGTCCGGTTGTATGCTTGATGAGCTTGACCTGATGGCTCGAGCAGTGGCCTTGCTTGGTGACTGCACTGGGCGAAGGCAGCGTATTAGTCAACGACTTCCGACACCGAGAGGTTAGCCCATACCTCAAAGCCTGCCCCTCACCGTGCCCTCCACCGTACCCGTCCAACCCATTGTGCGAACTTCCGAATATCCTCCCTTCCCATCAGCAACTCCACATCATACCACTCCCTAGCCAATTCCTCGTTCGTGGCAACTTTATGCACGAAACTGTGACATGCGCGACATAACCATGCCACTTTGCAGAGTTCCCATTCTTGGTGCCAGCCGCGTTTGACGGCTTTCGCGTGGACCTGCCTGGGAATCAAATGATGATACGTCAAGGGCACGTGTTCCCTTTCGCAGATCTCGCATTCGTGGGGATGGGTGGCGGTTAAGGCTGGGGTATATTCGGGGGGAGGGGCAACGGCGGCGTCGATATAGCTAGACAATATCGGGTCTATGAACTTCTCCAGACAAGTTGGGTCGGGGATGATTGAGTAGGTGGAGAGGGAGTCCGTGGTTGTGGGTGGCAAAGAGCTGACGACAGCGCTTAGGACGTCGGGCGATAGAGGCGTGGCATATTTTGAGGATAGGCCTGGATGATCCTGGATCACAGCGTACGAGAGCGTACGCAGGTCCGGGGGAAGGGAGAGGAAGAGTTCTTCAGCAAGGTACTGTGGCCATTTTTCAGCTCGGTGTGCTACGAGAGGTGTTGGTGGTGGTTGGTCCTACCTGCACGAAATCACTCAGCTCTGCGGCATCGTTCTCCTGCTTCTCCGTTGGATCCTGCACCACCGGCTTAATTTCATTCTTGCGCCCTTTGGTTCGCTTTCGTGGGCCTTTCTTTGAGGTTGGGCTGAGGTTCGCCACTACGGTTGCTGAGAGGCATTCGAGGTAGATTTCGAAGTTGTCGGTTTCTGAGTCTGGAATCATGGAGGTTACGGTGGATGGGATGGAATCATGTTGTCTGGATTTGTGAAAGAATAGCTACATTTGCTCACGACTGATGAACCAACCTGGAGGCGGCATGAGGTCAGCATTCGTGGTCGTTTGAAGGTTTCGAGTCCGTTGATTCTTACATCTAAGCTTAAATCCAGCCGATCATGCTGGTTGTGGTTAGACCATCTGAAGTCCAGACGACTCTGTTGACCAGCCCATACCTCCTATCTCTCTGTCTTCTACCGTAAACCTGTTAAATTTGCCTGTTCTACAAGAGCACTCGTCGTGTTGCTCTGCGTCGAGTTTGTCAAAGGGAACGAGGCCGCCTACCGCGTGTCACCGCCCCCTAAATCTATCATCGGCTATTTCAGGAGAAATTGCAATGTCAATATCGACGAGCTTCCAATCGGCTCACGACATACACGCCCCAGTCTATTATGGGTCCCATTTCTCCATCATGTCACTCCAACATGGTGGCTGAAACCGCGATATGCACTCAGGCACAGTCGACCCATCTCGTCTCGCGCAAATCAGTGCCCAGGAACCAATGAAGACTTTGCTATACGGAGCTGGGAGGCTTCACCTGCTACTTGGTGACGCGTGCTCGCTATAAGGCGTACTCGATGGACTGGGCAAGGAACGGGTTTCCAAATGCCTGCTCGAGTACATACCATTTTAGGAGGCATAAATTAACTTTGCCTTGGCGAGAGAGCGGATCGATATTGGATCTCCTTTAGGGGACCCGGTATGCGATATCTGAACGCGAGAAGCATATACTCAAGAAAAAGGAAGCAGTGCATAGTATAGTATATTCGTCCTAATCGCCGCGACCCGGACAGGAAGGCACCCTTGGCACCTCCCAAAATGGCTGCACCGATCCTCAAGCGCTTTGGTATACTGTTCCTTAGCCGGTCCGCATATGCGCTGGTCATCTCAGCAACCCACTGACAGTCTGTGTATCGTGCAGTGCGCTGCCTGTTGGTGGTCCCAATGACGAGGGCCGTTGGGGCAATCCTCCCTGGAGCCCTGATCATCTGCTACCTCCAGTCTTCTAGGGGAGTGCAACGACAGTCCCATAACAGCGATCCAAATCAGGCTCATCAGGCCCATTCGTGCGCAAACTCTCGGCAGGATTGGCACCAATGCGAAGTCTGAAGAGGCCACGGACGGATCGGACCCCCTCCGCTGCGATGTGAACCATCATCCGCAGAACAGGAGGTTTAGCAATGTCTCAGCCAAGACAGAACCGCAAGCAATCATCAAGGGTGTCGTTTTACCCAACATTACTCAATCACGGTTGAAGATGGCCTGTGTTACTTCGCGGCCCCAAATAGTTATGGTAGCGCTCGAGAACACAAGTAGCCCACAACGCCACGGCTGAGCGCAAGGCATCTTGAAACAGGACGCCTAATCCCCAATCGGACTCAGCTGAAGAGGGTATGAGATGCCCATGTTGGCATCTACTTATAATGCCCTCGTCGACCTCCAAGTTCTGTCCGTGAAGAGCATACACACCTTCGAAGCGATACCTCCGACCACATCAACACCCCTTCGAAGAACGCAACGATGAGGACCTCATGCGCTGCCATCGTTGCAGTGATCTACTCTCTGGTGCCAACGCATCAGCTCTTGATTATACCCTCATAAAACGCTAGGGAACGACCTTGACCGACTGGGCGGGGCTCCTGAAACCCATCCTGGAATGGCAAGTAAACTTGAGTGCAACATGTCTAAGACACTGCTAACCTTTCACCTATTGTTTTTAGGTTTGGTGTAGCGTTCCCCGAAGCTGTACTTGCTCGGTATGCCCGCTCCTAAAGACCACCTCGATGGCATCGCTGATCAAAGTATCCAGGGACTTTGGGTCTGACGGAGATATGTGTGCAACTGCCATGGAGACGATGGACGGAGGAAATTGCAAAGTCAGCGTCGAGTGCAACGACGGTATCAAGAACGAATACAATGGTATGGGATCTCAACCCTTCTCTACTACCCTAGTTCCCGTGCTAATATCGAGCCAGACTGGAACGTCTACTACGTCGGCGGCCGACAATACTTTACCGACGACCGCATCGGTCCCTTCAGCGTCACTTTCTCTCAAAAGGACGGTGGAGGTGAAGGTCTGACGAACCCAATCCTACAGTTGGAGTACGTGAACAGTGATCTGGAGTTCGACGTTGGTAAGCTTTCCTCCCACGTCCTCCAACCCATTTCCCCTTTGCGGGTTCGAAACCTGCAAGGCATCCGCTCACGAATCCTCAGCGAGTCTCGCACATTACTATCAGGACGACAAGCTCGACTGCGAGAAGGGCATCACGCCACTGAATTGCGCCAACGGACCTTTCATCTGCGAGTACGGCGACATGGGCAACAGCTACATCTGGGACAGCCGCTCTAAGAAGTGGATCTGTGGTATGCCGAAAATCGGACTTGGAGGGGCTGAGGACACAGGACTCGATTCCAACGCGCCTACGCCCTTGGGGTATGCGCCCGGCACGTGTTGGGTAAGCAGCGATTCGAGACAGCAAGGGGGTTAGCGCTTCGAGTCACGGCTGACACCTTCCTCCCAAGGTACATGTTACGCAATACCAGAAGCCAGATCCTTCTGTCGACAGCTACAGCCTCGAAGTCACAATCTACGATGCCAACGAGAACGCGATTGGCTCGACCGGTGGTATCGTTTCTTCCGCCGAGCCCGTTTCGGTCTACTCAGCGCTGCCCTGGGTGCTCGTTGTTAGCACAGGTGGGGTCGACGATGACCCTGTGGCATTCGCTTATTCGGATCAGGTCGGTCTATCGTGTAACGAAGGCTGCTTCTTCATTGTACTGACTCTCCATCTCCGTAGTTATGGGACTCCAACAACCAGGAGCACCAGAGTAATTTCGGTGCCTACGATTCTGGGAATAGGGATGGTGATACTGCGTTCGCGGTATGATGTCCTGCTGACGTTGTAATGGATCGATGCTAACATGTTGGAACAGTGCTAGAGAGATTTCGAAGTTGTTACTCTTCTCCTCCGCAGTCGTGAAGCTGGTCAGGAGTCATGGAGTCATGAAGGATATGGCTGATGTTAACGTATCGTTTATCTAAACAGGCATGAAACAGCTACATGGGCTTTGAACTATTGATGTCCAGACGGGATGAGGAGGGTCTGATCCTGGTCGTTGTGGAGAAGTGGGGTGCCCTGCATGTGAATGTGACAGCCACCCCTCCTCCAGCGATCGTCTTGAGTTTCGGACCTGTCGGAGTCGCTAGGAATGTTTCAGAAAAGTATCAGGCAATGCAGGAATAAACTTCTTCTCGTACAGAACTGTTACCGTGGTAGATCATCGTCAGTCCTTCCATCTCAGGCAGTAGGCATGGCTCCAAGAATCGTGCTCGCGTTCGACGCCTACGGCACTCTCCTGTCGACAGAGTCGATCGCAAAGAAACTGTCCTCCCATTTCGGTGAAGAGAAAGCGAAGACGATCGCAAAAGCATGGCGCACTTTACAACTCGAGTACACCTGGAGAGCCAACAGCATGGGCGTATACCACAATTTCTCCCGGTATACGAAACGTGCGCTCTCAAACGCCCTCGCCGAATCAGAGGTCAGCCTCAACGACGGGCAAACAGATGAGATGATGAAGGCCTACGACTCGCTCACAACATTCCCGGACGTTCCGTCAATGCTCGAGAAGATCAAGTCCGCTCCCAACGTCATCAGCAAGACGGTCATCTTCTCCAACGGCACACACGCTATGGTCTCAAGCAGTGTCAAGAACTCGCCCGATCTTTCGCCTTACGCATCGGCGTTCGATGAGATCGTGTCGGTGGATGATGTGAGGAAGTTCAAACCTGCGCCGGAAACTTACCACCATCTTGCGGAGAAGTTTGGAAAGAGCGCGGAGAATAAGGAAGAAATGGGTGAGGTGTGGCTGGTAAGTGGGAATCCTTTCGATGTCGTCGGGGCAAGAGCGGTAGGGATGAATGCGATATGGGTTGATAGGGCGGGGAATGGGTGGCAGGATGCGCTAATGCCGGGCTCGTGGAGTGGACCGACTGAGATTGTGAGGAGTTTGGAAGAGGTTGTGGATGTGGTTGTGAAGTGGGCTGAGGGTGGGAAGTAGCTGGGAGAAAGGACGAGCCTAATATGTCTCGATTGACCAGGTTTGGCGATAGGAAAAACGCTGGCCCAACGATGAAGCCTACCTACACTTTGCCACGAGTGTGAGGCACTGTCCTCGAAGCATACAGCTGTCAGGACCAGCCCAACATACGTGTTGGGCCGCCTAAGCTGCTTGTTAAGCATGGAGGACTGCGGTGAAGCGAGAGAATAGCAAAGGATCAGACCAGCACTGCCGCTCCGTGAGCAGAGGACATGCCATCAGGGTAGTGATGAGCGGCAGAGGCCTCGGACTGCTCATAGCTCATAGACGCAAAAGATCGTGGAGGGCGCCGAAGGACGACGACCGCAGTATAGTTTTCCATGGTCGTAACTTCAAGAGTCCCGCAAGCTCTGCGAGTCTGTTCTGACCCTGTTGGGCTCGTGTCGAAGCAAACCTCAACCAGAGAGTTCTCATATTGTATGTTCCGCTAGTTTAAAATTTCCTCTCCTCCCACAGTAGTCAAGAAGGGCAGGGGTAAGCAAGCGTATATCGATCTGCCCGCTCATTTCCCCTCCGTTCTCCCATTTAGTAGGTAGGCAGAGTGAATATGGCGGATCTCGTTTTCATGGGGAGAAAAGAGAAAGGATGAAGGACTCGCGTGGCGCTGAAGTGAACAACGAAACTAGGGCTTGGCGTTGGTATCCAATCATAACGGACTGAATTCATCCACACTATCGTGCCTCGTGATAGCTTGTGACTCTTCCTTGAGCAAGCGTTTGTTTGTCCTGCTTCACTACGACCTGGTAGAAGAGCAACCACAGTCTCGTAGACCACGGACCTTTGACTGGACATTTTACCGGCTTACGAGTGTCCGTGTTCTTCATACAACTCAGCATGTCGAGTTCAACGAGAGGCCGAGCGGGCAAGTATGCGAAGGCGAAGCGAGGAGGTGAGTTTGCACGATCACACTACTCCATTCATGGCTAAGGTTATTATACAGGCGGACGTCAATTTAGTAAGAACCTCCGACCACTCGACTCAGATGGCGTAGAACGGAGCATGTGGGCAGAGCCAGGCCCTGGCAACGAGGACGAGGATGAAGACTCAGACGACGACGACTCGGAGGAGGATTCTGACGACGACGACGCACCAAAGCAGCAGAGCGCAGACATGACGCGTGAGGAGCGCAGGGCCGCTGCGAAGGCGAAGAAGGAGGCTGCGATCAAGAAGAAGAAGGGTACCCCGCAGGCTGGAGACATGCCGTCTAGCAGCTCGGAGGAGGAGGAGGAGGAGGAGGAAGACGAGGGCGATATGCCGGCGAACCCAAATCATAGTGCCGCGGCGCGCAAGCAAGCTGCCAAGCCTGTCGTGGAGGAGACGCCGGAGAGCAAGGCAAAGGAGAAGGAGAAGGAGCCGTCGCAGATGTCGAGGCGGGAACGTGAGGCGTTTCAGGCTCAGCAGAGCAAGGAACGGTATCAGAAGTTGCATGCTGAGGGTAAGACTGAGGAGGCTCGTGCGGATCTTGAGCGTTTGAAGCTGGTTCGCGAGGAGCGAGCGGCGGCTGCAGCGCGGAAGGATGCGGAGAAGACGGAGAAGGACTTGGTGGAGAAGGAGAAGAAAGATCAGCTCGAGCGTATGGAGAGGCAACAGAAGCTCAAGACGGCCAGAGGCGGGCGTGGTGGCAAGAAGGGCGGCAAGTCATAAGGATTGGCCTAGCATCTGCTGTGGTATTGCATAGTGTGCTGTTGATATGCTGCATTACTGCATGGCGGATAGACGCACAGCATGGGGTGCATATAGGGCACATTAACGATCTTGACGAGCGACGATCTTGTTATCATGTGAATTTCTTTCACGTGTGCGTCCTTCTGACGTTGAGATATTGCGTACTAAGTGCGATCTATTTCCCTCCAATGCTCCAAGCACGCCGTCGCCGCCAACCAATGGGCTGTGCTGTCCCCATGCAGGTAGATGTACCGCTCCCAGCTCAGATTTGCGTCATGGGCAGGTCGAAGCCACCCTAAATTTACCCCGACTTTCATCAACATTCTTCCCTACCATCACGAACACCACGACTCGTCTTCATACGAACGATACCCTACTGCGCCTTCAGAAACACCTGTCAGCCCTAAGAGAAAGTCTTGGAACTTGATATATACACCCTACTCGTGCTCAGTCAACCGGCTTGGTAGCCAAATCCACCATAATGGCTTCCAACCCGCAAATGGAGCTCGATCCCAAATACGACCACTACGACTTCCCAACCACCGCGCCCGAGCAGAAGTCAGGGCATCCGGGACACACCACAAAAGAGCAGGATGCGGCAGTCCACCAACTGCGAATGCTGCTGGAGCAGGCCGGCTACCATGAGCGACTGGACACGTTGTCCATGCTGCGGTTCCTCCGAGCACGGAAGTTCCAGGTGGAGATGTCGAAAGCAATGTGAGGCTAATAGATACAAACGATGTAGACAGCGGCACTGACGGAAATTTACAGGTTCATCGACTGCGAGAAATGGCGCAAAGAGTTTGGTGGCGGTGTAGACAACCTCATGCAGAACTTTGACTACAAGGAGAAGCCTGAGATGATGCCCTACTACCCGCAGTACTACCACAAGACCGACAAAGAAGGCCGACCAGTCTACATCGAGGAGTACGGCAAAGTGGATCTAGTGGCTATGCGTAAGATCACCACCGACGAGCGCATGCTGCAGAACCTGGTCGTCGAGTACGAGAAGATGGTCGACCCGCGTCTACCTGCTTGCAGCCGCAAGGCGGGCCAATTGCTCGAGACGTGCTGCACAATTATGGACTTCAAAGGTGTGGGGCTCTGGAAGGCGAAGGAGGTCTACGGATATGTGCAGCGCGCGACTGCCATCAGCCAGAACTACTACCCGGAGCGGTTGGGAAAGCTCTACATCACCAACGCGCCTTGGGGCTTCAGCGGCGTGTTCTCGGTGGTGAAGAAGTTCCTGGATCCGGTCACCGTGGCGAAGATCCATGTGCTTGGGTCAGGCTTTCAGCAGGAGTTGCTGGGCCAGGTGCCGGCGGAGAATCTGCCAGTGGAGTTTGGTGGCAAGTGCCAGTGTCCGGGTGGTTGCGCGTTCAGTGATGATGGGCCTTGTATGTTGCTGCGCTCGAGCTCTACGTGAACGTATGCTAACGTGCAATCAACAGGGCACGACGAAAAGTGGGCGAAGGCTCCGGCTTGGGCGAAGGGTGGCGAGAAGAACACGATCCCAGCCACCGAGAGCCATACAGAAGAAGGCAACCCGACAGGTGTGGATGGCAAGACCAGCGAACCTCGAACTCAGACGCAGACCGAAGGACAGATGGTTCCTGCCGCGCAGTAGAGTTCGTGTGGCGGGATAAGGTAGATGAGTGCTTGCTTGGAGCGTTTGCATGGAAGATTCGTTGACAGCTTGGGACGGAGGCGTGGAGGGCGTGGCAAGTTGGCAACGAGAAAAGTTCGTTGTTTTATACCCTAGAGTCACATAGCGACATACACCTCCCTGAGACTATGACACAATCAGTAGGTTGACGACTCCAACAGTCTGTCCACGATCGATCCGCATGGAGTGGTCTCGTGAAGAGAGCATGGTAGCTCCTGTGGCCAGCGAGCATTTCGCAGACGGAAGGCACGACTTGATCGGTCTGGAACCTCACTTTGTCTACTCGTCGAGCTTTCCAACAGCCAAAATCGCCTCCACCCCTTCCTTGACAATACCACGAGGCTACATGGCAGGACCAAGCCTTGTGTTGATGTTGACGAAGGCTACTGACCTTCTCTCGCTCATCGTTTTCTCCATCTTCACTCTCTTCTACCCATCCACCCGTCATTATCATCTTCTCGCAATTGGATAACCCGTCTTGGAACCGTCACTCGCTTCGCTTCACTCGCTTTCCAGGCAGCAGAATGCCTTTCGCTGACAACGTTTCCAGCGTCTCTGGACGCAACAGCAGAGCCAGCAATGTTTCCGGCATCACGGGAGCTTCACGCTCTCTTCGCTCACATCCTGTACCCCAGACAGATACGCTCTCGAGCGCTGGCATTCTCAGCATGCTGAAGACCTCGACTGACTCAGGAGATATCGGAGCTCTGTCCTTCAACAGTTCTCGCCTGCCGACAATGCCACGCCCAGCTCATCAGAGACGAGGACACCACCCAAGACACTCTGGATCTTCCAACCCCATGGGCGTTTCATCTCACCACCACTATGCCCCATCCCAGACCTCACGGGTCAGCTCCTCCCGCGAGTGGGACTCGGCCTCCGTGCAGCAACGTCGCGGTTCCTTCACCAGCATGCAAAGTATGCCACCATCTATACCAGCAGTACACCTTGGAAAGTCGTCCCTGAACATGCCCATGCCACGTGGAGACGAGATGAGGGACAGTCGATCATACTCCTTGACATCTGCTCCGCCAACTCAACCTCTGCCACGGCACCGCTCAGCAACGAGTCTCAAGAGCCAGCCTGAGCCAAGACACGCTCATGGTCGTGCCGGCTACCCACCCCCAGTGATGTCGGAGAACAGGCCGACATACGTCTATCCGACTCGTCTCAAGCGTCCCGGCTACCGATCACCATCACCGGCATTGAGCGATACACTGAGCCAAGGGCCACCTGCTCCAGCACAGATGGGGAGACGCATGCGTCCGAATCGTCCGCCTCCACAGACGTTCAACAGCGACTATGGTCCAGACTACAACAATGACCCAAGGTACCTGAACGTACGACCACCTCCGCGAGCCATGTCAAACTCGCCGGTCAATGGTTGTAGTGAGCCTGTACCTCAGCCACAATATCCATACCGAAATCAAGCTGCCATGAGATCTGCACCAGGGTTGTCGATGCCGATGAACAATGGCTGGACACACCACCCGCATCCACTCCAGCAGCCGCCGCCAGTTCACCCTCAGCACATGATGCACCGGCAACCACATCCAGGAGCTCCGTATCCACCACGGCCAGGATACATGCCTTACGGCCCTCCTCAGTACCCTGGTCATCGTGGACCCACTCCTCCGATCAACCCCAACATGGCGCCAATGGCACATCACATGTTCCACAACGCGGCACGAATGGCGCGACAGCTGCCGTCTCGCACAGATACGCCGTTGACGGGACCTCCATCTTCAGACCCACCATCGTCAGGCACAGCTCCGTCTTCGTCCAGCCCGGCTACTCCGAGGGACCAAAGCACGTTGCAGGTAGCTGTCGACCCAGCTTTCATCGATCCCGCGCTGGTCGACCTGCAAGACTCCTCAAGTCAGCCGATGCTGGCACACCAGTATCTGCGCTATGCCGAGGGCCTCGAGAAGGGCATCGATGAGCCCGAGATCGAGGCTGCACACCCCTCCGTTCCTCCCACTGGCTTCGTGCAACGTGTGAGGGCTATGCTAGAGAGCAAAGCAGCAGCTGAAGCAGCCGTCATGAAGGAGGCCGAACGCGCCGAGCGTGACAAGGCAGCCCATCAACAACTCGTCGTCCACGCAGACGTCGTCCTGGACGGGAACGATCTTGCACTTTACGAAGAAGTGGAAGAGATCCACGAACTCGCCGCCAACGAGACGCCACGCTTCACCATCATCGAGGAGTTTGAAGCTCCCGTTGAGCTGCCGGGATCACCGATCAGGATCGCCGAACTTAGTGCGTCGCCCATCCAGCCCAAGCGACGTCTTACACGAGACCTCGTCAAGGCTGGCTTGGCTTCATCCAGTGTCGACAACACCATTGACACGGATGCAGACGCGGACGCTACTGGCCGTGCTAGCATTGACATGTTGATCTCCCACAAGAACAACCGAAGCCGAGATGCTGCCATCGAGCTCAACATCATCCAACGAGCCGCGCTGCCTGACAGCGAGTCGCCATCGACGCCGGCTGCTGCCACCAATGCTAAACGGACAGAAGACTCGAAGGCAGAGTCCGACACAGGCTCGTCACTCGCTCTTGCATTCTCAGCAGAGGGACATGCGCTGCGCTTCGACAATACAATAGCCTCTGAAGAAACACGTACTGAGGATCCTTTGGTTCTTGATGCCGATACCATGACGCTCCAGCATCAACGGAGCAAGGAGAGGATGGAAAAGGCCACGCCGCAGCATGTCGAGGTCAACTCGGCGATGCAGGACTCTCGAGGCGACTTTGACAGCCCTGTGAGCCCGATTCTTGCTGGCGAAGATGTTGGCCGCTTCTCAGCTGTCAGTCCTTTGCATACTCAGACCTTGGGCATTGATGAGACCTTGCGATTGGCCTCTGAGGCCTCTGAGGATCAGACGGACTCCGTTGATGATCAGACTGCCACTACCACCGGCTTGGACGACTCACAGCCCCCTCCTACACCGAGAACACCCAAGACGTACTCGAAGTCTGTCCAACTGCAGCCTGCCACGACTATGACCGACACGCCGAGCATTAATCGTTTCTCTCTACCGCCGGATCTCAGTACCGTTGGCGATACAACCATGAACAGCAACTCCGAGATGGTCACCGACGTTGCTGTGCGCTTCTCCATGCCTCAGACTACCATCACTATCAGCAGACCACAGATCATCGAGATTCCGCCGAGTAGCTCACCCGCCCGGGAGCCAGCTGAGTCGAAACTATCTGAAGCATCGCTTCAGCCGAAGGGCTCCAAGTCGAAGCGCAACTCGGTTGTCTTTGCGGACGAGGTTGCACCACTGAAGATCAACAAGAACCACGAGAATTATCCTACTCATCAGAAGCATAATGATGCACGAGCTAGCAAGTCCAAGTCTATCATTCGCCGGCCTTCACCACTGCAAGAGACTGCAGACTCATCTCGTGCCTCTCGCGGCAACACGACAGACTTGCGTTTCTCCGGCATGAACGGTATAAACAAGCGCTACGGCAGCACTCACCTGCCTGGGCTCAAAGAAGAGTCCGTCGAGGAGATGAGCATCTCCGACAAGCGTGCCAGCGACCTGACCGGCGGATTTCAATTCCCACTCCCAGCTCGCATCGCTGCGGTCAAGGCAATGCAAGAGCGTCGCCTGCAGGATTCGGCCGAGAAAGCAAAGGCTCGTCGCGCGCTTCGCCATCCTCCTCGTACATTGGCTGAGATCCGAGACCTCCCATCACTGAACTTCAGCCGTATGGACCTCATCGATAAGCTCAACGAGGCCCTTGAGGTTCGACCGAGCAAATCTTTCGAGGTCCTGCACCGTCGCGAGTTCTCGACCATCTACTGTCCGTCTCCGCAACGCCCACAGAGCACTGAGCCGCTGAGGGAGCGGTACATGAGCTTCTTCTCCAAGCCGGAAGACTTCTCAACTTTTTTCGACGACCCCGAGACTGACAACGAGCTGGATGAGGATGAGCAGGCTGGCCTCGCCACTGAGCATGGTGTGCCAGCTGTGGAGGTGCAACCAAGCACCGAGCTGGAACTGGTTGAAAGCAACTCTCGCCCGCTCTCGCCGGAGGACTTCATCAGCGTTGCCACGCAAGTCAACAGGCTGTCGATTCCTTCAGTCTCAGCTCTCTCCGATCGCCTGTCGGACATCCTGCCGAACCTCAGGGAACTGCAACTTGACAGCATCTTGGCCAACTTCGAAGACAATGGCGCTGGTGGTTATGCATTCGGCCTGCGTCCAGAGACTGTGCTTTCGAACCGCACTTCTGCTGGCTTCCGTACCTTGGCCGAGCGCGCCGAAGAGATCGTCAAGAATGGCACGCACGACTCGACGGTGCCGATGAACAGATTGCTGGGCACTAACAAGGACTTGCCACCACTGCCTGAATCTATGTCAGCGGACCGGGTCTCTGCTATTGCTCCTGCGGACGGCAAGCAAATCTACCTGTCTGGATCAGTATCTGCACCATCCCAGCTAGGCAAGATCATCACTCGTCCAGCTTCTGCGTTGCTGCGTGATAAGCCTCCGATGAGCGAGGATGAGGTTCGCACGTTGCTGCCACCGGAGACGAATCCCATCACCCGTGACCGCAAGAGGGCCATGGTCATCTCATCGGCCAGCACCAGACCGTGGAATCAGGACGAGAACTATCCTTGGAATGGTACGAAGATCGACATGGACTTGACTGTGCCTTCGCAAGCTCACACTCGCAATTCATTGACTGCAGAGGTGCAGCGTGAGCGTGGCACGAAGTCTCTTGACTTGACCAGCACTGGGGAGCTCACAAATACCACGAGAGGCATCGACATTGGATCTATCTTTGAGCATAACCCTACTGGCACCCTTACTGCGGAGCAACTCACTGGCGTGACAACCCATCAGCATTTCCGCGGACACTCCAAGCGTTCAATCATAGGCTCGATCACCAAGAGGATGGGACTCACCAGTCCTGGTGAAAAGAATACGACCCGCAGCATTACTTCTCCAACACGTGCTGAGTTTACCAGAAGCCGCAGCAGCCAAATACATCGACCTGGCGAGCGGTATCCGACAAGCAGCTTGACGCCACCAGCCAACTTCAACATCGATGAAGTCCGCTCGTTCTTCTCCGACGACAGTTCTGACAAGGAACACAACGCGTCTTTCCGCAAACGCCTGACGAACTTCAACAAGGGCAAGGGCAAGACCGTCCGCATCGACTCAGGTCGTCACTCCCTGGACGCAAGCAATACTGCGTACGATGCCGGAGAGATTATTGCCGAGCGCATTGGTGCTTCCAGCGCGGCCAACACCTATGATGGCGTCGGTATGGGCAAGGCTGAGTTCCGTATCAAGCGCTTCGGTGAGAAGCTACGCCATCTGGTCGCCAAAGGTGGCGAGCTCATCCGATCCTGGAGTCAGCGCTCGAAGCCGCCGCGGGCGGAGCGTGTAAGAGAGGATTGGCTTTCGGATTCGTTGTACTCTGGGGTTTGACGTCTGGTTCGAAGATGATACGAGGCACCTTTCGCTTGTGTGTGTTCTGCTTTCTTATTGCAGCTTGAGCTATACGCAACATGTGTTTGGGAGAGGTAATGCTTGGAACGAAATCGATGTATGCCATCTGTGTAGTTTTACCTGTTCATAGATATGAATACCGTTAGTATCGCTACTTCTGTGCTTTCGTGACTCGGTTCTGCATCTCCAAATCTTGACACATCATGTGCGATACGAGAAAGTCCGTGAATGCATGTAGTTGTCGTGTTCAGGGAGCTAACCCCTCGTCCTGCCCACCAACGCGTGCAAGACGCGGACCCCTGCGCGACCCCCAACCTACTGCACGTCCACAACGGCCTCCTTAAATCGTCTCTATTCGCTGCCTCCGCCAATCCTCAAAGAACCATTGACAATTGACGAAGCGCACGGACACTCTACCTGACACAGTGACTGCGGACCATGTGAATGTCGCACCTTGCTTCATGTGACCAGCGCAACGCAGCACCATGAGTAGCACCGTGGCTGTCGAAGATGGCACCGAGTCACCTCGCCGGAAACCCAGAAAGCTGCGCAAAGGTGGCAGAGGAACTAGTGTTGATGAAGGCTACAGTATGGCCTCTTCACCATCGCAACACCAGCAAAATGAGGATGGCGCATGGGAGGAGTTTGCGCGGCCGGACAGCGATCTCCCTGAGCTCCCAGTGGACGATGACAGCTTTTTGAACAGCGAACCGGGTCTTATGCAGAGGGTCAATGAGGAGGAAGGGGAGGGCGTTGAGGGCGAGATGTTCGACGAGCGCGCGATGCGCCGGCATTTGATGGATGTGGAGTCGAGTTTTCTTCCGGATGCGACGTCTGCGCCTGTCGCGCAGCAGGAGGGTCGCTTGGGAGTGGACGACACGTATCTTGAGCTGGGGAAGCCGGGACATACACCGCCGCCGGATGAGGCGCTGGCCAGCTTGTCGAGCAGGAGATCAAACTCGCACCATTTGCATCAACCGGAGCAGTACATGGGGAGGGAGGAGGCTTCTACGAGCGAAGAAGCGGACGATGAGGAGGAGGAATACCAGGCTGAAGAGGTTGAGGAAGGCGAGAAGAGTCCAGCATCTCCGGCTGTCGCTGCCGCTCAACGCGGACATGCGCGCAATGTGTCTACGGCTAGCGTGCAGAGGATCATGTCCGGGCATGCGAGGAGGATATCGATAGAGTCAAGCTCGCGACCAACCACGCCATCTACCCAGCGACCGACCTCGAAGGGATCGACTATCCGTCCTGAGTCGTCGCCGTTGCAGCCATTGATTGCTGGTGGCAGCACAAGGAGCACTGCCATCAACGGTGCATCCGTACCTTCGCGTGTCAGTTCGGCGAGATCAGTGTTCCAACGCTATCCGAGCCAGTACTCTGTCACTTCTGCTACTACGATGGATTCTGAATTCTCTATCAGCGAGGCCGACGACAATGCCGACTTTGCGTTGCAGACTGGCGGTTCTATGTCGATGAACAACAGCCTCCAAAGTGGTAACGCCCGGTTAGACACCCTGGCTCGCCTACCAAGTTTCGCGAGCGTGTACCCAGAGACCGAGGCCGACACTGGTCCAGGACTAAATCGTGGGCTCAGTCGCGGCTTCAGCAATTCCATCTTGACCGGCATGCGTCGCGCGCAGTTCGATGACAGCCACGATGAAGACCCTGCGACGCCAAGAGTCAACATAGATCGCAACGAGGCCCCAACCGACACCGTGATCGCGCAACATGTCCAAAGCATACAGGTCCCTGAAACGATTGCGAGAGACTTCCGGGCTAGGAACCGGTCGCTCTCTCCTAATAAGCAGCGGCCTTCATCCTCCGGGCCGCAGGCATCCACGACGTTCCAAGGCGTGCCTCGTAGGACTTTGACGCTGAAGGAGCAGAATAGCAAGATTGACAAGCTGACGAAGGAGAACTTTGACCTCAAGTTGAAGATTCATTTCCTTGATCAAGCGTTACAAAGTCGGTCGGAGGATGGCGTGAAGGATCTAATCAACCAGAATGTGCAATTTCAGACGGACCTGGCTAATGAACGGAAGGAGTCTCAGACCATGAGACGCAAGATGCGTGAGCTCGAGCGCAAAGTCCAGGAGCAGGAGGAGAGTCTTGCGCAAGCTCAAGCGCAGAATGAACAGCAGAAATCTAAGCCGTACGACGACGACGATGATCCCACTCTGCAGGCTGAGATGCACGAAGAAATTCTATACCTTCGCCAGCAGCTTGATTACTCGGAGAACAAGGTCACCACCCTCACTGAAGAGGTCTTGACCAAGGAATTCGAGAAGCGCAAGATGGCCGAGCACATGCGCGGCATGGCTGGAACGCGCGGCGAGGACACTGCGGGCATGAAGGAGACGATGGATATGTGGCAGGATCTTCTCAATGCTGAGACTGGCCGCCGTGAACAGGCCGAGGAGGACATTCGGAAGCTCAGGGAAGAGTTGACCTCTCTGCGCATCGAGCGTGCTTCACCTGCGCCCGCAAAGATGGCCAAGCGAAGGACAAGGATGGGCTATGAAGACAGCAATGCAGACGATTCGGACTACACGAACGGAGCGAATGGCTCAGGTATCGAGTCTACCTCCGCTTTCGTGGACCAGCTCAAGCACGAAAACGCCGAGTTAAGAAGGGATCTCGGAGCTCAGACCAGCATGCTCACTTCACGAAATCGCGAGAGAGAACGTCTTCAGCAGGAGATTGAAGATCTGAAACTCCTGCAGCGAAAGAGTGACGGTGCCAGATCTGTCGCTGGAGAAAGTATCTTCGACCGGTCCATTTCACGAGCGCATCAACGAGCGCCGTCGAGGGCCAGTGAGGCGGGAACACAAGTCACCGAGACCGAACGTGACGACTGGGACAAGAAAGAAGGTCAACTGCGAGACCAGAACGCTGAGCTCAGGCTTAAGTTTCAGGAGCTCGAGCGCACTCATAACACGCATCTACAGTATGTGTCTGTACTTGAGGGCGACTTTCAGCAGATGGAGACGGAGCTCAACGAGTCGTTCGAGGATTCGAAAGCGCTGCAGAATGAGCGTGACGAAGCGCTGCGTGCTTTTGAGGACAAGGAGTCTGAGCTCGAGAAGCTGGAACAAGAAGCACTTGCGGAAATCGACAAGCTTGAGAAGGAAGTTGAGAATCTGCAGTATCAGCTTGAGGAATCGCACAAGAAGCAGCAGAGGTTGCAGAACAAGCTTGAGCATACTACTGATGGCTACAAGGGGCTGCAAGGCGAGCTGCGAGAGATCACACAAAGCGTCATGAACCTGGAAGATGAGAAGCAGGCGAACGTGCGAACGATGCAGACGCTTGAGCAACAACTCGCTGAGTGTGAGGACGAGTTGCAGAAGTGGGAGCAGAAGTGCAAGGAGATCGATCAGAAGAACCGGAAGCTTGAGATCACGCAGGAGAGCTTGCATTCGGAGATCACGTTTTTGCGGGATGAGCAGGAAGGTGATAAGATCAAGATCGGCGAGCTGGAGGATGCGCTTAATGCCGCTCAACAGACTATTCAAGATGAGCAGGAGAAGTTGCGCGAGATGGAGGATGCTATCGGCGATGAACGCCAGCAGCGTGACGTGCTTGAGAACCAGTCCAAGGAGGAAGTGCAGAAAGTTCTGGACGATCTCAACACCGAGAGCCAAAAGACCAAGGACGAAGTTCGCAAGCTGCGACGCGGATTGTCTGCGAAGGAGGTCGAGGCCAGCACCTGGAAGCAGCGACTCGAAGAACTCGAGCAAAACTTGCGCAACCTCATTGGTGATGAAGAAGGGACAAGGCAGACTTTGCTATCTGATATCGAGAAGCTGCAGCGTGATCTCGAGACGACTACTAACAGCCTTGATCGAGCGAAGATGGATATGGCTGACAAGGACCGTCTGCTACGCCATCGTGATGGGCTGCTGGAGAGCACCAGTCTCGAGAGCCGAAGGTTATCTGACCTGCTTGACAAGGAGCGTTCAGCTCGCCGGCACGATCTGGATCAATTTGAGAAGTCTTCGCGTGGCCAGGCTACACATATGAGGACAATTGCGCAACAAGAGTCACGGATGCTGGAGCTTGAGGCGACGTTCACGCAGGACAAGCGACGCATGGTCAATCTGGAAGAGCAATACCGTGATCAGCTTGCGGAGCGTAACAACTTGCTCCTTGCCTTGTGGAACAGGCTGTCGACGCTGTGCGGCAACGACTGGGCTCAACATCATAGTCTAGTTGATGGCGAGTTACCGTCTGTCGATGTCATCAGCCGACGACTCCCTACGTTCAACAAGAACCTGATCTCGGCAGTCAAGACTGTGGAATCCTTGATCGGCAGCTTCAAGATGCGCATCCGAAGCATTGAGAAAGACCTATGGAAAGACTACCAAACCCTCGAGCACAACCTCGACATGCGCATCCGCCGCATGGACCATCTCGAAACCGCCGTCCGAGACGCACAAAAGTCCATCGCAGACGAAGCAGCTTCAGCAGCTCAACGCCCTCCAATGAACCGAGCCGCTAGCAGCAAGCTCATCAAAGGAAGCGAAGAGATCTCGAAGCTGAAAACAGAGGTTAAGATCCTCAAAGGCGAGCTCAAATTCCACCGCCAGCACCCAAGCGCTATGGCGCAGCAGATGATCAACCAGCAGCAACAGCTCGGCGGCAACGGCGACCAGAGCCGACGTCAATCCATCTCCGCTTCGAACGGGAGCATCAAATCTACCAGCAGTCCTGCGCGGTATATGTCGCAGCTTCTTCGACATCACTCCACGTCTGCGGTGGAGCAGTTGCAATCGACGCAAGAGGAGCCCGCGCAGCGTCAGCAGCAGCCGATTGTTCTCTCGACGCCACCGATCCAGCCTAGTGAGCAGCGGTGGATCCATCGATTGAAGGAACTCGAGCGGCGGCTGAAGGCTGAGCGGGAGGCGAGGTTGTTGGATCGACGGGGCGCGAGGCAGAGGCTAGAGGAGGGGAGGCAGGAGAATGAGGAGTTGAGGTTGATGCTGGAGCATGAGAGGGTGCGGCAGGGGGGCGCGGACGCGGAGAGTGTGGCTGGGAGTGAGCGGCGAGGGAGTGATGTGAATGCTAGTAGTGGGGTGGATTGATTGCTTATGCTTCGGGAAGGGGTGTATTAGTATGGCTTACCTTATGATTATGGAGAGGTTGGCTTCGAGGGTACATTCGATGATGGATGAGAAGCTTCATGTACTTCTGTAGCTTATGACAATTAGTAGCTGACTTGGAACGATGTCTTCCAGTACCACATTAGTCTCATTGGCCGTTCTTGCCCGTCAGTAGAAGGAGTGAATAGCTCAAGGTGAATTGAGCACGTGACATGTCCGCTAAGTTCGACTAGCGTGATTGAAGGTGCTGCGGAGTTCTCGATCATGAGGAAGTTGTTATCAGAACAGCAGGCAAGCACTCCAAGCACACCGCACCAATCTCCATCTTCAAGGTACGTCTTCTCACATACACGTCCACCCCGTAGCAGAGCACCATGTCTCTGCGAGTCACTGTCGACGTGTGGTCCATCGTGGACGGCTCCGGCAGCGATATGTGGCTGCTGAGACCATCTTCACCTTGCTCAAGCCGTAAAGGCTCACTAACGAAGCACCTCACTAACTGAGATGTAGACAGTACAGTGCGCGGCGAAGAAGCCCTCGAGGCTACCATCTTCGCCCAGCATGCCGGCGATGCTCGACGACCCCACGGCATCCGCCATCTACCGTGTGTCTGGTCCAGCGCCCTACCCGGAGCCATATGGACCACTACCGTCAGAGATCATGCCTCGACAGGTCACACTGAGAGACCGCACAACCATCGCCACCCTCGTACCCTTCTCCTCGCCCCTGCAAGTCCCGCCCAGGCTCACAGCGTACCTGTGCGAACTGCTCAACGGCGAAATCGAGAAGGGCGACACATACCCCATGATGGACGGCCTGCCACTGTCCTCCTTCGGCCCGTACTGGTTTGCGAACTTCGGCGCCATCATGGTTATAGGCGACGCTCAGAGCGCGGAAGAGGTCATTCAGATGGAGAACAACGGCGCCGATTGGTCGAAGAATTGCTTGGGCAGCTTCTACATCAAGCCAAACTACCCTGGTCGCAGCAGCCACGTCTGCAACGGTGGCTTTCTGGTCACGGACGCTGCTCGCAATCGCGGTGTCGGCAGGCTCATGGGCGAGTGCTATCTGGAGTGGGCGCCGAAGCTTGGCTACTCGTACAGCGTGTTCAACCTTGTCTACGAGACCAATGTCGCTTCGCTTCGCATCTGGGACGCGCTTGGGTTCAAGAGGATAGGGCGAGTCAAGGGATGTGGGAATTTGAGGTCGTCTCCTGACCAGTTCGTTGACGCCATCATCTTCGGACGAGAGCTCGGTGATGAAGGCGATGACTACCAGACCGAAGAACGCTTCGACAAGATCCGATTCTACCTCAAGACTGGCACCTACCCGAACGGCTCAGACCGTGCCGAAAAGTCTCGTCTCCGCTCTGCTGCTACCCACTATCGTCTCATTCCAGGTGAAGGTCCGAACGGTGAACCTGACGCCGACAACGACAAGCTCATGCTGAAAGGCAAAGAAGTCGTCTCCGACCCGCACAAGCAATACGAAATCGCTCGCGAATACCACAACGAGACGCACGGAGGTATCAACAAAACCACTGCCAGCATCGCTCTACAGTACCACTGGGTCCGCATCAAAGAGACCGTCAGCGCAGCGATCCGCAACTGCTCCGAATGCAAGGACCCAACACCGAAGATGCGCGAGTCCACGAAGGAGCGCCGAACACCTGCTAAGAGCAGTGCTTCGGGTTCTAGCCGTCCTCGTCGCGCACGGTCTGGATCAGCCAACGAGGTGCAGCAGGTCGTGGCGGGCGCTGATGCGATTGACGAGCAGCAGAACGTGCCTATGGCGAACATGCAGCAGCAGTTCGAGGGGCAGTACCCACCGATGCCTGTCGATCCAAGAATTGACCCACGGATCATGAACCAGTGGCCACACTACGCCGATGGATCGCAGCCGATGGTCCTCGATGATCTGCCGGGTATGGCAACGCACAACCCTCTCAAAGCCGACGAAGAAGACGTAGGTGCCAGGTTGCGTGCGGAGCTGGAGGCGGAGATCATGCATGACAGCTACCCTGCCGGTGTGGGTGAGATGGGACAAGGTCGGTAGGACGGCTCTGGTCCCTACTTCGATAGTCCTGCGCTGTTGAGTGGCATGGCTAGTCAAGCGTTGAAGTTGACGGATTTGCATTCGTGGGAGTATGGGCGGCATAGTTCGACATAGATGAGGCAGCGGCGTGCTAACTGGCGGGCTCGTGGCATAGCTTCAACGTAGCTATACGTGATGAATGATCATCATCGTTCAAGTTTCTCTATTGTTCCCATATATTACATGTATGTGCATCACCCCAAACGGTCCATGTTATCTGAATGACTTTGTGTCGGCATACTACGCCCACACCAAGGTCACCAGCACTGCACACACACGAGGACACCTTGACACCGGAATGTGAAGTGAAGGCAATGCTTTGAACTATCGACCATCGAATTGCCACCACCTATATACCACACGTCTGTTCCTCTCATACTGATCTCCCCGTAAACGAACGCCAATTGCAGAGAGCAACAAGAACCCATACCAAGCACCCCCGTCCGCAAAGTATGTACGTTCTCACACATCATCCACATGCTCTGCGAGCGGTAAAAGAGAACCTTTGTGTCTCTACCAAATGTAACGCCAAGAAGATGCAAATGCTGTGCTCGAAGAATGGATTGCAGCATTCTCATTATCCGCCATTAGGCTTCGTCGATGTATTGCTGTTGATACAGGATTTCGTCCGGAAGGTGGCGTCGATCGACCGGAAGAGAGACTTGCGATGGCAAGCTTGAGTGAGGTCGTCGATGCGTCTAGCGGTACATGTCGTAGGCGAAGACTGCACGCTTGCCGCCGGCAGTCGACGATGCCGCGGCGCTGGCACTCGCGGATCCGGATGCAGCTGGGGCGTTGCCCGCTATGGCTGTACCGGTCATCTTCGTCAAAGTGTCGTTGTTGTTGAGACCAACGGGCTGCAACAGATAGAATCCGCTGTTACCGCCGAGTATGCCCCAAAGCGTGCCAGTGATGCCACCGCCATATTTGCCAGCGACACCCGGGCCGACGATGAGGATGATGAAGAGGAGGAGCATGGAGAAGTAGAGGATGGCGTAGCGGACGACACGACGCTTGCGAAGCTTAGACTGCTTGAGCGAGTAGATGGGTGGGCGGATTTGACGGCTACACAAGTGTTAGCGGCATGCAGCAGACTTGACAAAGTTCGAGAGATGAACGTACCTTGGACGCAGCCAGAAAAGCATCACCGAGTGGAACTTGTCGATGTATGGGACGCATAGCGCCGGTGCCAGAAGGAAGAGCAACATATGCCCCAAGATAAAGTCACCAGCGAACAGACTGAGTTCGGTGATCTTGCAGAGGAACTCACGACCAGGCTGAGACATGGTGTGCCAGCCCATCGCATACCATTTCCCGGTCCACCATGCTATGTTGGAAGTGTCCGCGCGGAACTCTCGGGTCAGGGCAAGCGAGATGATGAGCTTGAGGACGAAGCGCTGGATGGCCACGACGGCGATCATTCCAGAGAGGGTCTTGGCAAAGTTGAAACCCTCGAGGACGTACATCCCCTCGAATAGGACAAGCATCATGACGACTGCGATTCCGTGCGCAATGGCCGCAAGCACTGCCCCAAACTTCTTGCAGCATATGCTAAGAAGCGGACCCATACAACATGCCATTGCGAAGAATCCGATAGAGACACCAGCGTTGACTCCAATCGGAGCAAGCGCGACAATCGCAAGTCGGATGAGCGAGTTCGTTGGAAGCAAAGCGTCAGACGGTTGCTTGGAATTTGACCCGTCGAGCACCCCGGTATTTGCGTTGATGAAGAGATATGGGATGACGGTGACGCAGACGAAGACAAAAGGACCAACGACTTCACTAAAGAACAAGTTGGTGAACTTTGAGCGTGGCGTGTCACCGGACAGCTTCGAAGACGGTTCCCCCAGAGCCTTGCGCTTGAAGCCAGTAAGACGGGTCCGTGACAGGCGGACAAAGCCGATCCAGGATGCTGCGTGAGCCTTGGTGTTGCCTCTCGACAACCAGCGTAGGAACTCGCGGTAGTCGATGAAGAAGTCGGACCAGGCGAACTGATGCGGATTGAAGAGGAAGGGCGAGATGCACAGAGCGAGCAAAGACACCCAGAACCACAGTAGCCAGTATCCCCAGATCGTAATGGTGCCGAAGAGCAGCATCATAAGGCAACGAGCGCCCAGATAGATAGACGGCCCAGCGAATCGCGAGTAGAGGACACCGAAAGGCATGCGTGCAGTAGCAAAGCCACGCCCAGTTCCGATGTACCGAGCGCCGCCGAATGACAGATCCTGTTGTAGAGAGTAGGCATAGATCTGGCAGACGAACACCTCGAAGAGCGGAGAAAGCGAGGAGAAATGCTTTGCGAGACGAGTAGCAGCACGCCAGAATCCACGCTCCGTCAGCTCCTGGATCGTCAGTGGGACGAAAGAGATGAAGAACACGATGAAGATGGAGACAATGCAACGCTCGATCCAGCCCATGAGCGGCACAGTCTGAGCGCAGCCAGCTGGCCACCAAGGATCGGTCAATGGAGCTCCCTTAACCACGCGGCAAGGAATGGTCTCATGTCGAAGGGCGCCGAGATTGAGCAGGCACCACATGAATAGCTGCACGGACAACATGATGAACAAGTTGTTGATGTGGAAGCCGGGATGTGCGTAGTAGAAGGACAAGAAGCGATCGAGTGGCAGTTGAGTTCCGAGGTAGTAGTACTCGCGTGACAGCATCTGCTCGCCCATACCAGTTCCGATCTTGGTCGTAAAGTTCAGGATGGAGCCAAAGCCGAGATCACGTCCTTTGCCGCACTGGTAGTATTCGCAGTGCTTTATGCGACCACCACGAAGCAGGGCGTTCATGCCAGCGTAGATGTCCTCGTTCAAATGGAGACCTTTCTGAGCTTTGGAGACACCACCACGGGTTGTCATGAAGATGCCGTTGAGGAAATCGGGATGACCGTAATGGAGCTTGCCTCCGATCTGGGCCAGTGTACGAGCGAAGAGGGTACCGAACGTCTGTTCCTTTCCGGCGGCAACATCACCCAGGATACCGATGTTCTCAGAGAAGATGTACTCACGAGCACCAAGAATGGCGACTGGGTTGAAGTTGGTGGGCGGGATGCCAGGGGTGTATGGTGAGACGTTGTCGGTAGTCATCTCCTCGAACTCAGCAAGGACTGATCGAATCTTCAGGCACTCTTCAAGATAGTTGTCTTGATTGGCATCGATGAGCTGAATGTACTCGCCGCGGTAGAAGATCAGACAGTGGTTCTGGTTGTCGGATTTGCCGTCACCAAGAATCGGGTTTCCAGAAAGCATGATGCGGAACTTTGGACGACGCATACCATTCTCCATCAGCTCGGAATGTCCGTCGATGAGGGCAGAGTATATTCTTGGATCTTCGCCTTCAGCGGTCGGTGGCTCCTCATCAAGGTAGGCGATCTGCAGGTCTGGGTATGCGCGGAGCAAGAACTCAGCGTTCTCGCGCTCCTCTTTTGAGAACTTGGCGTAGCGCTGCATGGAGACAACGATCTTGAACTTGCGACGAGCCATGCGCTCGAGCTCACGCTCGAGCTTGTCGGAGTTGCCGCCGAACATCTGAACGACCTCGGGATTCTCAACGCGGTAGAGGAGCTTGATGGCACGGCTGTAATTCATGAAACCAGAGATGGTGCGGTACAGCGTCTGGGATCGGAGCGATGCCCAAATACGGGTGCGGAGCGTGTACTCCGGTGCAGCAGACTTGAAGCCGATGCAGTAGAAGGGTAGATCGTCGATCTTGCTCTTGGCTGTGTCCTTCTCGGTCTTCTCGTAGTCGCCGTTGAATTGCGATGTCTCGTCTGCGAGGATCTTGGTGTCCTTAACAAAACAGTCCCACTCGTGTGGGTGGAGCTGCTTCAAGTATTCCAACATAGTCACACGCGAGTATGGCTCGTCTTCACGGATAATCTCGCGAAGAGACAGAAGGATCTTCTCGCCGTAATGTGGGATCATGACCGTGAAGGTAGGCATGTTGTCGACTGGCAGAGGCTCGGGAATCGGCGTTGACAGCGACTGAGCGAAGAAAGAGATACGTCGTTCAGCTTCGGACTGCGCTGGGAAGAACTCGGTCTTGAAAGAGTGGTCTTCCTGGGATACGAAGAATGTCGGAGCCCTGAGAGTGCGCTTGCCTTCCTGCTCGGATGGCACCTGGTGATACAGTAGCTTCTGCACATGGTCGATGGCCAGGAGATGCTCCCGGTACATGGAGATGACGATAGCGTTCCAGATCTGAGAGATCAGGACCTTTGGCTTGTACTTGATCTCCATGTCGGTCGTCGCCAGAATCTTGGAATATATGCGCTTGGGTAGGCGGGAAAAGATATTTCGCCACGGAGTCCAAATCGACACACCAAGATAGAAGGACCTCGCCACCGAGAATATCGAATTCCAGATGATGTACCAGAGGTAGGTATCCAGAAAGAAGAGAACCAGATCTGTGAAGTACATGAGGATCAGGAGGACGATTGGCTGATGCTTGCAGAGGATGTCGTAGTTTCCTGCGCCGAAGATGTTGTCGCCCTTGCAATGATAGATCTTCATTGTAGACAGGATGCGGATTGGATCTCGCAAAGACAGTGTCAGGAAGAAGTACGACTCAGACATCTTGGCCGCGAAGACCAAAGCCCAAAGGCCGTACGACATCCACATGTCGTTGCCCTTTAGACGCGGGTAGCTGGCAGTGAACGTCTGGCTGGCCACGTACTGTCGTCGCTTGCCGTTGAGGTAGCTTCCGAAAAGGCCACCGAGAGGCATGATCGCGAAGAAGAAGAACGTAGCCAAGGCGAGCAAGAATTGCACCACACCCAGAATGAGCGCAACATTTGACGTGGGGTCACCAAGGACTTGGGAGAACACGAGGACGCCAGGAGCCAGGTTGATTGCGAACATTGCCAGGAGCAGGAGGAGTCGCTTCGTCAGATGTTGCGCTCCAGCCCACTGGCGAGGCACGTACATCCACTCTGCCAAGGTTGCGAAGATCTGGATGAGGCAGGCAAGAGTACCTCCGAAGCCGACAACCGACCATTGCTGAGCCACCGGAGGTTGATTATTCCTTTGCTGCTCGTAGTTCTTGACGTAGAGCGTGGGAGAGTTGTGTGCTGTGTAGAACCAGTAGACGACCACGTGGATGACCCAGATACGGTTGAAGTTGACCAACAGGTGGAACCACGAGCGAGTCTCCTTGTATGTCTTGAAGAATGCCTTCTTCCAAACGACATCCTTGAGACGCTCGAATCGCTCAGCGGGTGGAAAGTCGACTAGGCGGGTCTTGTCCTCAAACCCAAGTCGCTCGATGCCCTCAGGATACCAGAAGAGCTGATTCATATCGTCGTAGCCAATAACTTTCTGGTGGTCACGCTCCTTTCTGACGTACTTTCCATCGAAGATCTCGTATCCTTGGTCTCTGCAGTAGTTGTACAGCGGTGTAATGTTGTTGGTCAAGAAAGTGAACTCTTCAACCGGCTCCACACGAGCCTGAGCGGCTGGCGAGTGAACCCAGTCATCTGCGCACTTGAAGATGAAGCAGATGATTTCTGGCATGAAGCGGACTTGGTTGGCCTCACCCCAGATGAGCAGATAGAGAGCCAGTTGGCGAACTCTGTCGTGCTGAGACATGCGGTTCATGCGCGTCTTCCACCTGTATTCGGCAGCCTCCAAGCTGTTGTCGCCTTCCAAGCTCTCCAGAGTGGCCTCCTCGTTGCCGGGGTTGGCCTCAGCCTTCTTCTTGGCCGCCTTGCGAGCCTTCCGTGTCGCTCGGCTGGCTTTCCCAAGCTTCATGTTCGCAAAGCCGACGGCATCATCCAAGTCGAGATGGGCTGCAAAGTACCATCTACGATAGTTTGCGTTCTCGCCACCAATGTAGTCTGCGTGCAGAGAGAGGAGCGCCTGGTTTGGCGACATACGGGAAGCGCGGGAGTCGAGGAGCGTCATCAGGTGATCGAACATATTTCGCATGCTGTCACGCTGGAAGCCGAACTTCGCAGTAAGGTCAAGGAAGATGTCCTCTACTTCTTCCTTGGAGAGCGGGATTTGGGCATCGGACGTCCAGGCAGGGTATGGTTCGCGCGATCTCTGGCCAGCCGGAAGAGCGCTCGTGTAGTCCATGCCGTATACCGGGGTCGAGGCACCAGATGAGCGGTTGCCGCCGTATGACACCTGTGATGAAGGAGGTCGGTAGCCACGTCCTTGGCCTTCGCCGTAGGAGTTGTATCGCTCGTCGCCACGGCCGTAGTAGTCCATCTCGGCAGCTCTTGCCATGTCAGACCTCATCGTGAAATCACTGAACGTCTCGGAGTCTTCTTCAGAGTCGTGGCCGCGGCGTCCTCGTCGTGGTTGACCTTGACCCTGAGCGTAACCCTGGCCTTGGCCCTGACCTTGTGCACCTTGATCGTAGTACTGGTCATTGTAGTATTCATCTTGGTAGCCCTGCTGGCCAGCGTCGTAGTAGCCATCGTTGTAGCCTTCCTGGCCCTGGTAGTAGCCATTGTCGTCGTAGTAGCCTTCGTGGCCTTGACCGTAGCCCTGCTGATCGTAGTAGGCTTGGTCATCGTGATAGTAGCCGTCGGCCTGCTGCTGGCCCTGGCCCTGGGGCTGGCCATAGCCATCGTCATAGCCCTGGTGGGGTTGTGCCATGACGGCGGAGTTGTGGTATTAGATATTACTGAGCGTGCACAATGGACGTCAGCATGGTGAGGAGTGAAGAATGGGCCAGCTGCGAGAGAGGGGCCGAATTGCGACAGGGGCAGAGACAATGAGGCTGGAGTGAATACGTACACTGTGCTTAGAGGTGAACCATGGGCTCTGATCGTGCGGTCGGAGCGACAGTCGCAGTGGTGTATTACTTTGCTGAGCGGCAAAGGGGTGTTTCTGCGCGGTGTTGTTGTGGTGGCGTCGAAAGCGAAGGTCGAAGGTCGGCGGCAAGCAGCGCGACAACAACACAGCAAGAGCAGGTGTGCTCCTTCCTGTCGCGAAATTGCTCGAACTTGACGTCTGTCGTTGTTTCTCGAAACCTGAGATGTGGCTGCCGTGTTGCGTTTTCACAGACTTTCCTCAGCGTTGCCCGGGGTAATAATGGACGCGCAAGAGCGTCTAGGGCAACGCCACCTGATTGGCGGATTGGCGGACTGGTGAACACGGCGCACGCACTCCCGATGAACAACGTCTCCTTCCAAACGAGTGTAGATGGTGGTATGGAAAGGAGGCAGGTGTGATGTGAGGATGTGAGGGTGAAGAAACGAGGAGTTTCGATGGCAGCAGCAATGGCTAACGAATCGCGAACCAGCGAAAAATAATACAGTAGGGGGCTTGGGAAGAAGGGGCGGCTTCCCTGCAATAGGAGAAATCGATCCACCAACCACGGAGCGCCTGTGGATCTTCAACCTTGTCCAAGCCGCTTCACCAAATCGCCGGGCACTCCTGTGATATGAATTCGCAATTCCCGCCACGGTGACAGACGCTCGTTCAAGCAGTGCTTGTTAATCATCGGACAGCTTCGCGTCCTGAACCTGGTCGGCTCAGCCACATATCACCCGTCATATCTGGGAGACACGAGCTAGGCGAGTCGTTGCAATACCGGACGATCTACTACGATCTACGAGGAGACACCATGAATGCAGAGCTCTCCGCAAACAATGTGCCTTGAACAGCTTAACAGGTGGCGAACGGGAGCTATTTCGAGATGTAGAGGTGCAGAGAGCTCACGGATGCAAGCTTTCTCACCTCAAGATCTCCAATGGTCCTACCATCATCGCCACCGTCATTCGTTGACCTCATGCCGGCGGAACGGTCAATCGTCCCTCCTCATCGGCCAACCAATATTCCGCTAGGCAGCCTGGAACACATTTTGGAAGATTCCTCAGCTTTGCAACGGGACCGGCAACGCAAACAAAACTCATCCGGCTGATCGACGCCAATCCTCAACCTCAACGGCTTGTGCTGTGGGAGTGAAACTAGCGTCCGTACGAGCCGACAGGCCGACAGGGCAAATATCCGGTTTGGGCAGTGCTGGAACCTGAAACACTTGTAGTACCGCTTAGCTGCAGGTATGTATCTTGGTATCGTGAAAGCTTCCAACGTTGCACAAAAAGCGATTACCTGTTTCATTATCTGGTGCGAAGGTGGTCACCTGCGAGGACTTCACCTCTGTCACACCCTCTACCCTCCGCTCACATCGTGCGCGACATGCGATACCATTGCAAGCTGCCCGGCCACCACTGTGGCGATCGGATCCCGCGGCGCCTTCAATTGTACCTGCAGTAGCCTGTCACGCCTGCGCAATGGTGACGGTATCGATAGTGGTTCAATGGGATTAGATCTGTTACGAGGCCGACGACTATATGACCCGGGGGTAGTCTGACTCCGCTACCACCAAGGGCTGGTAACTAACAATACCGTACATGGCCATTCGGATATGTATGCACATAATATGGTGGAGCAAGCTCGATGCGCTGCCTTGCCATCGGGTATCTGCCTTCTTTCCAGAGTAGACGAACGAACGAAACCTTCAAGCGGCATCAAACTGTACTGGGCCGATATCCTTGAACGAGGAGAGTAGGCCGGCGATGGGCTGGCTTACAAGGTGATGAGACCACGACGACATGTACAAAACAAAAAGCTCCAGCGCACAATTGTCGAAGTCCGCGAGATTCGATCTCTGTCGGATCGTTGATATGTTGGCTGCTCAACTGGGAATCCACGTTGATCGAGTGATGAGATGTTTGTTGCTTTTAGTGCGTAACAATGCTGATGGCAGTCTATCAATAGCAGTCCCACTCTTATTCGGGTCGTTGTTGAGTTGCTCGATAACATAGCTGGGGGAACACGAGAAGGATGGTGAGGCTGCGAATCTCCAAGCCTCTGTTTAGACCAGGTTTGAGTACCTCCTAGTCGAACACGTAGCAGTTATTTTATACCAAACGAATGCGATACAGCGAAGTCTTCACCAATTGTTAGCAGCAATGATAGCCTGAGGTCAACGCGTTTCCCACATTGATATATCAAATAATGAATTGTTGGAGGTGCTGGCGCTGGTCGAATATGATTGGATCTGGGCGATCGTCTCACCAAGACCCTTGCACGTTTTGTTAGCGGGATTACGCGTATCCCGTTTGCCCCTGCTCCCCTTGGAAACCATCACCAAGTCGACCTTCTCGTGAACAAGACATTGCTGTTGCCTTGGCGCCTCGTGGACTGTTGCATTCAATACAGCACCTTCAAGTCACTCCTTCATTACATTCACCGACACGTGTGTTAGACCTAAACTTGGATTGCAGGCTCATCCCTTCTTGGACACGCGCGACCATTTCTCCTGGGCATTACTGAAGACATTGAGCATACCAAGTACTCGACAAGATGCGAAGCTTCGGCGTGGCATCCGTGGCAGCGGGCCTGATCGCGACGGCGAGCTTGTTCGTCAGCTCGAACGCGCAGGGCGCCGATCCCATCGTTATCAAGGGCTCCAAATTCTTCTACAAGACCAACGGCACGCAATTGTGAGTGTTGTGAGAGCAATGCATGTCTGCCGCAAGAAATGCTAACGGTCGCCACAGCTACATCAAAGGCGTCGCCTACCAGCAGAGCTTTACTGGCGCAACCGCAGTCAAAGGCACCAGCAATAACGCGGACTACAATGATCCTCTTGCCGACCCTTCTGGGTGCAAGCGAGATATCCCATACCTGAAACAGTTGGAGACGAACACCATTCGAGTATACGCAGTCAACCCAGACTCAAACCACGATGAGTGCATGAGCATGCTGGCCGCCGCAGGCATCTATGTCATTGCCGATTTGTCCGCACCAAGCAACTCCATCGACTCGAATGATCCACACTGGGATGATGACCTCTATGCTCGCTATGCTAGCGTGATCGATGCTATGCAAGGTTACACCAACGTTCTGGGTTTCTTCGCGGGTAACGAGGTCGCGACTCAGCCCAACACCACTGCCTCTGCTGCTTTCGTGAAGGCGGCGGCCAGAGACATGAAGTCGTACATCTCGCAGAAAGGCTACCGCACCATTGGTGTGGGTTACGCGGCGAACGACAACCAGTACATCCGCACGAGCCTTGCTGAGTACTTCAACTGCGGTGACGTCGCCGATGCCATTGATTTCTACGGCTACAACGTTTACTCGTGGTGTGGTCAATCTTCGTACACTTCTTCCGGCTACGACATCCGCACCGAGCAGTTCAAGACTTACTCTATTCCTGCCTTCTTCGCCGAGTACGGCTGCAACACTGCAGGAACTCGCCCTTTCACTGAGGTGGCGGCACTCTACGGACCACAGATGTCCCCTGTCTGGTCCGGTGGTATCGTCTACATGTACTTCCAGGAAGCCAACGATTATGGTAAGAGTCATCACTACATCTTTAAGATTCACCATCCTGATATTTCCCAGGTCTTGTTTCCGTCAATGGCAACTCTGTCTCCACCCTTGCAGACTTCAACAACTACAAGACTCAAATCGCAAAGGTCTCGCCAACTGGTGTCCAGATGGACTCCTACAGTCCCAGCAACTCCGCCGCTTCTTGCCCGTCTGTGGGTGGCAACTGGCATGCTGCTTCAACTCCTCTTCCACCATCACCGAACAAGCAGCTCTGTGACTGCATGACCCAGTCGTTGAGCTGTGTTGTCAGCCCCAGCACCGGCTCCAGCAATTACCAGGACCTCTTTGGATACGTTTGCAAGAACGACCCGAAGGGTTGCGGAGGCTTCCAGGCAAACGGCGAGAAAGGAACCTACGGAGCATACTCGATGTGTGATCCTGCCGAGCAGCTCAGCTTCGCTTTCGATCAATACTACAAGAGCCAAGGCAAAGCCTCGACCGCTTGCGACTTCAAGGGAGCTGCCAAGGTCCAGACGCCAAAGAACAGTGGCAACTGCAAGGCCCTCCTCGCACAGGCTGGTAAGGGTGGCTCCGGAACTGTCACGTCCTCCCCATCTGGGACTGGTTCCAGCTCAGGCAGTGGATCTGCCTCATCGACCACAGGCGCCGCTGCGGCATTGTCAGTCCCGTCCGTTCAGAACGGCATTCTGCCAATGGCCTTCATCGTGGTGGTCGCTATGCTGTCTGGTCCTCTGATGCTGCTCCTATAGATGGATTGCGGTATGGACAAAACGAATTGGATCTGATGCTTTTCTGATACCTTAGCGTTCTTGTACGACTCCGGCACAAGATGGCATCATGCTGCTTCCCATTGCTCGCCTTGACTGGCATAAAGCCGCTTGCGCGATAGGGAGGCGGCTTGCTCCGATGATCACTTGCAGCTAATTGATTTTCCATAGTTGTTAGAATGTACAAATGCACTGAAGCTGGCCTCTCACTGTCACAACCAGTCACTGGACCAATTGAGGTTCTGGGATATGCATACCATGGTGTATCAAGCGTAGGCATCGCCTTTCGTGAACGACGTGAAAGACTATGAACATGTGGATGCTTCTATTCATTCTGCTCTCCACTTATACTGCGAACCCGGGTGATCATCAAGCAACCGAGACTGGCCTAGATACACCTCCCTTGCCGTGGCGCCTTCGGGCTGGCGTTCTTTGTTGAACAGCCCTCTCTTCTCCAACTCAGGAAGCAGGAACTCGATCATATCTTCGAAGGACCCAGGATTGGTGATGTGGCACAGATTGAAGCCGTCTATGTCACCCTCTTCGACCCACCGCTCAAGCTCGTCGACGACAGTCTTCGGAGACCCAACGATCTTCGGGATGACTCCTCCCAGTAACAAGAAGTCGGCAATGCGAGACTTGGTCCATCTCAGTCCCTCTGAGCCAGGCACGGTGTCTGACCATCGCTGGACCATGGACTGGACTGCTGGGAGCTTGACGAATTTGAAGTCTTCATCGTCGGAGTACGTTGATAGATCGACTAACAATGAACACGGCATTAGTGACGATTTTGACAGCATGGGAAGATCACCCACTTCCCGTCCAACCACCAAACAACGCCAGAGCTCCTTCACGGTCTCCATACGACAAGAAGTCATTGCGCTTGTTAGCTGCTTTCTCGTCCGTCTCGTCGATAATTATGGTCATCCCAGCAATCATCTTGAGGTGGCTCGGATCTCGACCAAACTTCTCCTTTGCCGTCTGCCGGAGCGAATTGACGGACTCTCGCACCTTCTGCGGTGTCTGTCCGCCGAGGAAGATAGCTTCACCATGCTTCGCACCGAAGTCTGTCCCGGCCTTCGATGTGCCAGCTTGGAACAGTAGAGGCGTTCGTTGAGGAGATGGCTCGCAGATATGGGGACCTGGAACGTTGAAGTACTTGCCCTTGTGGTGGATCTCGCGGACTCGACCAGGTACGGCGAACTGTCCGCTTACTTCGTCTCGAACAGCAGCGTCGTCACGCCAGCTGCCTTCCCACAACTTCACAAGGGTCAGCAGTTTCATATAAGACGACGTTCCAACAATACCATAAACTCACCTTGTATACAACCTCCATATACTCCTCGGCAATCCGGTACCGCTCATCATGCTCCACCTGCGTATCAAGGCCGAGGTTCCTCGCAGCGCTATCAAGGTAGCTGGTAACGATATTCCAGCTTACGCGACCCTCCGTCAGATGATCAACAGTCGAGAAGCGCCGAGCAAGGGCGTATGGAGAGTCGTATGTCGTGCTCGCAGTCACACCGAAAGTCAGATTCTTCGTCACTGCTGCCATGGCCGGTACAAGATACAATGGGTCGTTGACTGGGAACTGTGCTCCAGAAGGCAGGGCCGGATCGACATTGGAAGGTCCTCGGTATACATCATATGGGCCTAAAACGTCTGCTATGAACATGCAATGGAATCCGGCATCATCTAGGAGTTTTGCCAGGTTGGTCCAGAAGCTGAGTTTGTTGTAATTTGCTGTGCCATTCCTAGGATGTCTCCACTGGCCGGGGGATAGGTGGCCCGGACAGTTCATAACGAAGGCATTGAGGAGCAGCTGTTTCCTCCCCTTGGAAGCCCTATCGCTCTCTTCGACGGCCATGGCGGACGGAAGACAGAAAAGTACTCAGGGCTTTGAAAATGGCTTGAGCTCAATGCTCTCAACTTTCCAACAAGAGAGACTTGTACCTACACGCAGTAACTTGGACCGTTCGATTATTGTTGCGATCACGGAGCTGTAGTTGACGGAGCCAAGGTGGTCTCAAGCACGTTATTGCTATACGACCCTATCTGGTTAAGCAAGCTAGCTCTACCGCGATCGTATGGTAGTCTACGGTACCTTAGGAATTACGAACTTTCAACCAACACAATGTAAGACATATCGAGGTGGTATTCATAAATTCTCCCAAGGTATGTTCTCGGTCTTCGTATTAGGGACGGCTTTGGGGTAGTGAGTCTGGTGGTGAGTGCCTCATGTATATCGATGTCACTCTGATTGTGTATTGCCACGAGACGTTTGTTACAACCAAGTTGTTCCTGTTCACGTCGAGGTGTTTGGCTGTTCAACATTCTGGCTCACGTTGCGGTGGATGGGGAGGGATACGTGAAGGAAAAACACTGGACTCTTCTTTTGGAAAGTGGTTGATGTTGCCCAAACACATTGTCACCATGAATTCGTGACTCATGTTACAGTACACTACAGTGCCGCAGGCGGAGGCTTAAGATTATCCGTCTTCTCATACTTCTCCCACAGGCCCTCCGCCATCCGCTCGATGCATGGCGAGTACTCGCACTCTTCATCGTAGCACCGGTTGAACTCGTGCCTGCTAGGACTTGCAAACAGAGAGACGCAGTCGTCGTGCTCACAATCCTCGATTCTACAGTGTCTCGCCGAGTGCCTGCGAGCAGCTGCTGGCGCAGCTTCTTGGAAAGCTCCCGGAAGCTCGGACTCAACGAGCGACTCCACGGAGGAGTCAGACTTCTGGCATTCCGAATCTTCACAATCCCTCGCCGAGTGCCTCACGCGACCAACCGGTGCAGCGGCCGCCGTCACTGGAGGCGGAGGCGAAGCGGAGATCTCATCGAGACTGGAGAGCGCAGCACGCAGGGCCTCTTCTAGCTGGTCGAGACATTGCTTGCAGGTCTCGTCTTCGCACAGACGGGCGGAATGTCGTCTCGGGCTGGTTTCCGTCGAAGTGGGTGGTGTATCCGACACCACAACCACGGTATTGTTGGAGCTGGACTCCTGCGAGGACTTCTTGGTCGCCTCTTGGCACCTGACTATTTCAGCGTCGACGGTACGGTCGACGCCGTTCTGGATTCGCTTAGCCTGGATCTCGGCAGCAACCTCCTCGATGGGACGACCGTTCCGCTCGCTCATGAAGTGGAGAGCATCGTCGAACAGCCTATAGGCATTAGTAACGTTATTCATGAGCACGACAGCCATGTCTTTGTAGTCGTACGACTCGGCAGCTTCAAGCACCCGAAGGGCTTTTCTCTCTCTTTGGAGCAGGGCTCTCTCCGTGTGAACCTGCCTCCCTCTGCTAGTTTTGTTAACACGACCGTTGCGCACTGGCACTGGACGGGATGAGCGTGGAAGAGACGGGTTGCTGGGAGACGTATTTTGGCTTGGGGTTGGGAGCGACTGGGTCGCGGTCTCGGTTCCCGGCTCAGCGTCTGGAAGGGTGGTGTCGCTTGACTTCTTTCTGCTTCGTGGGCTACTTGTGCTAACCACTGTGTGACAGGGTTCGGTGTTAGCGTGCACGTCGGGTCGGTGTTCACTGTCAGTCCCACTATGTTGCAAGCTGAAGCTGTAGGAGCCATGTTAATAGCTAAGAACTGCTGTTCGTTGGAGTTCGTAGTGTAGTAAGGCAGCTTGAAGTCGTTCGAAAAGGGTGTTCTGGACCGTCTGACTGCATACGTTTGTCCAAGGTATATACTGAAGCGTGCGGTGTTCGAACAATAGCCATTATAGCCATTCGTGAAAGCCGCCGAACAAGAACCCTCCTCAATGTCTTTGTAGCATTATCCTAACAAAGAACTTCCAAAGCAACAATCTGTCGAGTAAGCAGCAGACCGTTCCCGTCTTTGATGGCTACCTATCTGTTGTAGTCGAACATGATGCAAAAGAGGGAAGGGCGTCGTATGGTGAAATATTGAGCATAGATAGCATGGAAAGCCGGTACCCGCAAAAAGCTACTCAGAATGAATGATAAGGTATAAACTCACAGCAAAGCCTCTCCCTGCCTTCCCCCGAATCGCAACATGCCACCCACTCAGAGTAACGCAGAAAATCTCCCTTCTCAACGTACTAACGCGGCCACAGCCAGTCCACTGATGGCATCACCTCCTGTAGTCCCAGCCATTACTACGCCGTCTGTCCCTCCGTTTCTCGCTCTCGCTCCCCCGACTCTCTCGACTCTACCGATAGCCGCCTTGCACGTTAGCCCCCGGCAACGAAAACCCAAACCCTGGCACAGCCGGCGGCGTCGCAACAGCTACCGGCTCTGGCCTCGCGTATCCATACGCCTCCATTTGCATCGGCTGCTGCGGCTGTTGTTGAGCGTTGTACCCATACCCAGCCCCAGCACCTCCGTATGACGGAGCAGGCCTCTTCCTGTCCCTGCCACCATCTCCGCCGTTCCTCTGCCCACCATCGTCGCGGTGCTGGCGCTTGGCTGGCGGGCCGGAGTCAGGCATGACGCGCTTGCTCATCGCCTTGCTGCTAACACCGGCTCCGATCTCGATATCGGGCTCTTCGAGCACCATGCCGCCTTCGACTTGCTGACCGCCAGTGCCGCCGTATTCGGCGGTGAGGAGCCACTTCATGTCCGCATCGGTGAGCTTGTCGATCGGGATGATGCTCTCGCCCTTCTGGTAGTTGCAGCACTCGCGTGGGCCGAAGCCGACACCCCATTTGGTCTGACGAGCGATGCCCATGGTTTCGCGGTCGTTAGCGCTTTGCAGACGCTCCAGATTCTCCTTGGCATTGAGTGCGTGCTCGCGAGTTGTCATCTTCACGAATGCGTGGCGCTTGTCCCTATTGGCAATGCAAGTCTGCACCTCGCCATACCGCTCGAAGAGTCCTTGGATGTCTTGCTGCGAGCCATTGGCGCCGCCAACGAACAGAGTCCGCGAAAGTACTTTGATGTGCTGTTGCGGAAGGCTGCTGTCGAGTCGGATGAATTTTGGTTGCATAGGCATGCCGTTCATAGCCCTGCTGCCACCCTGCGCAGGAATAGGACTGTTGCGTACTGGCGATCGTTGGCGATATCTGTCGCGACCGCCATCGCGTCCTCCTCGATCGTCTTGCTGCCGGCCGTTGTCGCCGTACGTACCGTAGACCGGACTGCCACGTCTGCGTCCGCCTTGTCTGTCTGGGCTGCGGCTGCGCCCTCTGCCGTAAGCGTCGTACCCGGCTCGCGCGGCTGGCTGCTGTTGCGGTTGCGGTTGCGGTTGGTATTGGCTGGCAAAAGCCTCAAGCACTGGACCCCATTGGTCCATCGGGATGCCATCCTTCTGCAGATCCTGAAGTAGTCTCAGTGCTTCGACAAGCTTCGTCTGATCGTTGAGGATGTTCTGCGGTAGAATGCTGCGCAATGGACCGAGCGGATCTGCTTGTTGTGGCGGCAGCTGTTGTGGAGGCGGAGCTTGTGGGTACTGCTGTGGGATGGAAGGCGGTGGCTGAGGTGGAAAGCCAGCGAAGCCAGGTGGCAGCTGGAACGGCTGTGTCGCTTGTGGAGTCGAGTAGGAGGGCTGCTGCGGTTGTTGAGGGAATGCAGGCAAGCCGGGGGTACCATTCACGTTTACTTGGCCGAACAGTGCCGCAAGGTTGGGGGGCATCTGTGGTGGAGCACTCTGCTGAGGTGCAGGAGCAGGCTGAGCCATTGGTTGGTGCTGTGTAGGTGGTGGTGCCGCTTTGGGAATACTGGCCAGGGCCGCGAGAATGCTACCTACGTCCTGCTTCGGCTGTGGAGCTGCCTGCTGCTGAGGAGGTGGTTGTGGTTGCGACTGGCCGTTCGCTGACCCATTGCTCTGGCTCTGCTTGATGAAGCCTTGGTCATACAGCTGTCGAGGCGGATATCCGATTGGCGTGTGTGTTGGCCTTGTAGGAACCGGAGCGATCATAGTCTCACTACTGCCAGCAAAACTCTGTGGCGGCGGCGGAGGATTTGTCTTCGCCGCTTCACCGCTCAGTCTCGTCTGGAATTCCGCCAGCATCTTAGGTGGAAATGTGCTTCCCTTCTCCCATATTCTGACCATGCTTCCCAGCTTTTCTCTCTGCTCAGAGGGCATGTTCTTAAAGGTGTCCTCGAACAGTACCGGCATAAGCTCCGTTACTCGCTTGACAGCAGCTGGGAATGTACCAGGCTCACCGCGTCCTTCAATTTGAAGATCTTGTCCGTTCTGCTTTGCTTGCTCGATCCATTTCCGGACGACACTATCGATCACGTAGATGGCGCCGAGTTTATGCGTAGCGTGTGCCTTCTTGACAGCGCGGTATAGAGATTGTACGAGGTCTGTTTCTGCCTACAAAGAGATGATAGAGTCAGTACCAGGGAGGTGAAACTTGCGAGATCTCATCCGCGCAGATATGTGCGGTGGGCGTTCATGCTGATGCTTACCTGTATATTGTTGACGCACAACTGTGTGATGGCGAGGATCTTGGTCTTGCTCGCTCCAGGAGCTTTGAGTGAGTTCAGCGACGCGAGCTGCGAGTCTACCTCGTTGATGATGCTGGGCGCCATGATGAACGATCTCAGTCACGAGCCTATTAGGTGCCTAGGTGCTTGAAGCACTGCAGTCGCTCTAAGTCTGTGCGCCTTTCGAAGAACGTTCTACCGGTCTACACAAGGCCGAAAAGTAGCAAGAGACACACTATCAGTGTTACTGGTCAGTGATCAACAGCTACTGCTCGGGTGAGCTTGTCCGAAGTGAGGTAGTGGTGAATGTCGGTGATGAATACTTCACCAGTGTCGTGGTCGTGCTATGCCTAGTTGAGAGCCTTGCGCGGTCTCGCAACGGACCTGTAGTCGTGCCTTGCCTTTATGCACGTCGCAGATTGATATAGCGGACTACTCGTCGTAAGGAAATGTCCAGAAGCGCAAAGTCTCAGAAGCCGGTTTGTTCGAAGTGAAGGATCTCAGTGGCTCTGATCCTCTACGCAGATGCCTATAGACGAAGCTCGTATGTTGGTGAATGAAGCCGTGGGATGTTACTTCCCTGGTGTCCGCGATGCTTGCTGGAAGAAGCGGAAGTCAAGATGAAGACGCGCAGCTTATATACCTCGAGCGAGCAGGCCTGAGATGATATTGTCGAATGAATTATGAGACTGGCAAGCCCAGCGCGAGGTTTTTGATGAGTTTGCCACTTGCGTAAGCTGTCTTTGCAACAGCTTTGAATGACTGTTCTTGCGAAACAGAGCTGGAGACCACGTCGCTTCCGTGCGACTATCGCGAGAAGATGGAAGGAGGTTCGAGCAAGATATGATCACCTTGTGATACGGTGGTCGAGCTGGCGCGCACGCGGTGGAGGGTGGTGTGAAGGGGGGAAGAAGTGGTGATGTGGTGGTGTGAGAAAGGAGGAGGTGAAGATGAGGTCGGCAGAAGCATCTCGACCTTTGAATTTGCTTCGGGAAGCGGCCCGCAGTCACGTGGCCGGCTTGCATGAGCTCTCGAACTCCTTTGAGCTACTGCAGTAAATGACAGCTCGTGATTCGGGATTCAGCATTAACGAACACTAGATTGTCAATACATACTTGACGTATTGGACGAAGACACAGCTGGCCCAGCTCCACGCTTCTTGTGGCGCCCTCAACCCGAACCATTGACGTCTGTGCGCTGCGGACCTCCGATCCTTCATCCTTGTCTTTCCGAACGCTCACATTGTCAAAAAAAGAAACCTTTTGAACAGCCGCGTCTCCATCGAGCTTAACCACCATTCCCTATCTATACCACTTGCCCCGTTGCCATCATCGTCCTGGTCGGACCTGTAACACTTCGTACACTCCTTGAACTGAATCCACCCCTTTAGACACACTCCGCAATGGCTGCTCTGTCGACGACGGCGCGGTTCGCTCTCCGACGCAACATTACATCACAAAGCTCCAACTTGAGCTTCAACGCTGCACGAACTTACGCGACTGCTGGCAAGAATGCTGTAAGCTCAAAGGCATCACGCCCCTTGGTAGCCGCTGTATACTAATGTGATATCACCTACCAGTCCCTCAAGGAGACCTTCGCAGCCAGCCTTCCCCAAAAGCAAGAGCAGATCAAGAAGCTTCGAAAAGACCACGGCAGCAAGGTCCTCGGCGAAGTGACCCTCGATCAAGTCTACGGCGGTGCTCGCGGCATCAAGTCGCTCGTCTGGGAAGGCTCCGTCCTTGACAGCGAGGAGGGTATTCGCTTCCGCGGCCGCACCATCCCAGAATGCCAGGAGCAACTCCCAAAAGCTCCAGGCGGCTCGGAGCCACTGCCAGAAGGCCTCTTCTGGCTCCTCCTGACCGGCGAGGTCCCAACTGAACAGCAAGTTCGTGACCTCTCCGCCGAGTGGGCTGCGCGCTCCGATGTGCCCTCCTTCATCACCGAGCTCATTGACCGCTGCCCCAGTGACCTGCACCCAATGGCACAGTTCTCGCTCGCAGTCACCGCCCTGGAGCATGAGTCTGCCTTCTCCAAGGCCTACGCGCGAGGCATGAAGAAGACGGAGTACTGGGAACACACCTTCGAGGACAGCATGGACACCATCGCCAACCTGCCCACGATCGCCGCACGCATCTACCGCAACGTCTTCAAAGACGGCAAAGTTCCTGCCGTGCAGAAAGACAAGGACTACGGCTACAACCTCGCCCAACAGCTCGGCTTCGCTGAGAACCACGACTTCGTCGAGCTCATGCGCCTCTACCTCACCATCCACTCCGACCACGAGGGCGGCAACGTATCCGCACACACCACCCATCTCGTCGGCTCCGCGCTCTCCTCGCCCATGCTCTCGCTGTCCGCCGGCTTGAACGGTCTCGCCGGCCCCCTGCATGGCTTGGCCAACCAAGAAGTCCTGAACTGGCTGCAAGAGATGAAGAAGTCCGTTGGCTCCGACCTCAGCGACGAGAACATCACCAAATACCTCTGGGACACCCTCAAGTCCGGCCGCGTCGTACCAGGCTACGGCCACGCCGTGCTGCGCAAGACAGACCCGCGCTACGTCAGCCAGCGCGAGTTTGCGCTCAAGCATCTGCCCGACGACCCGATGTTCAAGCTCGTCAGCCAGGTCTACAAGATCGCGCCTGGTGTCCTGACCGAGCACGGAAAGACCAAGAACCCATACCCGAACGTTGACGCGCACTCGGGTGTGCTTCTGCAGTACTATGGCCTGACGGAGCAGAACTTCTACACCGTCTTGTTCGGTGTGAGCCGTGCGATTGGTGTCCTGCCGCAGTTGATTATTGATCGTGCGGTGGGCATGCCGATTGAGCGGCCGAAGAGCTTTTCCACTGAGGCGTATGCTAAGTTAGTTGGCGCAACGCTTTGAATCGAAGATCGGGGCAAAGACGAGAGGATACGGCGGGCACTGGAGTTGCTAGGAGGGGACGGTGGAGGGAAGGAGATGTGAGATTGTAGGATGATAGGAAGGAGATTCGACTGCTGTGTTGCTAGCTTCTTTATAACGCTACTTTTGCGAACGATTTGGGCTCGTGAAAGAAGGATAGGCTGGTATAGCATTATATGTAATCTATGGCGTGGCATCGGAGGGTGTTGTTCATCTCTACGATCTTCTCTCCACAGCTTCCCGACCATGTCATGTGCATATTCCCTCGCTGTCCCCCACTGTCTCCCCCTGTCCACCACCGTCTTCCACAAGACACGGAGTACAATTATATCTTTCGGATGTCCGAGATTAAACGCACACCACCGTTTACGGGGAGAGCTCAACCGCGCCTCAAGCCACAGCGAACTATAAATTGTTGAGGCTGAAAGCTCGCTTCAGCAGCAGGGAAATGTTGCTGAGTCGCTGACACGGGGTTGGTTGACTTCAGCTTTCCGTGGTGTTCTTCGGGATAATTTACAACCTCACCTGTTCTGCTTGCGCGTACCTTGGTGAATCCTTCTTGTCGGGTGATTTGTTTGATCTTCGTTATTCACTACAGCAACAGCGCCCTCTCCACTCTTACCGATCGGATATACTGGCGAGATAAGGTATCACGAGAAGAAGCAAGCAGACCTCCCCTATCGACGCGAAGCTCAGCACACCGCGAACACCACCTAACATCTTCCACACGCACAATCTTCCGGCAACGAAGCCACACATACGCCTTGGTCAGGCCAGCTCCTACATACAGCATCAACGATGGTCACCGCAACAGACCTCAACCCGCTCAACGCGCAGCCGCAGGTCGAGAAGAAGCCGGTCAAGTTCAGCAATCTGCTGCTCGGCGCCGGGCTGAACATGTTCGAGGTCACGACGCTCGGGCAGCCGCTGGAGGTCATGAAGACGACCATGGCGGCCAACCGCACGGATGGCATGATGGGGAGTGTGAGTCGGATATGGGCTAGGGGTGGTGTTTTGGGGTGTAAGTACCACACACCCAACTACGTCAGCAGCGACAAGCGAAGCTCCACAGCATCTACTGACCGTATTGATTGTGTCCAGTCTACCAAGGTCTCATCCCCTGGGCCTGGATCGAAGCCTCGACCAAAGGCGCCGTCCTCCTCTTCGTCGCCAGCGAAGCCGAATACTACGTCAAGCGCGCCGGCGGCAACAATTTCGTCTCCGGCATCGGCGGCGGCATGGCCGGCGGGCTCGCACAGGCGTACGCGACTATGGGGTTCTGCACGTGCATGAAGACGGTGGAGATGACGAAGCACAAGGCCGCGTCCAAGGGCGTGAAGGTTCCCGGCACGATTGAGACGTTCATGGGGATTTATCGCGCGGAGGGGATTAAGGGGATCAATAAGGGTGTGAATGCGGTGGCGGTGAGGCAGGTCACGAATTGGGGGAGTCGGTTTGGGTTGAGTCGGGTCGCGTGAGTTCTTCTATATAACCCGCAGGAGATCGCTTTGCTGACTTGATGTGAACAGCGAAAACGGCATCCGTTCCGTCACAGGCAAAGACGACAAGACCAAGCTCTCCGTCCCCGAACGCATCCTCGCCTCCGCCCTCGGCGGCGGTCTCTCCGCCTGGAACCAGCCGATCGAGGTCGTGCGCGTGGAGATGCAGTCGAAGAAGGAGGATCCGAACCGACCCAAGAAGATGACGGTGGCAAACACCTTCAAGTACGTCTACGGCACCAGCGGCATCAAAGGACTGTACCGCGGTGTCGCGCCCAGAATCGGTCTTGGTGTGTGGCAGACGGTGTGCATGGTTGCGCTGGGCGATATTGCGAAGGAGATGGTTGAGAAGGCTACGGGTGAGACGGTTACGGCGAAGCACTGAGCGATTGTGTTAGAGCAGTAGCTGCATGACCTTGTTCGCCATGTGGGCTCCACGTGATCTGGAGAAGGTTCGAACTTTTCGTTGGAGCGACGTTGAGATGTTAGAGCGAAGATAGAGCGGGAAGGCGCAATCTGGTGTCGGGTGGGTGAAGCATGATACAGCATGTATTTATCAAAGCTTATCAGGTGTAATTCGTCAATGATGACTTTGTCAAAACCTCGTCTCAATACCTCGTACACACTCTAGCTATTGATACACCTGCTCGCCGCAGATTGCAACGCCATGCTATGCAACAGGAAGAACTCAAACACAGCGCCGCAGAGGTGCTCAAGACACCTCCATCGCGTCCCCGTTGCTCACACCATTGACCCCGCCCAGCGTCACACCACCATCCTCGCCAATAAACCGCTTCTCGTACTCCGTCACAAACTTCACACTCCTGCCAGGGTCATAGAACAGCTGGAAGCTCCGCTGCACATCACTGACCTCGACCTCTTTCGCTCTCCGCTTCAGCGAAATCAAATGCGAGGTCGTGATTAAATTGCTCGCGTACCGCAGTCCAGTCTCCTGGCCAATCTTCGTGAGCAGCGCAAGCGCATCAGGCGAGACATCAACTTCTTCCTCCTGCGCGCGGATCGAGAGGATCTGGCGGATCTCATCTGGGTTGTAGGGGTGTGTCGAGATAATGACAACACGATCCAGGAAATCCAGCGGCAAGCCATGCGGTGACCGATAGTTCGTGCCCCTAATAGTCGTCGACCCGCGATTCGAAGCCATAATCACAATCGGCGCCAGCTCGTCCTCCAACGCCCGGTTGATGAAGCTGAAGCACTCAATGTCCAGCATATGCACCTCATCGATAAACAGCACGCCCGGCACAATCTCCGCCTTGCCCTCTTCCCTCCACTCCGCCACCTTCGTGTTGATCTGCTCCCGCACCTCACTCCGGATCTCCCCCGTATCCCCGGAGAACAGCGCCAGAAACCCCTGCGTCCGGCTGTTGATGACATCGATCTCGTGCAAACTGACCGTATGCACAGTCTCTCTCCGCACCTGCAGCTCCCCATCCGGACACTGCACGAACTTCGTATCCGGGCCCATGGCATCGTAATCTCTACTCCGGGTATAACTCCTTCCCAGCTTCGTGATCCGCCCGGAAGCTTTGTCGATGCTAATCACATCTCCAGCCATAACTTTCTCCTTCGTCATGCTGTCGATCATGCGCGTGCCCATGTCGTATAACGTCTCCATATCCGTTGTCTTAAGCGTCAGCTTCCCAGCCTTATTACTCCCCGTCACCGACCGATCAATCTGGATCTCCACAACCTCGCCCTCAATCACCTCGCTCTCCTCCCGTATCCGGACCCCAATGCTCTTTCTGAACGCCTGCTCCAGCGCCTCCGTCTTGCTCATCTCGAGACTGAATATTTCCGACGACGCGAGCATAGTGAACGGCACATCCTCTCCTAGCCCTTTACTCATCCCTATCGCAATAGCCGTCTTTCCCGTGCTAGGTGGGCCGGAGATCAAAACCGCTCGACCGGCGATCTTGCCCTCTTTGACCATTTGGAGGATGACGGAGGCGGCTTTGCGCGCTTGCTGCTGGCCGACGAGGCCATCGGCGTTGGGTTTGGGGGTGAGGGTGTCCGGGGTGACGCCTAGGCCGCGGATGTGGGAGTGTGCTGCTATGAGGTTGAGGCCTTGGCGGTCTTTGGAGTCGGAGATTGTGGTGATTTGCTACCATCTTGTTTTAGTGAGGGTTCTTTGCTGGGAGCTCGTTTTCGTAACCTACTGCAGCCATGGTGAATGGTATGCGCGCTCACGCGCGAGCTGGCGAATGCTTCAACGTTGACTTCGAGGGTTATGGTGATGGATAATGGTTGAGAACTGTCGACTTGTGTGTTTGAGATGCCGCTGGTATAGTCCCTATGGTCTCGCTGTAGAGCATGTTTCTCGTAGCCGATCACTATTTTTTGGCCTACGCTATGAAGTCGCGTCTTTAGTGAACCCATAAACGGCCTAGTCTGTCTTTTCCCGCTAGCGTCGCTTCTTCATAGCATATCCCTGCTCTTTACTTCACCTTCCGAAACAGTTTTTACGCGCGTGACCATCGTGACACCAATCAAACACTACCAACACGCCTATCTCGCCTATTAAGTGAGTCAGCTCGCACTTATGCAGTGACGAGAAACACGCACGCATATGCCCAATGAGAAAGACATCGTGGAGATCACGCGGCTCGCTAGAAGCTCACTAATCCCAGAGGCGTTAGAAAGAACTCGTGAAAGAGTGGGGCAGTTATATGCATTATAAAAGTCGCGGTGAGTTATTTAGACAAGCCTTCCACTTCCCTCCCTCTACCTCCTTCCTCACTGCTCACTTGCTCCTTCCAATCGAGCCAGGACTTTGTTGTCTTGACTCGATTCATGGAGCGGTCTTTTGATATATCCCCCTTCCACCTCATACCCATTGAACTAGCAGAACTCTCGACAAACGCGTGGAGCTAGTATCAAAGGCAACTGGACTCCAATGGCTAACCGCTACCCACCACCCCAGTATGACAACCACAGACGTGCATCAATCCACAACCCGACGTGGGACAGAGACAGAGGCAGATCTCCGCCTCCATCACGTCCTCAAAATCCTCCAAGGTATGTACGAGAAATGGAAGTGGATTTATGATAGCATGTGCGCAGCAAAGTACTATCTTCTAGAGAGACCTGCGTCACCCGACGTCATTGATGCATTCACGATTCACATGCAAAGCAAACATGAAAGATCACGCGCCGTTGCTTAGGCAGCAGACGCATTGCCCCACTTTTAAAGCACTATTTACTCATGTAGCCAATTATCACCTAGACACACAGCACTAATCTCTGTATCAGGAGCTTCAGCAACATGGCGGACCCGCGCCGGCCAGAGTACACAGGAAGCACAGTTGCTGCAGATCCGCGGACCGAGAAGAGGAACGCCAGTCGATCTCCTGAAGGTGGACAAAACCGCAAGCTGGGACGTCTAAATCCACCTACTGGCCCATCCAAAGGGGGCTTCCGCCAACCATCACGAGGGGCTCCATCTCCACGAGACCGGCCGCCCAACGCCAGCCCTCGTGATCGGCCAGCAGCGGCGTCTCCTGAAAGCAGGGGCAGTGTGCGCGACGGCGTGTCAAGTGGCCGTTCGACTCCTCAGCATGCGCCTAAACATGTGGCACCAACGGTTCCAACGGCTGTCATGACGTCAGACGCAGCAACACCAGCCACCAACGGAACCTCCAACCCCGTTCTCGATGCTCTCATGCTCTTCTCTTCACAAAACGCGCAACAAGCTGCCTTACAGGCGAAAGTGGCACAGACACAAACGCGCTACGATCTTGCCCTGCGAGAGTACAAATCGATGAAGAAAGAATTCGTCGCGTTCCCTCCAATCCAGAAACGCATGACTATCACCAAGGACGATAGCACGAAGAAACTGAATGATGCTAAACAGGAGCTTGACCGTCACGTGATTACACAGAATGATCACATGCAAAAGCTAGCACACGTGATTGCTGAAGCTGCCAAGCCTCATCAGCCAATCATCAATAAGGATGATTTTGTGTCACGCGAGCTTTTCGATCAGGTCCGGAAGGATCACGAGGAGCTCAAGAACGAGTTCAAAGAGACCAAAGCACAGCTGGTCGGCATGAAGAGCGAATTGGCCGGGGTTAAGGACTTCACCAACGACCAGATCAAGCCGAAGCTGTCACTACAAGACCAGACTAGGGAAGACCTGAGGAAACTCAACAGCGAAGTCGCACAAAATAAGGAAATCCTTTCAGGGAACCAGAGTAAAGTCGACCTGAACAAATGGAAGCTGGAAGCAGAGAACAAGCTTTCCAAGCTGAATCACATGCCCGACGATGTACGCATTCTGCAGAACAACACCGCGACACTTTTTTCATGGAAATCCGAGGCTGAGCTCGGCCTTCGCGACGTAACCGCCACCAATAGTCGAGCTAACGAGGCTGTCAAGCAAGTTGCTACCTTCCAAGGGGAAGTCACTGAGCTGCAGAAGACTAACGTCAACAAGAGCTCTAGTAACAGCTCGGGGCCAGGCAAAGAGGTCGAGAACAAGCAAGCTGAACTCATGAAGAAGCAAGATGAGATGGCGAAGAGGCAGGACAAGGCCGACGAATACTTTTCGCTGTTCCGAACAGACTACCTCGCGTCGAAGAAGAAGCTCCAAGATGACGTCAGTGAGCTCGAGAAGTCCGACACGAGGAAAATTTCCACTAGTGCCAATGGCAGCACGGAAAACATCGTTGAGCTCAAGCGTGCTCAGAACACGCTAGATGGGCGACAAGACGAGTTTGAACAGAAGATTGCAGGTCTACAGAAGACTGTGAACAGATTGTCTAGCGACTTGAAAGCGAAAGGATCCGTGGTCGGTGAAGAGTTCAAGAGCACAATCGAAATGTTGGCCCAGGAAGGTCCTGAGTTGAAGCGGGTCGTCGATCAACTTGAGACCGAGGTGGCAGCTATGAAGAAAGAGCGTGATGAAACTGAGACGGGACGACAGCTCGCGAAGCTCCAAGAGAACGAACCCGATATCGCGAATAGCATTCGCGAGCTCCAAGAGGGACTCGAGGCTGTGAAGAGCACTCAGGCGGTCCCAGCTCAGACCACGAATATCTCAGACCACTCGGGCGACATCGCGGCAATCAAAGGCTCTATCGAAGAGCTTAGGCAAGATGGCCGGAGCCTTGCCGACCGCGTGGAGGAAGACATTCGGGAAGAGCGTAAGGCGCGCGTGGATGAGGTGTCTCAGCTGCGTGAAGAATTGATTAGCGCATCCCAGGTTCAGAGCGGATCAGACACCCAGGTGCGCCAACGCATGGACGGACTGGGAAGAAGACTCGACGCTGCACAAAGCACGAAGGCGGGCAGATCGAGTCTGATACCACAGCAAAATGCATTGAGCCAACCAGGAGACGTTGCAGCACTGGGAGAATCAATCAGGCAGCTGGAGGTGAGAATGAATGTATGCGAACAGGTAGAAAGAAAAGACCACGGCGTGGTCTTCAAATACGTCGATGATAATCTGGAACCTGTAAGGAAGGGCTTGGCTGAATTTCAGTCGGCTCGTGAAGCCACCCAGAGCTTGCAGAAGAGCGTCGAAATCATCGAAACCCAGCTAGGCAATCTCACCATTCTCACCGAGCGGGTGAATGGCCTAGAGTTCGTGCTTGGGAACAAACCGTCTGCGGAAGCTGTCAACGTGCTGAGACGGGAGTTTGAAGAACGCTCAAATGTCCAGATCAAGGTCGTCGAGGATTTGAAGACATTCAAGGACCAACTGCAGCAATACGAGTTGCGACACAGGTCTCTGCAGCATCAAGTCGATCAGATCAGGCAACAACGGCCGCCGCCAGAGAGACCCACCGAAGCCCCACGGTCGCATACGCCGATCCAGCAGCAGCCAGTCCTGAATGCGAATGTGAGGCAGTCTCCCAACCTCACCAACGGGCGGGTGCCCTCCCCAATGACCAACGGCGTGCAGCAATCGCCCGGACATGGGCATGGACCGATGATGGCACAACACCAAGGCGTCCAGCCACCCGCAGTACCGGCTCAACCACAATACGACATCGGGAGGATGCAAGCACAGTTGGATCAGCTTAGCATGGTCACCCAGCATCTGAAGAAACGGTACGACAACCTCACGACCGACGAAGCCGTGAAGCGGATGCTTGACCAGCTGGCGATTGTGTGGCCGCACGCGAAGCAGCTGGAAGGAGCGGTCATGGGTCTGCAAACAGGCACTCGTCAACTTGAAGAGCGCATGACGCAGCTGAAGAACGAGTTCGAGCAGCTGAAGATGAGTCTGGAGAACGGCACGGAGCAGGTCAGGAAGGATGCGGCGGCTGAAGTGGCCAGGATCGATGCGAGCCTGCTGAATTCCCGCAAGGCTTTTGGGGAGTTGGAGGCGGAGGTCAAGAAGATGAATACGACAAGCACAACGGCCGGCGTCAATCTGGAGTACCTCTTGGCAAAGACCAACGTTCTGGACGCTGTCGACGTTTCGGAGCTGAAGGAGAAGACCGACCGGATTGAGAAGGTGACTACGAAGAACGAGACGAGGATTGCTGAGCACCACAAAGTCTGTGAGTCGGTTGTGGGCATTGAAAGAACATTGAATGAGACGATCGGGCCGAAGGTTACAACCCTGCAAGGAAGAGTCGAACTCCTTGAAAATATCGTCCACAATTAGGCGTTCGACGATGTCTGGCCGCCTAGACATATGGACGGATTCGGAACACTTCTGGGGCAAGATCATGGAGCGACGGCGTTCACACGGCCAGGCGATTCTTGTTCGGACATTTGAGCGTTTTTTTAGCGATGCATAAGATACCCAATGAGCTTTTAGCTCTGCGATGGCGGCAAGAACATGTTGTTACGGATATTCATAGCAGTATAGAGGTAGATACTGTTCACAAAGCAATACAACTCATTCCAACGGAAGTGAAGTGCACAATTTAAGGTTGGAGCTGCCCTGGTAGGCGCGATGCGGCCGCTCTAGCGGCAACAGCTGCATCAAGGATCGATGAGCATGTGAAAGCTCGTGACAGCTCTTTGCAGACTACAAATCACACAAAACAGAAACCATATTGCGTGTTGAAGGGTCGCAAACTATGTTACGAACCCCCTTGAGTATGGAGCAACCCACGACTGCCATGACCTGTTCTTGGCGCGAGATGGCGACCGGATGTTTTACAGAGATTCACTCCGAGCCTCGGTGCAACAGGACTCGACATCATCCGGATTCAGCATGTGACGGCATCTCCGAGCACAGCCAATGTCAAGTGGTTCAATCTCCCTTATTTGTCCTCTTTCTGTTTGGATCCCATCTCTTCTCAGATCTCTGGCTTGTGGGTTGTTTCCTATCTGCCTGTTCTAATAACGCCCGCGAGAGCTCGATCTCCAACATCTCGATCTAGGACCGTCAGCTCATAACACGCTCGCAACAGTCAGCTCGGCCCCGATTGACGGCCACTGTACCTTGTTACATCCGTCCTGCTTTCCTTCCGCCGCTACCCTCACCCACGAGCCCAACTCCCACCAGATCGGGAACAACGATCACAAGATGTCGTGTCTAGCCCTAGAAAACGCAAAGAAGCTCACTCCGCCTCCTCCGCCGGGTGCGCCGTACAGCGTCCCCCTCCCTGGGAGCGCGCAGAGCGGCAGGAGCGCAATATACCGGCATTGGAGGCGGACAGAAGGCTTATTACAGACCCTCGATCCAGACGTCAAAACCGCGCACGACATGTTTGAGCAGACGGCGAAAAGAGTACCAAAAGTCAATTGTCTAGGAAGCCGGCCATACGATTCTCATACCAAAACATTCGGGCCGTACCAATGGCAGAGCTATGCGGAGGTGCAGAAACGAAGGGCTGATTTTGGTGTTGGTCTGGTGGCGCTGCATGAGCAGCTAGGTATAAAGACAAGGCATTTCGGGGTGGGTTTGTGGTGCCAGAACCGTCCGGAGTGGCAGATCGTCGATCTGGGGTGTATGTCGCAGTCGCTGTACAGCGTTTCGATTTACGACACGCTTGGGCCGGATACAACCGAGTACATCATCAACCATGCTTCGTTGACTGCGGTCTGTACGTCGCTGGCGCACATTCCGACGCTGCTCAAGCTGGCACCCAGATGTCCGAGTCTCAAGATTATCATTTCCTTGGATTGGTTGAACCATGGCGAAGAACTTCCAGGAACTTCGAAGAGGGACATCCTCAGGGCCATGGCTGCCGAGAGCGGCATACAGATCTATCCCTTGTCCGAGGTGGAGCATCTGGGAGAAGCAGCGCCGCAGCCATATCACGCTCCACGGCCCGAGGACATTGTCACAATCAACTACACCAGTGGAACAACCGGGAACCCCAAAGGTGTGGTGCTCACGCACGCAAACACTGTAGCCGCAGCGTCCGCCGGGTTAGCCTTGTCAGAGTTCAGAGCCAAAGACGTCATGTGCTCATACCTCCCGCTCGCGCACATCTTCGAGCGGTTCATAGAGCACTGTGCACTGTGGGCCGGCATCTCGATCGGGTACTTCCACGGCAACGTCCTAGAGCTGGTGGATGACCTGAAGCTTCTCCAGCCGACCTTTTTCATCAGCGTTCCGCGGCTGTACAACAGGTTCGGCGGCGCGATCAAAGGCCAGACAATCCAGCAGCCGGGCTTCAAGGGCAAGCTGTCAAACCATATTGTCAACACCAAGCTCGCAAACCTCACCACAGCGGCTCCCGGAAAGGCGACGAACAAGCATATGCTCTACGACCGCATCTGGTCGCGCAAAGTCTCGGCCGCTCTAGGTCTCGAACGCGCGAGGTCGATGGTGTCAGGATCTGCGCCCATCGATCCTTCACTGCAGCAATTCCTCCGCGTCGTCTTCGCCAACAACTTCGTTCAAGGCTACGGTCTGACGGAAACCTACGCCATAACCTTGGCACAGCTCGAAGGCGACTTTAGCGCCGGGAATTGCGGTGCTGTCGCACCCATCGCTGAGATCTGCTTGATGGACGTGCCGGATATGGACTACCTGTCCACTGATCTACCGCACCCGCGCGGCGAGCTAATGGTCCGCGGGCCGGCTGTGTTCAAGGAGTACTACAAGAATGAGGCCGAGACCAAGAAGGCTATGACCGAAGACGGCTGGTTCCGGACTGGTGACATCGCGTCCATAGACGAGCTGGGTCGTGTCCGCATCATTGATCGCGTGAAGAACGTGTTGAAGCTTGCTCAAGGCGAGTACATCTCCCCCGAACGGATCGAGAACGTGTACCTTGGCAATCTGCCCTGGCTGGCGCAGGGGTACGTGCATGGCGATAGCACACAATCGACTCTCGTGGCCATCTTCGGTTTCCAGCCGGACATGTTTGCCGTCTTCGTAAGCAAGATCCTCGGGAAAGAGATTCCGCAGACGGATATCCAGGCTTTGGCGGCAGCGGCGCAGGACCCGAAGGTGAAAAAGGCGGTTGTGAAGGAATTGGCGAAGGTGGGAAGGAAGGCGAAGTTTATGGGCTATGAGAATGTCAAGGCGGTGAGGGTGTTGGCTGAGCCGTTTAGTATCGAGAATGAGCTTTTGACGCCGACGTGAGTACTTTTGAAAGTTGTGGTGGTGAGGGAGCTTTGAGCTGACGGTGAAGCAGATTGAAACTTAAGCGACCGCAGGCGGCGAAGAAGTATCGGCATTTGATTGATGAGATGTATGCGGAGGTCGAGGCTGGGAGCCAGACGAGGGCGAAGTTGTGAGTGGGTTGTGATTGTATGGATTTGGGCACTGCATATGAATGCGTGGATGTAATAAAGAGGAAGAGATGTGTACACTGTACTAAACGTTAGAACGGGAACCCTTTTACCTACTGATCTCAGATGTCTGCTGTTGTCGTCCGCTGGTCGACTCCACGGTGGTGGTAGTCACGAGTGAAGGAGACTCGTGGCTGTGGGACTATACTTCCGTACTTCTCATCGAGTGTATCGCCTGGGCAGCATGGCCTGCTTGGCCGTCTCCGATAACAGGTGCCGAGAGGCCTCTAGAACTTCGATGGTTCGATTCGCTGCTGGAGAGCAAGAGAATGTCGATAGTCATCACGCGCAGCTCTCGTCATCGCCGCGCTTGTCGCCTGACACTGGTCATGCGGCACATCTGCCGAGAGCCGTCAGTACTGCGCCAAGTTGTTGCGAACGCGTGAGCAGGCCAGCTTGGCCGGTTGCGAACTAAAGGTTGATGTGGATGTAGGATCTCGACTCATCGCGCTCTGATGGCGACAGCAAATGTACCAGTATCCGAAATGAACACAATATCTTCGCGACAGATCTGAAGTTTGGTCTCCAGATGTCAAACGACCGTTTCATCTAGTGGCGTCGTTCTACGCGACAACCGTCGTCCCCGGCGGCGATCAGCAGACCCACATGAGCGAGAGTTTGGGGGATCGACAATCGAGAGATGCGACGACGCGAATAATGAACTTGGTACGCGCAGCCTTCCTCGCCTTCCTTCTCTACCCGACACCTCTCGTGATCCATATTCACCGCAGCCTTTCAATACCTTGACATTGTTTTCTTCTCTACGTTCCTTGAGACTTTTTGTATTTGTTTGACGAAACACATTCCAACGCCCTACCGAACCGAAACCTACGAACGCGATCTGCGTTTGCGCCTACGAACACTGAAGAACGAAGAGATATCGCTTCAGGAAGAGCTACGACGTTTAAGAACTACGACATAACACCTATCACACACCCACCGCAGAGATGGTGGACTTTGCATCACGAACGGTGGTGCTCGCCCTCCGCGCCGTCCAACTCATCTTCGCCATCATCGTCCTCGGCCTCGAAGCCTACGTGGCCCACTGGTGGAACAGCTGGTACCATGTCGGCTCGCCCTCCTCTATCAACTTCCTCATCGTAGGTCTATCCAACTAAACGCACCTCCAAGACACTCAAGTGTCCGCTTGTGAGACATAGACTAATTTTATCCTTTCTTCTGGCAGTTCTGCTCCATATGGACCCTCCTCGCCCTCGCCTACCTCATCGTCGTGCCCTGGCGCTTCGCCGACACAGTCGCGCACCACAAGTTCGCGATTCTGGGCGCGGAGGCGCTGACGATGCTGTTCTGGTTCGCGGGGTTCATCGCGCTGGCGGTGTTCTTGAGCGGGAGGGTGTGTTATGGGCAGGTGTGCAATTGTGCGAAGGCTGGGGCTGCGTTTGGGGCTTTCGAATGGTGGGTTAGCTCGAGCTAGTAGTGTTGTTGGTGGTGTGCTAACCTGTGGTTGTGTAGGCTGCTCTTCGCGATCACGACTGCGATGGCGGTGATGCATGTGTTCCGGACGAAGGATCGACCCACGCATAACAACAAGGCAGATCCGAACGTGAATGTTGCCGAGGGTGTATGAGATTGAGGATGATGAAGGAGACGCTTACCTGGGAAACACGATACGCACAACCATCGAGTGGGAAGGGCTCAAAGAGAAGCAATCTGTCGTGTTGGAACTCTCCTGGCTCAGATTTCTGGTTCGGAAAAGAAGCGCGGCCTCCTGCTTGTTTGTTTGCTGATGCTTATGCTTATGATACCACAAATGTTATGCTCACTTTTATCCTTCGAACTCGTATTCCAGCGCCGAGACTCGTCCGAATAGATGGTGTGGTGTGAGGTATACGAGGTCAACTGCCGCCTGCGACACTCACTCACGAATTCCTAGGTAAGGCTTCAATCACCATCGACACACCCTTCAAAAGTACAATGGAAGCCGCGGCAATCGTCTTGTCGAGCTAACTTGCATCGAAACTCAATCTCCAATGGCTTTCTTGCACTGCCCGCAAAGGCGATCGGCAAGGCGGAAACGCCTTCGCCGACGTTTGTAATCTACCTTACGCTTCGAAATCATTCTGGCGACGCCTCATCAGCGCCTACGACCGCAGCTATCTATCGCCATATAAGACAAAGGTAGGCGTATTGTCGTCACTTTTATTGTTTCTGCCTATCACCATCTACCGCCGCCACCAGTCACATCACGCTCGCCACATCTACTACCTTTGCGATCGTACTACTGCTAGTCCCCTCTACCTCCTTCACCACGGCCATCACGTTTTCCTTCGACTGCCCATTCCGAATTCCGCGTTTAGCGGGATCGTGTCCGGGCTCTGGATCTTGCAAAGACATCGACATCATGTCCAACGCCACCTACTTCCAAGGCAGCACCGGCCGTGAGCCCAGTCCCGGCGCCAGCGCCAGCAACAGCAACAACGAGGTCTCCGACTCTGAAGACGAGCTGGAAGTAGAAGCCGACAACGAGCCCTCCTTCTCCCTGACCGTCCACCTCCACAACAAACCCATCGAACTCCCCTTCCAGGACTCGACCGCCACCCTTCAAGACCTCTCCGACACCGTAGCCGACGCGCTCCAGATCCCACCCTCAAACCAGAAGTTCCACATCACACCTAAGACCGGCCTGTTAAAACCACCATTCGCCAATCCTGACCTCCTCCTCTCAACCCTCACCTCAAAAAAGATTACCCTCCTCGGCGCCACAACAGCCGAAGTAAGCGACCTAACCTCAACCCTCGAATCCCACTTCACCCGCCTCCGCAACCGCGCCTCCGCCCGCGCAGCAGCCCGATCCAACAAACCCACCAAAGCCCGCGACTGGAAAAAGGTTCAAGACGAAGCGCGCTACACCTTCCACACCATCACACCGCTCCCGCACCTCCCTTCCCCGGACAAGAGCCAGCGCTTCCTCGAACGGCTACGCGATGACGCAGGGATCAAATCTTCGATGCGCAAACACGGTTTTGCAGTCGGTTTGCTCACGGAGATGGATCCAGCTGAACATACGACGCATGAGAGCCGCACGTTGGGGTTGAATAGGAATAGAGGCGAGGTTATAGAGCTGAGGTTACGGACGGATGCGTATGATGGGTATAGGGATTACAAAGTCATTCGCAAGACGCTTTGTCATGAGTTGGCGCATAATGTCTGGGGCGAGCACGATTCACGGTTTTGGAAACTTTGTCGCGAGATTGAGGGAGAGGTGGAAAGGAATGATTGGAGGAGGGGTGGGAAGAGTGTCGGTGGAGAGGAGTTTTATAATCCGCAGGACGAGGGAGAAGATGAGGAGGCAGATGGTGGGGGCTGGATGGGTGGGGAGTATGTGCTTGGTGGAAATACAGATGCGACAGGGTCGATGGATCGGAGGGAGATTATGGCCAAGGCGGCAGAGGAGAGGATAAAGCGGCAGCATGAGGCGAAGGCTAGGGAGGACAAGGCGAAGGGTGATGCGGCGAAGTGAAGAGGATCGACGTGCTGCTTTTGAGCGTTCAGCAAGGTGTTGGGGTAGAAATCTGCATGCGTGCAGCGCTACGAAGGTGTTGATAGCATTTGTGATACTCTACTTTTCATCTACACCGTCTGCAAATCAACCTCCTTGGTCTTGTCTTTATTTTTGCCACCAGATCTAAACCACTGGCTTCGCATCCGTAGAAGTGTCGCCGTTCTTCTCCGCGTTCTCAGGGTTGCCACTCTCCTCCGGCTTCGTAGCAGCAGCCTTGAAGCTCTGCTCGAAATCGGCAATGATATCGTCGATGTGCTCCGTGCCGACCGATATCCGGATCAAATCCGCCGTCACCCCGGAGCTGATCTTCTCCTCATCGCTGAGCTGTTCGTGGGTCGTGGTCCTGCACACGCACTCTTTAGTCACCCAGATCCACTCCCCTCACTTCTAAAGGCATGGACTTACCAAGGATGAATAGCAAGCGTCTTCGAATCGCCCACATTCGCCAAATTGCTAATCAGCTTGAACCCATCCACAACCTGGCTCCCGCCCTTCTCACCACCCTTCACACCAAAGCTCAACACGCCTCCAAATCCTCGTGGGAGATACTTCTTCGCCAGCTCATGGCTCTTGTGGCTCTCCAGCCCGGGGTAAGATACCCAGCTCACGTTCTCATTCTTCTCCAACCACTTCGCCAGCGCCATCGCGTTCGAGGCGTGTCGCTCGCAGCGCAAGCTCAGCGTCTCAACACCGAGGAGCAGCTGCTGCGCGGCGAACGGGTTGAGCGCGGAACCGAGATCACGTAGAATTTCGACGCGCAGACGGATGATGAATGTAATGGGGCCAAATGCGTCCCAAAACTTGAGGCCGTGGTATCCGTCGCTCGGCTCCGTCATCTGCGGGAAACGCTTCCTCGCCCCCTCACTGCCCCAGTCGAATTTCCCGGCATCGACGACGACACCGCCGATCGTGGTGCCGTGGCCACCGATCCACTTGGTAGCAGAGTGCACGACGATATCCGCTCCGTGGTCGATCGGACGGCAGAAGTACCCACCCGCGCCGAAAGTGTTGTCAACCATAACCGGCACGCCGTGCTCATGCGCCACTTTCACAATGGCTTCGAGGTCCGGGACGTTGTAGCGTGGGTTTCCAATGCTCTCCACATAAACCACCTTAGTCTTCTCATCAATCAACTTGCCAAACTCCTCCGGCTTGTCTCCATCTCCACCTTTCACGAACTTCGTCGTTATGCCCAGGCGCGGCAAGAAGACTTTGAACTGGTTGTATGTGCCGCCGTACAGATTGCTCGTGCTCACGATATTATCTCCGGCTTGGCAGAGGGCTGCAATAGCCATGAACTGGGCGCTCTGACCGGAGGAAGCGGCGACGGCTGCCACGCCGCCTTCGAGGGCCGCGATGCGCTTCTCGAGGACGTCGACGGTCGGGTTCATGATGCGGGAGTAGATGTTGCCGAACTCCTTGAGGCCGAAGAGGCGGGCGCCATGAGCGGAGTCGTTGAAGACGAAGGAGGTGGTTGCGTAGATGGGGACTGCGCGGGATTTGGTTACGGGGTCGGGTTCGGCGCCTGCAGTACGAAGCCAGTGTTAGCGGAGCAATTATTGGGCTTTTTGGTATGGACGAGCGTGTGCATACCAGCATGCAGCTGCAGCGTCTCAAACTTCGGTACCACATCGTCGCCTCCCATCTTGACTATCTGTTCTCGGAGTTGTTGGAGTCTGGATTTAGGACGGGAGCTGGGCATGTACAGCTCTTGTATATGTGGGACGGAGGAAAACCGATAGACTGGCGTGGGGCTCTTGTAATATATTGGTAGTGGGTATGGCTAATTTGCGTGGTGTGGTCACATCATCAGCCTACGACGGCCTACAATGGCACTTTTTGAGCCCCTCGCCCAGAATGCAGCGGGGTTTCGCAGTAGCTCGCACAGCAGGGAAGCTAGAGCTCGCACGCCATTGCGCCGCTTCGATGACAGCGTCTGTCTAGTCAAACGTGGTGGATCTTGCTTTTCCAGAACTGGCTGAATGGATTCCTGTGGTCCGTCTTTGTTACCGGACTTGCCTGCGCAGGGTCTTGGCCAGGAACCACTGAAGTTCGATAATTTGGAGCTTCATCAATGAATTGTCACGTGCATTTGTACGTCGTCCGTTCTCATCTGCTGACTGTTGTTGACCACCTTGTAGGCATCCCAGGCTCTCTGAGAATGCTTCGAATCCTCGACAATGCTAAAGACTGCTGGCTGCATGGACACTTCAGCCTCCAGCATCTTTAACAGTGGTCGGACTGCCGGGCCTTGATCCAGGACGAGCATCTGTTGGCGGCTCCGGGATGAACAGCCGCGAAGTCTGTGAGGCACCAACCACCTGAACGACCTGTCCAGCGCTGTCGTAATGACCCTCGCAAGTAACGATGGGCGTAGGCTGCGCACTTTGCTTACCCTCTGCATTGTCCTCGTTTTGTGCCACATGAACGTCGACGTGTGGGAGATTGTAGAGCCCAGTCTTGAGCGGTATGAGCAATACTTCCACATCGTGAGTCGAGCCGTTTCCAGCAGAGAAGTGGCCGCGCTTCGGTCCACCGACAAGCCAGCAATCTGAATCGGGCTGGATATCATAGACGAATTCTGTAGAACCTCCTTCGTCCGGCTTGCTGCTCCAGTTGGTGGTGGTTCTAATTTGCAGCAGCGCTTCGATTGGCTGTCCCTGCTTCAGTATCCTGGCACCTTTTGTGAAGCGGCTTTCCTCTTGCTGGATATCGAGCGATGTGCTGTGAACGAAGTCTATACTGGGTACCTCCACCGGGATCGTGACGCTACACTGCACCTCAGACGGAACCCTGTCGTGCTGTAGCGCATTCGAGGTATTGTGCTTGTGCCAATCACTGAGCCAGTCCGCAACCTCATTCCGGACGATGTCGGGCAGTCCAGCTATTATCTCTGACCAGCCGATGTCGTCGAAGGTTGGCAAGCTCGCTTTGCAAAGAAGTGCAGCGTGCTCGAAACCAGCGGACGTCATCAGTCGCGTGCAGCGCTGTGACAAGAAGGGTACCAGCAACCGCGAGAACACTTCGTAATGGCTTCCCACTAGCGCGGTTTCTAGGCTTCGTCGCGCATTGGAGAGCACTGAGTCCTCGACTAAATTGTACCGCAGGTTGAGCACGAGCGTGGCTGTTTTCTGGTCGATATTGCATCCATCTGCGGACTTCCTCGTGACCTTGTAGACCAGCCTCGCAGGCTGTTGTTCGAACGCGTACAGCGGCATCGGCAGGAACGGTGGCTCTTCGACGGCATATCGTGCTGATGGACTAAGCGTAGCGCTTGTGATCGACACGGGTGTATGCCTCGACGCCCGTAAGGTGAAATTCGAGAAGAGCTTGTCGATCCGAAACGAGTCGTCCACATCCACATCTAACGGTAGCCGCGTCTGAAATTGAGCGGACGTCAAGAAGACGAAGGTACCGTCAGACGTCGTGTAGCTTGCTTCCATACGGATGAATATTCCCTGTCCAGCCTGTTCCAGCGAATATGGCACTCGCACCAGGGCGTCAGAACCAGCATCGAGTACACCGAGTGACAACTGGCCTTGCTGATGGTTGTCGGGTCTTGCCTTGATGTTGTCGAAGGTAGCGTCTGCGAGGTGCAACCGTAGTCCGGCAGTTGCAGGCCGGAACTTGAGGTCCACTGCCTGAACTGCGTTCCATCCGGAGCCCAGACGTACATCGAGGTATCTTGCCTTATCGATCTGCACATGCTTTGCGAGACTCAGCTCTGCCCCGAAAGCATGCCAATTTGGGTAGAGGAACAGTGCAGGATCTGTTCTACCTGCTTCTTGCGGAGGCTCATGCACGAAGACAACCTTATTCGTCTGTAGAGCGATGCCATGAAGATAAAAGGAACCAAATGTAGTAGTCGAGGACTCCAATTTCACACCATTGAGGCCTCGCTCGAGTTTGACATTCGTCGCCATGAGCCAGACCTCGACTTGCGGATCCTCCACACTTACGAGCCGGGCTGCGATCTGGTCGAGTTGGATGTCGTCGTCCAGCAAGTGGCGTACCTGAAGCCGCAGAGATAGTCCGTCCTTATTTTCAAAATGTACCACTTCTCGGTCGAGCTGGATGTCGCTGAAGTAGAGACTGGCTGGGTTCGACTGTTCGTTGTCCAGATGTTTGGAGAAAGCCAACGCTTCCGGCAGAACACCTGCTACATTAGCCACCTCATCAAACGTAGGAGCTCTCCCGGTCGCAAGACTCTGTGCCTTCCTCCATCCGCAGGCTTTCGCCACCAACGCGAGTAGAGTCACGACATACTCTTGCTTGCGATCGAGCTCTTTCAAGCACATAGCGTGCATTCGCAGCGCCTCGATCTCCATCAAACTCCAGCCTTCGTCGGTGTAAAAGGGCAGCACATGCTGAAAGTAGGACGCTGCGTAGTTGAAGTCGCCCTGTTGGTACTTGAGAATGGCAAGATCGCCCAGAATTGACTCTGCACGTTTGCTTTGTGTGGCAGCCAGGTAGAGGCGCATGGCTTGGTCGCTGAGACGTTCGTATAGCGTATTAAAAGTCTCTCTGGACTTCACGGCCGGAACAAGGGACCATGCGACTAAGTCTGACGGCTTCCCATCCGAGGCGACGTCTTTCGAATTCGATGAGTTGTCGATGTCGCCGTTGAGGTCAACGTCTTCCATCTCTGCACGATTAGTCTCCTCCATAAGAGCCCAGCCAGATACCCAACCTCGTTGCTTTGCGATGTGCTCCAGCATCTTTCGCTGCATCATGAGCAGCTCTCCACGATACGTGACAAGCTCGATCAGGCCAGGAGTAGCTCCCGTAGACTTTGGCGCCTCGAATCCCGGGCTCAGTGGAGGGCTTATCAGATCACTGTCAGACGCAGATTGTATCGAGTCGCGACCTTGCAATTCTGACGTTCTGGCTTTCCGAGATGGAAGACTCGATGTTCGGTGCGGATGCGCGCTGACACCGCCCAGACTGGCCACAGCTGGATGTTTCAGACCATTCGTTGTTCCATTCTGGATCGATTGTCGCCTGCCTGGCTCGTTCAGGGTTTCGAGAACCGGCGAATATGTTTCGTGCAGCATTTGGCCGGCTACGATATACGTCCACGAGGACACCAAGCTTTCGATGTCGGCATCAGAGAGCGGTGTTTCGACCTGCTTCTCCCACTGGGAAGCCCTATAGCTGTTCAAGTCTTGCCGAAGTGAGCGGGCCGCATTGTGTATGAAACTCGCAGCCCGCCAGCAGACCTCCGAGATCAGTACCAGATCTTCACTGTCTACCTTTTCAGCGGACCTTGAGCCGAAGCGAGACGACTTTGCATTGGCGATGCGCAGGATCAACGCGTTCTGACGAGCAAAAAGGTAGCACGAGAAGTCGAAGACAGATATATCGCTTCGAACGATCTTCTCGCGGTAGTCTTTCTGGAAGGCTCCCATGCTTCCAGAATCGTTGCCTTCCGGCACTGACGCACCATTGGTCTTTGGCGTGTTCGACCCGACGATGCGATCGATAATATCAGCGGTGTATGGCGCGAATGTAGTCGCAGAGCCATCTGCTTGGCCTCCGGACATGCTTTTCAGTACTGTCTCAAACCCAAGCGATAGCTCATCGTAGATCACTAATGTGTCCTCAACCAGTCCAATGCTCTCGAACGCCATTGCCAATCCCTCCTTATAGATGAAGAATGTACAGAAGTTGAAGCCAGGCATTGCACGACGAGCCTCCTGCTCTGCAACGTCTACTTCGTACTGCCGAACGCGGATGTCGAAAGGAGTCAGGATCATCGCCTTGATTTTACCCATGAGATGTTCCCAAGCTTTCTCTCGTTCGTCCGCTGTCTCTTCGATCGTGGTCGCCATGGCTGGTGTAGGCAAGAGGTCTGACGTGACCTGCGCCCTCGTCAAGCGAATCTGCGCAACGCGATCCTGCCCGTTCTTGCCAGACTCGTTGAAGTCGGCGCGCAGCTTGTCGAATACCGTCCTGGTGCTCTTCCCAGGCAACTTGATGCCTTGCTTCCGCTCCTTCAACTCTTCCGAGTCTCTGGACGATTCTCTCCATCTCGGCTCGGTCGAAGCAGTAGTGTCTGGGAGCACAACATGGATGATCATCCATTCGAAAGCCTCGTGATTCTCGCTCTTGCCTTTCGAGCTGGCTGCAGCATTGTCTCTGACCCAGTCCCTGATCTTCTTTCGCTCCGTAGCCTTGTATGCATCCTTGTCGTCTGTCCGTAGTATGTACAGCTTGAGGTACGGGCTCGTCTGGAGTCCAGGAATCTGGTGTCTGCGCTCTTTCGCCGCATTTTTGCGAGGATCGAGTCCACTCCGGACAATGTCGAAGCTTGTTGTGCCATCGGAGTCAGTTCTCGGTACCGGAGGTCTGAGGCTGTTCTTAGTGAAGTTGTCCGGCAAGACCTCAAGGTGCAAAGAGTTGATCTTCCGCAATGGTCGTGTTGGCGATCTCCATATAAGGTTTCGAAGTGGTAGTCGTGCTGCTATTTCCTTCGATATGAGTTGGAAGACGCCAGATGGGTCATGATATTCCACTATGTCACATGTAAGCTTACAATGCAGCCGTTGTGTTACCTTCGGCGCGCCTACCTGTGACCTTTGAGCTCGAGGAGGTGTCCATCACTCCAAGGCTCGCAAAAGTGTAGATGCAGCGTCTTCTGCCGCATTGCGATTATCGCACGTGATGCACATGAGCTATCTCCTTAATCTTCTCCGCAAGACAAACATCGCTCAGGTCATGCGGAGCTTTTGAAGACCTGATCTATCTTGAGCATGTGATTGAGTCGTGAAGTCCATAGCTCAGGGTTAGTAACCCTAATTAAAGTGGAAGAAGCAACCGCAGTCCCAAGCTCAACCTCGTCAGTGCTCCATGTCGACCTCATCAACACCCATTGAACACCACAAAATGCTGCCAACATTAGCGCGACGGGTGAGTATACTGGTCTGGTCTCGGATGCAGCTGCTGACAGACATATAGGCGCAATACGGCCTACAGAGCGAGGGCGCAAGAGGAGTGCAGCCATGGCGGCAACGGGCTGAGTACGAGACGTTCCAGAGCAAATATGGGCCAAAGTGAGCAGACCTCGCCTCTATGAAGTCGCCGTCGCTAGTAGTACTAACACTGGGATCTAGATACAAGGTCCAGCCTCACTTCCACGGCATCAACCCAGTCAACGGATCCCGGTAGTACGACAACTCCCACCCTTACCACGCGCCGATGAAGAGCTCTGCTAACTTGTCCTCATAGCATGATCATGGCAGGCATGTTCGGTGTAGCCGCAGGTGTGGGCGTGCTGTTGTTCCTCGATGGTGTGCCGCGCGTGCAGAGGGACATTCTTCAGAAGGTGCCGATTATTGGGCCATATTTCGTGCACGAGGTGCCGCCGGAGGACAACCCGTTCTAGATGGTGAGATGGGAGCATCGAGGGTGCTTGGTGGGGACTGAGCATGGTGTGGTGTACTTTAAGATGCAGGTAGAAAGAGCAAGACATTGTACAGCTAGAAGACTTTCTCGATGCGCTTAGGGCACTCACCCTTATGCGTGTCGTCAATGGGACAGATCAAGCTTGTTGGGATGGCGATTCACTGGGGTCAGAATTGTCTGTCTGGGTTGTAGCATTACCTCGGAGCTACGGGCTGCTGCATGAGAGAGCACAAACGCAGCTAAGGCAAGTCGATTGCATGCTTTTCCCTCGAATATTTTCGTGCTTTCTCATCTGCAGCTGATGACTTGTGTTGCACCTTCCTTCCACTTCACGCAGGAAGCGCGCTAGCTCGAACGCGTGACGTCGGCCCACCAACAGCCTATTCGCCACCAGCTTCTCGCTCTCGTCACCTCCATCCACCATCTAACCAGCACCACTGCCCCTCCGCACTGCCGCAAGATGGGATCATCGTGGAGACCACCAAGAGGTGGCGCCCGCAACACCCCAATGCAGCAAGCAGAGCCCGGCTGTCCTTACGTCGGCACAGTCGGCGTGGCAGGGAGCACTTCAAACCTCGACCGCCTGATCTTGGAGATCATGGCGAAGACTTACAACGGCAACATCTCAGGCAGCGAGGTGCACGGCGTCGTTGCCCAAGTCGACGCTGCTGCTCGCGATGACCGCGCCTCGTATGATGAGCACATCGCCCATCTCTCAAAAGAGCTCAAGTTGCTCCGCGACGGTGTGAATCAGCAATCATCACTCAGTGAGCGGGTCGGAAGTCTGGAAGAAGGAGAAATCAGGCTCGGCAAGACTAGCACCGTCAATGAGTCGCAACCGCTACGCGCCTTGAACCTCCGAATCATCGGGGATAGAACCCGGCTCGAGGAGAAGGTCCGAAAGCTCAAAGCATCGATCGTGACCCTCACCAACCATACCAACGTGAATGAATCGCAAACACTGCGGGCCGTGAACCTCCAGCTCATCGGGGAGAGGACGCGGCTGCAGGAAGAAGTTCGTGGTCTCAAAACATCGATCGTCGCCCTCCAAAACACGGTCAGCGACAAAGAGTCGCAAATGTCGAACAAACAACTTGCCAGCGACAAAGTCCGGCTTGAGGATGAGATTCGAAAGCTCAAAGCATCAATCGTCACCCTGACCAACACCACGGAAGCGGGCAAGGAGTTCCACAAGCTCAATTCCTTGAATGGGTCGCTCCGGAGCGATATCAAGCGGCTTCAGGCCCAAGTCATACATCAACCAAGTCTTCCCAAATTCACGAAGGCCGGCGAAACTGGAAAGGAGGTCCAGAAGCTGAAGTCTTTGAACGGGATGCTACATGGTGACAAGTCCCGGCTTGAGAAGGAAGTCCAGCAACTCAGAACCCAGAACTTCGGACTCATGTGGTTCAGCGGAGCCGGAGCAGAGATGCAGAAGCTCAAGTCCATGAACGAAGAGCTTCGCGGTCAGGTCGGCAGGTATAGGGGAGGGTCGCAATACTTGAGATACGAAGTCCAACGCCTCAAAGGGGAAGTTGCCATTCTGCAAAAGCGAGCGAGCACTGTTCCCCCATCACACGCCCCTACTGGCCCGCGCGTCCCGGCTTTTGGGCTCGCCAGTGGTCGTGAGATACATATGGCCGATTTCTGGCCACCAGCGGCGGCCATCAATGCGTACAGGCCGAATTACTCCACGCCCGCTGTACCAGCGTCAAAGGCAGCAAACAACGATGGCCGTCTCTCGCCTTACAATTCAAGCATGTCTGGCGGCGGCTATCAGACGCAACAGAGTGCACCGCTGGTGCAGCCTGGCATGCGGGCTGCACCTGCCGCCAGCCCTCCTTCTGCGATCACCTCTGATCCTCGCCTGGAGTACCGTCTCGATCCCGTTACTCACAAGAGATCTCCGTCCGAGACATACCAGGTGGCCGCCACGAAGAAGGTCAGGGTCTCCGACCCGCGCCTTGCTGCGACTCCTTCTCTTACCGCAGAATCTGGGGACACACAGTCCCCAGATGACACTCAACCCACAAGTCCTACCAGCGAAGGCTGTAGCCTCGCCTACGGTGCCGGAACGTATGAGAACGGGGTCCAGACCGCCGACAAGCATCCAACGCCGATGGCAGCAGACGTAAGCATACTCACCACGTTCCCGGAGTCCCTGTACTGACAATTGGACCAGAATAGCACTGACGATGCCGTTGATCAGCTCATCCTAGGCGTCAAGGCAGAGAGTCACCCGCTCACTGACGAGGAAGCGCAGCGTCTCTGGCCACCCCCTCTGCTCGAGTACGAGCGTGACTAGACGATGCCGGGCAGATCATCAGGTCGAGCAGCACCACATCATTTATTGCGAACGCGGAGAGCGTGTGGTGCTGCCATCGGCCTGACACGACGTACGGCTGGGAGAGACACGAGAGTGAAATGGATTATCAGCCGCGAGCAGTCTTCTTGCGGCAACCCGAGCATACCGTAGTAACCTCACACGGGAACTCGCTGTGCCTGACTGTAACAGATAGCTTGCTGGCAAATGACACACACCTTACAAATGGATGCGCTCAGCCACGTCTTGGGAGTCCGAAAACGGTCCGATTGATGATATGGTGGTTTATGGCTTCTACCAGCAACGTTCACATCTTCGCGAGTATCAAAACCACTTCGAGAAGCTAGTAGCCCGTGGTAGTATATACTTTGGCGAGTCTATTGATATCCATATCGTCTTGGTAAAGGAGCAGATCGGAAGGGAAATGCTCGCTCGGAGGTGGCCGGAGGGCATATGGGTATCAGCAGCTCGGTCATGCTATGGCTATACCAGAAGTGACTCCGAGGGTCTTGGGGCCGGTTGCGGCGGGCCTGTTGTCCTTTCTGGCCTTTGTATAAGATTCTATGCTACTACATCCCACTTGATTAGCGTTCATATCATCCAGAGAACGCGAGAAGAAGCAAGTTCAATAAAGGTGCGTCAAACCTCAACCTGCAGCCACGATCGCACCTGCCCCGCCAGCCCATCAAAACACCTCACCAAAACCAAGCCCACCAAAATTCTTCACTAACTCGCCATTGACCGTCAGATCCTGAACTTCAAAGCTAGAGTAAAAGAGTCACACCTCGCAGAAACACCACAGCCTCTGACAATCCTGCAGCTCAACCTTCCCACACCGCCAAAGCAACCACCACAATGCCTGTCAAGGTATGATCATATCAGAGCTTGCAAGATCGAGAGGATGGGCACACTGACATGGCTGGCAGGTCGGAATCAACGGCTTCGGCCGCATCGGTCGTATCGTCTTCCGCAATGCGTGAGCAAGAGTAGATCGTGCAATCTGGACACACACTAAGGTTTCGGCAGAATGGAGCACGAGGACATCGAGATTGTTGCGTGCAACGATCCCTTCATTGAGCCACACTACGCCGTGAGTCTCACCGAGCATGTGCAGAGAGGATAGCTGCAGCTCCAGGAGCAATTGCAAAAGACTGGCGAGCCTCGCTAACACATGATCCCCAGCAATACATGTTGAAGTACGACTCGCAGCACGGCAACTTCAAGGGCGAGATCGAGGTCGAGGGCAAGGACCTCAAGGTCTCCGGCAAGACGGTGCGCTTCTACATGGAGAAGGACCCAGCCAACATCCCCTGGTCCGAGACCGGCGCCGAGTACATCGTCGAGTCCACCGGTGTCTTCACCACCACCGAGAAGGCCTCCGCACACTTGAAGGGCGGCGCGAAGAAGGTCGTCATCTCCGCCCCATCCGCCGACGCACCGATGTTCGTCATGGGCGTGAACAACAAGGAGTACAAATCCGACATCCCCGTCGTCTCCAACGCGTCCTGCACTACCAACTGCCTCGCCCCGCTCGCCAAGATCATCAACGACAAGTACGGTCTGGTCGAGGGTCTCATGACCACCATCCACTCCTACACCGCCACGCAGAAGACTGTGGACGGCCCATCGGGCAAGGATTGGCGCGGTGGCCGCACGGCCGCCCAGAATATCATTCCCTCCTCCACCGGTGCGGCCAAGGCTGTCGGCAAGGTCATCCCAAGCTTGAACGGCAAGCTCACCGGCATGTCCATGCGTGTGCCAACCAGCAACGTCTCTGTTGTTGACTTGACCTGCCGTCTCGAGAAGGGTGCTTCGTACGAGGATATCAAGAAGACCATGAAGGAGGCCGCTGAGGGCGAGTACAAGGGTGAGCATAGCTTCCACTCAATGCTGAAAACTTATGCTAATATGGATATGTTCAGGCATCCTCGCCTACACCGAGGACGATGTCGTCTCCACCGACATGAACGGCAACCCCCACTCCTCCATCTTCGATGCCAAGGCCGGTATTTCGCTCAACGACAACTTCGTCAAGCTCGTCAGCTGGTACGACAACGAGTGGGGCTACTCCCGCCGTGTGCTCGACCTGCTCGCCTACATGGCCAAGGTCGACGGGCACGACACCAAGGAGGTTTAGAAGACCACTAGGTGAAGGGCTCAAGCACGAGGCATCAGCTTCGAATGACAACGAGTGTGAAGGCAGCGGAGGGTACAAGCACTTCGGCACATGACTACATGCAACGATGAGCAATGAGTAGGCGTTGGCTTCGTAGCTTCATTGGCTCATGTCTACTTCATGAATAACCATATCTTGCATGCTCCTGCGATCCTTGTCTTTCCACACTCAGATTCCATTAAACTCCGCCGCATACTCCCGCTTGTGCAGAGCCACAGCTGGCATAGGCCTGTAGTTCCTCTTCTTCCTCCTTCCCACAGCTTTGCTCGTGCTGTTCCCAAATGGATTCGGCCCATTAGTTGTCGTGTTGTATGTCGCACTCGTCGGCACAACCTTTGTCTGCACCGTGCCATTGCCCTCCCGGAACAAACTCTGCGCTGGTCCTGCGGTTGCGATACCAGCGCCTTGCTTGATCTTGATTTTGCCGGTCGCGACGTCGTAGCCGTTGATCACGCGTTCGAACATCTCGAGGGCGACTACGGGTTGGTAGAAGGGTACTTCGTGGCCTAGAGGTAAGAATAACCGTTAGCACATGTTTCTTGGGCAACGTCCAGAGGTGGAGTCAGGTTCGAGAAACGTACCGGCTTCATAGATGCGCACGAAGGCGAAGTTGTCGCTCTGCTTCGAGACACCGTGGACGATGTCGTCGGAGGAAGTAATATTGGCGAAGCCGGCAGTTGAGAAGCCCGGAGAGTCGATGTTGTTCGCGACGACTTCGCCGCCGATCCAGTTGCAGACGTAGTCTATCAAGCACGTACAGTTAGTGGAGTGCGGTACGGTAACGAGACGAGAGGTAGGTTGGGCGTACCAGCGTCGCCGTAGAACTGCACCATGTAGATGCCCTGCTCCACCAACTTCCTGCTGTCCTTTACAGCGCCTTGGAGTCGATCATCATCACCTGTGTTCCCGAACGCAGCAGTGCTGACGATACGCGATCCATCTGTGAAATTGACAAACGCACCAAGCGCTTGCTGGACCTTCGGCGTGTTCAAGTACTCCACATAAAAGTTGTATGGGAAGGGATCTGGCACCAGGTACCGGACATCATATTCATCTCTTCCTGTCGCTATGTCCAGAATGTACTCCACCTCCTGGTAGCAGAAGTTATCGGCCTGCTGGCAGACGTCGTTGCGGCCGCTTCGCCGGCATTGTTCAGTCTGGTCGTAGCAGTTGCCTTTGCCGTACATGCCGTTGTACATCTGCTTTTCGAGACGGGCGCTTCCGAGCGTGAGGTCGTAGGTGTTGCCTGGGTTGACGGAGAAGTTGTAGAAGGCTTCGTATTGGATCAGAGGGTCGTACCAGCCGTTGCCGATGAGGACGGATTCGAGCTGGATCTTGTGCGCTCCGGAGAGTTCGCCACGATCGATCAGAGCGTTTTGCTTTTCGATGTACCTGATGATGATCAGCTGCGCATCCGCGTGGTTTTCCAGCTTACGCAAGACTTACTCGTTGAACACTGGTCCATAGTGTCCGCCATATCTATGTTGCTGTAAGCAGATGACCCAGTCTACAATCTGGCTTGGAGGCTCTCTTACGACTCTGTAGCGAAGTGGAAACCACTGCGCGAGTATTGCGGAAATGCTCCCATGAAGCCTTGTAAGGTCTTCCACATGCCCGGGGCAGCATTCTTGGTGGAGTTCGCGGTGTATGCTGGGCTAGGGTATGAATAGGTAGCGCATCCGTGAGCGTAGCCCGGGCACTCCGTATCAGGGAGCTGCACGATATCGCCAGCGCTACTGGTGTAGCCAGGAATCGGGATGGAATACGAGAAACCTGTCTGAGCTGGCTGGTCGATGAACAGCATATTCGAGACATTGTTCCAGGCGTAGGGGTTGTTGTAGACTTCGCCATTGCTGTCCACACCGCAAGGTCCGAGTTCTTGGAAGAGCCCAATCATGGAGGAGCTGCCGGGACCGCCATTGATCCAGACGGTAAGCGGTGCCTCGGACGGGTCTTGGTTGCGCGATTCGAAGAACCACCAGAAGATGTGCTGGTTCTCTGCGATGTCCACATATCCACTGTACGACTTCACACCAGGCGTGAGCTCGCAGATGCCTTCAGGGACTTGCTTGTATCGAACTTGTTGGTCGTAGTAGCCTGTGGTGGTCTTGAGGTCGGTGGGCGCGGGTACGAATGCTGCTTGGGCGAGCTGTGAGAGGAGAGGAAGCACAAACGCGGCTTTGAGTATGGATGCCATCTTGGTGGAGGAAGAAGAGATGGTGCGCTGAGAAAACAACAAGACAGATGGAGCGGAGGACGCCGTATACTTACGCTGGCTCCTGCCTTCGCTCTTACCTTGAGGCTTGCTTGAGGCTTGCGCAGCTTGAGCTTGAGCTTTTGCTTTGACAAGCGTCATAAAAGTCGCATGGCGGCATGGCCCGTCAAGCGATGTCAACTAGTGCCTGGCACCATACTCCATGTAGCAGGTGTTCATGCGCCACTATCGCGAGTTGGGTTGCCGGGAGGATTGATATGATAACGGGAGGGGTTGGTTAGCGAGGAGAGGAAGAGACTCCCTGATTGCTTATGTTCTATCGTATACCGTCTCTGCACAACTCTACGATACATCTGACCGCGCAAGGGGTATTTGTGCACCTCTCCAAGCCAGGTCTGACAGTGTCTCATCTCGTACCCCAATGCTGTCATAGCAGATCGAGACCAACAACGTGTCTTACCCAGACCTCATCTCGTCCGCTCCTCTGCGAGTGATGCCCGCGTTACACTCCTCCAATTGCATTACAAGTTTCCGCGTCCGCGCTCACCCTCCGCTGGACGCTCTGCACGCTGAGCCCGATCCTCCTGGCCTGGCCTGTAAAAGTCGCCTTCTCTACGCCGCACGACCGGATCTTGCCTCTTGGCCATCGGTCCTGGCTCAACAACCCACTCCCTATCGCGCTCGTCATACTCACCTGGATGCAAGCACGGACATCGGGATTTGAAACATGATGCTCCTCGCTCGCATAGCTTATGGACGCGATGGAGACCCGTGTTGAGACATCTGGCACACTGAGCGTTCCCATCGCAACGCGCGACATCGTCGTAACATCGCACACAGACAGTCCTGCGGAGGATTGGTTGTGCGTCTCCTTGGGCCTCGGTACGCGGCTTCTTAGCATCGCTCGTGGTTGTTCCGCTTGCTGATGATGTCCGCCGTGAGCCGGCAAGGTCGAGTGCGTGCCCTTCCGCTCGAGAGTCCGATCTCCTCCGTTTGCGCGAGTCGATTCGGTGTGAGGTTGATGTGTCAGCAGGAAGATCATGTTCGTTTCTGCACAGAGAACGGTGCCTCGCGGTGTTACTCCTAGTGATAAATTTCCGGCATTTCACGCAGCGAGCCTCCCCTTCTGGAGTGGCATCATCAAGGTAGCGTGAGTCGGAGCTGTCTTCGTGTGGGGAATCATGTCGTCCTTCAGGAACCGGTGACGTTGGCGATATCTTGTCTTCTTGGTCGCGGGCCTTTTCAGCGAGTTCGGCGTTGGTAAGGTCGGTTTGGATACGCTTCTGGCCCAGGGTAAACGTTGTCAACTTCCAGTCTCGGTATGTGAGGTTTTCGGGCTTCACGCTTGGTGGCGAAACCTGCGAGGCCATGGATCTTAGGGTCACCCCTTTTCCAGCTCGTCTTGCTTCTTCTGCGGGACTGAACTCTGGCACCATAACAGTTTTAAGTTTGACAAACCCTCCGGCGTATTGCTTCTGCATTCGATCGATGTTCTGGGGTAACAAATCAGCACCGCCCTTCTTCAGTGCTGCAAACGTAGAATTGGGTGAGGTCATTGCATCAGCTGGAAGGATACTCACAGGATCTCGCCCAGTCTTATAGCGTTTGACCAGTTTCCATATCACCTCCCGCTGAGCTTGCCCATCTTTGCGCCAGCGAGTCTTCCATGCATCGATCGTCTCCTGACTCTGCTCGCTTTCCGTGCGACTGATGATCAGTTCCTCACGCAAGGTTTCGACCTCTTCCCTGGCTGCGATCAACTTCTCTCTCGCCTCGTGGACCTGACGATTGAGCGTGGTCAAAGTGCCCAGAACATCCGGGACGTCCGCAAGGTCAGCCATGGTAGATGAACGTTGCGTTGGGCACGGCAGAGTTGCCTGAGAAAAACTTCGCAGAATTTGGTCGCATGTGATGGTCTCGAATCCAAGCTGTTCCGTGCGTTTCCATGGATTCACGTGCAAATGATCCGAGCTCCTTCTTTCAGAATGGGAAGGAGCTTACTCTGCCTACTCTCGGGCACCAAGTTGATACTGGCGGAAATGGATAGCCCTTCATGCGCCTGGAGTGGCAATGCACCGCAGAAAGAAGAGGCTACGTATTTGTCTATTGTGCCTGACCAACAGGGAAATCAGATCGTACAAATTCTGCCGAAAGGTACATCCACTGTGGATTGAGTCCTGGACGTGTTGTACAGTCAATCTCGACCAATCTCTCACGAGTCGCCTACACTAATCAGGGACCAGTGAGTGACAAGTGAGCCCACCCTACGTCCATGCCTTTGTCTCTCAACCATGCCTCGCTTCGTCTCCTCCTTCATGTCTATGCAGCCATGAATCTCCTCAGACGGAAGCTCCGGTCCGTATCACGCTCCGTCCCCACGTCTTCCCGTAACACGATCCTTCGGAGGCATACGGCCTGGCTCAAGGATCCACGACTTGTCCTTCTCATCCCACTCGCCGACGTGCAGACAAGGGCAGCGCTCTGATACGCACTTGTTGTCCGAACACAGCTTGTGAACACACGGAATCCCTTGGAAGCGGCATCTCTTGCACTGGCTGTCGAAGTCGCAGATGCCGTTCTCTGTTGTAAGTGGCAAGGTCAGTGATGTCTTGGAAATGCTGGTGCTTGACGAGTTAAACGTACCTTTCCAGCATGACACGCAGACCGGCTTGCGGCGTATCGTCCGGTGCAGCTCTGTCGGCTCCTGCTTGGGTCTCTTGTGCCGGGCGAAGATGTTATCGTCAAGTGAATCGCGGCGTGGGTCCCCAGGCAGGAAGTAGTGGCTTGCGGCTGGAAAGTCGGACCTTCTGCGCTTGAGCGAAGCAAGGCGCTCTGGTATCGTGGTGCCGACGGGTAGGGAGTCGTGTCGTCCTGCGGGAAACGACGATAAGCGTGGCGAGATCTCGTCCTCTTCCATCGGCTCGCCTTCTGGAATCTCATCTTGACCAGTGACCTGTCTCCTGTCGGTGTCCAACGGTTCAGTACGGCCCACCTTCCACTCGTGATTGCTGATGATGTCGGGGCGTACGGGCGAAGGGTGGAAATCTTTAGCCATGTCCCTTAGGGTGATCCCCTTGCCAGTACGCTGTGCTTCTTTTGCCGGTGCGAATTCGGGCGCTTTCCCGGGTTTCTCTGATTTGATGAAGGGCCCAGCGTACTGCTTCTTCAAACGATCGATTTTCTGAAGTTAGGGAGTCAGCACCAGGGTCTGGACGGTCTCCAGGGTACGGCCAAGAAAGGAGTAATTACTGGATCTCTGCCAGATTTGTACATCCTCGCGAGACGCCACACTTCCTTTCGCTGCGTTTGCACCTGATAACAGTTAGTTGCGAAGTCGAAACCCAGACAAGCTGATGGCGAAGGATTGGAAGGTCCTTTCTCGCCGTGTTTTACTGACCTCGTCCGTCAAACGGCATTTCAACCTAGAGATCGTCTTCTCCTTTTCCGCCAGACTATGGAGGAGGTCTGCTTGTTCTTCGCGCAGCGCTGCCGACTCCTCCCTGGCCGAGACGAGCTTGCCTTTGGCGTCTTGGACCTGATTTTTAAGAGTGAAGAGCGTGCCCATGACGTCCGGAAGGTCGGCGAGATGAGCCATGGCTGAGGTTGATGTGCGCGATCGCACTCAGCTGACGTTGTTGTAAGAAGAACTTCAGCAAAGGTTGACAACATGCGAAGTGTGAAATTGAGAGATGTTGTTTGTGTAGCAGAGTCTTCGCTGCGTTTCCACGGATACTGTTTGTATGTTTCATGAATGACCTCACCTCATTGCCACCGTGTACAAAAGGAGACGACAAGGTGACCTGGGCCTGAGAGTGGTTCAGTCTGTCGTAGGTACAAGTATCTTTCGATTCATCATATTTGCCTGCAGCTGAGAGTTCCAAACATACTTCTTTCGATTCAAATCGCAATCAAAGATGTTTCCACCTACCGCAGCTAGTGCCTGCAACTATCCGTCGCTGGGAGCGATTCAGACGCCACGAATCGATAGATCTGGCACTGCCTTCCTTATCTTGTAGCAATCCCAGTATTGGCGCGAGTACACGCACCAGACTATATTGGTGATGCAGAACCAGGACTCACGAGAGACATGAAGACATGTTTGAGTCAACTGGTACCTACGATTCTGTCCTCGCCTTCCAGTCATGGCCAAGCTCCCACGAATACGCGACCCTCAAGATCGTCTCTTCAGCCCACCACTTCCCAACGATCTGCAGACCCACTGGCAGCTTCACCTCCAGATCTCCAGCCGCAGGACCCTCCTTAGGTGTGAGCCTTCCGATAGGCAGTGTCAGAGCTGGATGCCCAGTCTGGTTGAACTGGCAAGTGTTGGACGTAAGTCCGATCTGCTTCTTGATCTGACCCAGCGGCGCTGCTCCAGGATCGGCATGACTAGTCGCAACATACGGTAGCGTAGGCGTTATGAGCACGTCGAACTGCTTCAATGCCGCATCGTACGCGTCACGGAGCTGGCGGGACAGGTTGGTGGCTTTGGCGAGCAAGGCCGGATGTCTTTGCTCAGCCCACACGCCGTTCAGATATATATTCTTTGACGCTGAGTATGCCTTGTCCCAGCCGGACTGAGAGTGTAGTGCTTCCAGGAAGAGGCTGTTGAGCTCATGCATATTGTGCGTTCGGTGGCCAGGAGCGCCGTACATCTTTGTCAAGTAGCCGCCGGCCTTTGATATCGCTGTCCATATTGCTGGGCCTTTCTTGTGGATGGGTATGCTGACTTCTGAGACCATCGCGCCGGATGCTTCAAGGTCCTTGGCTGCTTGTGAGAAGAGCTTCTTGACCTGTTCGTCCAGAACTGGTGTTTCCAGCGCCTCTTTGATGATGCCTACTTTCAGCCCTGTTAGGTCTTGCGGGTTTTGTCGCGCCTTGAGATTGTATAAATACTGAGGCAATCTGTCCAGCCACGGCGCTGGGAAACTTCGGTCGTCGATGTTGTCATTGCCAGCTATACTTTGCAGGAGCAGTGCGTTGTCGAGGACAGTCCTCGTCATCGGACCCAGATGATCGTTTGTGGGCTCATTGCTTCCGCAGCCAGTGTACGGTATCAGACCATACGTCGGCTTGAAGCCTACGAGACCACAGTTCGTCGCTGGTATTCGGACACTGCCACCTTGGTCGGCACCGATAGACATGTCCGCCTCTCCCAGCGCAACGAGAACACCGCTGCCACTTGAGCTCCCGCCAGCACTATATCCTTTGCAGTATGGGTTGTCTACCACTCCTGTAGGAGCAGAGTGAGATGTCCCAGAGTGGCAAAGGTTCTCACAGACCGCCTTGCCCAGGATGTGACCACCGGCCTCCAAGATCCTCGTGGTCACTGTGGCATCCATATTCGGCACATAGCCGCTCACGAATTCCGTACCCATGAGCATTGGAACGTCTTTGACGCTGATCATGTCCTTCAGTACCAAAGTCTTGCCCGATAGCAGCCCGTGGTTGGATTGGGTATCTTTGATGCTACATCGCCATGCCCATGCTCCGTGAGTGTTCTGGTCTTTGGGCACCTCACGAATATCATTCCGTGGGAATCTTTGCATGTCCACTTCTGGCACATAGTCCGGCATTGCCATGAGTTCCTGTGCGCTCTCGTCGAACACGGCGAGAAGCCGGCGGTAGTCCTCTTTCTCATCATCTTTCAGGTTGACCCCAAAGACTTTACAGATGTCGTTGAGAGCTTCTGTCGTCACTGGGCTGTCTGCTTTAGGATCGACAGAGAAGACGGACATGATGCTGGCTTGATGCTGCGTCGGTATTTGCAGGAGAGAGAGGTATACCTGGCCGCCAACTTACAAGAACAGCATGCCGCATCGCTGTGTGTACTTTACCGTATCCGACCACTTACGCCGTCGACGCAGGTACGAGAGCTTCCTTTCGGCCTGTCCGTTCTTGTGTAGCTCATGTCGATCGAGCATCTGCGACGTCGCTGTACCTCACTTGAAGCTGACGCTATGGCCATTTCCCAAACAGGAAGGACCGAGTATGCTATCAGGTCAACTCCACAGCTCATACAGCTCGCGCACGACAAGCTGTTCAGGCTATCGGTAGCTCGGGATGGCAGGTTGAGCGTTTCCCTCGATCGAGCAGCTGTCCGGCAAAGGTAGGCTCATCTTCCCTCGTCCTTCTGCCCTCATTGCTGCATCACCGAATCTCCTGGTCCATTGATCCAGCCCAACCACCCACCATGCCCCACCCCCTCCCCGAATACCAACTCCCGCGCGACTTCACCGGCTTCGGCGCCGCCTCCCACTCCTGCCGCTGGCCCAACAACGCCCGCATCGCCATCTCCTTCGTCCTCAACTACGAAGAAGGCGGCGAGCGCAGCGTCTGGGAAGGCGACGCCCACTCGGAACCCTACCTCTGGGAAAAAGGCAGCTCCGGCGGGTACAAAGAAGGCGCGCGCTACCTGAACGCCGAGCAAGACTTCGAGTATGGCAGCCGCGTCGGGGTGTGGAGGCTGATGAGGTTGTTCGAGGAGTTCGGGTGGCAGATAACGGTGTATGCTGTGGCGAGGGCGATGGAGCTGAATATGGAGTTTGGGGAGTATTGTGTTAAGAAAGCTGGGCGTGAGTATGGGAGTCTGAGTATTGGGGTGGGGATGTTGGCTGACTGGACTGCGACGCGTAGATGAGATTGCGAATCATGGGCTGAGGTGGTTAGAGTTCTGGGACTACGGCATTGATGAGGATAAGAAGTATGTGAAGGACAGCTGTAACATGCTGCAAAAGGTCACAGGGGAGTTTCCGGTCGGTGTATACTTCGGGCGAGGGACGCCGAATACGCACGGTGCGTTGCCGCAGATATACAAAGAGATGCATAATGAGCAGGGGACGCCGAAGCTGTTGTATAGCAGTGAGTGCTATAACGATGATGTGCCGTATTGGGTGGATCTGCCGTATGAGAAGGCTTTGCCGGAGGAGGAGAAGGAGGGTTTGTTGCTGGTGCCGTATAATTACGATTGCAATGATGGGAAGTTTCATATGGCGCCGGGTTTTATGTCGAGTGCGGGACAGACGTATGAGGAGTATTTGAAGAGTACCTTTGATTGTTTGTATCGGGAGGGTGGGAAGGTGAGTCGTTCAAGCTGGGGTATCAGAGACACGGATGAGAAGATCGTTGTGCTGACCAATGCCAGATGATGAACATACCTTTGCACAGCCGGATAACAGGCAAGGCGGGGAGATGCGAGGCTCTACGCAACTTCTGCAAGTATGTCGCGGAGAAGGAAGACGTCTGGGTGACCACTCGGAGAAACATCGCGACGCACTACCGAGAGACCTTCCCTTACCGGCCAGGCTCGAGACGGGGTGGCGACTGAAGGCGGGAGAAGTTGATCTTATAACCGTGCCGTTGGTATGTAAATTTGTACAGTGGCATGCCCTTAGGATACACAACCATCCTTCCCTTCCCTCCACACCTCTACGTCGTGCTCTAAGAAGCGTCGTGGGGATGACGCTACGTCCCCATGGTTCGATGACTCGGACAAGTTTCTTATTCTTTAAGATTGACGTTGTCTCCTTTGGGCGGACTTTGAACCATGCCTTTGCCCTTGTAGCCCTCCATACCCGGACCGGTGATTGGCTCGATCCGGTTCTCCTATTATGGCGAGCGTGGTCAGTATGTTACAGCACTCTGAATCTCCGAGGCTGTGTTAGACTTGAGACGTACCTTCATATATTCATTCGTCTTCTCTTGCCACTCCTTGTTAAGAGTTGGTGGTTTGCCCCTCCCGAAATAATGTACGATGTAGAAGATGACTGCACCAGCAGCTACGCCCATGGCAGTGTAGGTGAAGATCTTGGTGTTTTCACCGGGTGGTGCCTCCTGACGAGGTCCGTGTGGGCCGAATGCGATCCAATATGCTGCAAAGTCAACCGTCAGCACGCGTGGTCACGGGTATAAGGTCTCTCTCCATAATGAGAGCTGCTGTGTGTAATAAGTACGCTGTCGCGTGCCAACACGGCGTTTCCTCGGCACTCCGATCATCCACCCATGTCACCGCAAGGCTTTTTAAAAGTATGAAAGAACGAGAACGACATACCGGCCTTCTTCTCCTGCAGTGTCAACTCGTTCCAGTCCACCTTCATGCGATCCCGCAACGCCATCCATAGGTCTGCCTGCTCCTGCGGTGGCATGGCCTCCCATCTCTTCTCAATGTTGGCCAGAGTCGGGTTACTGATCGCGTGGGCCTGACGTGTCTGCTGTGCACTCTGTTGGACTGACTGACATCGCTGCGAGAGTGGTGTGAGAGCTGCGGCGTATGTCCTGCGGGTGGCAGCGGAGCCGACTTGTCGGAGGAGTGGAGACGTGCGGAGCATTGTGTCGGTGGTGGAAGGATGACGCGGGAGGAGAAGTGTTGTAGACCAGAGAGCTGGGCCTTTACCAGGTCCTGCGGCCGTTCAGGTTGTGTAGCAGGTGGTGATGTTGCGCAATGGGTCTGGAGATTAGGAAAGTGAGGTCCAGGAGAGCAGCAAAGTCATCGAAGCTCTTGACGGAGCTTTCCGCGCCAAGGAAAGACCAAAACATCGACTTCACCCTTCGACACGACTTACAACGAACATCGATTCTTTGGTATCCAAGATACTTCTTCCCGGTAACGACCATCTACGATCAATGCCGTTTTAGTGCTAGAGGTGGCCACCACGAACGCACGTCACCCTGCGACATGTTGAGCAAACGGGAAGATTGCGTCCCGGACAGTCGGTGCTGCACCTGAGGCGGATGCCCGCATGCTTTCAAGACAAGAGCACGCGTGCGAGACTAGCCTGTACGACCCTCTGAGAGCAGCAGTACTGGCGGAATGACGGCAGCAATACTTTCGCCCATCTAACTGGCTATGACGGATTGCTACCATGGCTTCTCGTTCGTCAGGTCTCGAGTTTTATTACTCCATGCAGGATCGGCCTAGCTCAGACATACCAATTCATGATCGAGACTGCAAAGTAGGATACGTTCTGTTCAGGCCTTTCATCAACTACGTGCTCTTTATTTTGCTACAGCATACATTGAATCGATGCATGCCGAATACCGTTCAGTGCATTAGGCCAGCACACATTTCAGTTATTCGCACAAGTGCTGCATTGCTTAAGAGGCGTCCCGCTTCTCGTTCTCCCTTTCTCGCAATCCTCCCATACCTGACAAGACACTTTCACGTCTGCCCCTTCTACTGAACCCCGCCATGGATCGAGACGGTAGCTCCAACACAGACGCCTCGCACTATGATCGCTACGCTCCCCAGGCTCGGGGGCCCATGAGCGCTACGACATTGCCGAGCACCGGACATCGACAAAACGACATGCACGGAGGGCCTGTCGAGCAGCACATGCCGCTGATGGACGAACGTCAACTATGGGCCATCAATCAGGTGCACGCAATCGAGGCTTTGTGGGTCAATGCAAAAGACAATGTCGAGCGCACGGTCATGGAGGCGCAGGCAGAGGCGGAACACTCACGACAAATGCGCGAACTCCGCAACCAGCGCGATGCCAAGCATACGGAATGTGCACAAGCTCAGCATCAGCTCTACCAGGCCCGTGATCAAATACAGAGGCTTGAGTTGGCATACGATACGTCGCAAGGGACGATTGAGGGCATGAAGAAGGACGCTGCAACCGCACAAACACAGCAACAGGCACTACGAGAGACACTGGGGCAGCAGACCACCAACCATGGAATTCAACTGGTAAAATTGGTTCGGCTCCGGATACGTCAGCAGAAAGTGCTCCAGGAGCACCGAACAAAGCATTCAGAAGTCCGTACTGAGCTCGAGCAAGTCGGCACCGAACATGCCACGTATCGCGAGCACCAGACAGAATCACTTCAAGATATTACCAGACTGGAGCAGATTGTCATTGCCGGCAGAGAGGTTGAAGCGAACCTCAATGGGTGTCGGGACGATTTGGTGCGCATGACCGAGGACCACGATCGCGTCGTAGCCGAGTGGGATCAGTCGAGATCAGAAGCCACTTCACTCATCTCTTGTCTGAATACCGCAAAGGAGTCAGCAGAAGCACTCAAGCAGACCAACGAGGAACAAGCTTCTCAGCATGCAGAGGCTCGGTCTCGGGTGAAAGGACAATCCAATGCCTATCAGCTTGACGCACAGATATTGCTTCGAAGGGTCGACAAGTACGACCGGTCCGATGCTCGCGCCCGCGAAGACTACCTCAATCTCCAGGAAGCGGCTACAAGGCTCTCGGAAGCCCGAACCAGAGCCCAGCGTCATGACTCGATTCAGCCAGCGCCCACACCCATTGTCGAGACCAGAGCGGCCTCACTCGCCTCGACCGCACCTCGAGATTCCACAAACGAACAGCTACAGCCACTTGGACAGTCCGGTACCCCAGGCACTTCTAGCTTGGAGAAGGAAGAGACTCCGGCGCCATCGAACGGTATCAACCCCACGGAGCCTCCAACAACTCCAGCGAGTGTTGCCAGTGCCGTCGAATCGGGCATTGTGACGCCTAACACATCGTCTTCTTCCAGCATCCCGGGCACACCTGCTCTTCCCAAGGTTCCTGGTCAGAGCCGAGGACAGACCGTCATCGACTACAGCGATCTAGAAACTCCGGCGGACGTCTCAGCCAGTATGATCTACAATCTGGATCCAAAGCCGAGAAGTGTGCCGTCGGGCAAGCGTCCTTTTGACTTCTCCGCAATGGACCCACGGGCGTACAAGCAGCAGCGTCTGAAATAGGCATAGACCTTCGCGCTGGCGGTGGTAATATCTTGTGAGGAGCGAAGGGGTGCGAGACGACAGATTAGCGCAGCTTAGGTCGTGGGAGGGGGTCAGATGCTGTAGAATATATTTCGACACAGATGCAAGAAGAGGGTCTTGTCATTAGTTACGGGACGACCTGTATGTACATGTATACCATAAAGGACAAGGAGAATCGTGCTTTTTAATTGTCGTGGTCCAAGCGCCTCGTTCTACCTCTCCAATTTCTCACGCTTAGCGGACTCTCACAACATTCACACTCGAGCAGAATTGAATTTTTCTCACCACGTGGTGGCGGCAGCTTCCACAACATACGGAACACAAGCATACACGACTACTGACACCGCTCGCCTAGCTCTGAGCAAATGGCGACTGAGCGGTATGTTGGCTTCTGGTGCATGCAGCACGCTCCAAAGCGCTGCTGGTACATGCAGATTGTCCGCATATTCGAAATATGTACGACGAGCGCGAAGTGACATGAATATTGAGACCGACTCAATTCTCCTTTGTTGTTCTCCCGGTTTCCTTGCCGAAAACAATTCGCAAGATATTTGCTCATCGCCTGGCTGATGTAGGGGAGACGGGTAAAATAGGCAAGACCATGTTCTCTGATACGCTCCTTTGTCTTACTCTCGTTGCTTGCATCTCATGTCTCATATGGCTTCATGCGCAGGAAGGAGATGCAGGTTCTGGTGTGCCTGCCGAGCAAGCCTACCTGCATCTAAGGATGGTATATTATGCCTTTTGGTTCCCTTGCTATCTCACACCACTGCATCTTCCACAGACCTGCGTCCATCGAACAATATCCCAAAACAAAACCAGCACGACTGCAAGACCAATCACTGTTGGCGGTCCCAGCTCAACACAATGAGGTTCAAAGGTGGCCGCTCGACCGTCACCAAAGAGCTCTTTCCTGGTATCTCGAACGCTTCTTCCGATCACTCTCTACCACCCAAGCCCAGGACGTCAAAGGACAAGGATGCAGACCTGCTCACGAAGGTTCATGAGGAGAAGCAGCCCACACTCCAAAAATTGCGACAACGTCGAATCGGTCTGGAGCAGCGTGGCAAAGCTTATGTATCGGAATGCGAGAGTGATACTGCACTGCTGGCGGAGGCCGAGCAGGGAATCACCGGTCTTCGCTCTGAGCTTAGGACATCCTTGGAGCAAACCAGCAAACTGGAGAAAGATGTTCTCGACGTTCGGGCGGAGCTGAAGACGTGTCGGGCTGCTCTTCAGTACAAGATTGAGGAGTGCAACAACCGCTCGGCAGAGTATGATCGCCTGAAGGAGCAGCACACGGTCGAGCTTCGGCAGCAGCATGAGTCCAATGTCAAGGTCAACGATCAACTCAATTCGTCACTGAGACAAGTCCGTGCCGACATTGACACTGCGCAAGCTGCCTCGCTCAAGGAGAAAGCTAGGCTGGAGCAAGTTGCGGATGTTGCGCAAGTGGCGCACCAGGAGAAGTTGAATCGGATGACGGAGGAGTACGATCGCGTCGCAGGGGCGAGGACGTATCTAGCTGACGAGAGTTCCCAGATGGCATGTCGTCTCATCGATGCGGAGAATGAGACGAAAAAGTGGCAGCAAGACAATCTCAGATATCGTGCGTAGGCCAACACAGCGATTGACGAGATTGAAATGGCCAAAACTGCTAACGGTCAACTCCGTGCTCAGCTGCACGACTGTAGGCTCGAGCTGCTGAACGTGGAAGAGAAGTTGTTTGAAGCGGAGAAGTTTTGCCGCAATGCTAGGACGCCTATCAATCGGCTCCTCCATACGCAACACGACGTCCCGGGCTTGACCTTCACACGTCCTCCCTCACCACCACCACCACCACCACCGCCGCCACCGCCACCTCAACTCGATGCTGAAGATGCTTCAATGAATGACGATGCGACGCAAGCCTCTGCCATACCGCCCGCCGCTGGACTGCAAGAACACGACAGTCGGTGCAGCCACTCTAACTCTATGACGACGCCTGCCTCCGATACCACCAACTACGAGCATATTACAGTGGAAATAACGCGGACATATACTGGTACTGACACTTCCATTCCCGCGGCTGCCCCTGGCTCGTCTCTACCCAACACACCTGCTCCGTGCGGCGCGCCCCATCTCGACGATGGTGAAACTCTCAGCGAAGACGGTAAGGTATACGCAACCCCCGAAACTTTGCCTGGCCCAATCGACGATCAGACTCAACAAACTACCCAAGACACTTCGCGGAAGCACGACCGGAGCTGGGATGACGAGCCTGAGCGATCACCGAAGCAGCGACGTCACTGTGATACCTACGTTCCTCCCCACCGCAGGTGAGAAGCAGTATCTTTGTGAGAGGGCGGAAAGTGCTCGATGGTGGGTGAGGTGGAATACGTATCCGTGGGAAGCTTGTACGTCCCCTTCTCGTGTTTGCGTACTAAAATTGCGATGGAAATAGGGTTACGAGGGAGGCCGGAGTATAGTGTACTGTTGAATCTTTTGGGTTGATCGCATATAGTCAGCACCGCCTAGGGATATATGTATTCTAGAGGCTACATGATGATATGTGGCAAATCTGTGAACCGAGGATCTGCCGGCTCAACTTCACCTTCAGCTCCAACTTCAACTTCAACGTCACCTCTTAACAATTTGACTTCTGATGAGAAGTACGTTCCAATACGAAGAGCATCGACTCCTCTACACAAAACTGTAAAAAGTATTCCATAGCAATATATTCTGATCTGATGCAAGAAGCGAACGGTCTCGAGCAAACGACGAACTGGCCTCCGAAATGACGGTCTCGGCTACGTGCAGTCAATCTTACTACTGCTGCAATCCAGACCTGTCAACACCAGGGAGCTTGCCATGATCGTGTTTGGGATTACTATGAAGAAGAATATCCACCTGGCCACTTCTCGTCCCCAATCGCTTTGAGGATCAATGGTTTATTTCGAAGATGCTCCAGAGACATACCGGTAGGAACTCCACATCCGGTCGATGACTGCGGCCATGGAAGGTAGGTGCTGTTTCACTGTCTTCTGTTCCACCAGCGACTAGTTCGCTACCCGCAGCACGTTCGCGCTTCATTGTTTCTTCCTCCGAACCTGCTGGGCGGGGTTGGTGTGCCTGCGCAATCTTCCCCGGAACATCCACTTGTCCTCTATCAGACCGGTGGATCAGCTGCCCTAATGCTTTGGTGCTCGATACTTCCCCAAATCTGGCGCGACACAATCGGAGCTAGCAGGTTCAGCGTGGCATTTCCTCGCCATGAACGTATACGGAGGCCACTCTCCCTCAGAGCCGGCAACTGAGGACATCGATTCTTCACCAGGTGTCGCAGGGTCCCAAAACACGTCAGATATGCGCCGCGATATCGATACTCAGCAAGTACAATCAACAGATGACCCTTCAGCCCTCGAGAACGAAACGTGGTTTAAAGCCAACGACCAGCCCGGCAATCTGCTTTTCAGGCCCCCCAAAACTAGAGCGACACTGCTTGCCGAACTACAACGGCTCATTGGAGTCTTCGAAGCTGGTCGAGTTGTCACTGTACTCACCGAGAGTGCAGAGGCTATCGTGGAAGATGCTCAGCGGATCTCACAACTTCAGTTCGAGCTTCAAAACTCTCTCGAGAATCGCCTTGGGCTCGCGGATCAGCTCGAGCTCACTCGTCTGGAAGTCAAACAGCTTGAGCAGGATATCAGTAGCGCTAAGGAGGAGCTGGGGACCTGCAGTGCACGATTGAAGAAGAAGAAGAAGCAGGAATGTGAGACCCTGGTGCAGGATGTGGATCGTCTGGAAGCCAGCGAGGCTGAAAATCAGGAGAAGCTCCATCTCGCTTCCTCGCAGCTCGAACAAGCTTGCGGCGACATTGCTGCTATTGGTGCAGAGCGAACAGCTCTGAAGGAGGAGGTGAAGGAGCTAAAGCAGGTCGGCGATCGCGCACAAAAGGAGGTGGACGATCTTCGAGAGCAACTCACGCAGAAGACGGAGGACCACGACCGCGTTGTAGAGGACTTGGATCGAAAGGATGGAGAGCACAAGACCGGTCTTCAACAGAAGCTCGCCGAGTCGCGAGAGACTTACACGGAAGCCTTTATACAACTCAATAAAACTCGCCTCGACAACGCAACGCTTGCCGCAGGACAGGCACTTTCGGCCAAGGAGGCAGACAGGTCGAAGCAGGAAGTTGAAGGCCTGCAGGCAAAAGTCATCGCACTGAAACAGCACTTGGCGATGGAAAACGGGAAGTGTGCTGATGTCGCCGACGATAACGTCCAGCTTGAAGAGCGCAACGCCTCCCTCGCTTGCCGGCTCGAGGAAGTGGAAACGGAAACCCAGCAGCTGCGTTCATCAAACGAAACCTTGCGCCTCTGGTCCGGCATAGTCGTACAGGCCGCGGACGGCTCCAAACACGCTCTGCAACATCTACAGAAATAGTACAAGGAGCTCCAACAACTAACCAGCTGCTACGAACATAACGAGTATCTCTCCGCCCTGCAACTATCACACTCCAAAGCAGCTCGAGCCACTCTCGAAAGCATACTCGAGAGCGTGAAGCTCGAATACAGCTGCAGCATCGACAGTGTTCAGTCAGTAAAGGACTTGCGTGCTCGCCCATCGCAGGACTGCCGCGGTGCTAGGGCCAGGATGGAGCGGTGGATGAGGGCAGAGCCCGAGTACCTGCGCTTGGGCTTCAAGAAGTTGTCGAGGGCTGTCGTTGTTGAGGACTTTGTGTTCCCGGTCTTGCGAATCGAGTGTACGCCATCCAGGAACCACCCGGCAGTGGATCTGAACGGAAAGGTCTGGATTGAGCCGACGGTTACGATGCCGGAGAAGGACGATAAACGATACATGGAGGGCAATATCTACCACGGTATGTGGCCTGCTCTTGACATCAAGGATCCGAAGCACGCGGTCCTTCCAGGTACACCGACCACACCTGGTCTCTCGGATCTCATCTCCGCAGACCTCTGCAGAGAAAGGACGCCGAGGCTCCAAGGCCCTCGCGACTGAGACGTCCAGGTCCTCTGCACCCAAGCATCCCCGAGACTGGCCTGCGCGAGACCAGAGGTCGTGGAAGCGCAGAAGGTCAATTACTTACAAGTCTCCTACTCACTTGTGGTAAGAAGCAGGCACTAGACCGGAGGTGAAATAGCCTCTGGAAAGGTGGAGAGAAAATTCTGGAGTCATACTCGCTTGCTTGTTGTACATTATGCACGCTAGATATCAGTGGTTGTAGAAAGCTGTGCTCTGTCGCTAACAAAGTACTGTTGCTGCTCGCTTGATGGTACGCGATTTCGACCAGATATCTGCTCGATATGTTGTGCATTGCCACCGACAACGCTCATACCACCGAGCCAGGGTCTTTGACGTGGTGTCCGATTTTGCTCACGCAACGAGCGCAGGGCAGCACGCTTAAACGCCACGACATTTCACCTCATGCTTGACGTTCCTCAATTGCCCTCAAGCCTTCCTACCACACCCGCCATCTCCTCATCACCATATATCCTGAACCCCTTCTCCTTGGTCACACTCGCCAGCTGCACGTTCTTCGAATCCAGCTTCTCCTCCATAACCTGCTTCAGCGTCTTCAATACCATCACCTCCGCCTCCCCCAGCGATAACGACTTGTGGAACTCATTCTGCAGCTCTGCCTGTGCACCCTCTGACCCAGACCCAATCGCCTTCGCATCGTACCGATAAAACGTGCCCGACGGCTCCGCATGATACCTGTCCCACTCATTAGCCCACATCCCTCCCATCCCACCCGAACTCCACTCACAAACTCGGCCCCTGCTCATCAAACCCAGCAATCAACAACGCCACGCCAAACGGCCGGCTCATAATACTCTCCTCCCCCTCCGCGCCCTCCCCAAACCTCAACGCGAGATCGCAAATCGCCTGCGTGCAGCTCTCTACGCCCAACCGCTCGTTGTAGTGGAACTCGTGGCTCTGGCTCGTGACGCGCGCGTGCTCGACCATGCTTCGGGCGTCGGCTTGGAGCCCGCTCATGGCGCAACCGATGTGGCGGTCGATCTCGACGATCTTCTCGACGGAGGAGGTTTCGAGGAGGGAGGAGGTGATACGCTTTTCGACGCCGAGGATGACGCCGTGGGAGGTGGCGACGCCGATGGCGGTGCTGCCGAGTTTGATGGCTTCGAGGGAGTATTCGACTTGGAAGAGGCGGCCTTCGGGGGAGAAGGTGCTATATCATTTGATCAGTTGTTGGCGTTGGGGATGGGAATGGTGGTGTGTACTTGATGCCGCGATCTGATATTTGTTAGCCATATATCCGTGATTGTTTGGCATAGCTACGAACCATATTCTGACCGCGCGATGAACATGTTGGCGGTTGGTGAAGTGGTGGATGTTTATTGGTAGTGCGGCTTGCGGGGAGGACGTAAGATGGTGGTGGAGTGTTGCAGGCCTGAGGTGGGTGTATGAGAAGGAAGAGTAGCACCAAGAGTGAGTTGTTATGGTTTGTCTAAATGTTTCGAGCCAGGCATACGAGCTGTCGTCTTCCTCCGTAGCTTTCTCGGTTGCTTCCGAGCTAGCGTAAACTCTAAACGCACAGCACCCACGCGCAGCGCGTATCCTTGCCCCACCATCTCGAACTTCAGGGAAACAACAAATGCGACGACTGTACGGGATTCGCTTGATACTGAGATGATCTGGAGTGGCAATGTCGTCGCTGCCGCCCTCACGCACTGCAAACTTCGCTGAACGGAGGACGTCCGCTGCCTTAAGACAGAAGAACAGCCGCCCGGCCTCTGCAGTTCTTCCGCCACTTGAGCAAGAGAACAAATCAGCCAGTGGCCTCAAGCGCAAGACCACGACTTCGACGACGACAGAGACCAGACGCGATGTTACCAGTCAGGAAACCTTGGTCCGACGGACGACTGCGAGGAGCCCGTTGAAGCCGACTGAGAGCAATTCCTCCGGACCACGAAGTCGAGATGCCGAGCGGCCGTCTAGCTCAGGACTGGCTCCTGCAGAGAAGGCCACTGCAGCCCCCGTGCCGACATCATGGAGCCCGCAAGCAAGTCTGATGACACCGACGACGGCGCCTTTGGCGAGCAGGATATCCGTGCCACCTCTCGCCAGCGATGCGCCGGCAAGCCTACGTGCGCCATCTCTTAGCACACTGTCTCTTACCGAACAGGAAGCAGCGATTATCTCTGACCTCTTGTTCGTCTTTATGGGGTTCGAAGGCCAGTACATTCGCTTCCAGTCCGACTATCAGCCTTTAGACGAGAAAAGCAGGCTATCCGGCCCTCAATTTAGGATTGAACCTGGGCTGGATCCGAGCTTACGGGATCTTGCAAGTAGCATGCTGAAGATAGCTACCCATTACAGCGCTGTTGAGGCTTTTGTCGAAGTGCAGTCGCGAGAAGACTTTGGCACCGTGAATCACGCCTTGTGTGCGGCCATGCGGAAGCTGCTCAAGGACTATCTCATTCTTATCGCACAACTGGAACATCAAACTTTGACGAATGAGGACTTCACCCTTCATCAGCTCAATCTACATATGAAGCCCACGGCGCATATGATGCATCAGCTTTACTCAGTAGCCTATGAGATCCTGAAGGAGAACAGCATGCTTGATGCTGAGGATGATCTGTCGACGTCCGATGACTTCGAGAACATTCTGGAGTCATTACGAGAGGGCCGGGACGCAGGCATGCCTGGAAAGAAGGTCTGCAAGGGTGGCCTGGTCCTTCGTCATCTTACACGGCGACTACAATCAATGTCCGGCGATCCGGCAGCGAGGCAGCTTCTGACGAATTTGTTGAAGGAAGCCAGTCGACCGTATATGACGATGCTCAACGAGTGGCTCCACCACGGCAATGTCAGGGATCCGCATAGCGAATTCTTGATCAGAGAGCAGAAATCGATCCGTCGCGAAGGGCTGGAGCAGGACTATACCGACGAGTACTGGGAGAAGCGGTACACGATCCGGCCTGAGCTGGTTCCGCCACAACTGGAAGCCGTCAAGGACAAGGTCCTGCTCGCTGGCAAGTACCTTAATGTGGTACGAGAGTGTGGTGGGATCGACAACATCAAAGACCGCAATTTGGATGCTCGAGCAGATGTACCGCATACATTCGATGATCCGAGGTTTGCAGAAAACGTCAGCAATGCATACGCCTTTGCCAACAGAAGTCTGATGACTCTGCTTCTCACCACACACGCTCTTCCGGCCAGATTACGAAGTCTCAAGCATTACTTCTTCCTCGACCGGTCGGACTTCTTCTCCTATTTCCTGGAGCTAACGCATTCGGAGCTCAAGAAGCCGGCGAAGAACGTCAACACCTCCAAGCTACAAAGTCTGCTCGACATTGTCCTTCGGCAACCCGGATCTGTGGCGGCAGAAGATCCGTTCAAGGAGGATGTCAAAGTCGTTATGAACGATGTTGGCCTTACTGGATGGCTCATGCGAGTGGTGAACGTTCAGGGAATGGACGCAGATGCCAGCAGTCTTTCGGCATACACGCCTGCGCCCACAAGCACTTCTGGTGAAGCTGAGAAGGAAATATCTGGCTACGAGGCATTAACTCTGGACTACGCTGTCCCATTCCCGCTCTCCTTGGTAGTCAGTCGTGTCACCCTCACACGGTACCAGCTACTGTTTCGCTACCTGCTCAGTCTCCGGCATCTCGAAACTCTGCTCACTAACTCGTGGACGGAGCACACGAAGAACGCAGTCTGGACGAAGCGCGCAGCTCGCAAGCGGACTGGTGCAGATGCGGCTCGAGATCGTCGAGCCGAGGAGTGGAAGCGCCGAGCTTGGTGCTTGCGAAGTCGGATGCTGTGTTTCGTACAGCAGCTACTGTACTTCTGTACCAGTGAGGTCATTGAGCCGAACTGGGCTGCCTTCATGTCACGACTGAAAGTGAGCGAAGACCAAGAAGAGAGTGTGGGAGTTGAGCAACGGCCTGGCAGTCAGAAGCAGGACGCAGCTTTCGCAATGTCATCTCGTCTTGCTCCACCCGCCGGCAAAGCACCAGTTGATGGCGAAGCGAAGAGGACGGTGGATGAGCTGATGCAGGATCATGTGGACTTCTTGGCCACGTGTCTGAAGGAGTGTATGTTGACCAACTCGAAACTTTTGAGGGTAAGCATCCATTCCCTCGCACCTCCTCCTTTCAACCCATACTAACGTGATCCGCAGATCAACTCAAAAGTCATGGCCACCTGCACCATGTTCGCCAACTACACCTCCTCCCTCTCCCGCTACCTCGCTGCGGCAGACCCGGAGTCTGCAGGCTCTGGCTCTACTGCTTACGACCCTGCGAAGCTGGATAAGCTGTTTTCGATTCTCCAGCAGTATGAGGATCATTTCTCACGGCATTTGAAGATTCTGCTTGATGCATTGAATTACCTGGCGGCGACTGAGACGGTGGTGTTTCTGGGTCTTTGTGCGAGATTGAGTATGGCTAACGAAGGTGGTCCGGGTGGTGGGCCGGGGCCTGGGGCGTATGGTTAACGTGTCTGTTCTGGAAGATAATGTCGACTTTGAGCGTTGGTGTTTTGGCGATTGGCCACGGAAGAGACGAGCGACGCTGCAACGAACCAAACCTTCTTCACAAGTACAATTCGACACTTATGGTACTACAGTCTGCTTCTCAAGGCCACAATCCGCTTAGTAGAAGCGGCAAAGTCTGCACTCGAGACCTCTCCAGCTTTAATCGCCGCCACCAACCCGTCCAGAACGCTTTTGCCTTGTGAGACATCTCGTCCCGACGCAAGAGCAATGTCCATCCCAGCTTCAACGGCAGTGACCGCTCTGGTTGCATTACTGCCGTAGTTCTCCAGCGCTCCAGCTTCAATCGCATCGCTAATAGTAACACTTTCAAATTTAAGCCGCCCTCGTAGCTCCGACTGGATCCATCTCCTACTCAACCCGGCAGGCCGGTCGGGGTCGAAAGCTGGGTATACCGCCCAGCTAGGCATTAATATGCTGACGCCTTGGGCGATTGCTCCTTTGAACGGCACTTCGTCGATAGACCTGAGCTGTGCCAAGGGTACGTTGAGTGTGACGGGTCCGAGGTCGGTGTTCTCAGAGCTGGAGGCTGCTCCAAGGCCTGGGAAGTGCTTTGCGGTGGCGAGAACGCCGTGGGATTGCTGAGAGCTTATGAAGGCGGAGCCGCAACGATTGACGATAGATGGGTCTGTGCTGTAGGATCGAGAGCATTGGTCGTCGAAGTCGTTTTCTGTCCTGTATACGTCGATGACTGGGGCAAGATTGCCTGCAACATGTGTCAGAAACCAGACGGCTTAAGGCACAGAGCTTTAACCTACCATTCACATTGTACGCCCTACAAGCGTCCGCCGCAACTACACCAGCCGACGCAGCAGCTTTGGCAGGATGGGCAGACGACCCGATGTCCTTTGCAGACTCCGTCGGACCGCCAGGTAGGCGAGCAACCTCGCCTCCCTCCTAGTCAGTGGTGATCAGAAGTGGTGTGCCATCGTACGCCGGACCGTTCGCGTAGGCGTCCTGCAGCGACTGGATCTGCGAAGGGAGGTTTTCGTTGACGTTCTCGCCAAAGATGATCACACCGCCGACTTTGCCGGCTTTGGCAAGGTGTAGGAGTCTTTGAGGGAGCATGGGACCAGGCCATGAATAGATGACGTGGTAGCCGACCAGGACAGCCAGCTTGTTGTCGGGCAGCTGGGTCCATGATGCGTGGTTTTCAAGGAGTCGCTGGATGTCGATTGATTTGTCTCCATTGGCTATTGCTTGTACTGATGCGAGACGAGTCGAGCAAAGCAAGCATAGAAGCGAGAGTAGCGATGCCGGCACGTGCATCACGCTTCGATATCGTCTGTCTCGCTGGCTGACGAAGTGGTTCACCTCACCACTGGCATCCAAAGCGTATTTCCTTGTTCGCACTTCGTTGGAGATGGAACAGGTAGCTATTGTCGAGTCGGAGATGTAGTCTGCTCATACGGTGAGGGGAAGAGTGCATATCGACTATCTCGTCGCTGCATCTTTCCCCGCTACGATCTCACCTTGCATCGGTAAAGACCCTCTCCATCGTATGAAACCTTGGTAGTGTGGATCAAGCCTGCTCAGGACTGCTACGGCTCACCATCGTAAGCTTGAGATCATACAACAAACTGGGATGCATGGCACCCAATGTACATGTCAACAGGACGATGTGGGACTGAACCTTGTGTTAGACAGCAGGACATGCAACGCACATGCATGTAACGATTACTGATTGAAAGATTAGGTGGACAGCGCTTGACTTGTCGGGTTCGGACGATAGACTGACTACGTTGGATGTCAATTTGTTGAACTGCTGTTGTCCCATTGGCCGATCGACCTTGGTCAGTACTTGGTCATCCTGCGCCGACTAAGCATCCTACAATGACCAGAGGACGCATGTACAGCCTGTGTTGCCCTCTTGGCCTTATAAAGGAGCTGCAGCCGCGATTCTCTCATCCAATCCTTGGTATTCAAAGTGCCCTCCAATATCGAAGATCCACCATGAAAGAAGCCATCGTCTCAGCAGGACCAAAGGTCAAGATAGTGGATAGCGATGTCCCAAAACCTGGGCCAGATCAGGTTCTCATCAAAGTAGCTGTCGCTGGTGCCAACCCGAAGGACTGGTAAGAACACCCACCCATGGTTCACTCGGAAATGCTCACGTGTTGGTAGGAAGCTGCCAGAATGGACTGACATGGAGGTGAACCAAGGCGACGATTGTGCTGGAACAGTTGAGGCCGTCGGAGAGAACGTCACAACCTTCAGTCCAGGAGACAGAGTAGCCGGATTCCATCAAACGGGCACTCCCGGAGGAACATATGCTGCGTAAGTGGAGAATGGCGCAGTGGCTGAACGCCAAGGTTGACTTGTATCCTGTGGTTAGATATGCGCTTTGTCCGTCTCATACCTCCTTCCACATCCCGGAAAGCCTCAGCTTTGAGGAGGCTGCCACAATACCGTGTACGGCCGGAACAGCGGCTGTGGGGTTGTACACGAGAGTCGGTGGGCTCGGACTTCCGCTTCCATTCCTGCCTGCTCATGACGATCCGATACCATTGGTGATTTATGGCGCAAGTGGTTCCGTGGGGTCGTTCGCTGTCCAACTGGCTACGAAGTCGCACATCCATCCGCTGATCTGTGTAGCCGGTGGCAGTGGATCCACGTTGGAGCCTTTCCTCGACCGAAGCAAGGGGGACACCATCATTGACTACCGCAAAGGTGACGAAAGTGTGGTCAAAGAGATCAAAGAAGCTCTTGATGGTATGCCGTTGCGCTACGCGTTGGACACAGTGGCGCACAAGAATACGACCAAGAACATCGCAGAAGCCATGCCGCACGGCGGTCAGATCGCTCGAGCCCTCCCTCCGGAAGGCGGTCTGTTGAACGACGTCGAGCAGTTCCAGTTGTCAGTGGGCACAGTCCATAGTGATCAGAAGGATTTCGGGTTTGTTCTATATCAGCTGTTTGGGCTCGGGCTCAAAGATGGGTGGTTCAAACCGCGGCCGTACGAAGTCGTTCCGGGTGGCATTGAGGGTGTAGAGGAAGCTCTCGTGAGCCTGAAGAAGGGCAAGCCGGCGAAGTATGTGTTTCGGATCTCGGAAGGCCCGCAGTAGTCTTGGGCAGGGCAGGAAGGTGCCATGTGGTTGCTTCACAAAGCCAGACAAGTAGGAAAGGGCACTTTGGCCCTCACTGACAATTTCCCTGCACTTTCATCTCCCGACTTTTCATTCTCAATCACAACAACACCTCGTCCACCTCACCTTCACAACGACACCACTGCCATCTCATCTTCACTCGATATCAATCTCTGATTCCTGCTCGCTTCTACGCCTTCTGAAACCACCTCAGTCTCGACACGCTGTCGTCAGATACGAGCATTGCAAGTTTGCAACATGCTCACGACACCTCTCTTGGTGGCCAGTCTTCTGGGCACAGCTGCTGCTACTCTCATCAATGTTCGTTCCACAGCCTCGCTACATGCAATTCCACACTGACCGAAAGTTGTAGTTCGACGACATCACAGCCGCGCAGTTTGCTGTTGTTCCCGTAGGTGTTTACAACGGCCTCATGCATCAAGGTTTCGTTGCTATCAACAGCAACACCGCCCTCTTCGGCGGTCAGGTCCTCGGGCTCAGAGCACAGAGCAATCGAAATGTCGCAGGCACCGATCCAGCCTTGGTGAACCGTTTTGGTCCACCAGCGCTGCTCGCACACTATAAGACAAGCACGACGTCTTTCTTCGACCTGCAGAGTTTCTACTTCGGCTGCGTCCCAGTGTGAGAAACCATGGATTCGGAAGAAGTCAAATGTTCCATGCTGACTGTACACAAGCATTGGTGCGTCGATTTCGGTGGGGGTCAAACCTTGCAGGGTGAACATGTCAGGCTTTCGAAATGGCAGACTGGTCGCTCACCAGGCATTCAATTTTGAAGGGACGAGGCTTCTGCAGCCCATGAAATTCGTCGAGGCGAACAAGTTCACATTCCTGGAAAAGGTCACATTCGAAGTTCCGCGAGATACTTCTTTCGTCTGGGACGATGTCCAGTACACGCTCCATCCCAAGACCGTCCTAGAGGAGAGATCTGACGCTCCCACCACTATCGCCAAGGTACGCAAAGCCACGTTACCGAAGACATGACCAGCGCCGGCTAATGTTTCGAGCAGTTTGAAGAGCTGACGCCAGTCTCAGACCGTGGTAGCTGCATCGGCGCGTACGAAGGTCTATACTTCGAAGGCTTCACTGCCGTCCAGGAGAACCTCACCACCAACGGTGAAGATGTGGTCGGAGTCCTTGCTGAGAGCGCACCTATCGTTGTCCTCACGCAGACATCCCGGGGACCTACTACGCTACTTTCGAGATACTAATGGCTGTGTTACGTCGTAAGTGATCGCCAGCGGAGAAGTACGCAGCGTGCTGATCAGTCCAACCAAGGCTTTCCGGTGTTCTCTCGGCACCTGTGTCTTGCTCGGGGAAAGTGTCTGGCTTTCGTGGTGGCCAGAAAGTTGCTGAGCAGACGCTTCACTTTGCGGGTTCCACCCAGCCAGATGAAAAGATGCGACCTTTCCGCCCGAATTCGAAGTTCAACGGGTTGACCCGGGTGGTTCTCACGGTCACCAAGACTTCCGGCGGATCGTTGGCACTAACACATCTTCTGGCTGATGATTTCAAATACGTCTTTCATCCAGCAGCCAATGCATGCTCCGGCCAAGAGAGATCTCGCGGATACCAACGTTCGATTCTCCCAAGACCATACACGTTGAGGCCATGGCTGACGTTTGACACAGTTCGACAATTTCCGCAAAGGACAAACCCCCGTGATAGCCAATCACCTCTATCTCCAGGGCTTCGTCGTTGCTCAGCCAAGCACCTCAGTCGTTGGTCAGGATATCCTCGGGATCGTGCCGCACAGTCAGTTCTGCACTACTTTGGCTTCGACGTTTTTCAGGCTGTCATCACGGTCAACGGCTAGGAGATAGTTGGAGTCCTGCCACCCAGCAAACCCAACGTCTTAACCACTCGTTATGGCCAGGCCGGCGCGGTAAGACTCATCAACGGACTCGCGACCAGCTTCGACTTGAAGAGCTTTTATGTCGGCTGCACATCGTAAGAGACCCCAGAATCTTCAAGGTTCGTTCAGGATGCTGACACGGCCTAAGTGCATTGGGTGCTGCCCAGGATTGTGATGTTGAGGTACGAGGTTACAGGAAGACCAAAGAAGTCGCCCGCACCATAATCCCGTACGACGCAAAGGGCTTGCAGGTCCGTCAAGAACTGCTCTTTGCCACGCTGGACAGGACGTTCGAAGGGTTGACGCAAGTTGTGCTGATCGCGAGTTCGGCCATCGTTCTGGCCGACAACATCGTGTACACTTTCCAATCTGACTAGACGCGTGTCGGCGGCAGCGCATGGCGAGCATCAGGGCCGTGGGTGGAGGAAGAGCCAGCTTCCATCTGTTACGATAGGCATCTCACCCAGCAAATAGACCTATATGAACAGCATGGTTCAACCTTGCTTTCTACCACCTATCTTTGGCAGTGCAGGTATCTTGACTTCCCTTCCGACTTTCTGTACTTGAGCCACTGCGTCACCGAGTAGGACTCGTACAGCGCCTTCGAGCCTCCTGTCGTCCTTCCGCCGCAAGTAGAGGATCACGATCCAAAGTAGGACAGCATCAGCAGCGAACAGCTGGACAGCCCACCAGCTCAGCCGCAAAAGCCATCCGAGCAGAGTCTTCCGGCTCTCACTTCTGAGGTATCGTGATGACTCCAGCTGCTCCCGCAGTGCAGCAACCTCCGTCGTGAGCTTCATCAGGTTGTTCTCTATCCGTCTTCGCCAGCGCACGTCGATGCGACTTGACGGTGGCATCCGCGGTGCAGCCGCCGCCGCATCTGCTACACCCTCGCTCCCAGCTGCTTCAGACAGGTCCTGCATCTCTCCTTCATCCACTTGTGACACCGGCGCATCCACAAACTCGTCTCGCTCGTCCTCCATCATCTCCTCCTCCTCCGCCTGCGAGACCGGACTCAGTACTCTCATAAGTCTCTGTCCCACTTCGGCATTCCCAACATCATTCAACGCCGCCGCAGAACTCGACATACCCGGTCCACTCCCATTCTGTATATACCCACTCCTCTCCACCGCCCGCAACGGCGAGCTATGCTCCGAACCACTACTAGGATGCTGGCTGTTATTCTTGATCTGGTCCCACACGAACTCCAACTCCTCCACCAGCTCCCGCGCCTCGGGCGTGGTAGAAGCGTACTTATGCATCGTTTCGATCAGTTTCTCTATGTACCTGCGCTTCGCTTCCGTCCGCGTCAAACCCTCGTTGGCTTTCCATGCATCCCACTTCTCCTGCTCCTTGCGCACACTCTCTGCCGATACGTCGGCGGAGTCTGGAGTCGGTCGGTCGGCGATGACGGCCACATCGCCTTCCATCGATTGCTTGTATAAGCCATACAGCGCGAGTCGGTCTTCGGAGGGCGGTTTCTGGGAGCCGGGGCGGATCTTGTTGACGGTGTTGAGGGCGTGGCCGAAGACGCGGTCGATGGAGTCGGCCATGTTTACAAGTTGGTGGTATTGATGGAGATATTACAGAGGTCTAGAAGTAGGAGAGCCACATGATGGCTGGTTGTCTGGTTTGGCGGCTACGAAATCGGAAGAATAAAGAGATAGGTTGGGAACATGGATTTCGATGCTGTGTCGCGTGAGGGGTGGTACAGTGCATCGTTGACGATTTCATGTGATCGTGGACCTCGGTATCACCACCAACACTCAGGATCAACGGAGCATCCATCATCAACAACCATCACACGTGAGGCTTCGCACCGATATCGTGATTGAGCTGGATATACAATGATAGCGGAGGCTATGTGGGGAACGAGTTCGGGGCGAGGTTAACGTCGACAAGGCGAGTAAAGGACCTCATGTCAGCGCCGCACTTCCTGGCTTGTGTGTCTCCGCGAGAACACACCGGCCAGGGCCGACTCCGCCGGGTGTCGTGGTCCCTCCCAGTCGCAAGAGCATACCATAAGGTCGTGAGACCTTCTCCTGTGGTGGTCCCGCCATGTACAAGGGTCTCCTGCTGTTGTCGCCGGCTTAGCAAGCCCTCAGTCGTCGCACCTCGACACAATTACTGCTAACTCCGGCCAACGCGACATTTCTGTCTACTTACACACCTTTCAAGAGCCTCGTCGGTTCAGATTGCTCTCCCCTAATCGCGTCGTTGTCGTAGATGGTCAACTAAATTATTAAAGTAAGCTCACCACCACCGATCCTCGGACAGAGCTCGGTTGGCGTTGATGAGACGGCTTGCTCTTGCACCGTCATCTTCACGTTTCTGTGAACATACATGTATATCTGCTTTGATTCTCCAACAAACGAATGAGCTCTCGCACACTCAAGCGCCTACAGCAGCATACAGCGTTCTTTCGACCATATCGAAACCCTGTTATCCATCAACGCGCCTCAACAATGGCAAATATCCACACCCCGATCCCGAATCTGAAGCTTAATGATGGACACTCCATGCCCATGCTCGGATATGGCACAGGTAAGCATCGATATCATAACAAGCTCTGGCATCTGAAACAGTATTGACTCCTCCAGGCACTGCTTGGTACAAGAGTGGCAACGAGTCCAAGGTTGACCAAGCCTGTATTGAGGCGGCGAAGATCTCCATGAACATGGGTTACCACCACCAAGACGCAGCTGAAGTCTACAAGACCGAGACCGAGCTCGGACAGGCCATTAAGCAAGCTGGCATCTCGAGAGAGAAGCTCTTTTTAACTACCAAAGTTATTACCAACATCTCCGACATTCCTTCGGCGCTCAAGACTAGTTTGAAAAAGTTGGGGGTGGACTATGTTGATCTGTAAGCCTCTCATCAAAACACTCTACGACCACACTGACAATGATTCAAGGTACTTGATCCACGCACCCTTCTTTAGCGACAAGAAGGAGGACCACCAGGAGAAATGGAGGCAAATGGAAGAGCTCAAGGCTCAAGGTCTCACTAAATCCATTGGCGTGAGCAACTATCTTCCACAGCACCTAGACTGGCAAGTAAACTTGGGTAAAACATGTCTAAGACACTGCTAATCTTTCACCTATCATTTCCAGGATCTTCGAAACATGCAAGGTACCACCAGCAGTCAACCAGATTGAGTTTCATCCGTACCTCCAGCATCCGGACTTGATCAGCTACCACAAGAAGAAGGCAAGTTCGAAGTTCTCTCCTCTAACAATATCCTTGCTGACGTTCTGCATCAGGGCATTGCAACATGCGCCTACGGTCCTCTCACCGCTGTCACCAAAGGCGCGGGCGGACCAGCCGACGAAGTCTTGGAGAAGCTCGCGAAGAAGTACGCTGTGAGCCCCGGTGAAATCTCGCTCCGCTGGTGCATCGACCAAGACATCGTCCCGATTACCACCTCGTCGAAGGAGCAGAGGATGAGCGACTATCTGCGAGCGATGACTTTCAAGCTTAACCCAGCGGAGATCAAGCAGGTATGTCGAGTGTCGGCACGGACAAGCAGGACTCCGAACTGACATGACTGCAGTTGAACGAGGCAGGAAGCAAGAAACACTTACGCGGCTTTTGGACGCACAAGTATGATGAGAACGACAAGCGATGAGAACTCGACAGTCAAGCTGCCACGGAGGTCGGCATTGGTGAATGACCGTGCTAGCTACAGCGTATCTACATGTACCCAAGAGCATTGTAACCAAGCACTCCAAGGTTCAGTAGTCACAATGTTGATTGGAAAGGTCGTACGGTTTCGTGTCCACCTGACAAGCTTGTCGTGGGTAAGGTTAAAGCCGACAGAAGTCCGAGTCAGCTTAAACGCCGTGCCGTTCATATATATCAGATACATGCCGTTCACATATATTCAAGGCAAAGTAGTAGACCCAGATAAGTACAACCAGATTACCAGTCGCCATCACACGAAGTCTCTGTTATGGCCCAACCACTCTTCCCATCCTTCACGCCAACCTACCACCACGACCAGTATCCCGCGATTGACCCGTCACAGCCGTCGCTCGACTGCTCGACCCGGACTGTTCTCATCACAGGTGGCGGTCGCGGAATCGGACAAGCAATCGCTGTCGCCTTCGCCAAAGCTCACGCCAAAAACATCGCTCTTCTCGGTCGAACGAAGTCGACACTCGAAGCAACAGCAGCTCTGATCGAGACCGCGAGTGGTGGCAAGACCGATGTCACCATTGTCGTAGCAGACATCACAATCAAGGAGCAGGTCCTGGACGCTCTCTACACCACAATTGAAGCATTTGGCGGGGATGTTCCAGATGTGCTGGTGAATAACGCCGGTGGCCTGGCGGGAAGAGGCAGCCTGACAGAGGTCGAGATTGACGATTTCATGAGTGCTTTCGAACTCAACGTTCGTGGACCTCTCGCGGTTCTGCAAGCGTACCTCCGAGCGAATAAGAAGTACTCACCAGATACACCGCGGACCGTGATCAACTTACCATCTGGCGCGGCACATTTGCCGTATGCTCCGAGCGCAGCGGCATACGGCATTTCCAAGCTCGCGAACTCCAAGATCATTGAGTACGTCCACCACGAGAATCCATCCTGGAACGTGTTCAACATGCAGCCGGGCGTCGTAGCGACAGACCTAGCACGGGAAGCTGGTCGCAAGGCGCCGGATTCGCCTGAGTTGCCGGCTGGGTTTGCGGTCTGGCTTGCTGCATCTCCGGATGCGAGAAAGCTGAATGGGAAGTTCATTTGGGCGAACTGGGATATCAACGAGGTCTTGGAGAGGATTGATGAGATTGAGAAGAGAGATTTGCTTACGCTGACCTTGAAGGGTTGGGCAGAGGACATCAACGCTGAGGAGATGAAAAGGAGGGCGACGAGCGTGCATCGGGATGCTGAGCGCAAGGAATGATGGGGTCTCCAGTGGAGGGGATCGGAGCGTGCTGGCAGACATTTCGTGCAAGGTGGACGTCGAAGATATCGCTGGGCGCCGAGTGATGCCGCATTCGCATCTCGGCTACGATCTGCTCAGTAAGGTACTTAGTCAGGCACAGTCATGTACCAAGCAATATCTCAGATCCCAATTTGTTCGACGCGAAAAAGCTGGGAGAGCCTCGTTTCATAGTTAGTTTGCAGAAAAGTTGCCGCTGAACTTGTCTCGAGCGTGTCCAGCTGCGCGACTTCAGCAGAGTTGTCTGAGACAAGTTTCAACGGATCGGTACCTTATAGAACTATTGGACGGCGCTAAAAGTACCTTAGTCCTTAGACTTGTCCAAAGCTTTGCTTTCCCGCGGCCAACTTACTTTCGTGCTCCTTAAATTGCTGTACCTCATACAGAATCTCACGATCTGCTGCCACGCTGGAAGGTGGTACACGGAGCAGTCCAGCACGTGTAATAGAGGAGGATTTCGTTTCTGCGCTGGTTGATTGCCACGGCCTGGACTGGAGAGCTCCTGAACAAATACCATTAGAGCGCGCGGCAAGACGCGGAAGCTGAGCAAATACTTACTGAGCTCGCCATCGCGTTTGGAGCTGGACGAAGGGCGATAAGAACTACACCTCTTATCCATCCTCTTTCACCACAAGCATTTTGTACCGAAAATCTGGACTCCAGGATTGGCTTTCTGGTGCTACAGGATTAGTGACGAATGGTAACCCAGCCATTAACGAAGTCTCGTCCACCGCTTCCTCGCCACTCATACAGCAGGCACGATGGACTACTTCAGCCATGGGAGAAGGCGAGGCAACTCGGTGACGCAGGAGCGCCTCAATGCTCCATTGCCACCAACAGCGCAGACTCCAGATCTCGAAGCGCAAGCGCCACCCCCAACCCCGGGCGGCACCCGAAGCGGACGGCCACTTCGGCCAAATATGGGCTCATACGAAAGTCTCAGGCAACCTTCGAGCATTCGCATACGTAGAATGCCATCCGCTATGGCAGTTCCGCGACCGGGGACTCAGCCTTCGGGTGCGCCAGCAGCACCCGCTACTGTAGAGCACGACTTTGCGCAGCAAGGCCGGCGAAGGAGCACCTCAGAGCCTCAGCGATATGGCCAAAACCTGCCTCCCACGGCCAATGATCTCTCTCGCCAGAGAACAGCGGAGATGCCGACGATTACCGAAGGCAGGGCTACCAGCGGGTTTCCACCAACCCAGTCTACTCAAGACCATCTTGAAGTAGACGATGCACGAAGGCCCATCACACCTGGAACACCCTCAATCAACAGCGAAGCCGGTGACCCGGCAGAGCGTATAGCGACTGGAGCATCCGCAATGGACGAGGCCGGTAATGCCGCACGAGCGAACCGAGGACTGGGGCGTTTTAGAACAACAACCTCAGCAGCACCTCGGAAAGAGCGGCGGACTGCTGAGGAGTACGATTCGGATATGGTTGACATACTGGATCTTGTTGGTTAGTGTTCTAGCTAGCTCGTGGCTACCGCACGTCTTTGCTAATACGACGCGCAGATCCCGAAGTTCGAACGTTAGGTACATTGACTAATGTGCAGAACTCGCTCTTCATTCCAGATCTTGGAAGTCTTATCAACCGGCGGCCGACTTATAATCTCACTACACAGCGTTCCACTTACGGCCCTCTTCCGCCTAGAGTATCGCGCTCTCGAGCTGGCACGGCTGATGTGCGCCCTGCATCAGCAATGTCGGGTACGTCGGCAACGCCTCAGGATCCTCAAGCCGATGCGGAAGCAGCTCCTGGTGGCATCGAAATGCAACCACGCATAGGCCGGACAATGTCCATCTCTTCCGCTCTCAGCGACTCCCGCTTCGCTGTCCTCCCTCATGGCATAACCTTACAGGACTGGAGCGAAGAAGACAAGGCAGATCTCGATGACCACGTCCGGCATCTCATGCATTCCCGACGAGAAGGCTTCAAGCGCTCGATGAAGGGCTTCAAACAGTACATCAGCAAACCACTTGGCCTGTTCGTTTTCGTATATGCTACTTTGGTCACACTATTCGGTGCTGGCTGGGTCTTCTTCCTTATCGGCTGGATTTATGTCGGAGAAAGTCAACAATACATCATCAACATCATCGACAACGTCCTCGTGGCGCTTTTCGCACTTATGGGCGATGGCCTTGCTCCTTTCCGCATAGTGGATACGTACCACATGATCTTCATTGCGCGGTACCATCACTTGACATGGAGCTTACGCGAGAAGAAAGCGTTACCAGACCTTGTCGACCACAACGATCTACCTGAGCGGAGGTCAAGCCTGCCAGATATCGAGGATATTATAGACAAGGAGGAGACCGCGGAGTTCTCTGTACTGAAGCCACTCCAACACAAGCGTCTACAGTACCATCAAGCGAAGTTCAGCAAGGCGCACACCTTCTACCGGCCTCACGAGACTTCGACCCATCATGCCTTCCCACTTCGACTCCTCATCGCGGTGGTCACGCTGTTGGACTTCCACAGCATCTTCCAGGTCGCCCTTGGCACCTGTACTTGGAGTATTGACTACCATGGCCGGCCCGAGGCTCTAACTGCCTCCATCCTCGCCTGCTCGTTGACGTGCAACATCACCGCAGGCATTCTCATCAGCATCGGAGATCATAGGACACGCAAGAAGGATGTTCTTGAGAGGATACACCGCCAGGAACTTACGCATGAGGCCATTAGCCGCATGGCGGCGGAACGACAGGGTGAGCAGGAAGAGGAACGCTTTGCTCGGAAGAGCCTCGAGGTCAGTAGGGCCAAGGCGGCCGAGGAGCGTGCGAGAGAAACCGAGCTGGAGGCACAGCAGATGCCGCCCGCGATTGTTGCTGCGCCGGATGGAGCTGAGAAGAAATTTAGTTAGCGGTTTTGCGGTGAGCGTTTGATTTTGTACAGACTTTAATAATACCTGATGCTTTGAGCGAATACAGGCCCAAGGGCACGATTGCTTCTCCACAAAACACTACACGTGATCGACACGTGACTGACAAACACCACAAGCAGCTTACCTATCCACGAACAGTGACACGATGATCGAAGATAGGTCGCAGCTGGTGGAGACAACGCACCGTCGAAATTTGCGCCAGCGAGGGATACTTGAGCACCTTCCACGCCCACGGAACGAAGTAGCGACACTCGCCCAACATGGCGACAACACCAGAAGACATGAACGCTGCCACCCGGCTCTTCAATCTCCCGGAACTACCGGAGATGATTCTACTCAGCATGCCACGCAAGGACGACCAAGAGAAACTAGAAGCCATGCGAATGATTCTCACCGCACGCACGACTACCAGCACCTGGCACTCTCTGCTAGAATACAGTGCACCTCTACGCCGGATTTTATGCCTGCCCGCGGCTCCCGGTTTCAGAGCTATCACAGCACAATCAGAAACCTGCGAGATATCCCGGTGGCTGCGTTGGCTACTGGATTGTCAAGCGACGCAAGGCGTGTGGTATAGTAGCAACGACTCAAATTTCATCCCGTCTGTTTCTAAGATTCGGGTGTTCTCTTTCATCCTTTCAAGGGATCGGTGGGCCCATATGCCGGCTACGGGGAATTGGAGGAAGACGCTGGCGAGCACACAGCTCAAGAGCTGCACGAACACTGCATAGCTCGCTGATACTTCGGCACATCGCCGCAGAACCTTTCTTCTTCCTCCTTGTTCCAGCCCCATTCTTCGTTGAACGGGTTCAGAGCCATTTCCATTACGTGACCGATGATTTCCCGCTCGCCCTTCTTCTCCACCCTATCGATCAGCTCGTCTAAAACCCAAGATCGAGGGATGAATTTGGGGTTCACCGCGCGCATGGCCTTGAAGCGTTCTTCCTCTGAAGAGTCTGACCAATCTTCCTTGACTCGCTCAGACCACTTGTTGAGCCACTTACCCATGCGCTCACGTGCCTCGCTCTCGCCACCAATGACAAGGCCGAACAGACCTTCTTTGTGGAAGAAGCGGCCTGCGACGTCTTTGCGCTTCTCCTCGGTGTTGATCTCCTCGGTAGAGATGTGCGACAGCCGGCGGAAAAAGTGGTTGAAGTCAAGCTCCAATGCTTCAAGAGCGTCCAGCAGCTCAGAGTACAGCTCCTCGAAGTCCGACTCCTTGAAAGTCTTCAGCCCGAGACGAGCCGTCATCAATCGCTTGTACTCTGCCAAGAAGACGGTCTTGTACTCCTCGCCAACAGCCGCGATGGTGGACTCGGCTCTTTTCACCACCTCTTCCATCTGCTCCTCCTTGACCCCTTCATTCTTGAACTCGTCATTGTCGACGCGAGCGCCGGCTCCAACCAGCTCTCCCAGATTCTCCCCCAAGCGCACAAGGTTCCACCAGATGATTGTCGGCTGGTTCTTGTAGCTATATCGCAGCATATGGTCGTCGTGGTTAGGTGTGTAGCTTGGGTCGAAATTGTCCAAGAAAGCGAATGGTCCAAAGTCTATACTCAAGCCAAAGACACTTGTATTGTCTGTGTTGAGCACACCATTTGTGAAAGCGTAGGCTTGCCAATGCGCGACCATGAGTGCGTTCCGGCGCACAACCTCTCGATACAGGCGAGTATATCGATTCTCTTGGTTTTCCGGCTTCTCCTCTCCACCTTGAAAATCGTCTTTCGGCACACCCCGAATTGCAGTTACTGCATCCTTCTCTTCAGTCGAGGCCAGCTTGGCCGGTAGAGACTCCCAGCCGGGAAAGACGTCCTCGGCAATGTAGTCAGCCAGCTGGCGGATGAGTACACGATCGCCTCGTGACCTTGCGAGGTCGAATGTGCCGAGTCGTAACCAGGTCTGCGCAAATCGACAGACGACGGCGCCAGGCTCTGTCATCTCGCGCCGCACTCTTGCCTCAGGCGCCAGTGTCAAGCTCAGCGCTCTTGTTGTGGGGATACCGAGCGCGTGTAGCGACTCGCTCACAACGAACTCTCTGATACTGCTTCTCAGCACAGCTTTGCCGTCCGCAAAACGTGAGTATGGTGTTTTGCCTGCGCCCTTCAGTTGTAGCTCGTATCTTCTTTCGGTCTCTGGGTTCGTGGTCTCGAATAACGATATGGCTCGACCGTCTCCGAGCTGGCCTGCCCATTGACCAAACTGAAAGCCTCCATAGCATTGCGCCCAAGGGTATATATCCTCATCACTTGGCTCATCCTTCCCACCAATCGTAATAATGCGATTGCCGGCTACCGTCTCTTTGAACTCAGGCGTATCGACACTCGAAGGGTCGATCGCAAGGTCGCGCAACGCAGCCTTCGAAACTCCAAGCAACTCTGGGTTCTGTATCGGCTCGGGTCGGACGTATGTATATGCGGCATTCTTGACAAGTCGTGGGCCGAGCTTGCTTCGTTCTGCCTTATGCGAGACCGCAGGCGTGGTGTATTCTTGATCTGGCGGCAGCTTTCGGGTGAAGTTGTTCGTCTTTGGTAGGTCAACTATGCTGAACGTCTTGTGCTTATCGCCAATCGTACGGCCGTTGGCCATATGGCTTGCCATCTGTGCTAGTCGTAGGTGGTGGGGTCGAAGTATTCTCTGTTGCGTCGTTCTGCGGATAGTCGTACGAAACATAGACGGGTGTCGAGGGAGAGGCGAAGGAAGGTAAGAGATGTTGAAGAAGAGAATCACGGAACGCCAACCTTCCTCGGACTGAAAGTACTTGTGTACCGGTACAGCTCGCAAGGTCAGAGGGGCAACAACCGTTTTACTCGATCTGACGTAATGCGGTGGCAATGAAGTTTGTATCTCAGCAGATTGAGGGCGCTGCAATCGCTCTTGAAGGCAGACCTACTGGAGACTGCTGTGAAGCCAACGACGGTCGCTCTCGAAGTATCAATCGCGGCGCTCGTGTCGACAGCATGTAGTGAACAGCGGAATCACTATTCCACTCTGCTCCTTCCTAATTGGGTCCGCCTCGGTCCGCTGCGACACACTCTAATGGACTGTCAACACCAGCACTCGATTTTTCCTCGATATATGTACTCTGCTCGCATCTCCAAGCTGAGTTTCGTACACCCTGCTACCTCGACGTCGCACACAAGAGACTCCTGCGATCTTCGAGAGCCATGAACAAAGGTAACATCCCAGGTTTCTACTTCGATGAGGAGAAGAAGAAGTATTTCAAGATTCAAGCCGACCATCTCGTTCCCCAGCGGGCAAAGTATGCAAAAGGTCAGGTACGACAGGATGAACGGATCGCCAAGAAACGCAAGATCGAGAGGAAAAATGAGTCGAGCCGGCTTAAGCAGACGGTCCGGCGATGTCTAGTCTTACTGCACCCCTTGGTCGGCGGTACTGGTCTCCTACGCGAGCACGGCGGAAGTCAGGCTGATGCCAGTGATCGAGCGCTGGTCAGCGAGTGGCGCCCGGAGAAGGTACTAGCTACCCAAACAACCGCACATTATTTGCCGAAAAGCCAACAGATGCTACGAGGGGTGAGATGCTCTGCCCACGGCGACAGTGTTCTCCGAATCTCGAAGTGGGACTGGAACACTGCTCAGGCAGTGCAGTCGCCTCACTTGGGGCCTGGCGATCGAGATGAAGCGGGCTTCACGTATCCGGTCAAACATATCGCAACTACGAGGCAGGGTGATGTACCACGGTAAGTGCGCCCCTTCTCCTGTCTAGCTACAGGTCCTCAATGGCCACGAGATGCTCTACCTGAGCAATTGGCTGGATTGCGTCTCGGAGGGCGGGCGAGACCGACCACCCGCCTTCCGCCTGTTCTCGGAATCACGAACACCTTCTCATGAGAGTCCTCATGCTCCCAGCAGATTCAATCGTATCTTGGAGAAGGCTTTGCTGACCATATATCATAGAATGCTCATCTGTGCGAACGACGGTAAAACTGCAGGCACAATACATACGGGACCTATTATATCCGACTACTCACCCAGTCATCGGCTCGATCTGACCGGACAATCATACCCAGAGCTAGCTGCCTTCCAGCACTCGACTGGCGAGGTACGTGCCTGTCCGAAATCGTGAAGTGGTACTGAGAGCCTAGATCTCGTGTTTGGATTTTGCTTGCTATCTCGGAGAGCTTTGCTGACAGCTACCTCTTCCATAGGCAGTAGTGCTTTCCAGATCGCGACTTTACGTCATCAACACCGACTACAACGTCTCTAACCGGTTGAAAATCGACACTGCCGCTTGGGCCGGCCCTCCGCGGGATCAAATGATTGATCACGAATTTGGCCCCTGTATAGACTGGCTGGATCCACATACTGTCGCCTTCAATATCAATGGCGAGAGCTATTACAAGACTACGCTATGGGATACCCGCACAGCCAAAGGTGTCTCGGTCAGATTCAACCTCCGCTCACGCACCACCGGTCTTCTGATCCCGGAGAACACAACACCGACTGGCGGACACCAGCTTGTGGTGTCAACGAACCATAACATCAACGTCTACGATACACGGATGTCTCATTCGGCCTCAAAGCCTGATCAGGCGCTGCTCTCGATTCCGCACGTCCACCAGGGCCACATGCAGCAACACGCTACGAACGGAAGCCTTGTTGCCGCAGTGGATAGGAACAACCTTGTACAAATCTATTCTCTAAAAACTGGTCGCAGTTTACGAGCTCTGGAAGTGCCCTACAAGGTCATGGGAGCTCGTAGCTCGATCGGAGATCTGATGTGGTACGACGATGAGAAGCATGGGTGGTGTCTACAAGCTTGCGGGCAGGCTGGGATAGTGCGGTGGGTGTGGGGAGGCGCTGACGATGGAATACTATCTCCAGTGCAGGAGCAAGGGTTGGTGGTGAGATGAGCCGTGACGTGAGCACGAGTTTGTACTCGTTCTAAGAGATACATCACGACAGCGAGGTGACATGAGCACATCGTAACTTGTAGTTGGAGGCAGTGAGTACTTCGCAGTCATACACATCATACACATCATACATTAAGCTAAGATACCCGTACCAGATCCATCGCCGACGCAAAACAAGCAAGATCCCACCACCACATAGCCACGCGCAAAAGCACCCTCGCTTCTTCGAAAAGCAGCAACATCAATCATCAATCATCAGTCCTCCGCACGCACGAAATCCAGATCACTTCTTCTCCTTCTTCTGCTTCTTCGCCGGAGCCTCGCCATCAACACCGTCCTCAGCAGCATGCTTGAGCGTGGGCTTCTCGGCGCCGATCATGGTGAAGAACGTGTCTTCGCTGATCTGCTTGGTGCCGCACTTGCCCATCGCTTCCTCCTTCTTGGTACCAGGCTTCTTGCCAACGACGACGTAGTCAGCATCTTCGAGCTTCTTGGAGATCTCGCCGCCGCAGTTGGTGATGGTCGTGTGGTACGCCACGTGCTCGAGCGTGAGCGTGCCGATGAAAGTCATCTTGAGTCCGTCGAGTGAGCGAGGTCTGCCTTCGGGAGCCTTCTGGCGGGCAGCCTTCGCCTCGAGCTCCTTGTCGGTTAACGCTCGCTTGACCTTGGGCGTCTTCTCCTTGAGATCGCTGGCTAGCTGAGTGAGCTCATCGTCGCTGTCGGTAGTGGCAGTGGCGGCATGTTCGGCCTTGCCCTTCTTCTTCGTTGTCTTCGAGACTGAGACTGGCGTTTTGCTGGGACATGTCAGTCGTTGTCTTCGATCAATGTGTGCGGACTCACATGTCGAGGTTGCCTCCTTCAGCGACCTTGGCCACGAGTTCGACCACGTGGACATCGACTATTGTGGTGGACGGGTCGGCATCCTTCCTCAGACGGTCCGCCGCCGCGTGAGCATCGGGGATGTGGACGTAAGCAGTGCCCGAATCGAGTTCTCCGTCGCTGTATGCCGTCACGATCGCGATCTTCTTGGGTAATGGCATTGTGAGGTGAAGTGTTTGGTATGAGGTGGCGTGTTACAACTGATGTGTGCTGAGGTACAGTGAAAGTGCAGCAGTGAATGGATGCGACGAACGCACGAGTGCTGGATGAGAATGAGTGTTGGTGAGAAAAGGGAGGCAACGGGGACGAGATGTGAAATCGAGATGGAGTGGCGGTCTGAGGTGGGTCAGGCAGAAGGCAAGAATGGCAAGAGCGACACAGCGCCTTCCTCCTCAACGCGACCTCTCCTCACCTCAACTTCGAAATGAAACAGAACGACTCGACACGACTCTTGGGACCATCGCAGATGCCAGAACGTGTGACAATACATGCTCACACTCCCGTCGCCGTCACTTCACCTCAATGCCAACATGACCAGCGGCCTCCAAGTACTTGAACGCCTCAATCACCTCCTCTTTGCTGAACCCGAATGTCTTCTCCACCGGCACATCAAGATTCTTCTCGCATACAAACATTACCAAGTCATCCGTCAACTGCTTACTACCCACATTGATCCCTCGTACCACCGCCCCTGACCCAAGCACCAGACTAGCAACATCCGGCATCTCCTTCGCCTGGTCTAAGAAACCCACGACAGCATTGATGCCACCACGCGCAATGCAAGCAAGACTCTTCGCGATTGTGCCAGAGCCGCCGTTCTCGATGATGAAGTCGGCGCCTCGACCGTTCGTGATCTTGAGAGCTTCCTGGTCCCAGTCTGGAGTCATCTTGTGTACTTGTCTTTTGCAAGCTTCAGCTTGTCGTCCGAACTAGATGTGATGATCGTGATGGCGCCAGCAGCTTTCGCAAGCATGAGGCCGGTCATGGAGACACCCCCCGTGCCTTGGAAGAGGACTGTCTGGCCTGGCTTCAGTGGGACGTTTCCATATAGCGAGTTCCAAGCCGTGGTCCCAGTACAAACTAACGCAGCGAGCTGACCCAGCTCATGGTTGTCGTCTTTGGTACTTTGACTATGGCAGTCGCAGGCAAAGTGACGTACTGCCTGAGCATGCCATCGATCGGACCGCCTAGACCGTGTAGCCAATCCTGCTGGGCACCGTAGATGTTAGATATGTCGAAGTTGGAGATAGCATAGTCGCCTTTCGAAATATCTTGAACATCCGAGCCGACTTCGACGATCGTACCAGCGCCATCAGAAAGTATCACGACATTGTCTTTTACTGGGAACGGATAGCCGCCGTTGGCGATGACCAGGTCTCGGTAGTTGAGCGTTGTGGCGTGGACTTGCAGGAGCACTTCATGCGGTCCGGGTCTTGGGATAGGTTCTGAGTGTTCTTCGATGACATTGTAGCCTGCGCCTTTGGATGGCAGTCGGAAGACCTTTTGCTGAGACATTTCCTCGAACGCCACACTTGGTTGAAGAGGTTGAGGTCAGGATGTAAGTTGACCGAAGGTTCACGTCGTTACGTTTCGTACCCAAATATCAGCCGCAGTAGCGCTTTCCTTTTGGTATAACCGGGGAGGACTACAAGGATTGACGGATATCTTGTTGGTATACATTTCGTCTCAGTCACAATGATCGTGTTTGTTCTGTCTACCATTCAACTACAGGCACTCCATCTGAGCTTCAATCTTCCTTCAATCTGCCATCTTTTCCGCAACATCGAAAGACTGCTTATAAATGGTGGTCAGTCCTCCGGAAGCGATATACACCTTCGCCTCCATCACCCTCCATCTTTCGATCCCCTCCCAACCTCACTCATCTCGTCGCATGTACTCCTCATCAAGTTTATAAACCTTCCCGAGCCGAGCAGCCGGCAGCCACTTCTCCTCCGGCGTGATGAAATACGTCACAACCCCAAGAATGGTGATCGCGCCAAAGATGACTGGAGAGTAGTTGAAAGTCGCGCCAGTAACCGGAAAGTACAGCGGCGAGAAGAGCACGCAGGCCAGGTACAAGTTCCAGATCAGCGTGATGAACGTCAAAGGTCGGCTCCAACGACCCAGACTGAACCTGGCATGTTTGAAACTGTGCGGCGTGATGAAGCTCCGTCCGAACGCGATGAGTGCATATGCCGTGATAGTCGGAACTCCAGCTGCGCTTACGAGCGAGCTGAACGCCACGGGCGAGGCCAAGATGGTGCATAGAAGCAGTGCAGCTACGGCGTGCATCACGATGATCGCGTTCTTTGGTTCTTTCTTCTCGGATACTTGCGAGATCCAGCTGGAGAAAGGTAGGACGCCGTCTCTTGCGACAGCCCAGATCAAGCGAGAGCTTGCAACACCTGCGATCGTGGTGTTGAAGATAAGGCCGATGATGCAGATGACGTTCATGAACACGTGTCCGCCACGACCCATTGTTAGAGCATAGATCTGAACGAAAGGCTGCGGAGCGCCGAGGCTGTAGAGAGTGTGTAGATTTGGGAGGCAGAAGAGGAACATGATGACCAGTGGGAAGCCGATGAGAGCGGAGGCGACAGCAGACCAGAAGATGCCGCGCGCTGCAGTCAAGCTAGCGTTTTGCGTTTCCTGCAATGCAAGTTCTCAGCATGGGTATATGTTTCAACTTCAAGCATTCGTTCTTACCTCAGAAATATGCCCAGAAGCCTCGAATCCTACCAGAATACCAGCAGTGACGAAGTAACTCAGCATCCAATTCCACACCGGCGGCGCGTTGGTCTCATTGTACGTTTGAGTGAAGACGTACTTCGCATCGTGAAAGCCATATGATTTGGACACCGCAATCGGCAACCAGATGATGTTGAGAAAGAAGTCGAGGAGGATAATGGCCGTCGCTAGGCGGAAGATGGTCTTGTACGTCTTCGGTTCAAGGTAGTTCATGCTTATAGCGAGGAAGAGGAAGATCTCGGCAACGATCCACTGCACGGCACGGAACTTAATGTCGTTGACATCCGTCGTGAAGTTCAGCCCGAACACGGTGATCTCTGACAGCAGGAAATTGGCTGCGGCTTGGGAGTTGGAAGCAACGAACGTTGTCCATGCCGTCGTGCTCCACCACGCCACGATGAAGCCGAAGAGCCTGCCATAGCGTCGACCTCCGGCCTCGGCAGCCCAGAAGTAGATAGAGCCAGCAGCCGGGAGCGCGGAGCATATCTCGGCCAGCACAGCAGCTGTGATGGTGACGAAGACGCAGGTCACAACATAGCTCGACCTGTGTGACATTGTAAGCAAGGATAACCAGACCTGCGGCGCTTGAAACCTACCAGTAAGCTGCAGGGCCACCAGCTCCCACCCCAATCGTGAATGTCGTACGAATACCGCCGACCGAGTAGAGTGCAGCTAAACATGTTAGCTCAATATTCGCGTACGCGTATGACATTCGGAGCGAACCAAAGCTAGCAGCAAAGCTCTCGAAGAACTTCCATTGACGGTGCAGGGACTAACAAACATTAGTATTCACGCAGCTTGAAAGATACATTGACGCAGCCATACCTGCTTGTAACCAAGCGCGGCCTTCTGTTTGTTAGTACACACTGGATGACCGCAAGAGGAAGAGGGAGGAGCATCGGTTGATAAGTCATAGCATCTTCTTACGCGCCAATTACGACGTTCAAGTTCCAATGCGGTCTGATCTCAGCCTGTACGACGCGTCCAAACTCCTTCCCACAGCACAATGGCATGGGGTGAGAAGGTGGTAGACGCCGACAGGCACCCGCGTGCCATGACTTCTTGACGCTGCGTTCGGACTCACTGAGTTCGCTGAAGAATATACTGTGACTCTACCAATTCGACCATTTCATGCTCCTAGCTCTCGCTGAGCCGTACCAAGTATCGCTCGTCCGAGTCCATGCTGCTGTTGTCTTCGGCATCGAAGTCGGCTTGGAGGGGGTTGTTCGGACGGATGTCGTCTTTGGGAGCGGACGAGCCGCTGCCAGATTCGTGGCGTGTCGTGGTCGCCATTGTAAGTAATTCTTGAAGCGTTGTGGACGATTGAACTCGTATGCGGAAATGTTACACGATGAGAATTAATGGAGTTGAGGAAATCGTTCTTTCAAAAGCAACCTGAAGTGCCGTCCAAGACCCAGCTCGGCCGGCAAGCCCACTCGGGCAAAACCTCACGCGCTGACGGAATCCTTCGTCAGCGTCAGCGACATCGCACCTCTTCTCCCATGTGCTTTACATCGACGTTGTCTTGTAGTCTGCCATTTCGTTGGCATCTCACTTCATCTCACACACATCATCTTCTGCACAGCGAGGAAGTGCAATTGCTGCTCGAAACCGCTTCGACCCGCCGCCCCCACAGACCCGCACTCATTTCGGCTATACACCGACGAGATTGTCCGTCACGTCCCCTCGAGCAGCCCGCTGTGCCGTGGTCCGTCCATCGAACCACTCTCTGCATCTCCAAGGAACGTTATTTGTTATTGGGGATCCGGAGACGCGTCCGCCCCTGCACCTAGACCAACGTTAAGTTCGATGATGTGCGATATTGAGGGGATCGTGCCGTTGCGTACCCAAACATGACGTCGCCTTGAACGGAACCAAATTACGCTCTCCCAAATCCGGGTAAGACTAAACATAATCGGTGGTCAAGCTTTATGATTGCCAGTGCTTGACCCGATGCAGCAGATCATCATCGACGGTTTGGGTGTTGCCGTTGGTGCTCATCCCGCAAGTTGCTTTACCTTTTCTCAAATCATACAGACTTTCGGCTATGCGGTTCCTGCATTGCAGCCAACGCCATGCTAGCATGAGCGGCTCAATGGGTACTGGCGAAGTATATGAAGCGTGTTTTCCTTGCTCCGCATTTCTCCTCACCCACCATTCCTTCACGATAGCCTGATAGCCAATATGAAGTATATCGCAGCAGCCAGCGCCATTGTGGCCATCGCTTCGGCAAAGAAGTGCCAACAACTCACTGTTCCAGTCCACGCCTCTGCGAGGAACGGTGTCTTCGACATTCCAATCCCAGGTGCGTTGAAGACGACCTCCATTGGCCCTAGATCGTCCAGTCTACTGACACAGGGCAGCAACTAATGTCGACACCACGAACTTCTTCCTCAACCTATCTCAACAGGGCGCCAACTATACCGCGGCCGTTCTCACTGGCGTACGATACAAGAACAGTAACGATCACGTTCAATCGCTAATGCAGACCCCAGTACGCAACTGTAAGCGGCGACTACAACATCGCCGCTGAGTACTGCGAGCCAGACAGCGGCCCAGCCGATACTCTCCAAATCCTCACCCATGGTATTGGATTCGACCGCACCTACTGGAATTTTGCCCCGAAGAATTACAATTATTCCTATGTCAACGAGGCAGTAGACGAGTATGGTTACTCAACTTTCGCATACGACCGTCTCGGAATTGGCGAGTCCTCGCACGGCAACCCACTCTCCGAGATCCAGGCTCTCCTGGAAGTTGACTCGCTCCGTGCTCTTACCGTCGCCTTGCGATCGGGCGGAGTCAAGGGCATCTCCAGCCCCTTCAAGAAGGTTGTCCACGTTGGCCACTCTTACGGGTCTCAGCACACCTACGCTTTGACTGCGATGTACCCTACCATCTCTGACGGTATCACCTTGACCGGATTCTCGCAGAACGGCTCGTTTGCAGGCCTGTTCCTGCTTGGCGGTAACTTCGTCGAGGCGAACGGCGTCGCTGCGTTCTCCACTCTGCCAGACGGCTACTTCGCCGCTGGCGACGTGTCGGCTGTCCAGACAAACTTCTTTGCTCCTGGCATGTTCGACACTGCGGTCCTCAACGCCGCGTACAAGACCGGCCAGCCCGTCACTGTTGGCGAGCTGCTCAGCTTCGGCGGCGAGACCGGCAGCGTGAACAAGTTCGCTGGCCCGGTGCACATCGTCACTGGCGAGCGTGACATCCCATACTGCGGTGGCAACTGCCTTGCAGCACCAACTGGCTACCCCAACATCCCAAGCACTTCCAAGAACTACATTCCAAACGCCAAGAACTTCGAGGTTACCATCATCCCTGGTGCCGGCCACGGCTTGAACTTGGAGTACTCGCACCCAACGACCTACGCCAGCATCCTCAACTACTTCGCGCAGAACGGCCTGTCGTCGAACGGCACCGAGTCTGCCGGCGGCGATGGCTCTGGCAAGGGCTCTGGTAAGGGCAAGGGCAAGGGCAAGTGGGGCAAGAAGCACCACAGCAGCCCGCCATCATAAGTCATTGGGACAAGTTGAGGAGGGAATGACTGCCAAGATACGCGTACAGTGTGGTTTCTGTACATAAATGTCCGTCATCTGGTCTCGTATTTAATCTAATGTCGTAATCATGTACAACAACAAAGATTATGTATCATACATCATACAGACTATTCACCTTCGTGCACTGAAGCATTTTTGGTTGTTCCTCAGCATGATCAAATGACACAGTTGGTGATGGAGTAATATTTTCCATCCATCCGTTTATGGATGTACATAAGGGCTATCGTTTTAAGATGGTTTACCAGTGTGATTGCTCGATATACAGATGTTCATGATATAAGAGTCAACGTTTGCTCCGAGTACTTGCAATGACCAATGTACATAATTTGTGATCATGTCATCTCGTAATTATATAACACATCAAGTCTGTCTATATACATCTCACATTACAACATTTCCATCCTCGCGGAGCTTACTTCTTTGCAGGTGGCCCGTACTTCGGGCTCTGCTCCGTGTAGTGGTGGTAGTGAAACTTTCCTCCATAACCCTTGTCGTAGTTGTTAGGGTCCTCGCCGGAGGCTGAGGTGCGTGACAAGCCTAGGCAGGTGGCGATGTTGTAGAAGATGTCGATGCTGCTGTATACACCACCGAACAACTCTTGGCACGGGCCCATGGCGAACACCGGGACGTCTGTCAAGCTGTGGACGCCCTGGTCGGCGGAGGTGGGCAGAGTGCCGTTGATGATGAAGCCGCTCTTCGCATCTTCTGGGTTCACGAAGAAGTCGTCCTCGTCGAAGCCGCTGATGTTGACAGCTGGCACCTGAAAAGATGTTAGCACGATCGAGAGTAGAGTGAAGGTATGATGCGACGACTTACTCTTGGGCCATCCTTGTGGATCTGATAGTTCTCGCGGTGATCTGGGTTGGCGCCGAAGCCCTGGGCCAGGGTGTAACGTGGGTCCCAGTTGGACGGGAAGTTGGACTCGCCGTAGGTCAAATCACCAGTGTTGATGTACTGGGAAAGCCCGGACTCTTGGTAGACGCCAATAGAGTTGCGCTTCACGCGCGGGTTCTTGTGGGCGTTCATGTACTTGGTGTCGGCGCTGCCGAATACATCGAAACCGTGGCCGTGGTCGGCGGTGACGACGATCTGGGTGTTCTCGAGTTCGCCAAGCTCCTCAAGACGAGCCATGGCAGCCTTGATGGTGTCGTCCAGCTCGAGTAGCTCACCGAGCGCACGATCGTAGTCGAGAACGTGCATCATCTTGTCGATGGAGGCAGCCTCAGACATGAGGAACCAGCCAGCGTCGTCGTCGGCGGTGGCCCGGTTTTGGAGAATGTCGATGGCCTTGAGGGTCATGTCTTTAAGGCCAGGCTGGTTGTCAGCATCGCCACCAGAGCAATTAGGGGCGTCCTCGTTGCCCTGAACATTCTTCGTGTAGACGTTGCGGTCAACCCTGTGATGGTGATTAGCGATAGATCAATACACCCCGAAGAAGTCCTGATTACCATTTTGCCATGTTCGAGATGGAGAATACGCCAAGAGCTCGCTCGGAGTCAGAGAGCTCTGACAGCGATGTGTTGTCCTGAGCAAGCTGGTAGCCCGCGTCGGTGAAGACGTTGTAGTAGTTGAGGTTCATGTACGTCTCGCCGCCAAGAGATGGGGGGCAGAACTGTTCGGCACCACCACTAGACGAGTGTTAGCTGCGCTGTTGCAAATTCTTATGTACAATGCTTACCCAAACAAGACATCTGGGCCTGACCAGTCTGTCCACGTGTAGTTGACGATACCGTGAATGAAAGAGTCAACAACGGCACCATACTCGCCACGGTCCCGGGTGTGTGCTGTCAAGGCTGCTGGGGTAGCATCTGCGAGATACGCGGTGCTGACGATGCCGATATGGCCACCATGAATGCGGTGGAAGAGCTCAGCAATCGTCTCAACCTTGGGGTCGTCAAAGGGATCCTCAGAAGAATCTGCGTAGACACCAAGAGCATTGACCGTGGACTTGTGGCCGGTGTACAGAGCAGTGGCAGAGTTGGCGGAGTCCGTGATGAAGGAATCGATCGAATGTGTCATCTGATGGCCAAGGGTAGGGAACTGATCCATCGCCATCAAGCTTTGGTAGCGGCCATTGACTGATTTGTGACCGATCAAGCGTGCCGCTGTGATCATATTCGTGGTCATGCCGTCTCCGATGAAGAGAAGCACGTTCTTCGCCTTGCGGACCTCCGAGAGATCACGCACCAGCCATGAGGCAACAGTCGTGGTGCCGTTGTAGCTGAGGGTAGCCTCATACTCGCCTGGTTCGTAGAGAGCAACTCTGCGGTATGCTTTGGAAGCCACGTTCACGACGCTGGGGGTTTCGGCATCCACAGCGAACAGATCCTCATACCAGCTGAAATCCCAGGTCTCCAGCTCAGGCTCGGCGACACCGAAGAACTCAGCTGCGGATTGTGCTTTCCCACCAACTTTGCCGATGGAGAAGGTGAAACCTTCGTCTGGCTTGCCGTCAGTGGCTTCGGAGCCATTAACAGGCGCGTGAACCTCGAGGCGGATATCGAAGTATTGCCCTGCAAGGAAATCCTGCTGATCTGGCGGGAGGATGCAGCCCAGCGTGGGGCATGTTCCCAGCCGCTGGAACGTCTGGGCAGATGCGAGCGAGGCCAATGTGGCCACCGCCGTGGAAACGATGAAGGAAGACTTGACCATGATGATGTCGGCGGTCAAATAGACGGGACCTTGATGGAAGAAACTACGCGTAGCTCCACGGGATCCTACCTCTTTTAAGCTTGAGAGCTTACCTTGCTGCTGAGATCGACCATGCAGGAACCATAGCCCACGTTCCCAGCCAGGCAATCTGCAGGCATCCAATATCCAGCCCACGCATGCATGCTCGAGGCATGGCACGGTAACGAGAAGGCCTTCAGATCTCTGCTTTCGACGTCAGCGGAGTAATACAAGCCTTCCAGCCCGCGCCGGGGCGTGGATTCTGTGCTTGGTCAAGCAGCGTGCGACATTGGGCGGTTGTGTTTGGCCTTGACCGCCGCGCGAACACCGACGACCTGCCTCATTCTGTCAGCCAAGGTCTTGGAAGCAGAGAGCCAAGGAAGAAGAATGGTTTCTTTTCGAGCTCGAAGTCAGAATCCGACGAAATACCTAAATCACGACGCGAAAACACGTGGTTGTGGTCGCTGGATGTTATTGGAGCAGATCTGGAAAATGTCGTTCTCAAGCTAACGCAGTCATGCCGATAGCTGCGCCAAAGTGCTGTCTCCGTCTCAATTCTACACGCTCGACCACCAACTCCAGCACACGTGGTGACAAGGACAAGTCGTACAGTAGCTCCAAAGCGGTTACTTTGGCGGAGAGCCATCCACTCTTGAGCACGTGGAACACACGATGGAGAAGCTCAACAGCTCAGGCTGGGTCTGAGTGGTGATATCCTTCATGGTCACCTCCCGACTATCACATGCTATATTATTACAATGCCCACCAATGTGAGTCTAGCTCTAGCTCTATCAACGATACACAGCATACACCCGTCCATTAACGAGACACCTCTGATAATCATGCACCACCCGTAGCTTTCTTCAAATCTTCAGCATACAGCTTTTTCCAGCTGCCAAAACAGCCAACGATCGTGGCAACGCCAAACGATGCTGTTGCGAGGGCAAAGACCGCTTGCAACCCTACCACATACGCATCGAGGATGATGGGTACTTCGGTGGCTGTGAATGTATCGCGTATCTGCGTTGCGCCAGTCCCCAAAACTATCTCTGGGCTGATGTTAGGCAGATTGATGGCGAGCTCCTTGAGTAGCTGGTTGTTGAAGCCGCACTGTGCCGCCGATAGGAAGAATGCTCCGCCGACGGTAACGAAAACTGTATCGATCGTCAGAACAAGACTCCTGTATTCAGCAGCAGTTCGAGACTTACAGTTGACAATAGCCGAAACCTGTGTCATGTCCTCTGGTCTGCAATGGACTTGCCCATTTGCAAGCGCCACTTGGAAGGTCCAGCCAACAACGGCTCCAACGATGATCTGGTAGCCGATCCATTTGCCGATCCCAGTACTACCGTCCATCGTGTAGAACAAACCGCATCCGACCGTTCCCAATGCTCCTCCAACGATCCAGAAGAGAGGCACGATGCCAATTTTGGTCAGAGCAACGCCTTGTACGATCGCGAAGATTGTGAGAGGAATGATCATTCCCAGCATCTTTACGCCGGACCCGATTGGACTGCTGCCTTGTATACTCTGGAAGTATATCGGTAGGTAGTAGAGTACGATGAAGTATGCGCCGCCGAAGAAGAACATGTAGATGGATCCCACGCTGACGTAGCGTTCCATGAACTATTGTTGCGCTCCACGTTAGTACACAAGTCTTTGGGAGGTTGGAGACGGGGAAGAGTGTAACTGACCAGCCGTGGCACAATCATTGCCCGTTCCTTCTGATAGATCTCCCACAAGACGAAGACCGCAAGCATGGCCACAGATCCGACTAGCAGGCCTATCACAACACTGCTGCTCCAGGGATGCGTTTGGCCGCCATACTGGAGCGCCAAGATGTATGAGATGATCAAGGCCATCATCAAAAATGCCCCAATGAGATCCATTTGTAACAGTTTCTCTCTAAGTGTTGCCTGGGCGGGCTTCGCGTTGGCAGGCATCTTGAAGAAGAAGAGGGTAATGATAGCTGCGAGGCCTCCAATGGGCAGGTTGACGTAGAAGCACTGCAAAGGTGTCAGTCATGAACGTCCACAGAGAGGCTTGCCATCCTACCCATCGCCAGCTGACTTTATCGGTAAAGGCACCACCTATAAGTGGGCCAAGCACTGCAGCAATACCATAGGTGGCCCCAGTGTAGCCCAGGAGCTGCGGACGCTTCTCCGGAGGAGCAGCAAAGCCCAAGATAGAAAATACTCCCACAGCAATGCCTGCACCGCCGACACCTGCAATCGCTCGGCCAACGATGAGAGTCGTGGGATCCTTGGCCACTCCACAGACCAGACTTCCGACTTCGAAAATGAGCATGGCGATGAGATACCACAGCTTGAGAGGGAAGTATTTGTAGAGCTTTCCCCATGTCGATTGGAAGCCTTGTACAGTCAGCACCATCTTGAGTAGCTTGTCGCGAGACCAAGTGTAGGAGAAGGGTAAAACTCTGCGCGGCTAGTCAGTACTTTGGTCTTCCTCATCATATGACAGGGCCACTCACCACCACCAAAAGTCATGAAGTATGCCTGAGCACAGAAGGGTGGTGATTAGCGATGTCTTCTTCAGCGTGTAAAGTTCTCCGCAGTAACAACATACCGATCCATACCATGCCACCTTGTTCAGGTCATGGAACTCATCTGTAATCTTCGGGATTGCCGTTCCAAGAATTGTCTAATCAGCTCTGATTAGCCTGTCGATTCGTGCCTGCGGTGAGCTCTGTAGACGAACGTTATCAAGAGCTACCAAGAACATGCCCAGCAACAGCGATATGACAAGGGCAGCCAGGCGGAGGCCATGCGCGTACTCTTCGGCGTCATCGTGTCCATCATCAATTGGTTGCTCCGCTGTGTCCTCTTTTGGCTCGAACCCCTCTGCCACCTCACTCGACGGCCGTGAAGATTTCTCGGGGGTCTGGAGGTGCTCTGGGTCTGACTTTTGCGACATATTGGCAATAATCGTGAGAAGGTCGAGGTTGTGAAACAATCTTGACAGAAACAGTAAGGAAATGAGAGCCCTTATACAAATCTGTAAAATTTCCAATGTCGACCGAGAAGTTCGTCCGAATCGAGACGGAGCAGGTATTGTCCCGCAAGTAGGCCTCTAAGTAGCGTAAAAATGGCAGTGGAGACTGATGCTCCTGCTCTCAAACGTGGTTTGTCAGCTAGCTTGCACCGGTGGCCGAACCACCAGCATGAAGAGTCATTGTTCGATGTGAGATGCCAGGTCAGCTTGGCAGAATCTGTCCTACAAAACGATATGCCGGAAGATGACCTGACAAGCGCCATGTTCCATGCTCTCGTCAGCGGAGAGTACGCCGTCGTACCAGTACGGTAGACAGATCCGTTTCTCGAGCACAGCCAGCATTGGAAAAGGGCATGCTCCGAACGATGAATACACCAGACGACCAGACGAAGCCAGGAGAGCGAGAGGTTGTCTCAGTCGGCCGAATCTACCACGCTTAGCCTACTTAGTATAGTCCACAGGGTTGCTTGGTCAGTGCTTCTCTCAAGTGTCAACAGGTTCGGAGGCCGAACTTCAACTTCTGCCTCATCCTCATGAGAAGTTATAGCGGAGGAGAGCCCGACACGGGCCCGGTACTGTAGGTAGTCTGCCGAGCAGCGATGTCGTCTCTCCTAGCGTAACCTCTCTTCTGACACCCATACACGCCACAATGAGCGTTCATTCGGACGAGAATACCTCGAAGCGAAGGAAAGTCAGGAAAGGAACTCACAGTTGCTGGGAGTGCCGACGGAGGAAGGTCAGATGCAATTTTGCGTCTCCTGACGATGCGGTTTGTATCACGTGCAAACAGCGAGCGTCGAGATGCATCAGTCAGGTCGTAGACGAATCAGATACGTGGAACACCATGGGTCATGCTCGAGATGTAGTCGGGCTTGACTATCAGGTGTTTGGTGGCACAGATGTTAGTTGTACACCTCATCTTGACGGTCACGTGCTAATCGAAACACCCTTTAGGTGTACGTCGACGATCAGCGACGCAATGGACAAACTGCGAAGTTAGGAGACTTGCCGACAAACGTCACTATACCGCCGACTCCAGCCTCTAGCAATGTATCTGCATTCGAACCACAGACACAAGCTCATTCGACAATCAGAGACGCCCTCCGTCAGGCGCTACCCTCTACAACAGATATCACCATCCTTCAGGGCAAAATCAGTGGTATCTCTGCGTTGCGTTATCAATCAATCCAGTCCAATTACAAGTTTTGTGGATCGCCGCTGAACGATAGGCCTATCATACAAGATTCAACACCCAACCTTCTATATCCGGAGACTCATCCCGTCTTGCTTGCAAGGCAAATGCTACTTTTTGCGGCGGCATTGCAATACATCTCTCCAGGAGAAGTGGTCCCCAATCTGAGCAAGCATCATCATGCGATTATGGAAGGGCTTGCGGAGTCGGCGATTAGGCTGGTAATCACGAACGACGCACTGTTGGGTACGCTAGAAGGTCTGGAGAACATCATACTGGAGGGCTTTTACCACATTGACGGAGGCAACATGCGCCGGGCTTGGCTAGCGATGCGACGGGCTATCACGGCTGCACAGCTAATGGGCTTACACCGACCAGGTCACTATCGATATAAGGTCGTCGATGATCGCAATGATCTTGGTCCTGAAGCTATGTGGATCAGCATTGTTACCATGGTAAGCACTGGTGTGTAAAGGTTCTCGGAGACATGATCGCACTCCATGCTGCGCATTAAGGCCTTTTAGACTCCTCGAAAAAGCTGAGACACTTGCTGACCCTTTGTTCAATCTGTCCTCTAGGAGCGCGTCCTATCCATGCTGCTCGGGCTACCAACGAGTACCGGAGGTATAAGATTCCCGACACTTGATGCAAGCAAGGATCCAGGAGTCCTATACAGCTTGCCCAGGACCCTCGGAGGTGTGATAGCCAAAATACTGGATCGTAACCAGATCGAGATGTCGCAGCAGGCCTTGGACCTCACGAAAGCTATTGACACCGAACTGATGGAGATTGCTCAGCACATGCCGCCATCATTCTGGAGGCCAACAGACTTCACTGGTCTTCAACGCGACTCTGCAGAGGCTTTCCATGAAGCTCGACGAGCCTTCGATCACATGTGCTACTATACGTCGGTCATTCAGCTCCATTTACCGCACATGCTGTGTCCAAGCGATGCCTCCCAGCGGACGTACTCCAAGATGACCTGCGTCAACGCAAGTCGCGAGATCTTGGTTCGAGAGATCGCTTTGCGTACGTTCAACCCTATCAGGGCCTGCTGTCGAATGAGCGACTTCCTAGCTCTGATCGCAGGCATGACGTTGGTTTTGGCGCACGCCGTAAGCCATTGTGGCCAGGCAGAGAACTTGCTTCAGCACTCACGTCTGGGCGATCGCGCGACGGTGGCACGAGCTCTAGAGTGCATGAGATCAATGCCTGAGCTACGCCAGGACATGCTTGCGGTCAAGTGCGCCGCTCTCCTCAAAGATTTACTAGCCATTGAAGCCGCTGCAGCAGATCAGAGCAACTACGCAGTTGATGTCACGCGGGAAACGAATGGGGTTATAGAAAGCGACCGTGATCTTTTGATTATGAGGGTGCCGTATATTGGTGGCATCAAAATCTCTAAGGTAAGCACTGATGGTTGAAAAGGGTTCTCCGAAGTCTCCAAAAAGATCGAGATACTTGCTAATCCTTTTGCCCTTCTGTTCTGCAGACAGGTATTAGCGCAGTAGCACCTACGCGAGAAGAACAAGATCGAGGCCTTCACGAAGGAGTCACAATCGGTGGCATCGGCTCAATCCGTATCAATACTCCAAGCTCGCAAGTTAAAGATACCAGTGACTTGGAATCAGGCCCTGGGCAGCACAAGACAGCAGCTGTAGCAACCGAACTATCGTCACACCAAGCATTCGGACCACACATCGGTCACGAGATGTCGGGGGACTTCATTATGCCGCCAGACCAAATGTTCCCAGACGCTGCCGCCAGCCTTGACGACTGGGTTTTCCAAGGCCTGGATACTGCGTTCTTTGACACCTTGATGCGCGGAGCGGGAGACCAAATGCCGGACGGCTCAACCGCCGAGGGATGGGACTTGAGTACATTCACATGATGCCGCGCTATCTCTGTATAGGTACCTACTCAAGCGTGATATGGGAATCCAGAGCCCGCAACTTCACCATGCACCCTGTTGATCGCCTCCAATACCTCATCCGGCAACGGACCCTGCTCGATGAAGTCAAAGTTCGAATTCAACTGAGCCACATTCGACGCAGCAATGATCACAGCATGGCCTCGCTCAGCCTCGAGCTTGCTGTGATGGACAGTCCATCTCAGCGCTGCGGCATGGCCATTGATACCGTGCTTCTCGACGAGTTCGATCACCCGATCGACAGCGGCAGTGATGTTGTCCTTCAGATAGCCTTTTGCGTACGTCTGGCCAATTAAGTGCTATCACTACGTATGAGCTCGTCGTCTCAGGGAAGATTTGGGAAGACTGACCAATGTATCAAAGCGGTCACCAGTCTTGATGTTCTTGTGGTTGCCAGCAAAGAGACCGGCAGCAGCAGGACTGTTCGAATATATCAGCACCCAATGCAAGGAATGGCGAAGATGAGCAACCAGACCTCCACGCATAGAAGACTATGCCATGCTTTCGCAAGACTGGGAACAACTCCTTCTCACCAGTTCTGACGATAGGATTGTATTGTCCCTGGTACACGCTTGGCTTCACAAAACCTTTCTCCTCGCATATCTTGACGAACTCCTCGACCTCGGCCGCCGTGTAATTCGAGAAGCCGAAAGACTTGAACTTGCCTGCTCGATACGCCTGGTCCAACGCTTCAGCAGTCTCCGCAAACGGAGTTACACGGTCTGGAAATGCAGATACTCGATGTTGATTGCCGGGGTTTTCAACAATTCCACAGAATTGTCCACGCTCTCCAAAATCTTTGCCGCGACATGGCTGCCTGGCACGAACAACACGACTTTCGTGTCGATCGTGAACCTCTTTCCGGCCGCTACAGTGCCGAGCCTTTCCTCCGACGTCCCTGGAGCTTGGGGAGGGTAGCCGCGCGCGGTGTCGAGTTGACGGCCACCGCGGTCGTAAAAGGCATCGAGGTACGTATTGACGTCCTCAGGCGAATCGTAACGGACTGTCGTGTCTCTGGTGACGTCCCCGCACTTGTTCGGGTCCATTAGCGGAAGACTGTCTGGTTTTTGGTCAGGTCTACTCACGTTGGCTACCCCGAGTATAATCTTTAACGAGGTGCTCGATGCCATGTTGACGTTGGAGGGAGGCAAAGGTCAAGAAGAACGGTATATGTTCGAGACGGATTTCTCGCAACAAATAGCGGGAATGAGGTGCTGTTTGGTGGTTCAGCAGCTATATAAATCATAATCCCATCTGAAGCAGATCTAGGGTATCAATGTGACGACCTCGTGTTGCATCCGTCCGAATCCTACGCTCTCTAGGGCTAGTCGGGCAGACACCGCTCAAGAGGCTTAACGCATTCGACCACCGTACCTTGCAGCCTTGCTCCGAGTCCAGGAAATTGTACCAGTATACGAGCCCTGCATCAACCGACTAGATCGAGTTAGGCTATGAGAGCGACTCGGTATATTCGGCTGAAGCATTATCCATATTTCGCTCGCGCAGCTTGACCTCTACACAACGTCGTCTCGGGTGCTCGTACAATCGAAACACGACTACTTACCAAATCTACGGACGAAGAATCCGAGCTACAGTGGTAACGATCTTGTTGCTTACGGAGCCAGTCTCTAGGAACTCAGACTTGTCCGAATGCATCTAGATATCGTCCGAATCACGAGAAACAAAATTGTCTCGACCCAGTATCTGTGTCAAACGTAATAACAAACAAAGTATCGGGCTCAACGTCGATCAAACGAACGAAAGTGTTCTACATATAAGCCATGGCACCGCCAGACCTTGGCCCACCCAGCGCTACTGCATGGTGTAAATAGTGACAATGTCAACGCAATCGGTCTTCCTCGTCGGCGCACCCGGAGAGACAGGAAAGCACATCCTCAACGCCTTGGTCGACGATGGCTCCTTCGTCAGTACCCTCCCCCACCTCTCCCAATCTCAGGATGCGTGTCACACACTAACACTCCGCAGGATGTAACCTGCTTCATCCGCACCGCCTCCGAGAACAAACCCAGCACCCTACAGCTCCGCTCCCGCGGCCTCAAAACCGTTCCAGGCGACCTTAGCGCCCCGATCGAAAACCTCGTCGCCCTCCTCCAGGGTGTCGATACCGTGATCTGCTGCATGTCACCCATGGCCCTCAAAGACCAGATCCCACTCATTGATGCCGCCGTACAAGCGGGCGTTAAACGATTCGTACCGTGTAACTTCGGCACTCCCTCTGCTCGCGGGGCCCTGGCTTTGCGAGATGTAATGGAGGATATCCATGATCACTTGTTCCGGCAACGGCTGGGATTTACGATCGTGGATATTGGATTTTGGTACCAAGCAAGCATCCCTCAAGTCCCGAGCGGGAGGTTTGACGAGGCGATCTTCATGCCCGTAAACGACGTCTATGCTGGTGGAGAGACGCCAAATATGCTGCTAGATGCTCGTGATGCTGGGGAGATTGCTGCGAGGGCTGTTAAGGATCAAAGGACGTTGAATAAACGGGTGATAGCGTATGGAGAGGTCTTGAGCCAGAATGAGATTCACGAGATTATCGAGGGGAAGACTGGGGAGAAGTTAGAACTGAACATGGTATGCCATACCGTACATTGTTGAGTGGACTGTGCTGACTCTGAGCAGATAAGCGACGACGAAGCTCGAGCGACGTTGAAGGTTCGGAAGGAAGCATTTGAGGCCAATCCCGGAGAGAGGAGCAATAGGTTCCTATTGGCGGCGGCGCAGTATGCGATCACCAAGTATGTGCGAGCGGATAACACGCCGGAGAATGCGGCGTATCTGGGATATGTCAGTGCGAGGGAGCTGTATCCGGACTTCAAGTACAGAAGATATGCCGAGTTTGTAGACGAGCTCATAGCTGGCAAGATCAAGAAGCCATATCCTGAGGTAACGGTCTGGCGACCGAAGGCGAAAGAGTAGGCCCATGCCGAGACAGTATGGAGTGGTGACATCGAGGTCAAGATTCTCCCTCCGAACAAAGACTCTGACACTAGCTGTATCGATCTGGCAGGCTTGTTGTTACAGAGAACCATCCATATGAACGAGGTGAATCTCGTTCTTCACGTGAGCGAGCTCCAGTACGCTAACGCGTTTGTGTCTGCTCATTCACTGTCAGCTGTCACATCTAGCATCGCGTATCTCGATTGTTTACTTCCTCTCATCATTCACATGGCCGTCTTCCTGCACCCCCCGGTGATTCTTGATACCCTCGACAGCACAACAAATAACCACACGCACTCGCACCAGACCTCAGAGCCCACAGAACAATCTCCGCGAACCCACCATACCGCCACCACCGCCGCCAGCCATGGTCCGCCCTTTCCCATACAACAACCACTCCAGATCTTCCTACGCCTCCGCCAACTCTCGCGCCTACGAGGATGACTTTCGTGCACTTCCACCTGGTTTCGGGCCATCGCGCATCAACCCGATGACGATGGGACCAGGAGGATCGATGGCAGTCGGGCACCCACCTGGCTACAGTCCTCGACTAGGTTTCGGGCCATCGCGCATCAAACCTCTCACAGGCCTGAGAGGAGACCTCCGATTCCAGACGCCACCGCAGGGTTTCGGGCCTCCGCCACCACGCCACTTCGGACCTCCATCTCCACCTCGCCGCTTGGAAGGTCGTCGACTGCGCTTCGACTTCGAGGATTTCGACGAGGGACTGCAAGAAGCTGAACATCGACAGCGACCATCGCGCTTCCCACGCGGTCGCCATCCCGGAGAACCAGGTCCCCGCCCACCACCACAACCACGCGGTTCCAACCCGAGACCACAAGCCCGCGGCGGTCTCGCCGACTACAGCATCGTCCAACCGCTCGAGCCCGGTGGAATGTCGGAATCGATAAACGTCGTATCGTCCCGCACCACCGGCAAGCTCTACGTCTCCAAACGCGTCAGCAACTCGGGGATCCACCGCCCCGAAGCCCGCGCCGAACTCGCCGCCTTGCTACGATTCGGCCGCGCTTCGCCGCACCTCAACGGCATGCGCGAGCACGTTTTCAGCCCTGATGGGCGGAGTTTGACGTTAGTGCTTGAGTACTGCGATAGGGGCACTTTGAGCAACGAGCTAGACCGGCGGCTCCAAGGTGGCGGCGGGTTCGCGGAAGTGGAGCTCTGGCATGTGTTCGATGGTGTGGCGAAGGGGTTAGCGTACATGCACGACGGCGTGCTAGACGCCACCCACCGGGAGGCTGCGCCCGTGAGAGGGTGGGAGCGGAGCTGGCATTTGGATATGAAGCTTGATAATATCTTCCTCTCCTCCCCCTCCCCCGGCGCGCGCTTTCCGAGGGTTGTGATCGGCGATTTCGGCTGCGTGATCACGGCTCGCGAAGCGGAGGCAGGTCGGCAGGTTGAAAATGGGGCGGAGGCGTGGGGGCCGGCGGAGCAGTGGGAGCGGTTTGGGTGGGAGACGGATGTGTGGGCTATGGGGGCTGTGGTGCATTGTTTGGGGATGGGGAGTAAAGTGCCGGATCGGAGGAGGTTGGAGGGGATGGAACCAGTGGGGAGGGGTGGGGGAAGGAGGATGAACGCGTCGGTGCGAGAGTGTTGTGGGAGGGATTGGAGGGGGCGGCCGACGGCGAGGATGGTTGTGAGGGCGATTGCTGGGGTGGGGAGGTAGGGATGAGGGGGGTGGGATGGCTCGGCGAGGATCTCGGACCTGTCATCGAGTCTGGAAAGGTTTAGAGTGCTGCTTGGGATGTGATGCTGTCTCGGGGAGCCCTTCGACCCATCATTTGGCGGAATTATAACGAGATTGCTGAGGATGGGATCAGAGAGAGGGAAAGTCTTGATTGCTTGCGTTATGCGAAAGAATAGGTAGTACAAAGACGATTCTTACATAGACTCTCTTTGTCAGACCAGGAATATTGAGGCATGAAGCAAGCTTTCAGTTCAGTCTCCGCCGTCTCCATCACCCAGTCAATCGGCTCGACGTTCTGCGAGGCTTCGATGAGATGTATATCCCATGCAGGACTCCATCTGGCAAATGAGATGGTAGTAAAGGGCATGTATGTAGACCCGTTGGTAAGGCTTTAACTTCAACGACTCGTAAGTCTCCATATATCCAGCTACGGGGCTCTCGATGGTCGGTCTCCGACACATAATAGAGTATCAGCTCGCATCTACAGCAGCACGAGGGCTGGCGAGGATACCACAATAAAAAGCGTCGTGATGAGTATGGAGAGGAGAAGAGGGAGGAGATAGGTTCGAAAATCTTCATATCTGTCCACTCCACCAATCAGCTGCATTCGTTGATTTTGCTTACCGAACGGAAAGAGCCGCCAAGCTAGCTCTCCTCGAAACATCGACGACATATCGAAGGCATTCGTCTCTCGTCCGCCACACGCTGTCTGCCACTTACTACTCTTCTGTTATTTGTGGTTGTTGTTGGAGCGAGGATCGGCAAGATGATGCGCCGGCAGCTGTTGCGGTCGACTCGTCGGCTTGCTCAAGCCCGTCCAGCCAAACAGCAGCAGTCCAATGCCTTCTCCACCACCACACGACGAGCCGCCGAGGTCGAGTTGACCGTGGATGGAATGAAGGTCAAGATTGAGGGTAGGCTATACACATACACCACAGACTACGAGGCACTATCGGGACTAATGTAGAAGCACAGCCGGCTCTGCCCTCATCCAAGCCTGCGAGAAAGCTGGCGTCACGATCCCACGATACTGCTACCACGAGAAACTGATGATCGCCGGCAACTGCAGAATGTGTCTCGTCGAGGTCGTCAAGGCGCCCAAGCCGGTAGCGTCGTGTGCGTGGCCTGTGCAACCCGGGATGGAGGTCAAGACGAATAGCCCGCTGGCACACAAGGCGAGAGAGGGTGTCATGGAGTTCCTGCTTGCCAACCATCCACTCGATTGCCCGATTTGCGACCAGGGTGGCGAGTGCGATTTGCAAGATCAGAGTATGCGGTATGGAGCGGATCGAGGACGGTTTCATGAGATTACGGGGAAGCGGGCGGTGGAGGATAAGAATATTGGGCCGTTGGTCAAGGTGAGACAGAATAGATACGGGAGGCAGGTATGGTGACTGATACATGAGGACAGACATCGATGAACCGCTGCATCCACTGCACACGATGCATCCGATTCGCCAACGACATCGCAGGCGCGCCTGAGCTTGGCAGCACGGGTCGTGGAAACAATCTGGAGATTGGCACATACCTCGAAACCGCGCTCGACACCGAACTCTCTGGCAACGTCATCGATCTCTGCCCCGTTGGTGCACTTACATCAAAGCCCTACGCTTTCCGGGCCCGGCCTTGGGAGCTGCAACACTACGAGACAATCGATGTGCTGAATGGCTTGGGAAGCAATATCAGAGCAGACGCGAGAGGGCTACAAGTCATGCGTATACTACCAAGGCTCAACGACGATGTCAACGAGGAATGGATTGACGACAAGACCCGTTTCGCTTGTGATGGTCTCAGCACACAGCGCCTGACCACACCACTAATTCGACGGAACGATGAGTTCCAGCCGTCCACTTGGGAGCAGGTCCTTGTTGAGATCAGCGAGAAGTTCAAGGAGCTGCAAGTAAAGGGTGACCAACTCAAATTCATTGCAGGCCAGCTCGTCGAGACGGAAGTTCTGGTTGCTGCAAAGGACCTAGCCAACAGACTCGGATCGGAGAACCTCGCACTCGACTTCCCACAAGGCTCCGCCCCACTTGCACACGGCATCGACGTCCGCTCAAACTTCAACTTCAACTCCAAAATCACCGGTGTCGAAGAAGCAGACGTTATCCTCCTCGTCGGCACCAACCCCCGCCACGAAGCCGCAGTCCTCAACGCCCGGATACGGAAACAATGGCTGCGCTCCGACCTCGAAGTCGGCCTCGTCGGCGAGGACTTCGAATCCACCTTCGACTACAGCAAGCTCGGCGCCAACGCTAACGACCTGAAGACCGCCCTCACCGGCGACTTCGGCAAAATGCTCGCCAACGCCAAACGACCCATGATCATCGTCGGCTCCGGCGCCGTCGAACACGCGGACGCCAAATCCATCTACGAAACCGTCGGCTCCTTCGTCGAGAAGAACAAAGCCACGTTCCAGACACCCGAGTGGCAAGGCTACAACGTTCTCCAACGCGCCGCCTCCCGTGCCGGTGCCTTTGAAGTCGGCTTCACGGTCCCGAGCCCTGAAACCGCCAACACCACGCCCAAATTCGTCTGGCTGCTTGGAGCAGATGAGATCGACGCCGCGGACATTCCAAAGGACGCGTTTGTAGTCTACCAAGGCCACCACGGCGACAAGGGCGCCGGACTCGCGGACGTCGTGTTGCCAGCGCCTGCGTACACGGAGAAGAGCGGCACGTGGGTTAACACGGAAGGCCGCGTGCAGATGTCTCGTCCAGCGACTTCGCTCTACGGCGCCGCAAGGGACGATTGGAAGATCATCCGCGCTGCGTCTGAAGCTCTTGGCGTGCCTTTGCCATACGATGATCTCGAGGCGCTGCGCGACAGAATGGAGGAGATCTCGCCGGCGCTGAGGCGGTACGATTTGATTGAGCCCGCTGGCCTGCCGGCGTTGAGTAAGGTGCAGCTTGTGGACCAGAACAAGGGGGCGAAGGCTACCGGGGAGGTTTTTAGGAGGGTTATTGAGAATTTCTACTTTACGGATGCGATTAGCCGGAGTAGTCCGACGATGGCGAGGTGTAGTGCTGCGAAGGCGGCGAAGAATCCTAGCTTTAACTTCATGGTGAGTGAGGATTGTGGATGAAGCCGATCAGACACTGCTGACCGTTTTATTCAGGCGCCAGGGATGCCAGACCCACAGGTCGGGTACGGGCCGGGGGAGGTGCAGGCGGCGAGTGCATAGAGATGAAGTTGGAGAGGTGAAGGGGGTGAGGAAGGGGTATGTATATAGGTGTCCAGGTTGTTGGCTGTGCTGTTGCATGTGTATATCTACCGCGGCAAGGATTAAATACACAGAAGTCGTTTTGATGTCGAGCCACTTGGACATTCGTTGTTCTGCTTACGATGTTTAGACTCCAGCTACTGATATCCTCACAGACCTCCACACCGCTTCAACGTGTGCGATTAAGAGGGCATATCGCTCTGCCCACCCGGATTCGTCATCGCTTCTTTGGGTAACATGCTTCCTGCTTCTGCGGTGGCGCCTGCGTCTACTGGGAGGATTACCGCTGTCTGGGCGGGTGAGCGAGGCGAGCCCGTCAGCACTACTTTACAGCTCTCTGAGATTGGAATAACTTACCATCCACCTCGCCTCATCCCCGGCCAAAAACCTGACCGCCGCTCCAACGTCCCAGCCTGTGCCTTCTGTTTTGAGGATACTGCGGTCTCGGCGGGCGGCGCGAGCGGTGTCGGACATGCCGGGGGCGTACATCATGGGGGTGTAGACCATGCCGGGGCAGACGCAGTTTACGCGGATGCCGGAGGGGCCGTGGTGGACGGCCATGGCGCGGGTCATGTTCTGCGGAGTAAGCGTCTCAGCGAACGAACGGAGTGGAGGATGGAGGGGAGGGGAAAGGGGAAAAACAGGAAAGGTGGTGGACGCACGACGATGGCGCCTTTGGAGGTTGGGTAGAGGAGGTGAGGGTTGCCTCCTCTGATGCCGGCGACGGAGGCGATGTTCACGATGCTGCCGCGGCATTGTAGTCCTTCGTTCTTCTCCATGGCCGGGATGGAGTATTTGGACATTAGTACCATGCTGTATTCGGTCAGTGCTGATCAACAACATGACTGTTGGACGACAACGTACCTTGCAACGTTAATCTCCATGCTTTTCGCCCATTGTTCCATGTCGACGTCAACAGCTGTACCCGTTGCGCCTCCGATGCCGACAACATTAACAACTATTGAACTATCAGCCACGTCCTCGTTGTAGAGTTCGATCGATCAAACCCACGGATATCCAACCGTCCAAACTCCCTAACAGCAGTCTCAACAGCTTTCTTACAATCCTCCGCAACTGTAGCATTAGCCTCTACCGCGATCGCCTTACCCTTCCCATCCTGCTCAATCACCTCAACAGTCTTCTGTGCAAGCCCGAGTTTCATGTCGGTACAGACGACCGAGCAACCGGCTTCTGCGAGTAAGATGGCCGAAGCACGACCATTTCCGATGCCATCGCCTGCTGCACCGGCGCCAGAAACGATGGCGACACGGCCGGCTAATGACCGAGTTGGTCGCGGGAATGTTTCACTCATTGTTGATTTGTGGAATTTGTGTATTGGTTGCAATGGTTTGATGTAGTTTGGACGATACTTGGGAGGGGTGAGCCGACTTCGGCAGACGAGGGGATGACGGGGAAGTTTGAAGAGCATAACACCAAGACATCAAGAGAATCTCGACGTGTAGAAGTTTTATTAAGGCAGGTTAGAAAATGTCCAAATTGCATAAGTTGATGCAGGTCAACAAATCGTGTAGCAAACCCGGCTCTCTCAACAAGAGCTTGTACTTTAGCCGAGTAGAACATCATGCAGTAGCTGTTGTACCGAAAGCCCAACAGGAGAAACTTGTGAGTATGAGAGAGTAATGCAAACCAACACATGCCCACAGCTTCGAGAACCCCGAATCAACCAACCGACCACGTAGTCTTCTCCATAAACCTGGCTACCACTGGATTCGCCCCTGCACTGTCCAGGCCTTTCTCTCCGTCCACCTTCAAGCCGCGTAGTGTCTTTGCTCTCGACAAGGCGACGTACGCCTGTCCAGGTATTGTCATCTTCGCGAGATGGACGAAGACTTTATCCATAGTCATGCCTTGAGCTTTGTGCACAGTCATGGCCCATGCTGCTACCAGAGGGATCTGTGTGCGGCTCAGCAATGAGTATGGCCACTCTTCGCCGAGCTGGATGACACAACAGTCCGGAAAGATCGTGACGACTTTCCCGTTGCTGAAGCGAACCTCGGGAAGGACCTGGGCGAATTTTGCTGCTGCATAGAATTTCTTCATTTGGCTCTGTCGGAAAGCGAAATCTCCACCACCCCGTACTTGCGGAATGCCTTGCTTTCCCGGTCCTTGAGTTTCCGGGAGGACACCAGCCTCGAGGTCGGCATGATCAATACGAGGCCCCGGTCGGGGCACGGTCGCTTTGTTGTAAGACTTGAAGCCAACGACCACACCTTGGCTACCGTTTACGAGTCCGGCCTCCACATCCAAGTTCAGTGTGAGCACAACCGGTTGGTGTAGCTTGAGTTGCAAGATTGGTCGATATTGGTGTTGCTCGAGGGCCATCAAGGTATGTCCATCTCCTGTCTCGGCCCTGTACCCTCTGTATCGGTCGTCTCTTCCGTTCCACTGGAATTTGTCCAGGCATCTGTACTCCACGGGCTCGGAACCTAGTTTGTCGAACTCCCTGTCGTTCATGCCGTCGACCTCGGCGTTTGTCGAGAAGAGGTGAGTAGCACCCTCAACATCGCATGTGTGATTGTACAGAAGGTTTCGATCCGCGGTATTGAGCGTCTGTCCTCTGGCCAACTTCTTCAGCATCTCAACTAAGGTCTTCTCGCTTTGGCGGTGGTTCTCAGTCAGATGAGGTTGACGAATTGGCAGTACTCCCACGCATCAGAGCAGAATGCCCATTGATCAGGCTCGTCCGCCTCCCCGTCGCACTTAAAGCAGCGCCAGACCTTGACTTTTCTTTCCCGGCTTCGACTTTCTTCAGTGGTGCCACCACATCTGAAGCAGTAGCTGAAAGGCTTGACTGGCGCCAGCTGGCAGAAGTCTCCACAAACAACGATCTGTACACCTCCGAAAGGGATGTCTTCCTCGTCTTGGGCCGCCTGCATCAACCGATTGAGTCTCGAGAAGAATATGTTCTCAACCATAGATATCTCATCGATGACCAGAGTATCAATGTCAGCCAAGCGCAAGCGTAAAAGCTCATCCTGCTCCACCATACTCTCGAGTTGTCTCATCGATCTCTGCATTTTCTTCGGGGTCAACCCAAAAAGGCTGTGGATGGTGGTCCCATTTGCTCCACACGCCGCTTTTCCTGTAGGTGCTACTACTTTCACACGTTTGCCCAGATCTCGAAGTCCGGTGATGGACTTATGTAACACCATCGTCTTACCAGACCCTGCGGACCCAGTGAGGAATACATTATCTCCTTTCACAATGGCCTCGATAGCCGTTAGCTGTTCTTGAGAGAGTGTGACGGCTTCTCCGCCAGCCACTGGTGCTTGAATTGGGATGTTCGATATTGCCGGGCTTAGAGGAGGTAGAAACAGGCTCGTGGGATCCTCCTCTTCCTTGATGATTCTTTGACGCTTCGCAGGCCGGTCCACAGATGGACCTGGGCTTTGTGGCGAGCCGCCGGACACGGAGTCGGAGCGTCTCCTGCGCTGGCGGTACGGCTGGTAGTCTGTCATGGTGGTGATTTGTCGATGATCTTGAAGTCCGGGTTGTGGGGTGTCGTAGCAGTCTGCCAGCTATAGTCAGTTTCTTAAAAGGTAACACAAGACAATTTTTTGGATGCAAAGCAACTCACTGGTAACGGGAACTCTCCACGTGCAGTCTGGATTTCCGTCAGGCTCTGCCCGAGACGAAAACAACCTGAGGTGTCGTTGTCGTCCGTGTTTGGTTGGTATGGTTCTGGCCGAGTAGTTGTAGCTAATTGACCGTGAAGGCACAAGACCGGTGGAAGGGTCGCTTGGCTGAAAGTCCACAGTGATGCAGCCCCACTTCGTTGTTGAAACGCACAGCAAGAGGTAGGTGCCAAATGTGTCTGACCTGTTATAGCTGTGCACTGCTCAAGCAGAATGACCTTTGCTATTGGAGTCCCACAGCCTCGTACGGTTCGTGCTACACAGTGATGGTGTACGCTCGATGCCTGTAGAGCTGTGTGGAGTATGGAGACATGGAGTGGTGAGGTAAGGGAGATGTGCTGAACATGAAGGAAGTGTTGGCAAAGATGGAAGACTCAGATGGGAGAGGGCTTGAGCAGTGCCCTCGTGACGAAGGTACGTGCACCTTGGGCACACAAGATGAAAGCATATGCATCGCTCACGTGCTGCACGTGTACCTCCGTGCGGGTATGTCGCACTGGGTAGCCGAGCTGCTCAGTCAATGCCCACTTACAAAGCAGCATCATGAAGAGATGCGATACAGCGATGGCTTGTACGAGTCGAAGAAGAGAGCTGATGTGTATGCAGACATCGTGGGTAGCGAATAGGATCCGGGCTGCTCTGGCCCTGAGATGCCGATGGATGAATGGAGTACGCTGCAGCATACAATCGAGCGTGCCGACCAGCGGGAAGGTAATAATGGCGAACCAGCTCAACAGGCCGGGCAGGTCATCGCCGACTCGCGTAGGGCATTCTGAATCTCCCAGTAGTGGTATCACAGCTCTACACGAGGTCTTCAACAATGGGCCCGGGAAATAGATGGTGTCGTCTCCAGGGGGGTACCCGAAAAGCAGCAAGACCAGGTCTCTGCGGTCGCCGGCTCATTGAGCAGTATGTACTCACAAACGAGCTCGAGTAGGGAACCTTCTTGGCTTCCTATAAGCTGGCACAAAGGTGTCGTTGATGATGGGTATACAGATGACAGGAGAGTGTAGTTGCCAAACCGCCGCGCCTTGGCCTCCCCACGCGTCACACCAAGACTTTATTTTCACTTCCGATCCATCTCCTTTCATCTTATTACCTTTAAGAAAAGTTATCTACCTATCGCATCTCCTATATCCTATCAAAGCTTCAGACCGAGATCGGACACTGTAGCAAACGCTCCAATCTCTGGCATCCTGGCGGTCGTCTACTATCATCGAGTCCACGTTGCCGCACTCCATGATGATCCAATAACACCAGCCCACTCCCGACTCGGGACCAAGATAGATCGCTCGAGTACTAGGAAGACTGGCAGAAGAATTCGATAATCGACACCAGCCGTCTTTGGCTAAGAATCATAGCGAAGAACTGTTTCCAGTGATCAATCAACAGACGTCAGTCGACTCCCGGACCTCAGACATCAAGAACTCCTCCATAACAGCATCAGACGGCTCGCATCATGCCGAATCTCGCAGTAAACAACTTCAATGTCACAATTGCTGTCTTGGGCGGTTTCATCACTCTCTTCGGCCTGGTCTCATATCTGTTGAAAGAAAAATTCTACCTCTCGGAAGCACTCATCAGTACCTTTGCGGGCTTGGTTTTCTCCCCGCATGCCTGCAATTTTATCAGACCACTGCAGTATGCGAACGGGAACGAGCTTGACCTGGAGACCATCACTCTGTATTTCTCGAGGCTGGTGCTTGGTGTACAGCTCGTGCTTGCGGGCGTGCAACTGCCTAGCAAGTACTTGCGGACGGAGTGGAAATCATTGACTTGGCTGCTCGGTCCCGGTATGTGCATCATGTGGTTGACCACGAGCCTGATGGTATGGGCACTAGTACCGCACATTGGCTTCCTCTTTGCGCTAGCGATTGGTGCCTGTGTAACGCCCACTGATCCGATCCTAAGCAACAGCATTGTCAAGGGCAAGTTCGCAGACAAGAACATCCCCCGAAAGCTCCAACGGCTCATCATTGCTGAATCTGGAGCGAATGATGGTTTGGGGTATCCTTTCCTCTTTCTTGCTCTCTACCTGATCAGACACACCCGCCACCACGGCCTCGGTGCGGAGGGTGGTGCTCGAACTGCCATTGGTCTCTGGTTCGGCGAGTCTTGGGGCTATACCATTCTGTTGTCGGTTGTGTATGGAGCTACAGTGGGGTGGATAGCCAAAGAGCTCCTGCACTGGGCGGAAGAGAGACATTATGTGGATCGAGAATCCTTCCTTGTCTTCGCCATCACACTTGCGGTAGGTCACCTACATGACTTCCAAATAGGTCAAAACACTAACGAGACTGCAGCTGTTCATCGTAGGCACCGTTGGGATGATCGGCTCAGACGATGTACTTGCATGTTTCATTGCGGGCAACGTCTTCACTTGGGACGACTGGTTTCGCCTCGAGACCGAAGACGATTCGCTACAGCCCACCATCGACATGTTACTCAATGTGTCGGTATTCATGTGGTACGGTGCCGTCTGTCCATGGCATAAGTTTGTTGCCAACGATGTCGTTCCGATCTATCGACTGATCCCACTCGGCATCATGGTACTGCTATTTCGAAGGCTGCCAATGGTGCTGGCTTATTACTACTTCGGCTTGATCCACCAGGTGGATAACATCAGACATGCCTGCTTCGTTGGCTTCTTTGGCCCGATCGGTGTATCTGCCATTTTCTACGTGTACATCTCCCGAGAGTTCTTGGCCAAGATCGTCGTTGACGGGCAAGAGCGTGAGGACGCAACCCATCTGGCCGAGTGCATCGACGTGGTGGTCTGGTTTCTGGTCATCTGCTCGATAATAGTGCACGGAATGTCGGTGCCACTCGGGAAGTTGTACTTCTACTTGCCCCGAACGATCAGCACAGCGATATCTTCGGAACGGGGTTCTGCATCTCAGAGTAGGGCAGCTAGTCCAGGTGGAGAATCTCGCTCTGAGCAGATCGGAGTCAACAACAGCGAGCCCAACCTTCTGCCATTTCGCCGACGGTATACGACTAGCGAGCGTGGACCAGCAGTGTCGAATCCAGCTTCGATTACGTGGGTGCCGAAGATCTTCGTGCGAGCAGGGAAGCATATCATCGATGACATACGACGACCCAACGGTGCCCACAGCCATGTTGCGCCTGTTGATGGCGACAATGGTGCGGGTAGCGTTGACAGTCCCGACAATGGGATGGCCGTCGACGGCAGCACACATCCCGAGATATCTTTACCAACGAACCCAAGACCATTCGGCCATAATGTCGCCCCATCATCTGGAGGACCCTCTGGTCTGTCAGCCCCCCAAAGTCCTGTGGTTTCGGGAACCTCTACACCTACAGGTTTGGCAAGGCCGCCTCGAACGATCCAGTTTGCGGACCAGCCGACCAGTGCCAAGGACATGCAATAGTCTCTGATATACCGAAGTCCGGTCACGGTGAGGCACGTTGCGAATGGATGGTCAGTCGACAAGACAGATACACGCTACGTTGATCGAATCTAAGCTCATGTATCACTATTATCGCAGTCTCGGATCATCTGCGGAACGTGCACAGCTAACATATATGTGATCATCAGTGGTTCAATATACCTAGACGATCGAGACGATGGCCGAGGACAGGAGCGGATCTGTTTACAAGTTGCGAGTAAGCTCATGGTATGACGATAAGTTCTTGAGTCACTCAGCCAATCACAGTGAATGTAATCAGCGGGGCATCTGGAGGGGCAGAGGAGAGTTTCCTAAGGACGCGCTGCCTGATCAAAGCAAACCCTCGTCTCTTCAGCCTTCTCCTTCATCAATACACATCTCTACAGGCCATCAAGAATCACAACCAATATGTCTGCCCAAGTATGCCCAGTTATCGGATCGACTGCGACGGTTTTACCGCCAGACCATCCGCAGTTCAACGCGAATGATCCCGAAGCAAGATGCCCCATCACCAACGCGAAGGTACGAGGTTCTTGTTAGGTGGAATAGCCAGATCCATGCTGACTCTACATACCAAAGGTCGAGCACCACAACAACATCATCCACCCGCACCCATCCTCTTCGACCATCCCCGACGACAGTAGCAAGCGTGATGCAACAAGATGCCCAGCGATGAACGCAAGTGCACAAGATGACTCCGTTGCCGATGCCACGTGCCCTGTCGTGGGCTCTGTCAGTGCGATGGTAAGATCAGATAACATATGAGTGTGCAAAAGTGGGCGCTGATGGGATGTTGGGACATCAGTTACCTCCTAGCCATCCCAAGTTGACTCCGGATGAGGCTGGTCAGGTCTGTCCAGGTAAGTCTCGGCCATAGATGAGCGATAGAACTGTCCTGACCGTTGTGTTGTAGTCACGAACGCAACCTTGGAGCACCACAAGGACAAGGTGCATGAGCATCCATCAGTTCCAGAGGGCAGGTGAGTACTGTACCTCTGCTCAGGAATGCCAATAGCTGACTTTTCGGCAAGCCCGGTGGCCAAGTGTCCCGTTGCGAGCAATCTCCTTAAGTAGATTGGAACTTGTTATTTTACGCACCAATAGTGATGTGTTTCCTTGTTACTATCTCCGATGTCTGTCCCCCAGAAATGCACCTGCCATTCGACCCTACACTGGGGGCATTTGGAGCACAAAGCAGGTATTGTATAAACGAACGGTAGGCATTCCTCAAATGCAAAAAGGTATAGATATGTCTGTGTCATTCCAATGCGGTGACCCAAAGGAGTCGTTCACATGAACTAAAAGTGGTGGCCGAACCATAAGGCAAGCAAGAGGCAAGTGTAGTGAGCTGCAAAGGTAAGCACAGCTAGTTACATAAACAGGAGGAAGGGGCCTTGTCCACGAGACTGCGTTACCGTCTCATATCCTCACTTTACCTCTTGCTCTGTCCCTCGTCAAGCGACAAATATCCGGCTACCATATCTCGACCGCTACAATGCCCAGGAACAATTCAAAAGACCCTCCGACTCGCAAGGCCAGGCACGTGAAGTCTGAGAATGACACTTCAGAGCACGCTGCCGCTGCACCAAGATACACTGGAGACCCGATCTTCTTCTGGAAGGAGACCGGAGAGAACGGCTTCCTTTGCCAGTGGTACAAGTGTACTCCGAAATTCACCGACCCCGAACATGCTGGTTTGGCCTTCAACAGCGCGGAGCAGTATATGATGTTCCGCAAAGCAATGGTAAGTAAACACTATCCGATCGACCTCAGAAGCCCACACTTTGCTGACGACCCAACTCAGCTATTCAACGACACCACGACCGCGGCCAAGATCATGGCTGAAAAGACGCCACGCAAGCAGAAGCAACTTGGAAAAGAAGTCGAAGACTACGACGACGACAAGTGGATTGAAGCGAGATCCGCTATCGTGCAGAGAGGCAACTGGCTGAAGTTCTCCCGATGTGACAACACGCCGAGCATGAAGATCGGGGTGGAAGGCGATCCTGTACCTCTAAAAGACTTGCTCTTGGCCACCCGAGATGAACAGGAGCTGGCAGAGGCCAGTCCGTTCGACGGGGTCTGGGGGATCGGCTTCAAGGCGGAAGAGGCTCAAGGGAAACGTTCGCAATGGGGTGAGAACTTGCTGGGCAAAGCACTGATGCATGTGAGAAGTGAGCTTCGAAGAGAGCAAGAGGGATCAACTGCTACCAGTGATGCATAGCTATCAAGCTGAAGGAGTCTCACGCACTTGGGGCATCGACAGGAAGTGCATAGAGATGAAGGCACTTATCCGTATCAATCAGTGGAATGAACACAACAGATTCAGGTGGTAAGCTTCGGATGTGGCACATTGGTCTTCACCAGTGAGGTCTATCTTGTATGCTATCCCAGGGTATCTCGAAAGAGGGAACGCCTATTAGTATGGACATATCGTTATTTCCGTTGATCTCACAATCTCCGCAGTTTTACTCTTCGTCCGAGCTCTTCGCGATGCGCTCACGCCACAAGCTCCCATACCGAGCAGTCATCCATGTTGCCGCCGCTGCGAAGATGAGGAAGCCTGCAGATATGGTGCTAAACCAGCCGATGCCGATGGCTTCAATGATCGGAAGGGAAGCGGCGGTACCAGCAGCAGCGAAGAAGTATCGTATCTAGCACATGAACAGTCCGTCAGCATGTTTATCGGATGTGTCAATATCCTCACAATCGGCCATACGCACCACATAATTCCCTGCCATGACCTCGGAGCTCTGCTTCTGCATCACATCCAAGCAGTACGTGTTTAGGCTGGGAAAGCAGAAAAGCTGGGCCACGCCTTGAACGAACATACAGATGACAGGGAGCGGTATTCCACCGACACGCTTCTCAATGCTCCAGCCGTAGATGAGCATGCATCCTGGTATCACAACACCTAGAGCAATCAGGCAAGAATTGAGCCTATCCTCCGGGACCCTCCTGACGCGCTTCTTGATGTACTTCTTCACCACGTGATCAGCCCACCGGCCGCCGAAGAACGTGCCAACCAAGTAGCCGGCTCCAGGTGCGATGTAGAACAGGCCGCTTTGCATTGGAGTTTGGAGGCCAAAGCGAGGATTCAGCACATAACGGATTGGCGTCCTAAAGCGAGGAGGGTCAGCAAGTTTTGGTTTTTGATGGATGCCTTGTGCTCATCAGCCGGACTCACAGCAGACTGTACATATTCCAGACAAGACTGCTTGCTGCGAGACCAACCACCAAGATGTTGGGGTACCGAAAATGGACCAACACACGACCTGGGTTCATCCAATGCCAGAGCTTATTTGCTTTGGCCATCCGACTGAGCCCGACAAGCTCGTCGCTTCGCTTCCGATGAATGGTCTCGGGTACAAGAAAGATAACGCCGAAAGTGCTCGCACCTGCTAGTGCTGTCTGAAGCCTGGAAGTTCACGTCAGCATCAGATGATGTTCCCTTGGTGCCTTTTCGGAACAGAACTACCAGAATATATCTCGCCAGCTGGCATATGTGACTATTACACCGCCTATGAATGGGCCGAGGGCAGGTCCAATGAGCGTACCGCTGAGAAACCACCCGTACGCCGTGCCTCGCTCCACTGGCCTGTAGATGTCCCCTATACATGTCGCACCCACTATTAAGAAGCAGGTACCCTGAAAGGCACTCAGCATCCTACAACAAAAGGATAAAAGGGTTAGCGATGTCTCAGAATCAGGAGACCCACGGACAATCTTCAACGGGTAATGCTTTACCCACTAGTACTTACCTGAAGATGAAGTAGCTGGCAAGATTTGGCGCCAACGCATTCCCAGCGCTGAAGGCTGTGAAAGTGATGCATGCAAATACCATAGGCTTCTTGCGGCCGTACTGAAACGTGGGGGGAATGAGGCATTAGCAGTGTCTCGGACACCGATTTGCAAGTCTTGTACGTACTGTTGTTCCAAGCGGTCCGTATACAAGCGCACTGAGGCCCATAAACACCATGTACAGTGCATTGCTGATGCCGAAGATCGCACCGGTGGTGTTGAATGTGCTGACAACCTCTGGGCTTGCTGCAAGGATAGTGGTACTGCCGATTGGTGCCAGAAATGAGCTGAACGAAAGGACCGTGACCATGATGACTTTGTGCTTCGAAGAGAACTTGTTGTAGATTTCATCGCCAACCTCGTAGTGCTCGTCATGGTGGTTTACCACATCGCCGTCGTGAGTCGATATATGAGAGCGGGTCTGGTACAAGCTGGGCGGGATTGCTTCGATGGAGACAGGCCGGCTGTGACCCTTTTCCACGTCCTCGGAGTGCCGTGGCTGCTGGGCTGGGGCTTCATGCTCCTCTACCGCTTCTGTCGGAGTATTATTACGCTTTTCTTCTCCGGTCATGTTGAACCTTTTCGGGGTAAATGCTTGATAGGTTGGCACAATCAAATGAGGTAGAAAGCGGTGTTCGCAGTCTCGAAAGTGAGTGTAGAGTAGGAAAGCGAGAGACGATAAGGAAATGTGACTCGGAAACCTACATGCTGCATGTAACGTTGGCCTCCAACCTATATCGCCATCAAACATCAGTGCGGCTATAGTGAGCCGCGCCCGACATCGGCTTTTGTGAAGGAAGATGAATGTTCATGAAATACTGTTGAAGGTTTTGCTCACGAGGCGCTAGGTCGAAGGCGGTTAGGGGATGTGCTTGTCCGCTGCTTTTCCACTTCTGCTTTTCCATTTCCGCCTCATCCCCCGGCCCAGGCTCATCTGCTCATCCTTCGTCAACCATATATGAGTGGCTGGAGGGTGGACGCAGCTCTTCACAGGTGCAATCGCTGATTCCCGCCCGACCTCATAGCTCATAGCTCGAATTGAGCCTATCTCAACACCCATTAAATCCCAGGGTATTCGTGGCAAAGGTTAGTTCTCCATGTAAGTTGGTCTACTTCACTCTATAGAACCACTCTTCGACGTTCACGTGGTCTTCACGTCATACCGCTTCTCTTCATTGTACATGTTAAAGCTTTGACCTTTCTGGCGTGTCACATGAGAGGCCAGCCCAAGAGCTCACTTCCTACATCCAACCTTGACTTCTGGTCAGCAACACTGGTCAGAACACGGCCGAATCACAGGCTAGAGAAGCACCGATCGATGATCGACGGCAACGCTACGATGAGCGAGCCGTGCTGCCACCTTCTGAGGCTTCCAGCCGAATTGCGACTTGATACGAATATCTGCTGGGCCCGCCAGGAGCACTCGAGATCATATCTTTCGACTCACCAAGTATTGTGGATCTGCCTGCAATTGTGGCGTTGAAGACGCAGTTTCATCGTGGCCCACGGCAAGCTCATCGCTCTCCACCAGTCCACTCCGCTATCCTCCGCGTCTGCAAAGGAATCTACAAGGAAGCAGATCCCCTTTGCAAGCCACAGACTCTCGAACTCCCGATGTTCAAGCCATATTACCACGCCTCTGACACTCGCAATCTGGCACATCTTGTTGTCTATCAAATGAACTTGGCGAGATTCATGAGCTTGGGGATCCTTTATCTCAGCATCGACACGACATCGACGACCTTGCGAGAATGCTTGCAGCGGCTGCCATCAAGGAGCAGGTCATTTTCAAGAAGGCAGTCGCGAAAGAGGTGGTATCGCGGGATATGATGTCTGCCGAGGCAGCACTTCTTTACCACAGCAGTTCCTACAATGGCGGCAGACGACATTCTACTCGATTCACTTTGTTGTCTACAATGATATCCAGCTCCTGCAGCGCTTTTCACCCATCTGCTCCTGTGCGTCCTCCGGGGCGACCATCCCCCTTACCAGATATCCTCCTTATGTTCCGGCAATGTCATCTTGAACAGTGTTACGCTCGTGGTTGAGTGGCCTTGACGAGCTCGAAGCTCTTTGCAATGTCGCTTTGTGGGACTCCAGTGTGCGGCAGAGTCTCGTGGATGCAGCTCACAGTATGTGAACCTTAGTGTGACTCCTTGTTCGTCGGGAGCTTGCCGCAGGGGCGTGAGTTCTTAGTGTCGCCGGCCTGCAAGTCATGGTTTCGAGAGCTGGCTAGATCATGTACTGTCCCATGCACAATACATGGTGGTGCCATGAAGCACAGAACGAGCAGTCGAGCCGACATGAGCGCCCGCTCATCCTCAAAAGTAAGGGTCGAGCAGTTCACCATAGACTTTCGTCGAAAGGGTAGACGGCACGAACACTAGGTCTTACGATTGATTGACACCTTATAAATGCGATTAACGTGAGTGAGCAAGGTGGCTGAGCTCTGGAGACTACCGAAGAAAACTTTGCATGAAGCTTTACGTGAGCGAGATATGCTATGAAGTAAAAGACTCCAGGCCCCAGCAAGCTCAATGGGCTGCTAAAGAACTGGTGCCCCCTCTTGCCGCCGGCTACCAGCCGGTGCCCGCCGGCGCTTCTGCCCCATGGGCGCCACCTCTTGCGACAGCCGAAGTGCTGACCTTTCTTGCCTGCCTCTCTGCGATTCCTTTGTGACAGCGTACAGGCGAGACTTGCTTCAATGCCATCTAAGGGAATGGTTTCATCAGCGGACGATGTGCAATGTCATGAATCACTCTAGTCAGGCGTGTAGACTCCCATGCATCTCAAGTCATCGCTACATCACCCGTCCAGAGCCCAGTTGGACAAGGCGGCGAGTAGTCGGTTGGTGGTGGAGATGGGGGTTGGCGAGGAGGTTGAAAGTGGTCGTGAATGGCGAAGAGTTGAAAGTGATTGGAGGTGGCTGAGAGTCGAGGGAGTTGGTGTTGTGTTGTCGAATGAAGGTAGGGCACGCTCGTAAACGCTTTCGATAGCCAGCACACAGAGAGGCAGCAACAGCAGATGGAGAGGAAGGAAGAACAAGACGCAAGCCAATTGATGGCGGATGAGACGAGTCGACAAGTTTGAGATTTGGGGGAAGAAACTGTTTCTTAAATAGTGGAGGGGTCATGTGTGCAATCAACGCCGTATCAATCTCGAAGCGCTAGGCCCATTGCAATGAGTGGGTCCCGCTTCGCCTGCAGGAAACGAAAGAGGAAGGAACGCAATCTCACATGTTTGCTTGGCGTTCTGCCTCGATGCGACGACAGCGATCGCTTACGGGCATTGGACTCACCACAGTAGGGATGGAAAGTTCCTGATCATTTTGCGCACGCCGAAGTTCGATGAGCGGGTCATCGACGGGCATGTAATTGTCACGTGATCGTCATACCTGTGTCCGGACGGCAGCCATCTCCTTCTCCACCTGGAAAGACTCTGCGGTGGATTTGGTGGCAAGCTGACGCATACGATGCGGCGTTCATGCAATGGGAGTGTGGCTTCATGCGGAATATCTCGAAGTACTTTTGTAAGCCTCTTTCAAGGTTGAGCTTATCTTGCGGGTGGCCATCATTTCCCGCACTCACGTGAAATCAAGAACCTCTCCCCTATTCGCCAGCGCATGCTGTTGAAGCACTTGGGTATCGTCGTGGAGCGCTCATTCCTGGCCTGGCCAGACCTCATCAGCAATCGCACGTACTAGCTTTAGTTTCTTCCTCATATCTTCATTGCCGAGATCGTTTCCTTCACTGAAAGAACACGGAGAACATTAGCAATGCGGCATACTTGTGGGCTTCACAGACTCACGCATGGCTTGCAAACCCGCACTGTGGCGACACCGAAAGCCTCTGCAGCGCTTCTTCCCGGCTCACCTTCGAGCCCTCAGTGATGTAGTCAGCCGCTTTGTGGACACGATCCGCCATCTCCTTCTGGTCTTCTAGCTCCGGGAACTTCGAAGTCACCACGCCGACCACAACGTTTTTGTCCTTGGGCAAGTACTTGAGCGGCTCAAAGCCTCCCGCGCGGGGTGTGTCGTATTCAAGGTAGTACGTCGATACGTTGAGGTTGTTGAATATCTTGGAAGCGATACGGTCGTAGGCACCCTCGCTAAAGTGCTTCGAGCCGACATAATTGCCTCTGCACAGGCGAATACCCAGGTGGAAATCCGCAGGACGTTCGAAGCAGGCGTTGTAAAACTTCAGGTAAGCATCGAACTGCTCGTCGGCGGTCTGGAAGTTCTCCGGATCGTTCTTCCAGCCGTCCAGCATAGCCTCGGAGCAGAAGTCTGGGAGCACTATCAGCACCAGATTCCGAAGACGAATACGTGGACATACAAGCAAGATTGGGATCATCTACTTGACCATTGCGAAGGCCAGCGTCATACAGGATCTTGAGCTCGGTCTGGTATGCCTTGGCAACATCTGCGAAGTACTCGTCGTCCGTGTTGTAGGCGTCCGAGGTGTAGGCTCTGCCTGGGCCGTACCGGAAGTGGTACCTGATAGCCAGTCAGCATTGTGGCTTGCAACCCAACGAAATGGTATTACCAGGATGGACTTGTCAACGTGAGCTTGATGTTCTACTTCTGGTCAGCTTGAGCACTTTGATGATCATGTGAATGGACGCACCTTCCACTGGTCCTGCGGTAATATGCTCTTCATATACTCCAGTTCAGGCAAGAAGCTCGACTTTCCAGTATGCCAGATCTTGCCGGTAGCAACAGTCACAGCATTGGGGACGGTCTTTGCATGCATGAAGCTCTTTACATCTGTCGTATCGCTGTCAGCAAAGGCCAGAATATAGGGCTCTCGTGTGCTGACCAGGTGCGTAGGCTCGAAAGATCGATTGATCATAACCCGACTCCCTGAGGTTGATCTCCTCCATACCATTAAGCGTCTCGAAGAACGTTCCCCAGAATTGATGGCGTGAGTATTCGCCATTAGTGATGCTGCGGATGTCACAGTCCTGCTGCAACTTCACGACATCTTTGATAGCGTTCTATTCGATGGGCACAAGAGACTCTTGTGCCGCAGTCTTGTCCGCTACTGCATATCGCTGCTTAACCAGAGCTTCTGGTCGTAGCAGCGGGCCGATATGCTCTGCTCTGAAGGGTGGATTCCGTGGTGAAGACATTTTGCAGGACGCTAATCGACAATGATGTCCAGATGGAAAGTCGACATTGCCTCTCCCAAACTCTGTTCATCAGAAGCCCCTCTTCTGGTCTTCAGTGTCATGGCCCCACCACCTGTTCGAGAACCAGGATGCAGGTACCGGTCTTTGACCGAGACGGCATTTCAGGCTGAGCGCATGTGCCGCAGCGCGGTGGGTGCTTTGGATGTTGTTCTTCGCGATATTGCTCTTTGAACGTCTTCTCCTTCATGGCCCAAATTTCTTCAGTCCGTCCTCGGAAGGTTACAGACGAAGCCAAACATGTATTCTGCGTTTGAAGAGCAGACTGATGGCATTTGACATCGTTGTGACCACGGTCGACCCCTGGCAATGGTGCCCGTCGATGTTTTCGATCCTTGGTATACTCCAACGTTGCACAACACGGCTGCACAAGAAGTCTTGTGGTCACAGATGACCGTTCGGTCATTGCATACGGTTAGTTAGGTACGGTGATATGTTATATGCTTGACAATAGCTTTTAATCTTCGTATACATTCTCTACCATTTGTTCAGCAAAACAGAAACTATATCTGGACCACCTCCTCTCGCGACCTCTTCTACAAGCTATCGATCTTCAGTAGCCATCGACAAAACACAACGAAAGCAAAAGAATGATTGCCGACGCCAGGATCGAATTGGCGCTTCCGCCTCACCACAGAGTATGAGGGCGGTGCTCTAGCCAACTAAGCTAATCAGCATTGTAGCTAGGAGATTCGAACTCCTCGTCTCCGTCTTGTCAGAACGGCGCCTTAACCAGATTGGCCAACCGGCTGATTGGATGGTTGTTGAGAGCAGAATCTTGAAGACAGTATATGTTGGTTGATATTGTGAGTCACTCGAAGGAGTGAGTTAGAGTGGTGGCCATGGAGATGGTGGTGCACAGCCCGCGACATCTCGATGAGCTCGTAGAAGTATGCTAGCGTCGCAGAAACTCCATTCCATTCCATGCAGACGTGGCGGGAGAGTCCTATCAGTGTACAGTCGCAGTCTCTAGTCCATTGCCTTGAATGATGCCCTGCTGATCGGCCACTTCAGCACCACTCGTACTTTGCCCGGCATCCGACTTCACTTGGTCGAAGAACTCCGTCATATCGACTGCTAGTACCGCATTCGACCTCACGACCTGTTTCTCGTCCGCCGAAGCCTGCCTCAGCATATGCAGAAACGGGTCTGGATCTCCAATCGTATCCGGGTCACTGTCATGCAGTCTCGTCTTGTTCGCTTGGCTAGTCGGGTTCACAGTATCGACAAATATCTGTCTGCGAACCTCTGCATACTTCTCCAGCACAGTCTCACTCGTCTTGCTCTCATATATCACAATCAAGCTGTCTGCCAGCGCTGCAGCATCCATTATCCCACCCGTCAGTCCCAGACCACCAAATAGATTGCAGAGATGAGCCGCATCGCCTGCCAACATCACCTGGCCCTTTTTGAACGTACTGGCACACCGCTGGTTCAGTCGGTATGGGCTCATTTGCTGCAATTCCCACCTTTGCTCGCCGTTCACTTTGCCCTCGCCAGGAAACATCGCGGCATACTTCATTGGCATCCTCTCCTTCAGCTCGTCGTCAGTCAGACCAGGCTTCTCGCCATACGAAACCCTCCACAGTCCTTCGTTGTTGATTCGACCCATGAGCGCCCAGTGATCGGGATCAACCATGAAGTTCCCGTCTTTCCAGCCGTGCGCAGCAAAGTCGAAGTACACGTTCGTGCTGACGAGCTGTTCTTCGTAGGTGAATCCATCGAACGAGATATCCAGGAGCCGACGCATGGTTGAGCGACCACCGTCGGCTGCGACGCAGTATGTTGCGGTTAATTGTCTAGACTGGCCGTCGGAGTCTTCGACTGTAAGAACAACATCATCGCCACTCGACTGATCCACCGCGGTAACTTTAGTGTTGAACAAGACTTCAGCATTCTTGCACCCCTTCAGATGCTCCAGAACGATGTCCGCGAGCAGGTGCTGCCCGATCGTAAGATTCTCGTACGGGAACTCCTTCGAAGGCGCTCGGTCAATCTCGGCAATGACTTCTTTTGTCCTCGTACTTCGCCAGCAGAGACCAGTACCCGCACTGCCGATTCTGCGGCAGTCGTCCAGAACACCGGCTCGATCGAGTTCCTTGACCGCAATGGGGTGGTAGGCCATCGCTCGAGGTGAGGCATCGATGGCGGCGAGTGCTTCCACACATTTGACTCGGATGTCGGCTTGTGCAAGGCGGAGGGTTGTGAGGAGGCCTACTGGCCCAGCACCCACGATTAGGACTGAGAGGTCTCTCATTGCCGGACGCACTGTTGATAGGGACCTGGCGGCCCAGGGAAGGATGTCTACGCTCGCCACGTGCTATAGATCGTCGGAGTCGCCAGTAGGATTCGACTTAGTCCCGGACAACTTGCGTAGAAGTTCAACAAGGTGTCATGACCATCTGGTTATGTTATCATCTCGAGTCTTGCTTCTTCGGGAATGCATTGCCACCTAATGCTGCAATCAACATCCTGGTCTTCGATCTCGGCTAAGATGAGATGTGATGCTAAGAGCCGCATAGAACAAGCTGAGAGCTGTTCAGTGTTCACGTGGAGAGCATGCGGGACTTCGTGCATGTCTCCACATCAGTATCGGCATATCGATGAGAAGATCAGGCGAACTTGCCGTGCTGGTTGTAGGTCACTTTCGAGTAGGACTCTGATCATAGCACTTGCGAAGATGAAACGGGTATAAATGTGCAGATGGAAGAAGTAGAAATGTGTAATATCAAAGTCAACAGCTTCTCCTACCTCATTTTCGTCAACCTCGACTAGTCGGTCAATCAAATCGCCTGGAGACGTTCCAAAGGCGCCTTCGGCCATTACCATGTCTGCTTGCTAGCCATGATAACACTGCTTCCACCGATCGTATCTCCGGCCACCGAAAGCCCACAGCCAACTTCCTTCGAATCTTCTCGGCGTTGGTATGCTGCTTGTTGTCATAGACATAGTAGTATGCGTAGCAAGGGGAAGCTTGTGGTTCGGGATGCCGGGACGCCTACGGAGTAATATTTGCTGTTCACACGACCTTGACGCGTGCCTTACCTAGATCGATCTCCCTTCTCGAGCTTCTCATGCCTCTGCACATGCTAAGCGACTCTCGAGGCAGCTTTATCCGAGTTTTGAAGATGCCGCTTTGCTGATAACGGCCATCTTCTCCATGGTGCCTGTAGTTGATGTGTGTGTCCGCAGTCCGAATCATCAAGGTCGTAACAATGCCGGTAACGAGTCGAGGCGGCCGTCACCAGACACGAGCCATGACTAGTACACGAGCGACGTACTACCGTCCCTCCCTGCAAGCGTTGCTTTGTGGTGTCGTTCGGGGGGTGTGGCGCATCAGTCCGCCCCGATCGTCGGCCTACAGCCACAGCGTCGAACGGGAATTCCACAATGCTCTTCCGCACGCAGATCAGCATGATGAGTTTCGTGATGCCACAGGCTCACGGCACAAGATAAACCTATCAGGTCTTCCCTTCCATCCAGAGAGGCCTTAGCGGCAGGCACGTTTGCTTCAGGGAAGGATCTGCCGAGGACAGCACCACTACCACCGACCACACCTCCTCCTCCCCTACCCACTACCGCTCCTCTGTCAGCATCGGACGCTACAGCAACGAACGCGGCAGAGTAGCGAGTAGGCCGTGTCCAGCTTGATGAGGATGATATGCGTTCAAAGCCTGTCACCGCCTGATCGACAGCGAGAGCTCAAGTTGCCCACCCGCCCAGTGCGCCACACGCGCTCCAAACCTGCGACACATGTGGCAGAAGAGCTGTATAGAGAAGGCAGCGTGGCTGCTACGACGAAGCGCCAATGACAGGAGCGATGAAAAGCATGCCGAGATACCACGCGAAGGACACGGAGGACCGGCTCGACACCAGCCCGCCACGGTCAGAACGACCAGCATGAAAGCCCTGGTCTCGAAGATTTCGACCCCCGACTCAAGCACAAAATGTGAAACGCGAGGCGCTTACGGAGAGGCACCTGCGCCTGCCATACGCTCTGGTCGGGCCTGCTGTCAATCCGGCATGGAGCACATAACACTCAGGCTCAGGCTCGCTCCCGCCTCTCGGATCGTACAAAACGTCAGTACCCGGGGCCAATGACCTACTGGAAGACGTCGGCATGCCAAAGACTGGCGCGCAAAGATTCAGAAGTGGACCCGGCACACACTGCACGGCGACCGCTCACCTATATTTCGCCTACAGCTGCCCGTATGCCAGGTGTCTGGCTCAGCTCCAACGCTCGGCTCGGACAGCTGCGGTTGCTGGTTGCCGTCAATATGATGGCCATCGTTGGCCTGACTCGCCAATTTTTCAACAGATGTCTGCCTCCCGGGTCTGTGTACTCAGCATGGCACAGTGGATCCTGTTTCTCAGGCTTCAGTCTCGATCTCCCAAAACCTTCCGGTCCACGAGCAGTACGGCAGCTCTTCCGGAAGGTATACTGGATCATGCAGATGTCATATCGGCCCAATTGGTCAAGGGTTCCAGGATCAAAGGTACCGTATACATGAGGTCCAGTTCACAAAGGTGAAAATAAGCTCCGTATCATGCTCTCTCCCGGCGGCGATCTCACCGCTGCTCTCCCAGTGGTATTTGATCCTCCGATTGAGGTGCTCGACCGAGCGCTTTCCTTGTCCCCAGTCTCCGGAGCGCCAAATGAAAGGAGTTATACCATATGGCCCGAAATATCGTGATTTTGCCAACGGGAGACAGCCATGTTCGGCATAGATGTAAGACCAATCTTCTGACGCACTGTGCTCAGGGGAGCATTTCGAAGGGTTCGAAAGGAAGCTACCTTGCCTTAAAGATCTGATGCGGCCATATTTTCCGGAGGAGGTACTCTCGTCAGGAATGCCAAAGGGCTTGCTGATGAGCCAGATCTGGCAGACGCCCTTAGGGCTGCCAGGAGTGGTATACCTACTGCCGCCTTGACTGGCATGAGATCACCCTTCGCGGTGGCCGTCCGACCACTTTTTCTGCCCCCGATCTCCGGCACACAGCTGGAAGGGAATGTATCAAGTGGCTGGAAATTACGCAGTCTTCACAAGCAGAGGAAGCTACGTCCGGCGCAGATGAAAGGTCACGCTGAGACCCGTTCCAAGAGCTCAACACCATACGAATCACCTGACGTCCCTACCGCAAGCATATCCGGAGAGGTGTTCTTCAAGGTGGGGATGCCGGGTGAGTATGCCCAAGAGCCTGAAGGTGAGCCAAATCTGGCAGACGCTTTCGGGGAATATCTGCATGACCCAGGTAGGTGATCTTCCTGGCAAGTATGGATATCCTCCTCTTCTATCTTCCGTGCTGTGTTCTCAAGGTGCTTGCTGGTGGTGATGCCACTACAGTGGCTGCTGGCAGAGTTTGCTGCAGGTGGTGGCGACGGGGGGTCGCAGGAGCTGTTTGCCACAGTCAGTGTCGCTCTGGCCTGTTTAACAAAGGGCTCGGAGCTCGTCGCGCTGATTACTGCAGCAAGCAGACCTACTCTGATGGTGGTGGGTGGCGGTGGATGGTGGTGGATGGTCACGCCTAACTGGCACCGCGCCGCTTTCAACTCATCAGTCATGCCACCAGGGCCACGCGCGCAGCGTCCAACGGCGCCTCCTCGACTCTATACACAAAGGTGGCGGTGTCATGGCCAACACGAAGAGCTTCAAGACGTTACGATGGATTGTTCATGTTGTTCTATTGCTTCTATGGCTTCTATGGCTTCTATGGCTTCTCTGGCTGAAGGTGCGTGGACGCCTACTACGTGCGACAAGGGCTTCGCTCACTCTACACGATCAACATCACGACAACAGCATACAATAACGAGTGAGTCTCTTCTCCAAGCACTGGCACGAAGCCAATGACTGATGAAAAGATTGTGTTTTTGGTTCAAAAATTACAGTGCTGTTGACCGAGTGGTCGATCAGTAGCGGCTGGCAGGCGGCGGCGGGCACACTCGTAAGTATGAAGAAGAAAAGAGGAAAGTGGCCAGAAGTTGGACGTACTTAAGGCTGCAAAGGCGGTGAAGGACCATTCTGCCCGGGCCGCGTTTTCTCGTCAGTGGGGGCATGTTTGCCGATGCTGGCACGGCGGGATGACGCCGCCACAGCCAATGGACATCACTGTGGAGAGATCGCACAGCAGGTGGAGCGAGACCGTACAGCAGGGAGCATGCAAGACGGCGGCGGACAGAGTGGTCAGCGTCAACTCGAAGCAACAGGAGCCATTCATAGTCGGAGAGGGGGTCTGTCAGGTTCGAGCTGCCGAGAGATGGCCACCGCACGCAATCATACTGCTGGTGCTGCCACTACAGCTGGTGAACGTCCATTAACCCTCCAGCGCGGCAGAGGAGAGGGTAACGCTCGTCGTGGGTCGGAGCATCCCTCGGTCGGCAGTAGTACTGCTCACGCTGCTGTTGCGTCCAGTGATCGAGCTCAATGCCCCAAGCTGGCGCGCGAGAGGATGCCGCATGTCTGTGGTCTGAACCGAGCCCTCTCAAAGCCCGGACCGCTAACAACGCCATTACAATCGATGCTACACCCTCATGCTTCGGACTTCGTGCTCGAGAGAATTGCAAAAGCCACTGATTTGAGCGAGTAATTCTCCAAAACCATGTTACTGACGCTGCCACTACAGTCACTGATCTACCTCTACCCACCCAACCCGCTGCTTTCAAGAACAGCTCCAGTCCCAGACCGCCATGCCTCCACCCATCCCGCAGCCGACCCAGCAGCAAGCTCCTTCAAATCCTTCGCCGCACTACCCTCCAGCTTACCAAAGATTTCCTCGACGAAGTCCTCCATTGCCAATGGCTTCAGGCCTTTGATCTTATCAATATGCTCCATACCCAACTCCGTGCCTCCCACATACGGTGGCACAAGCTCCAGGACATTCACATTCGTCGCCTTCAGCGCCTGGCGTACTCCAACGCAATAGGAGTGCACGGCGGCTTTGGTTGCGCAGTATACCGGGAACAGACTTCCAAAAGGCACAAAGCCAAGACCAGAACTGGTGATCATGAAATTCGTTTCGGTCTTCTGCTGGGCGAGGCGAGGCACGATATGATGGGCCAGAATCATCGGGGCGGTGACGTTGAGCAAGACTTCTTCAGAGATCTTGGCATCTGTCGTTGAAGCGAAATCTTTGATGTCGGAGGCGTATTGACGGCCGCCATTGACCCACACGGTGTCGATGGCCGGGTACTTGGAGAACAGTGCTTCAACGTGGCCGGGTACAGAAGCAGTGTCCGTCATATCAAAGGCATAAGTTTCAAGGCCATTAAGCGACTGCTTAAGCTCGGCCAGTTTCTGTTGGCGTCGTCCGGTCACGATCACTTTCTTGCCCATCTGGTGGAAGCGTTTGGCGAAGGCTTCACCGATGCCAGAGGTGCCGCCGATGATCAGGATGGAACGCATAGAGGCAGACATGATTGCTAGTTTCTCGAGTTCACGATAGATGCTCAGGATGGGGTGCTGAAGTCAGGCAAGGTGTGGATTTGAGACGAATCATTGTGGACGCTGCCTCTCTCTTATACTACAATTCAGTCTCCTTAACATCATGTCCTTCAATGCTTTTCCTAGGGTTACACGAACATTTGCCTAAAGTTTACTCTCTCGAAGCCGGCCAAAATCCGTTCAAACTATCCCGGAATACCACTTCCACCGATCGAGATCAACACAGTCCTATCATACAACCGTACAGTCCCAACTAAGATTCGACTCAGTGATGCACCAAAGACGAGGTCGTCGTGGAAGCTCTACTAACGCCGACAAGGCCGTCTATTCCCATGCACACGTGACCACACCGGACATAGAAGCTTTCTCTCTACTCCGGCGGCCCCAAACTTGCTTTGAACAGTACCACAAATGCGCATCAAGCCAGGAGAGCCAGTGGTCCTGGCTCACAGAGTACTTCCGGCGCCGGTCGCTGGGTCGAAAGTAATCCTTCGGACGTAGTGGCGGCATCCTTCCACGGACGTGAAGGTAGACATTGACTGTCGAGGTCCATTGAGCTTCACCAGCCTTGATTATGGAAGATCCTACGGCGTTGTGAAGTGACGCTTGATCCTGTCGCTCCGCTGCGAACCACGATGTATTTCTCACTCTCGGCGCGCTACGTTCTTCGCGTCCATCGTCATCAAACCTACGCGATTTGAGCAGCCTGGAGGATACGAGTACCGTGGGCTGGAGGCTGCTCAATACCATGCGAATCACTTGTCTGAGTCTCTGACGGCCACACTTCAGCTTGGCGAGGATTTCGATCACGGCTCCGCAATCCGCTAGCACTCCGGTCTTCATGGCTTCTCAAAATAATCATCACACTGCGGGAGCTGTTTGTAGAACGAGCCGTTCCGCCTCCTGGAGAGCAGACCTTTCCACTTCGCCCTCCACAGAGCTCTCGAAACCACAAGCAGCGTCATGCCGCAGAAGAGCCCACTTGCAAAAGTGACTGTTGGGTTGACGTAGATCATGTTGACCAGCCATATCGCCTGTCGTGTTGGTCCTGTCCGCCGGTTCATCCTATCTAGCCACTGGGATTCTTGAGCAATGGTAGCGGTGGAAAGCCTTGCCGAGACAATAGTCTTGATCACCTCCGATCGCCCGAGTACAGCGCCGTGACGGTCCGTGGCTTCGGCGACTACGTATGAGGCGAAGCCTTTGTAGCTGAGGGTGGTCTCGAAGCCCATGCGCGGTGATGCTGTCACTGGTTCGGGAGAGTCGATGTTCCCGATGTCGTCGGTCTTGTACAGGTTCCAGGAGTTGACTTCCGTGGCGCCGTTCCAGCTGACGTGGACGAGTGTGGTGGTTGTGTTGTCTTCGTCGCTTCCGATAGCGTGGGATTGGACATCTGGCGGTGCGGACGGCTTGCCGACGAAATTGAATTTGTAGGTGCGGTAGGATTTTAGCCAGCTAGAGTAACGGGTCAGCATGTCTTTTGACGACAACACAGGATTGTGGCCTATACTCTTGCTTCACCCGCGCCTTCATGATGAGCAACCCATCAGGCGTATGCTCCGTAGACAAAAGTCCATCCACCCAGCATATCCACACATTGCCGTTCGGCAACACTTGAACGTTCGCACGTGCGACACAGTAGTTGCCAGGTCCATCTGGGTGTACGAACTCCTGCACCAGCCTCGCCACCATCCTTTGCGGGCTCGTATGCAACTCCACAATCACGCCACGGGACGAGTCGGCTGTCGCCTCTCGCATCGGCGTCCTCGTGGCATTGTCGAAGAAGGAAAGGGTTGTGTGCGTTTCGTTGGAAGATATGATTCGAGCATTGTGCTGTCTGGCGAATTTGAAGTTGGCTCGGAAATCCGACACTACACCGCCGAGCCGCCAGACGATTTCGCCGGACGGTGCGATCTTGTAGATGGTGTCGGTGTGGCGGCTGGACATGAGATAGCTTCCGTCTGGGAACTTGTCGAGCGAATTGACGTGTATGAAGTCCCAGTACTGTCACTAATAAGTGTATGCACTTGGCTCAGGTAGTTCATATTGTCTCACCTCCGAGCATCTCTCTTGCAATGAATTCTCCACCTTGCTGCTTTCGTACAGTCCCACATGTTCTGCGGAGCTCCAGGTGAACGTCGGCTCAAAGCCATCCGCAACATCGAGCTCGTGAAACAAATTGTCGTTGACGGAGCAGTTCCCGTTCATGTACCCGATGGCACGAGACTGCTCTTGCGTGGCGTTCCTCCTTTGATCGTAGAACAACAAGGCTCGTGTTCCATTATCGACAAGATGGAACTCATGCATATCGACGCTCTTTCCCTCCTCTGCTATCGGAACCACATGCCGGATATTGTAGCTTGTGTCCAGCAGTATCGCGCTGCGATTTCGAGGGTACAGAAAGGACAGCATGTCTTCTCCGAGCACGTTGCTAAGCCGGAAGTCGAAGGCATCGTACTGGCGACTGAGGTACTGGATATGAACGAACACTGTTAGTTTGGGACGCCCAATTGCTGAGCAGAGGTTTGATGCGCACCGAACCGCTCCATATCAGACCCCCGTTGCTGTCGAATATATGCGGTGCAGTCCATCGCCCTCCGTTCTGTACTGACTGGTCCAGGAAATCGTACGATGGGATGAACCAGTATCCAGGGCTGACGCTTCTCCGCTCGTATACAGTGACGTTGAATCGCGGCGCTTCGATATCGGGTCTCTATCGCTTCGCTGTAAGTTACCAGCCACTCCAATACTCATAGCCTTGAAATACTTGCCGTCACGAATTTGTACGAATCGTCAAGCCGATGGAAAGCATCGTTCTCCTCCGCTTGCACTGGACCATGGAGGATCGCAAACACGAAAAGTATACGAAACCATGACTGCAGTACCAAACAGCCTGTGAGAGCAGCCATGAGTCCATACGAGGCATAGCGTTTGTAAGCAAGACCTGTAATGTCAATGCAGTGTCAATCATGTCGTGATTTGAAGGAATCGAGCTCGCGTCGGCGGTAATTCCAGTCGCGCCAAAGGGGTGGCCTCTCCTTGCATGTACACGCGAAACTCCAGCTTTCGAAAAGAGTTGACAATGGACAATGAGGTTCAAGCATTCAGCTATAAAACTGAAATTGTGGCTATATAGACATCGGACGTTCCAATGCTAGTCAAATGTTAGCGACCAGGATCAGCTGCAGCTTGCGAGGCAAAACATACCTGCGGAACTCTAAGCCCCATTTGTCGCATTCTTGCACTAGGCACAACCATTCGCTCTGTCTATAAGACGCAGCCGATATAGTTCTCGTGTAAATAGCCTTGGAGGCGGCTCTCGTGACCCGAGTCATCAGTGGCTGGCAACACGTTCGCATCGCCGGGTCTCAACCGAACTCGAGTTGGTTGATCGCACAAGTGTGAGTTGGCCACTCTATCCTCAGTAGCCATCGCGAACGCGTCCTTTCGAGTTGTGCACTGCTCGTGTGCTGGAGCAGCTATCTGCGCATCACAAGACCTGCAGACAGAGTCCAACGATCTCCTCAAACCACTCTTGCTCGTCCTCAGCGTCGTCCGGCCGCTGCACACCAAGACCGAGTACCAGTAGCCGCTCCTCAGTGGGCCGTTTGTGCAAGATCGCGCTCGCCAGAGTCGTCACTAGAGTCTGGCCAACAACTTCCTCCTCCCTCTTCGTACCTCCAAAGACTGTCGTGGCTGTCAGGTCCGGACGCGGCAGTAGTGCATTTGGATCCCCGCCAGCAGAGTTTGAAGGAGTGTTGAACGAAGTGTCCAGAGGGTTTGCAGAGGTAGCGAGCGGAACATGAACCCAGTGCGACAGCTTGCCGGAGGCCGGAGCGACGGTGAGGAGCAGTTTGTCCGCAAAAGACATGCGGGTGACAGTTGTCAAGACATCGTCGATAACGCTCGATGTGGTCTTTGAGGCCGCTGGGAAGGGTGATCGCTCAATCTGAGGCGGCGGGTTCGCCATTGTGCGGGCGTGATGGTCGAGATGAGGGAACACCTAGGCTCGCTCGCGTCCTCGTCCTGTTCTGTAGCGTGTCTAGATGGTTCGATCGCTAGCTTCCTCTGAGGCTCACGGCCGTTTTGGTCTCAAGGCTGGTGTTGTTCGGATGTCTCTAGTCCGGTCCACGCTGTGTCTCAGCCACTCTACAGCGCCACCTGCATTTGTGTTACTGCTTTCACGTGGAAAATCGGATTTACCCTTCCACTGAGGTATCTTCGATCAGGGTCTTTCGTTTGTCGTTTGCAGCCACGATCTGGAATTGCCTTACCACGTGCCTGCCTTTCGCGTTCACGCCGAGCCGCTACTGGGTGCCGCCATCTGGGGCTGTGCTTCGATTGATGACGACCTGCCGAACACCCCCACCATATATCTGAAAGCTGCCTACTTTCCTGCATGAACACCTGTGAAGACACCACCACACAACCGCATGGCAGACTACGCACCCCCGACGGGCCCTCCACCGCCAAAGGTGCCAGAGGGCTGGAAAGCAGTCTACAACGAGCAATACCACGAATGGTTCTACGTCAACACCTATACCAAGCAGTCGCAATGGGACAGGCCTACAGAACCCATCTATGCGCCTCCGGGTGAGGGAGCGCCACCGGGCGCACCTCCAGGCTACGACCACAGCACTTCACAACACACGACAGAGAAGAGCAACAACCCCTTCATGCAAAACCAGCAAAATCAGTACAATGGTGGCGGGCAGATGAACGAGACCTCCGATGAGGCGTATGCGCGCAAACTGCAAGAAGAGGAGAATGCGCGCGCAAGTGGCAGCCGTGGCGCGAGCGACAATTACTACCAGGGACCTCAAGCGCCGCAGTACGGTCAAGGCTCCAACCAGTCATATGATCAGCAGCAGCTTCCGCAGCGAGACCAGAAGAAGAGTGGTGGATTGCTCAGCAAGCTGACGTCGAAGTTGGGCAGTAGCGGTGGCTCTTCGTCACGACCGCAGTATGGCGGCTACCCACAAGGCGGAATGGGCGGGTACCCGCAGCAGCAAGGGTACGGCCATGGTCCGCAAATGATGGGCGGCCACGGTTACGGCCAGCCTGGATATGGACAACCCTATGGCGGTGGATACGGTGGAGGCTACGGCGGGTATGGTGGTGGTGGATACCCGCCTAGGAAAAGTGGCGGCATGGGCGCTGGAGGTGGTGCGGCCCTTGGTTTGGGAGCGGGTCTGCTTGGTGGCGCGCTGATTGCGGAGTCGTTCGATGATGATGGAGGTGGTGGGGATGACGGTGGCGGCGACGATGGCGGTGGCGAGTAGTTGGCACTGGGCTGGACAAGTGCTGCTGTCGTGGAGGCTGGGAACAAGGCATGAAGCTCATGATGATATGATCTTGCGTGGGCTGTGGGAGCAATCTCGTAGAGGAGGATGCATCCGTTACTGTGACCTACCTTATTATTACTTTCCACCCGACCGTGAGGCCTCGATTAAGTTCCGTGCAGGAAGGACAATGAGGAAGTCTGGCTAGCTGTACCAAACAAGCCTGGAGGTAGTGCTAGGCGGTCCCAGCGTGCTGAATAGTTTCGAGACTGCAGTGTGTGGACAGGACCAGGTAGGAGAGATACCCATCATAGCGCTCCATGGCCATCCATAGCCGCCATAGCCATACATGTACTTGTTGAACGAATGCTATCTCCGGCTACCAGACCGATGACAGTCGACATTCTGTTCGTCGTCGTCTTACCTCGTCTTCCAGCTGTCGATTGCCACGAAGCAACGATTCCATTGCACCCGGACTGTTGAGGGGTCAGAAGGGTTAGAGTGGTGCTATGCAGGGGTCAGAAAACTCCCGCGCATAAGCTAGCTCCGGCTAATCCCAGCCAATAACAGCAGTTACAATCTCGCTTATCTGACCCCACGCCGTCCAGCAAGGAATGGTACAGTGAACGACATAACATGACCGCACTCGGATACTGACTACCTGGATACTGATATGACTTTCGTATGAGCAGCCAGGCTCTATTAGGAGCGACGACAAATAAAATGCAGAACCTCCAGTACACTCTTACATAGCAGAGATTCACGAGCTAAAGAGTCCCAAGATGGAGCGTGTCGTGCAGCGCTCAGAGCTGCGATCCGCAAGCAACTCGCCACCCAGTTCTCCAGACTTCCGGGTGAACCAGGCGCTCAAGGACGTGCCTCGGTTCGACTTTGTCAAAACGCCAGGAAGCCTTAATACGCATCCCACAGAACACGAAGCAGAAGACGAAGAGCTCAACTTTCGTCTGTTCTCTGCTCCCACCCCAAAAACGTCATCGGCACAACAAGCTACCGCTCAGAAGATCAGGCTTCGCTCTCCTTCAGCAGACGCAGGCGAACCAGGCTTTTTGCAGGCCGGACGAGACCAGTCTTACTACTTTTCCTTTCCGCTAGCTGGCCAGGAAAAGGAGAACGTGGCATGTTCTGCTTTGACCGGCGTGCAGGTTCACGCCAACGCTCAGTCTATACGACCAGGCAGCCAATATCCTTGGAAAGTACTCACTCTCCCTCGATCCAGCCAAGCCAAGGACATTCAGGCCTCTGCACCTGAGCTGTGGAAGAAGCTCGTCAATGGAGAGACATTGAGCAAGCGTACCCGCCCGGGCAAGAAATATCGCCTTCGACTACGAGTGAAGCAAGCCGCTCGGATGGAGAGGCAGACTGCTGCTAAATCTGCTGCAGAGGCCAAGGAGGCGGCGGAACGAGAGAAGCGGACGCAGAAGAACAGGGAGAAGAAAGTTAAGCAGAGATTACGGGACAAAGCGAAGAAGAATGCTGCGAATGCTCAAGAAGTTAATGTCGGTAGCGATGCTGTTGATGAGACGTGAGCGACTACCCATGAAGGACCGGGAGCCATGGTGCATTGTCTGCATACTAAAGCTCTAATGTGCTATGGAAAAGGCGCTAAAGGATCTATCTCAGCTCGGCATTTGTGATCACTATGCCGCCATCTCGCAGCCACCCGGCTAGTGTCGACGCTCTGAGTGGTATCGGACACGATGTCAGCAACCATGCTGCTGCGCAGGGGATGCAATCGGAAGCCTGACAGCGTGTCGTCGTGGAATAACGGGCAATGGCCTGGCCTGAACGTTCTCCTCAACGTCTTCCTGGGTACTGTGGATCGATGATGTCAACATCCAGATCCCAACCTGTGGCCTTGTCCTGGTTCGCGAGATCCCAGGTCACCTCCGCGATATGTCTCGGTGTTGTCACTTCCGCTGTGTCTTTCACGAGCCCTTGGACCACAATCAGTGCGCAATGGACACCCTGCGGCGTATACGTCTTGTGCAGACTCCAGACATAGTTGTACTGAGCAGCCTTGGCCATGGCGAGCGAGAAGTGCGTTGGTCTGGGATTTTTGGCGAGCCCGCCGCTAGTCACGAGGAACGATGGCTTTGCATTTGCGTGTTTCGCGGTTTCCAGGAGCTGTGGGATCGCCCATTGGGTCACCATATGTAGACTTATGACCGAGATCTGTTTCTTGTCAGTCTTCGTGCCTTCAGAAAATGGATGCCTGGCAACGGACGTGCATATCGTTCTCGACCTCCTCAGCTGTGAAGTCCTTGAGATCGCTTGTGCCAATCCTCGCAGCGTTGAACAAGACGCATTCGAGCTTCGTGCTTTGGAGATGCTTGTCTGCTTGCTCTAGACCCTGCTTGACGCTCGCCTTGTCACTCAAGTCAATTGTGCTTGCCACCACCTCAACGCCCGAGGCTACTTCTTTGACTTCATCGACTTCCTTGCTCAGGCGCTCGGCATCTCGGGACACCAGGATGATTTTCTTGAAACCTCGCTCAGCAAAGACTTTGGCGACGTTCACACCTATGCCTGGTCCCGAGCCGACCACAAGCAGAGCACCATGATTGCCAGACATAGTGGTGAAGCAGCCTGCAGTATGTCGAAGCAAAGTCACGGATGTAACGAGGTGCTAACGCTGGAATTCTATTCGGTTTGACGCACTGGCGCAGGTGGAAATGGAAGATGGAAGATGCAAGTCGGAGTCCAAGTCGTGCGCAAGCAGACTCCGACTGTCTTCAAGCTCGCGGACTCCAAATTCTATAGATCAACCGTGCCTCCTTCCAGGTTCTTCGTTCGAGTTGTCAGTCAGCAGAACAGCTTGGAAGGAAGTTGTCGGATGTTCATCTCCCACGAGCGAAGCTCCCGAAGGTGGGGTTTTCCGGTCCGCTCGGTAAATACGCAGATATCGAGTCCAGTATCTGAACGGCTGACCAACCGACACCTTCTAGGCCAATTGAACCCGTTCATCGAGGTGGTTTGCAAGACTGGGTTGGGTTGATCAACCCCAGGAAGAGCAACCTGCGGGCCAAGACGAGGAGTCCCCGCGATTCTACATCCGGGGTTCACGACAGGCCGCCTTCTTCCCTACCACCAGACCTAGCTCCGTATCCGCTGGGGAGAGTCATCCTTTCCCAAAGGCTAACATAGTCGTCTGGGCTGGGAGCACGTCCGCATCACATTCTCCCACCTTCCTGAGGGCCATGGGAGTATAACAGTAGCCTTCGCGATGTGGACTCCAGTTGGACGGCCGAGGAGTGCCTGCACAACATGCAAACGCCAAAAGGTAACATCAACATACCTCTTCGCACTGCGAGATGTGCAAGATGCCATCCACGTACTAAAGACTGACAGCTCCGATGTTCTGGAGACCGCCCCGTCTGCAAACGATGCTCCCGGCTGAGCCGCACTTGCCTCTACGGCAACGATACAAACCCTTCGCGTCCTGTGCCTCACGTAACATCCTCAGCACCTCCGGTCGAGCCATTGTCCCCCTCAACAGCGAATTCTCGAACGCAAAGACCAGAAGCGAGCGCCGAAAGGCTACTAGTAGGTCACAACCTAAACACTAAGGCCACTCCTCCGTCCTAACTCTATGAAGCATTCATACTTTTCAGGCTCTAAACCAATGGTCGATTCTGCGGAGCCATATCTCGGGATTTCCCAGACCCTAATGTACAAACTCGTCGACCTGTACTTCGAAACGGCTTACAACGCCAGTCTCTTGTTGCACAAGGCATCATTCCTTGAGGCGCTGACAGCAGGCACCGCCACTCCTCATGTCGTGTTGAGTATTTGTGCATGGGCAGCCAAGTATATGAGCCTTCACTCTCCGCTCTGTTACTCCGTTGACAATCTTCATACAGCTTCTACCGTGACAAAAATGGACTGTCTTCATTGAGAGACCACGGATTTATGATAGAGTGGGCCAAGCGAGCTGGGACGCTGGTATTCCAAGATGTTCAAAGCCTCAGCGCCGAGAACATTGTCACATTTTCCATCCTAAGCCTGTTCTGGTACACCCAGGGTTCCTGGAGGCTCTGCTACCTCTACAAAGGTAGATCAAACTCTGCCACTAGTCATGTGCAGTCTTAGCTCACTGATTCACAGGTAACGCTGTCTTGTGCCTTCACACTGGCGGCTTCGCATCTTCCAAGGTACACGCTGCAACTCCACTGGAGCTCGAGATCCGGCGTCGGCGATTTTGGGCCTGTTATCTCATGCAATGCTCGCTGGGAGAACCTCTGGTCCTGTTTGAGCCGATTGCCAATGTTGCAAAGGTGCCGCTTCCTTGGCCAGAAGTAGACTTCGCCACTGGTGTTGCAAAAGGTCCCACTGTTTGCCTCGAGTCCGATATGAGTAGCGGCGGAGTCTACTCCGAGCTCGTCAGGGTCTCAACTCTATGGTATGTATTGAGCTAGTTATGATAACATCAATCCTGACGCTCGATAGGGCCTCGGTTCTCTCCCACGTCAAAACTCCCGACTTTGACATTCGTGAAAGTCTCCCAGTCATATACGCCCTCGATGCCGATCTATCGAGGTGGTGGTCGCAACTGCCACTGGAGCTCAAGTTGGAGCCATCGAAAGCCACCGCCTTGCCTAAAGACCAGCTGTCAAGAATCCTCCTCCTCAATCTGATATACCATCAGTGTCTATGTGCGCTGCACGCATCTATCGTACCTCTTTTCTCGTGGACCTTTGCAGAAGAGAGCTGTTTCGCTGCCAGGAGAGCATCGGCACAAGTCGCATTCGAACATGCGTGCACTGCCACGGCTCTGATGGACGCTGTCCTCGATGTTCTACCATCACTGAATCCAGCGCATACTTTCATTGCATATACCGCCTACAGTGGTTGCGCCATCCAGATTCCGTTCTTGTGGTGCTCCAACACGGCGGTTAGGCGGCGTGCGGCCGCAAATGTGCGGACCAATGTCAGAGTGATTAGCGCAATGGCGCTCTGTTGGAAGTTTGCTGCTCTACTGGTACGGAGCGTCACCTTAATTCAACAGCAAATGTTGCTAACCGGCTGCTTCCCAGGAAATCCACGTACGATGTTTGTACAAGATACATGAAAGGCACGCCGTGACTAGCACTTTGGACGATGAGCCTCGAAATGCGGACATCACCAAACTACTCGATTTCAAGGTAAATGCCATCCACGCTCGAACCTCCATCCTTGGGTTCGTTGATATACTACGAGCACAGGGAGAGGGTTACGTAAAACAGGGAGAAGAGAGTACCGATCTTGGTATCCAAGACATCGAAGCACAGGAACCTCCGCAGGGCGTACATATTGCTTCGGGTGGTACTGACGATGCCACGAAATCAGGTGTACAACAAAGCAAGCAACATCCGCCATGCGTCGCCTCGCACTCGGGTGCAATGCCTTCGCAAGGTGCGCTGCAGGACTCGGGTCTAGCCAATGAATCCTTTGCTCAGCATATTTCCGAACATGCCACGTATGACCCTGCTGCTCATGACCTACGTCAATACTTGCAGAACTCACAAACCGAATCAGTCAGCACTTTCATGCCTCCGGACACCAACTACTCTGGTCATGAGCAACAGCGGTTCGATGTGGCCCATCCGTTCTTCGATCCAGCAATGTTGGAGCTCTTCCCGGATGGCGAGTTACCAGATTTATCACAAATTGGCTCACTTCCTATCAATCTATACGACTCCGGGCTTATAGACTGGAACATGTCTTCTATTGGATCTTCTGAAAGCCGCCTGGCATTCTGAGTGTAGCAACGAGAATTTCATGGAGCACGAGACCCGAGAATTATTCTTGTGCCACCAGTCTACATGAAACTCCATCCGCCACCCACGAAAGCTCAGCCACTGCCACTTCTGGGTACCACGCCGTGTGCCGTGCCCAAGTCCTCGTCAAGGCTTTTACCGTTGATCACCAAAGGCTCACAATCCTGCAACACAAACAGAAGCCGCGCCCATTCGGTCCCACTCGGGTTGTGCCATCCGTGCATGGTCGCTCGTTGGATGGCAATATCTCCACGCGACATGAGCGTGGTGTTACCGTCGTCCAACTCCAGGACTATGCTGCCCTCCATCACGATACCGTAGTCCAGACTCTGTGTACGGTGTATAAATCCTTTGCTGCTTGGTGCGAAGTCTGCATACCGGATGACAGTTCCCTTGGACTGTACCACGCCGAGCTTACCACTGGAAATGACGTTCTGGCTTTGCTTGAGGTCTATATCGTCGTTCAGGTCGACCGGCATGGCGGTTGTGACGTACAGATTGGTTGAAGCGAAGCGATGTTCTGGGTAGAGTGTTGCTTTGGGTTTCTCGGATGTATGGATGATGGCTTTTCCAGCTCCGTTGTGCGATGTAATGTGCAAAGTCGGAGTGTCCAAGGGCGATCCTTCAAAGTTAACTTCGCCGTTGGTCGCCATACTGATCGATTGATCTCTTGAGGTGCTCTGCGCAGATGGTTTGCAGAAGAAGCTTCCTGAAACTTCGGGTTCTGTCGATTGAAAAACCGAGGGGGAAGCAATACTTATTCGTTCGATAGGACGCACGTTTAATCGAAGCGCGGTTTGAGGACTATGGCCTTAAGGTCACTGTAGCCGTTCAACCGTCCGAATCGTTTTCCGCAGAGTCCTACTTGGCTGCGAATGTGCGCTTAGGAAGTATCTACGTCGGTATGGACACATTTGCGCCGTCTTGTGGCACCGACTCGCGAGATCGGAAAATGGTAGCATGTTTCGGCAAACGTGCGTGCGCCGAGTGATCTTTGACATCACCTACCGCCCCGTTTCTCTTCCATCGTCCAGACTTGCTTCGGAAAATGCAGGTCAAACCGGCACGAGACAGGTCACCTTTCAACAAGCACAAGGTAGTATTCCGGTACAAGACGATGGCCTGAGCCACACCGCATGGCAACCATCCCCATAGGGACCCCATTTCTTGCAAAATCATCCGATTACCCTGAGCATGTGATGCTGGGATCATTCTTCAGTCGTTGTAGACATATAGAAAGATACTGTTCTCATCCGTAGAGCAGGAAGAAGCTTCTGAACTTCATTCAGTGCATGACTTAGAAGTGTGGCAGCAGAGATGATCTCTTGGAGCTTAGAGACGATACAGAACCCTCTGACATTCGTGCTATTGACATGTCTTGCTGCCGCAATGTGGGCAAGTGGAAGAGTACCTCACTTGAGTATTGAGATCGAAGGCTAACGGTATCTTAGGCACTGTTCAGGGGGTTCGCTGGCCCACTCAGCTCTCTTCCAGGTCCGTGGTATACCAGGTTCAGCGGTATCGTGCTCAGATACAAGGTCTTGGCCGGCCAGCGCCTCTTTTACATCCACGAACTTCATCAAAAATATGGCTCGGTAGTCCGCATTGATCCGCAGGAAGTCAATGTCTGCGATCTGGAGGCGTACTCGGAAGTCCACCGAATCGGAAGTGGATTCACGAAGGCGGCCTGGTACGACCGTGCAACGTACGGCATCGAAGGCAATGTCTTCGTCATGACCAATGTAAAGGAGCATGCTGCTCGTCGGCGACTACTTGCTCGCCCATTCTCGAGATCTTCGCTGCTCGCAAACTTCCAATTGCTGGTCGCTGACCGTACTCGGTTGGCAGTAGCAAAAATCAAGAGAGAGGCCAGTCTGGGAGAATGTGATGTGATGAAATGGTGGACTCTGATGGCAACGGATGTCATAGCACAGGTTGCATTTGGAGAAAAGTTCCATCTACTGGAAGCTGGTGAGGCAAGTACTGAACTCTAGATCTTTTATAGCGTCGACATGCCGAGCAACTCTACTTGAGCAGCCATGCTGACCCCAATCGCAGAAAACCAAGTACGTCAACGACCTGGAGAATGTCATTCAAGCCTGGGCCCTTCGAGGTGAAGAGCCCACACTCTATCATATACTGCGCGTTCTGGCTCCTAAACTCATGCGCGGATTCGACGTCTCGCTTCAGAATGTAGTCGAGTACGGCACATTCATCGGCGCGAAAGCGAAGTCAAAGGAAGTGAAAAGGGAGAACGTCATCAGTGGAATGATCACCGCTACCCAGGACGAGGGAACCATAGCTTTGAGCGATTCTGCGCTGGGTGCGCAAGCATCCGCTTTGATAGTCGCAGGCTCTGGTACTACGGCGGTCACACTGACGTACGCTGTGTGGGCCATCCTTTCCCACCCAGTCGCCCGGAAAAAACTCGAAGAAGAGGTTGCAGGTATACCAGAGGACTATAACGATACACAGTTGGAGAAGCTCCCATATCTCAAGGCAGTGATCATGGAAACATTGCGTTTGTATGGTGCAGCGCCTGGGTCGCTGCCTCGTACCACACCAGAACAAGGCTTCCAGATCAAGGGCTTCTTTGTACCTGCCGGGACGACTGTGACGACTCAGGCCTATACGTTGCACCGAGATGCTGCGATTTTCCCAGAACCCGAGAAGTGAGGGTAGCTGAAACGAGCAAGTACCATTCAAGCAGCTGACTCTTGCAATAATAGATTTGATCCCGACCGGTTCTACCAGAAAGACATGACCGCGGCACAGAAGAGTGCTTTTACACCGTTCGGAGGCGGCACTCGAGTGTGCTTGGGCATACACTTGGCTGAGATGGAGCTCCGACATGGATTGGCCGAGTTCTTTCGTGAGTGTCGAGATATCACTCTTTCGGAGTCGACCACGCCCGAGTCGATGGCGATGGAGAACTACTTCCTGATCAGCCCTAAAAGCAAGCGCTGCTCTATCAAGGCCAAGGAGCTCGCCGTCGCAAACGGCTGAGTGGATTTCTCTCCCCTCGATACACGATTTATGTATGATGTTTAGTGCAAAGCGGCAAATGCTGTTTACCTTTCACACTTCACGTCGCAAGCCTTTCACAACATGCCAGACGACTGGAGGGCATTGCATTATTCGATTCAGAGAGCAGAGCAGCATGAGTATTCAGCTCTGTGTCTGATCGTTGCGAATTGCGTTCAGACTTGTGTGGATGCTCAATACCCGGATCGAGCAATAGACCAAGAGCAAGTTGTTTTCCGACGTTGCCGATCGCGCCACTCACCCATTGCCTCTCCGATCAGTAAGAGAATGAAAATTAAGTTCTTCAGTCCTATGAGAGGCTGTGAATAGCTGGAATCTTACTGTGTGGCCTGGGTTCGCACGACAGTGTCCGTCCGTCATCTTTGAGCATGAAACAGGATGAAGATGAAGATGCCCCCTAAGGGTTGATGGTTGGTCTGGGAGCACAATGGCGGACTGAGAGAGTGATGATGAACTGAGAGCATAACGATGGAACCCAGAAGTGCTGCAGATATTTGCATGTTGTACCATGACGGAAATGTTTACAGACAACTGCTATCAGATCAGCAGCCCTCCACCAGAGCTTTAGCTTTACCCACTCTCAACCGACGCCTCTGTTGCCTCTTTTCTTTGCCCCGTTGGTCTGTGGATGGTTTTGTTGACATAACTCGTAAAGAACTCGTCAACGTCCACTATGAAGAAGGCTGCGATAAAACCGATGCCGGTAAAGCCCAGAGTAGCCAGATAGACGATCTTGAGGGCGTGGGCGTATGCTTGCTTCGTAGCTAGAGCCAGAGCTCCCAGAACAATATTGTTCATCCCAGGTACGGCTTCCAATGCTGTGGCGGTGCCGTTGCCAACCGCTATAAGAAGATCCGGAATGCTATCCGCAGGAAGTCCAGCTGTCTCGGCTGCAGTAGTGATGGCTCGCGGTAATCCTTGGGACAAGTCGTTGCTGTAGACGGCCAAGTATATGCTGACTGGGTACGCCGTCAGCGAGACCGAACGTTTGTGTTTGGCGGCCTAGTGAAGAGGAGTACGACGTGACCATCGATGACTTACCAGCAATAACACCGAACACTTGCCTAGTCGCGCCGAAGAAGCCTTGAGCCACTCCGATATCGTTCGGAGGAGCTACCAAGCCTACGATGACAATAGTCACCAACTCTATCCAGCCCACGGCAAGGCCAGCGAGGACCGTAAAGGCAATAGCCATTTGCTCAGTCTTGTAGGTAACCGCAGCCATCGAGGCGGTGAATACAGCCGTCATTGAACACGCGACAACAAGTTGCCACTTGAGAAACCCAGCATAACGGAAGAGGGGTGCAAAAATCAGCTCTCCTGCGACCAGAGCGATTCCAGTCGTGCAAGACAAGAGGCCGATTGTTACTTCATCGGTCGTGAACAGGGCAGAGATCTCGAGTGGCCAGAAGACGTTGCTGGCCAGCCATACCATCTGCATCGTAGATCCGATAAAGATACAGGCTGTTATGTTTCTGATCTTGAACAGTCTGATAGGTAACAAAGGTTGCTTGACTGGCATGTAGACCTCGTAGATGGCGAATGCGACCAACGTGATGAGTCCCACTACCAGAGGAGCGATAACGTGTGCCTAGATTGAAACGCCGAATGGTCAGCTCATGTCTGAAAGCTTCATATATCGTCCATCGTACACTTCTCCAGGGATATGTGCCTTGGGCCCAGGTGAATCCAAGAAGGAGGGAAATGAGGCCGCCGAAATACAGCGCAAGACCACCGCTGATAAGGTGAGTCAGCAAACAACTCCAACAAATTCTCACGAAGGGGCCAGTCTGCGTACTAGTCCAATGACTTGAACTCTTGCCATCTGGTCAGACTGCTGTTGATCATGTGGAAGTCTGGTGGAAAGTAGCAAGCGAGAAATAAGACTGCAGAGAATCCGGAGACTGCCACGTTCAGCCAGTAGATGTTTCTCCAGCCGCCAGCAGTGTGTGCAACCATCGAACGTGCGATTGCTGAGCCAAACCCTAAGGATGGTAAGACCTGGAAAAGTAGAACGGTCAATGAGGTTCACAAAAGAACATCGTTGAGATACGTACACCGAGAGTGACCGCAGCGTGGCCCCAGGGACGATGTCTGTTGGGGATGAGTTCGTGGATGATGACTGGGTAGAGAAGTCCTGCAGCACCGCCAACGCCGACAAATGCGCTGCCGGCGATGAGGATATTAACGCTCTGTGCGCGGGCGGAGATGATTGATCCAACAACTCCAAAGAGCTGTCCTGTGATCAGGAAGTATCGTCGGCCCACAACGTCCGAGATACGAGCAAAGAACAAATGCAGGACGCCAGTGAACAGCTGTGAGATGAATGTTATCAGGTAGGCATTTGCAGTAGGTCCAAGTTCGGCATTGATGATCGATACCACATTGGTGGGGATGATAACACCGATGTAGAGGCTATTGGCCAGAAGGAATGCACCAAACAGAGAACCGACAAGGCGCGGCGATGCCCAGTAGCCATGTAAGTCGTCTGCATCTTCGCCTGTAAGATTGCGATGTTGAGGGTCGTTTGAGTCGGCCTTCTCGAGGTGTTGAAGAGTAACCGGTGCCAGTTTGCCCTCTGGAGGCGTGTCCATGATGGATGCTGTGGGCTGGTATACTCGCAGCGGAACCTTTTGGCCCAGATGTGGAAAAGGACAAACGAACACTCTTATGGCTCATAAAGCACGAGCCGTGATGAGTCGAGCCCATCGCGCGTCCAGAACACTTACTGGGGTCAGACTACTCAGGTATCCCCACACCCAGAAGGACATGAGATGGCGTTGACACAATTACCGTACGCCAACATCCCCATGGGGAAGCACGTGTGGTTCTCGCCTCGCCTCGCCTCGACATCGTCAGATCGGAAAACCGCGAACGGGCCACGCATGCCGTTCAGACTGTACTGCGGACTAAGACAAGTCTTATTATCTTAGACGAGAAGTTCAACCGAAGGAGTGGATTGCTCCAGACCATGGCTTCCCGTCGTTTCCCTTTGGGTGCTCTTCGGCCACTGATGGTCGTCTGGATCCATTCTACACGTGCTGCCTTGTGTGGGGCATCGTCGAGAGGTACATTCTGATCGTAGTGGTAGTGGTGACAAGGGGTGAAGTTGTCTCCATTCGTCTGGCCAACCAATCAACGTTTTCCGAACACAACCGGAATACCAAGACTTTGCTGACGAGCTCGGTCTCGGTCGCGATGCAGTTGAAGCCGCGTTTTGCGGTCGCCATGTATCTGCAGCAGATTGAGTCAGTAACGTATGGCTCCGCTGAGCACGAGCGGCATTCTTTGGCGCGTTGGCGGAAATGCGGTAAACTGTGGACAGCCGGTGGTCGAAGGCCGGTGATATATGCGATGTAATATACAGGTAAAGATGGCGTATGCTCGACGCTGGACCAGAAGTCCACAACTGGATTCCCAGGCTCTCGACAAATATCCATCATGGCCTCCTGGATCACAGTGGCAGACGACTCCGATTTCTCCCTGCGAAACCTACCTTATGGAGTGTTCAGCAGTGCTGATGCAGGACCACGGATCGGTGTTGCCATTGGCGAAAGTGTCCTTGACCTGAAGACGTTGGCCAGCGAGCACGTATTCGACGATCTCGACTTCGACTCCACCACACTCCAGGAGAGGAATCTCAATGCTTTCGCCGCGCTGGGAAGAGATGCGACCAGCCGTGTCCGAAGAAGGCTACAGCAGCTGCTCGACAAGGATACGGATCTTGGAAGCGTGCTGCGCGACAACCACGAGCGCCGTGAGAAGTGCTTCCTGCCACTGAACAGTGTTACCATGCACCTGCCTGTAGCTGTGCATGATTATACCGACTACTTTATCGGACTCTACCACGCACAGAACGTGAGTTGCACGAATATTTGCCGACCAGCATATCCGGAAGACTTACTGAGTCCGATGTACAGTCCGCCGACTTCCTGAAGAAGGGTTCAGATATCACACAACTAATACCCAGCTTCTGGGACGCGCCGGCGGCATACCACGGTCGTGCATCATCAGTCATCGTCTCAGGCACACCAGTGCACCGACCAAAGGGCCAGAGCCGAGTCAACGGTAAAACAGTGTCCGGTCTCTGCCAGAAGCTGGACTTCGAAGTCGAGTTCGCCGCCGT